>CM062291.1:65987486-67187486 GCA_031216915.1 Pictodentalium vernedei | reverse complement strand
GAGCAACCGGCGCAGACCCAGTACGGGACGCTCTCTCCCAAGTACAACTCCACGACTTCCGTTGCCAGTGCGCATATACCGTCTCTAAAGACTCATTCTTTTTTGAATCCGTAAACGTTAAGAGTTATGTGATCAGCGGGGAGGAAAGATTCTTTACCCGTAAAGAAGACGGGAGGGCCTCCATGTAAACAATTGTGGTAGGTATAATAAGAAAGGAAATTTACTATAAAATTTAGATTTCTTATCAACCTACTCACAATTGTTTACTACAGGCTGAATAGACAAAAGGCTGGAGGGAATCGCATAACCAACCCCCACATAACCCTAGTGCACTGGAACCGTGAAGCAGAAGGAAGAGGTCCCGAGGCTTATCAACCATAATGTCGCAATCATTGGTAAAGGACAATGAAAAGAGACATATGAGCCTGTGTGACACACAGACAGAAAAAAGGGCAGTAACAGCACAAGGCTGAAACTGACCTTCAAGAAGCCTAATGGCTATGGCAGACAACAGCCTGAGCAGAAGAAAGAGGACCCAAGGCAAAAAGGTCCTCCGACTGCTCCTGCAACTGGCGTAAATAAAAGGTGGAGAAAGTAGAAGCATTTCTCCAGTAGGCTGCCTGCATAACATCTGACAACTTGACGGAGTTAGAATAAGCCCAAGAGGTAGACAGTGCCCGCACCTCGTGGGCAGAAATACGATTGGTAATACAATCGCCAGCTGCTAAACGACTATAAGCCGTACGAATAGCAAGACAAATCCATCGAGAAATGGATTGAGGAGAGATCTTCTGTCGACCCGGAATGAGAGACAGAAAAAAAACGTTTTCTGCCCTTCCGTATGAAGCGTGTCCGATCAAGATAAATGCGAATAGCACGGACCGGACAGAGCAAAGGGCGAGTACCCTCAACAGAGGGAAGAGCCCTGATACAGATAGGAGGAGGAGTAGTATCTGGTAACTCATTCTTAGCCAAAAAGGAGCAATCAGTGGTAAAAGTAACACTGTTGGGAGAACTCCTAAAAAAGGCCGGGTCAACCGAGAGGGCGCGAAGCTCACTAACCCGTCTGGCCGAAGCAAATGCCATCAGAAAAGCCGTCTTGTATGTGAGAAATTGCATATCCACCTGGGATAAAGGTTCGAACGGCGCCCCCCCCAAGCAAAGCAGCACCCACGAAAGATTCCATCGTGGAGTAAGCTTCAAAGTCCGAGGCCTTTTCAAAGAAAAGTGCCGAACAAGCTTGGAGAGGTAAGGATTAGTGCCGATACGACGCTTCCCCACATAAGAAAAAGTCTCTGAAAGCATAGACCTGTAACCCTTGATGGTAACAGGCTGGAGACCCCGAGAATCAAACAGATATACCAGAAACTCCGCAATCTGTGAAATCGAAGGATTGGCATAATCAACAGAGTGATCAGCACACCATCGACAGAAGACCTTCCATTGAGCTGCATAAGCTAAACCAGTGGAGTGCCTCCTTGAAGAAGAAATGCACTCCACTGCTCGTCTCGAAAAACCTCTACGGAGGAGACAGGACCTGACAAAAGATATGCGTGAAGGCACAATGAAGTCGGGTCGACGTGAAACCTCCTCGGGCGACCTTGACAAAGAAGGTCGCGACGTAGCGGGAGACGTGCCGGAACCGCCGCCATCAGCGAGCAGAGCCGATTGATCCACACCCGCTGAGGCGACAGGGGAGCGATCAGAATGATTCGACAACTGCAGGTTCGAATTTTGGCGAGAACCTGAGGAAGAATCGGAACCGGCGGGAAGGCGTAGCCGACTAGACCGTTCCAATCGAGTGACAGAGCGTCCACGGCAAAAGCCAGAGGAACTGGACACGGGGACACAAAAGTGTCCACCTGATGGTTCCAACGAGTCGCAAAGAGATCGATGTGGGGACGTCCCCAGAGATCGCAAAGCGACTGGAACACTGCCCTGTGAAGCATCCACTCGGTGGAAATAACCCTGCCCTGTCGGGACAGGGAGTCGGCTAGGACGTTCAGACGACCGGGAATGTGACGAACAACCACCCCGGCGTGAACCTCCTGAGCGAGCAGTAAAAGATCCCGAGCTAACTCGTACATCGGAAGCGAGTGCGTGCCGCCCTGGTTCCGAATGTAAGCAACCACTGTCGAATTGTCGGATAGTAGAAGAACCTGGCGATTCGACAAGTGAGGGATCCACTGCCTGAAACTCAGAAGAAGAGCAAGAAGCTCCTTCTGGTTGATGTGTAGAGCTGCGTGATCCTGGTCCCACATCCCGTGTAGGGAAAGACCGAGAGGATCCAACGTCGCACCCCATCCGAGATCGCTGGCATCTGCCGTCAGAACGCGATCGGACGTGGGTAAGTCCAGCGGAACACCCTGCGTAATCCACTGAACATCTGTCCAGGGAAGAAGGTGACGATACAGAGAGTCCGGAAACGGAAGCACCTGATCCAGAGAATCTACATTCGGTCTCCAACGACTGAGCAGAAAGTGTTGGAGAGGTCTGACACGCAGCCGACCTAGAGGAATGAGATCCGTCACCGAACCGCAGAGACCGATCAGCCGGAGAAAACTCCGAGCGGTCGCGGACCTGGACTGGGACAGAGTCAGAGCAAAAGCTGAGAGAATCACAGCCTTGGCCTGGGGAACAGCCACCAAACTGAATTTGGTTTGGAAAGACATCCCCAGATGACAAAACGACTGAGAAGGGACCAGGTCCGACTTCTCCTCGTTGACTCTGAATCCTAGCGACGTGAGCAAGCTCAACAGAGTGGCGACATCCGATTCCAGTAAGGCAGCATTGGAATGCCTCTGGAGGATATCGTCCAGATATGCCGAAGTAGTCACCCTGGACTGTGTGCGATGGAACGCTATCACATGCGACATCAGTCTGGTGAACGCCCAAGGAGCCAGGTTGAGGCCGAAAGGCATGGCCTTGAACTGGTAAACTCGCCCCAGAAAAGCGAACCTGAGATACTTCCGTGACGCCCGATGCATCGGAACGTGGAAGTAAGCGTCTCGCAGGTCGATGCTGGCTGCGAAATCTCCCTGGTGAATTGATTGGCGGACCGACCTGAAAGTCTCCATGCTGAACTTGGGAGCAATGATAGACTGGTTCAGGATGCTCAGATCGATAACCGGTCGGAGTCGGCCGTCCTTCTTCGGCACCAAGAACAGGCGGGAATAGAAACCCACTGACTGAACGTTTTTGACGACCTCTATCGCCCCCTTTGCCAGGAGATTGGCAATCTCCGTGGACAAAAGTTCCCGACGTAAAACGTCTGAAGGAACTGTGGTTGAAAGAGGCACCCTTGACAGAGTGGGATGCCGTCGGAAGGATATGCGCAGCCCGGACCGAACAACATCTAACACCCATGGATCGGATGTGATGGTGGTCCAATGGTCTGCAAACTCTGCTATCCTTCCTCCAACCTGGGACGAGTCGAGGTGAGGACCTTCATTTCGAGCCCCGACGAGGCCCGCGAGAGGAGAAACCACCTCCTCTGCCAAATGAAGAATCCTGAGACTTCCCTCGATTCTGCCGACCCCTACCTTTACCCCGTGAGTAAGAAGCAGAGAGCGGCGGCAGAAGGACCAGCCTTTTGCTTCACAGAGGAAGCAGAAGGGTACTTGTTAGGCTTGGAACGGCCCTTGCCTCCCCGAGAAGGCTGATCAAGCTGACGAAACAGCAGCTGATCTTTGGAATGACGTAGGACGTCATCCCGGACCGTCGAAAACCATGGAAAAGTTGCGGACCTGCCAAAGAAGCAGATCGAAGAGTAGCACGCTGCTCCTCGGGAAGGGATCGTCCTGTGTCCAGCACAGCGTCCCTTCGAACTAATTCCAAATTGGCCGTGTTACAGGCATGCGTGTGAGTAAGGTGCATAAGCGCCTTGGACAGCACACGCAAAGGAGCCTGTACCTCGTCAAACTTATCTGGAGGCAGATAAGCAGCCAAAGCTGAGACAACGTGATCTGAGAGAGAAAGCATGCCAAGCATCTCTCTAGATAAGCCCAACGTGGACTCCAGAGTCGTCATTGGAATGACGGCAGACTTGGGCTTGGAAAGCCCGAGGGAAGTGGAGTCCTGATCCAGAACCGTCAAAGTCTGGCAGACTGACGGATTGGCGGAATCGTAGGAACGATAACGCACAGGAGGCAAAAAGGTGTCAACCCTGGTGAAGAACGAAGTCTTCAAAGCCTTGGAATTCAGCTTGGCATCCAATGCTGAAAAAGCTTCAACCACCTGTACCGACTGGCACGGTCGAAGGCGCCCAGAAGCAGGTTGCTCCATAGGCTGTTGGCGCGCGACCGATGATCGCGGCTAGGCTGACACTGTCGGCTGGTTAGCAGGTTTGAGCTCAGGCAGAAACCCAAACACAAAGTCAAGAGCCGCCCCCAAGTCCGAAGACTGCTGGCCCTCGACCTCAAGCATGTCGGACTCCTCCCCAGAGTCGGAAGACACATAGCCCATCGTGGGCAAACCAGCCGACGCCTCCCATGGTGTCGGGACACCAGAGGAATCGGAAACCGGCCTGTTTCCAATCCTGGGAGGCGGCGCCATAGGAGGCGCCTGGAAACCACCCATAGCCTCGCTGGAAGCAACAGGAAGGCTCTTTGAGAGAACCGGAGTGAGTAAGGAGAGGGCCTCCCTAAGCTCACTGCCTGTACCGACCGGTTCGACAGGGGAGCGAACCGGCAAAGTGGCTTCACCTCTGACCCTCTTAACCAGCGAAGGGTCACGATCCTCCAAAACACCCGACGCGGGACGACGGGCGGCAGCCGAAACATCTGAAGGCAGACGTGTATAGGGGTACGATGCACCCCGAGGATCAATATTGCGAGAACTCATGAGAGTCACCGCGGACCTCTGCGGGGCAGAAGGTCCAGGCTGCACAAAAGGCGTTGGTCCCCCAAAACTGGTCGTGTGACCAGAGTGAGCGGACGGAAACGCCACGGAGTTCATAGTGTTTCCACTATGAACATCCGAATCCAAAGACACAACTGTGGTACTCGACGGCGACGAGACCACAGCGATGGGCTCGGCCGGCAGCCCCTTCCGACTTCGCCGAGTTGAAGTCAGGGAAGGCTGGGGCCGATATCCCACGTCTACAGTATCGGACAGTTCTGCAGTCCCCTGCAGCAAAAAGCCGAGGCCGGCTGAAACAGACAACAAAGCAGACGGACCAGCAGCAGTAGTAGATACGTCGAGAGTCGCTGAGGCTGGTGAAATAATGGAGAGAGCACACCGGCTCGGCTCCGAAGGAGGAGTCACAACCCTAGTGACAGCCTCAGATGTCGACTGGAGGGGGACCGTAGTCCCGGAACCAGGCATCTCTACACCAGAACACTCAACGGCTCCCGCAGTATCCACCACAGGAAAAGACTGCACATCCCCCACGGAGGAGGAATAACTCTCACCAGACAAAGTCGGCTCGGGAGGCCCCGAACGACCATGTTCTCCTTTCCCGCGGGAGCGGGAGGCACGGCCACGAGAACGAACGACACGATTTACAGACGCCCAAAAGGTGGAAGACCATGTTCCACAGACACCACACGGCCGCTCGGCCGAACACCCGTTACAGGAGGAACACGACGAATGTACATCGTCCACATGCTTAGGCAGCAGACACTGCCCACAAGGAATTGTCCTGGGCATGAGAGAGGTGAGAGGAGCAGAGAAGGTGAGATCAGAAAACAGAACACCCCCAAAGAGAGAAAGGTGACAGAAACAAAGACCCCAGACGGTCGACCGGGAACCACCCAACAGGAAGACTACTCTCAACAGAAAGAAGAAACACTGCAGGAGTGGTACCCCGCTGACACCTAACTCTAACACAATTAGAAAAATTTGCAAAAAAAGCATGAACAATAATTGTGAAAATCTAAGTCCGAACCGCGTGGCCCGCGAAAATCGCGCGCGACCCGAGAGAGAGCAAATAAATATACATTATGGACATATAATAGAAAAAAGAGAATATAAAACACTGTTCCTGAGAATACAAAGGATACACTGTGGTATAATGAATCAGTAATCATCAAACATCGAGCTGGTGGAACACTGATAAGCGTGCAAAAACATCTCGACACGAAGCGGATTTCAAAAAGAATGAGTCTTTAGAGACGGTATATGCGCACTGGCAACGGAAGTCGTGGAGTTGTACTTGGGAGAGAGCGTCCCGTACTGGGTCTGCGCCGGTTGCACTCGACCCAGTTTTGGCTTATTTTTATTGGTGCTTTTGCACCACTTTTCTTTCCCAACTTGCTTGGGAAAGACAAAAATAGAGAGTATTTTATCCGAGTTAGGGACTTCCACTGTAGTGCAAGCCTGTAGTAAACAATTGTGAGTAGGTTGATAAGAAATTAGATAGTAGACAGAGATTTCAATTGTTGGGCCCTACCATTTTAGTCAGTTTGCATTAGTGTTGAAATAACTCTGGTATTATGCAGTCAATTAGTTGACACCTAAAAGTTGTCGAGTTAGCACCCAACTTTATGCCGCAAAGATGTACACAGCAATCCCTCTGCAGTTGTGCATTTTACTGATGCAGGTTCATGGGTGACATACACAGACATGATGGGCTATTTTTGGATTATATTTCGGTGGTAACTTGTTAACAAAATGTCTATTTCATTAAACCCTGTCATATAAGATTAATGATTCAATTCAAGGTACAATCGCCTGCAGATGTGGAGAGCAATCCTGATGAACGATTAACCACATGCTTTCGATATTCTGATTGTATTTAGCCATTTCCCCTTGTAATGCACAAGTTACTAATCATGTGATTTCAATAACTGGTGTTCTTAAAAATCAGTCAAGTTCAAACAACTAAGCCGTTAACAGTATTAAGGCATGTGCAGGGTGACCACTGTCAGCAAGTTCAAAGGAGCCGACGCAAAAGTTAACTTTCATGTATACTTTGATCTCAGTGTCTCAGTTATCTCAATGTTAGTGTTGTTGATTACACTCCCTGAACAGATCAACTGACAATCATTTTAACTCTTCCTCAGTAGACCTTGCATCAGAGTTTTGTTACGTTGTAAAGTTTTTGTAGGAAACACTACATGTTCCGAATAGTCAATGCAGAAAACCAGAGTCGAAAGTAGATGCTATCAGCATTGACAACTACTAGTCGACTAATCAACGACTACGACAGTCGACTTTCAACACTACTTACAAGGTTCATAGAATGTAACTTTCAAGTGTATCTGAAGACAGTAAGGTGGGCTTCTGTTTTAGAGCTGGGAGGTTAATTACAACCAAGGGTTTGGGATCGGTAATGAGAGACTACTAATGAAAGTGTCAATGACAAACTTGAACTTGGTAAGTAATAAATGAAATGGCAAAATTGAAGATTTATTGGTACCGATGTTATTTGGTGAAATTTCAACATAACAGCATTGTGTGTGCACAACATCTGAGTAATCCATGCATTTTTAAATGTAAACTGTAAAACTGGCTAAAGGAAGAATGTTGGAACATAAATTCAGTAAGTTCAGAGGTTAATGTAAATGGCAACTTTTTTCGCAGAAATGAATGCTAATCAATAGCTCTTATCTAAAGGTCTCGCCTAATAAGCACACCAAGTTCAAAAACAATCCCATGATAAGTGTGGCCTGTAGGCCTTGTCAAAGAAGAATGTTGATGCACAAATGCAATAAATGCAAAGATTGTTGCTAACAGCAACAGTTTTTGATGGAAATGAAAAGAAAATGGATAGCTCCTATCTTTGTCACCCTGCATAAGCATACAAAGTTTCAAAACAACCTGATAATGAATGCTCCTTCTGAGGCATGCCAAAGGAAGATGTTAATGCACAAATGCACTAAGTTTGAAGGTCATTGCTTGTGGCAATGTTTTTTTCTCTCTTTTTTTATGGAAATTTATCAATATACCCTGCAGAGAGTGCAAAAAGGATAAGTTGCTGCACAAATGAAGAAAGTTCAAAGGCTGGTGATAACAATGAAAGTGTCAATGACACTGTAGCTTAACTTGTGTGTTGTGTTTGATGAAAAGGATAATGTTCAGTGTTTATGAAAGGATTATGAAAGACAAGAGTTGTGATAACTGGGAATATGTTAATTTCTGTTCCCTGAATGCTATGTTTTTAATAAAAATAATATGAGGTGTACACGGTACTAAAGAGCTGAGGGGTGGGTTAATATGACCTCACAGTTAATGTATGTGGCCCTCACAGTTAATGTATGTCAATGAAAGTTACCAAGTTACAGTGAAATTATTTCAAAATGAGTCATCCTATCAAGTTACATTGAAATCCCTTCACAAATATGGTCTGTAGACTTAGCTGAAAGTTTTGGGGCTTCAGGCCTGTGTTGCCATGATGATGGACCGATTGCAACTAAAAGGGAACGTCCTCATCTCGATATTATAGTGAGTCATTCTACTAAGTTACAATGAAATCCCTTCACAAATACGAGCTGTAGTCTGCACTAAAGTTTTTGGCTCGGGAAGCCATCATGGTTGAATGATCGCGACCAAAAGTGGCCATTGTCATCTGAGCATAATCTGGAGTGATCCTACAAAGTTACAATGAAGCCCCTTCATATATATGACCTGCAGACTGTGCTCAAGGTTTTCGGGCTTCGGGCCCCTGAAGCAATCACAGTTGACCAAACACAACCAAAAGAGGATGTCATCATCTAGGCATTATATGGAGTCAGCCTAACAAGTTGCAATGAAATCCTTCTATAAATATGACCTATAGACTATGCTAAAGGTTTTTGGGTTTTGGACCCGGACAGCCATCAAGGCTAAATCATCACGACCAAAAGGGGACGTTCTCATCTTGACATTATTTGGAGTCATCCTACCAAGTTACATTGAAATCCCTTCATAAATATAACCTCTAGACCGTGCTTGAGGTTTTCAGGCTTCGGGCCCTGTAGCTATCACAGTTGTCCAATTGCATCCAAAAGGAAACGTTTTCATCTAGACACTATATGAAGTCAACCTACTAAGTTCCAATGAAATCCCTTCATAGATATGACCTGTAGACTGAGCTATAGGTTTTTGGGCTCTGGGCTCAGGCAGCCATCATGGTTGAGTGAGCACAACTAAAAGGGGACATTCTCATCTGGGCTCCATCTCGATTGATCCTACGAAGTTACAATGAAATCCCTTCATAAATATGACCTGCAAACTGTGCTCAAGGTTTTTGGGCTTTGGGCCTCTGTAGCGGTCACAGTTGCCCAATCATGACCAAAAGGGGATGTCATCACCAAGGGATTATATGGAGCCAACCTAACAAGTTACAATGAAATCCTTCCATGAATATGCCTATGCTGAAGGTTTTGGGCTTGGGCTACCAGTAAGGCTGAATGATCGCGACCAAAAGGGGACATTTTCATCTAGACATTATTTGGAGTCACCCTACCAAGGTACAATGAAATCCCTTTATAAATATGACCTGTTGACTGTGCTAAAGGTTTTCGGGCTTTGGGCCCCTGTAGCCATCACACTTGCCCAATCGTGTCCAAAGGGGGCTGTTCTCATCTAGACATTATATGAAGTGAACCTACCAAGTTACAATGAAATACTTTAATAAATATGGCTTAAAGACTGTGCTAAAGGTTTTCGGGCTTCGGGTTCGGGCAGCCGTCATGGTTGAATGATAGCAACCAAAAGGGGACATTCTCATCTGGAGTGATTCTACGAAGTTACAATGAAATCCCTTCATAAATATGTGCTTTAGACTGTGCTCAAGATTTTCGGGCTTCTGGTGCCTGTAGCCATTACAGTTGACCAATCACGACCAAAAGGTGAGGTCATCATCTAGGCATTATATGGAGTCAACCTAACAAGTTACAATGAAATCCTTCCATCAATACGACCTATAGACTATGCCAAAGGTTTTTGGGTTCGGGCAGCCATCAAGGATGAATGATCGCAACCAAAAGGGGACGTTCTCATCTAGACATTATTTGGAGTCATCTTACCAAGCTACAATGGAATCCCTTCATAATTATGACCTGTAGATTGTGTTAAAGGTTTTTGGGTTTGGGGCTCGGGCAGTCATCAAAGTTGACAGATTACGCCCAAACAGTCGGGCTAATATCTACAAATCTGCTGACCATTAAATAATTTCTGTATATGACTGAATGCAATTAAAAAAACAAAACTCTTGTACACTATACTTACACCAATGACATTTTTCAAGACCGTAAGCCAAGATTTGAGGCTTTCTGTATCAATACACGAAACTCAACATGATGTTCATTAATATTCATGACCTGTTAACACCAAGGCTGAAGCATTGTAAAATGTTCATCAGTTTATGAAAAGCAGTTTCCTTTTATAAACTAAAACTTGCCACTTGCTCTTCATTTATACTGTCCTATACATTTATTTCTACATATAATTTTGAAAGATTGAACATCAAAATCAGTTTCAAATTCACAGTTCAAGTGGGATGGAAATTTAGGATTACAATGACCTAAATGAGTGAGTTTTACTTGAAAAAATTTTGAGGGTCAGCATAATTTCTTAGGGTCAGTCGGGTTATCCTAAACAGAGTTTGGGTTTTTGTTGGCCTGACCTGACATTTTACAACATTACAGGCATAGATATGTTGTAATTATTTATTCAACTGATACAATCAACAGAAGATGCCTTGTTAGTTGTTAGTGGAAGATGTTGTAATTATAGGGCTGATCTGATAGGTATATATGGATAGTTTCTATATGCTCATGGACAACCGAACAGCAACCAAGATTTTATATTTAAAAAAATGAAACCACAACCGCAGTGTAAATCCCACAACCTCCCAGCTCTATCCTGTTTTGTCAAAATAAAAATTGATCAGACGGAATTAGGCCTTATCTGGTAGAGTGCTGGAAACCCTTATATGCATAATTACAGTTACCTCAAATTAACCAGTTAACTGCACGTAATCAAATCAGTTAAACTTAACCCCACAGTGTAATAAATTTTTGTAAAAAAAGCCTTTTTGCATATGTAATAAACTGTGGTTACATACTACAAAACAAGTGTAATTTTCTTATTTTTTCAGTCATTTGCAGCCTGCTCTGAATCTAAATCAGCAGTACTGGAATCCATGCATTCATTTTTACTTTCAACTTCAGTGTCCATATCAGTCAACTCAACTAAATAACCATCCCCCACTTCATTTTCTGATTCACTATCGAAAGATGATAAATCGTCATCAGATTCCAATACACTTTGCAAAACTTCATCTTCAGACAATCAAGAAGGCAAGAAATAGCAGT
Source organism: Pictodentalium vernedei (assembly GCA_031216915.1). Lineage (NCBI taxonomy): Eukaryota > Metazoa > Mollusca > Scaphopoda > Dentaliida > Dentaliidae > Pictodentalium > Pictodentalium vernedei. The sequence goes on along the minus strand of CM062291.1, from coordinate 67,176,246 downwards.
CAGGTGTCACAGAACAAAACAAAACCGGCAATAAATTATAAATAGAACGGCTTGCTTGGGAATTCCCACATGTCGTAGTTTGGTGCTAAATTTATAAGACAAAAATAGCAAAGGAAGAATGGCAACTCTGTGTGAAGAATGAGCAAACCTGTGTGTCATTGGTTTATGAATGTAACAGGTTCACTGTGGATTCCCTGAAGACGTAGCTGGATGCTATAATTATAAGATGGATATGTCCACCTTATGCATTAGTATAAAGGTTACATGAGACGGATATATCCATCATACGCAGTTAAGTGGTTAAAGGCTTCATCCCTGGTGGGTTTACTTTGTATTATCCCTGAAGCAAAGTTATTTATACTATAAGAATTTGCCTTGTTATAATCTATAGGAGATTGCCTGCTGACACTCTCCCATAGACTGTAATAAAACAAAGACACTTGAAGTTATTTAGATGACCAAAAATAATTTTGCACTCTACCAAGTAAGGGTTAAAGAAGAACCTGCCGTTTCCCCTTGAATTCAGACACTTTCTACTAATCATTAATTATGCCCAAATGCCATTGGGAAAGGATCCCATATTCAGCCCCTGTAAACACTGAAACGAAACCTTGTCATTCATGATTTTCTACAAAATTTATTTAAATCAAGAGTACTTACCCATAAGTCTGTATTTTTAAAATAACTTCCATAATATTTCACAATAAAAGAACTATCACATTGTTGCATAATAGAAATTTCTTTGATAATTTCTTGTAGATCTGTATCAACAGGAACCTGTTTAATGGCCAGGATTTGGCCGGACTCCTTGTGGAGAGCTTTGAACACACTTCCATATGAGCTGCAATATACAATGTGATATTAATAAAATAATCTAAGTTGTTGTCACACTTATAGTCTTCTAGGCAAGAATAAGATCAAATTTCATTATACATAGATTCTGAAAATTGATAATGTCTTATAATGATAACAAATCCCATGACTTTTCATTCATCCAATTCCGACAGTGTCAGGGGAGTAAAGTCGTGTTACAATTCAATGGAAAAATTGCCACTCTTGCATTTACTTTTTACATTTCGGTTGCTCACAATATGATTTTTGCTCTGACACCTTAACTCTACCTTACTCAATGTAACTGCCAAACCCGCTAGTTCTATTCACATTATATTATTTAGCCATTTAATGCCTTGAAAAACATACCCTATGACCCATCATGGAAAAGAGCTTACTGAGATCTTTCTAATAAGGGGTCATAAGCTTTGTTTTCAAGAGAATTTATTTATTGGGGTTTAATGACACTTTTGATAGCCAAGGTCACCTCGTGTCAGTTTTATGGGTGGAAAAACATGGAGTACCCAGAGAGAACCAGAGCAATGGCAAGTAACTGTCAGATTCCGCAATGTACTAACTCTGCACAAACAGGTTAGCATTGGTTGAAAACAAGTGCACCATCAATGTGCAATATGCCTTAGTACACAACACCACAGTGCCCCCACGTGGGCAATCAGGATTGTTTTCAGAAGAAAAACTAAAAAGTTTATCTGCTGAAGAATATTTTTTTCACAAGTGTCGTCTGTTATTCATGTTGAATGATTGTACCTCTTTTGAGAGTTAACCCTTTACTTTACATTATGGGAATGTTGAACCAGACTGTTTACAAAAATTGCCATTCAAATGTTTTTAACTTCAAAACATAGTTTTTTTCTCATTGGAACAAGCTTGTCAAGCTCATTCCAATGAGGGATCATATGCTATGTTTTGAGACCAAAAGGCGAAAATGCAACAGAATTTTGTCCAATCACTCTGTTCTTCTCGTGTTTAACTATCAATTTAATCCATTATATCTTCTTTGACTAAGCTCACTGAGCTCTGTCAAACAAGATATATTTGATTAAATATCAAACAGCATTATGGGAAATATTTGCTGCTGAAAACTATGCCATTTTGACACCAGTGTGCAGAGGGTTAAAGAAATGATTTTGGAAGTGTTGTCTTCTTGTCATTCAAGTTAACCCTTTACCCAATGAATCGGCCGCATCCGCCCGCGTAATATGCGAATTCCACAGTTGAAAAAATATTATTTTTCAAAAAATTTCAACAAAACCATATCATGTGACCCCCTCGTTGGAACGAGCTCATTGAGCTCGTTCCAACGAGGGGTCACATGATATGGTTTTGTTGATATTTTTTTGAAAAAATGATATTTAAAATAATAAATTTTGATATCGTCTGCATTGGGTAAAGGGTTACGGGTTACAGATCTGTGGCATCATTCTTTAACACAATAATTTTAATGACAATTTTTGTACTGTGGTGATGTTCTTTAACCCTTTACCTAGTGAATCGGTCACATCCACCTACATAATTTACAAATTTAGGAGTTGAAAGAAAATCTCATTCCAATGAGGGGGTTACATGATATGGTTTTGTGTAAATTGTTTGAAAAATATTAAAAAACAATAATTAAAATAATAAATATGGATATCCTGTGCATTGTTAAAGGGTTAAAATGTATATTTATTTACACACATCGAGCTAGACTGACTAAGATGAGAGTGTTTTAAATAAGAATTGAAATGAATTATCTATCACTTCATTGGAGTATAAAATTGAATTAGGGCTGAAACGGTTACAGGATTTTCATAACCGGTTAACCACTTCCGATAACCAAGGTTATCCAAAGAATTCCACTGATGTTAGTTTAACTGAGGGCGAGATCAAACTGAAAAAATGCCAAAATGGACACACAAACCTTGTATTCCAGAATTTTGGCCATTGGCAAATAAATCAAGTGTGGTCACTCTGTGATTCTGATGAGTAGCTATAGGAACACACCAGTGAATGAATGACACTGCAGAGCCGGAGATATAAGAAAGGATACAGTTAATCGATCCCAACAAGAAAGCATGCAGAGGAATGCTATGATGTCACCATCATATTTGTAATTTAAATTTATATTATTAAACAATTATCAATGTACTATGCGCAGCATTTTTATTGGTCTTAATTCCGCTGCCTAAATTGGACATGCAGCACCCTAAGTTCCAGGACTTGGACCACCTGGTAATTAAGGAAAATTGGATCTTTTGCCATCTTACGGTAGAATGCGATATTACACAGTCCACCTCGAGAACAGGTCCTGTGACCTCTGATCCAGATAGTATTTTTATATAGGGGTCACATATCTCATACATCAACTCTCCTTTCGTAAATATACTGCTATGTATGTATGACAATTAGTCATTAAACTTATTATCGTGAATAGTTAATCACAGTGACAATTCAACATTACAAGTGTGGCTGTTTTGCCCCAATTCCCATTCGCCTCAAGTCATTTCGTGACAATACCCATTCCCATTAGGTAGTTTTGCCAAAATTCTATATATTTATTGGGGTTTAAGAACACTTTCGACCTCCAGGTTCAACTTGTGTCAGAAATACCTAGAGTTAAATCATCCTATAAGATAACAGTCTCTCCATGTTAGCTTAAATACCACCATTGGCCTATCCTACAGACACTAGGGTCTGGGACCACCGTAGGAGATACTGAGAAGTATTAACAGGAGTATGCCTACCTATGACAGGGAGAGGGGCTTCATGCCATCCCACACTCTGGGTACAGTGAGATGTCAAGACTGGAAACTGGAGGGCTTGCATGAGAGCAAAAGAGGTTGCTAAAAGGTCTACAAAAAGAAGGAAAAGCCAACATATGAGAAATACAGTGGAGCTCACTTAATTGGATATCTCTTAACTGAATAACCCTGTTACTTGAATATAATTTCCCAACACAAAACCATTTACCATTCCTCCAGTACAAATATGACCCGTTAATTGAATATAGGTTATAGAGTAAACTCCTGTTAATAAAAAAACTCTTGTAACCTGTCAAGAAATTACCCTGACTCTCCCCAGTTTTCCTTTATTTATAGACCTATTCGTCTCAGTACATCCAATACAGGCATTTAATCTATTATATCTTGTTTGACAGAGCTCATGGAGCTCTGTCAAACAAGATATAATAGAATAAATGCTAAGTTTATCTTTAGAATACAGGAAAGTGACACAATCCCTGTAAATTGCATACTCTTGTTAATTGAATATTTTTCATTGGCAAAGTGGCTATTCAATTAAAAGGGTTCCACTGCACTTAGATGAGACATTGTTGATTTTTGCTTCGTTCTTCACGATTATTTTAACTCCACTTGAGTTGGTGTAGGTTATATGTGGTGATGGTTAACCAGTTAGGGGAATCATAACCGGTCATGTTTGTGACCGATTATCGACCAGTTACTCGTGTTCCAAATAAAAGTACAGGTGGGAATAAAAGTACGGGGTGGAACATTTATCAAAATTAAATAAAGGTACAGGCCAAAATAATAGTACAGGGTGGAAATCCATTGAGGGGGTGGGGAGTAATGCTAGTTAATTTTATCTAAAAGCCAACTTATTTTCCAGTATTGCAGTTATTTATTTATTTATTGGTGTTTAAGGTCAAATATTTCTGCACAATAGCTAATTATGACCACAACACGGAGATAAAGCCATGCTTAGTCAATCGTTTATACCCATGTTGCCCATTTTAGAGGACTTCCACCCCATGCATTGGTGAATGGGTCCTATTTTACCAGTAAAAAATGCCGCTCAGGATCACAGATCCAATGTCGAGTTGTGACCTTGACCTTTGACCTGGCGAGTCCAAGGTCAATAGTGTTCTTCCTCGCACCAAGGCCAACACACCTATGAAGTTTCATGACTCTAGGTTGAACCACTATCAAGTTCTCATCCGGAAACCAATTGTTGCGATATACTATGTTCAAGGTCACTGTGACCTTGACCTTTGACCTGGTGAGTCCAACATCAATAGGGTTCTTCCTCGCACCAAGGCCAACACGCCTGTAAAGTTTCATGGCTCTAGGATGAACCACTATCAAGTTATCATCCGGAAACCAATTGTTGCGATATACTATGTTCAAGGTCACTGTGACCTTGACCTTTGACCTGGTGAGTCCAAGATCAATAGGGTTCTTCCTCGCACCAAGGCCAACATACCTATGAAGTTTCATGACTCTAGGTTGAACCACTATCAAGTTATCATCCGGAAACCAATTGTTGCGATATACTATGTTCAAGGTCACTGTGACCTTGACCTTTGACCTGGTGAGTCCAAGATCAATAGGGTTCTTCCTCGCACCAAGGCCAACACACCTATAAAGTTTCATGACTCTAGGTTGAACCACTATCAAGTTATCATCCGGAAACCAATTGTTGCGATATACTATGTTCAAGGTCACTGTGACCTTGACCTTTGACCTGGTGAGTCCAAGATCAATAGGGTTCTTCCTCGCACCAAGGCCAACACACCTATGAAGTTTCATGACTCTAGGTTGAACCACTATCAAGTTATCATCCGGAAACCAATTGTTGCGATATACTATGTTAAAGGTCACTGTGACCTTGACCTTTGACGTAGCGAGTCCAAAATCAATAGGGTTCTTCCCCTCACCAAGGCCAATCTACCTATGAAGTTTCATGAATGTGAGTTGAACCATTACCAAGTTATCATCCAGAAACCAATTGTTTAAGATTTACTATGTTCAAGGTCACTGTGACCTTGACCTTCGACGTAGCATGTCCAAAATCAATAGGGTTCTTCCTCCCACCAAGACCAACCTAGGTATGAAGTTTAATGAATGTGAGTTGAACCACTATCAAGTTATCATCCGGAAACCAATTGTTTACGCCCGACCGCCCGCCCGCCCGCTCGCCCGCCCACCCGCCCGCCCGCCCGCCATTCACCAAACTATAAGTCGAGTTTGACTTCGTCACAACTCGACTAAAAAGAGCTGGGGAAGTACTGCAGTTAGTTTTATTAAAGAAAACAAATAGGCATTTAAGCACCATGATTATAACAATGAATACACTGTGCTAAACAAAAGATGATCACACAATCTAGTGACTATTCACTAATTTGAAGATCTCCTCCCTGTTGTTTATTAAACATACAGGCTCAAATAAGGTGCATACAGGGTGGAAAAATTCCCCCAAATTAATAAACACACATGTATGTTTATTAAGAAGACAAGAGTAACCAGTTAACTGTTTCAGCCCTAGTATGAATGTGTGATGGGCAGGTTTGTACAAAACTAACATGCCCTTCCCACACTCATACTCGAATTAAACGATAGATAATTCATTTCAATTGTTAATTTAATTTAGAGTATTTACTCTCATTATAATGTACTCTTACATGACCGAGGATTCCGTCATTTATATAATTGCAGTCATATTAACTATTATGCACATTATTTATTTATTTATTTATTTATTTATTTATTGGTGTTTAAGGTCACATATTTCTTCACAATGGCTAATCACGACCTTGAGAGTTTTATGGGTGGAGGAAGCTGGAGTACCCGGAGAGAACCACCGAGCAACATACTAACTCCACACAAGCAGGGTTAGCATTGGTTGAAGACCGTGCACCATCGACGTGCAGTTCGCCTTTGTACACAACAAAACCGTGCCCCCACATGGGCATTGGGGTGAAGTGTCTTGCCCAAGGACACAACGCGATTGCCGCAGATGGGATTCGAACCGAGGACCTCTCGGCTTGCTGCCTGCACCTCTACCTACTGAGCCATCGCGCCCCCTATTATGCACATAACAACTTTATTATTTTCAACATAGGCTAATACATGCTGTTTCAATTAATTTATTGGTGTTTATGGTCACACATTTCTGTACAACGGCTAATCGTGACAGCAACATGGATATAAAATCAAGTCCAGCCAATTCTTTATACCCATATTGCTCATTTTAAAGGACTTCCACCCTAGCCACTGGAGACTGGGTCCTATGTTTGGGGAATATCCAAATAATCTCTCATTAATTTTGCAACCAATCTGATCGAGGAAAGTTAAAAAATTTATAGTAATTTATATATTTTTTATACTTACCAATGACCCAGACTTAGCTGGTGCTAACTCTAACAAAACCAGGGCCAAACACAAATTTTGCCCCCCAATCCCCAAAATTTGCATCCAAAACAAAAAGAAATCATGTCCTAAAGGACCTCCATACTACGCCTCTACTGCGCATGCGCAGTGACGCAGACGTCCCGAAATTGGTGCCAATTATCATTCTTACTGGCAGTGCCTGGTCAGCGCTATGTACTCAGCAGGGAGGCAAGAGTTCCCAACTCCAGGGAGGGCCATCCCCGTCTGGGTCATTGGTAAGTATAAAAAATATATAAATTACTATAAATTTTTTAACATTTTTATACTGTACCAATGACCCAGACTTAGCTGAATAGTAAACAACAGGCTGGAGGGCCTAGGACATAGAGGAAAATCCAATAAGCTCAACTATATAGTAAAGAGGAAACCCCTTAAGGAGAAAAGGAGTATTAGGCTTTACATGTATCTTTCTTATTTAATATTAAATTAGAAAGATACACTACCCTTAATAATTGAGCACAATAACATTCATGTTCTCTATTAACATCCAGTATATCCCTTATACTAATTATTTTTAAAGTAAGCCAATAAATAAAGTAGTCCAGAGAATTGAGACTCTTTATAGTCATTTAAAAGTGTCCGAGTATTGTATATTAAAGCCCGTTTGACACTTGACATATACAAATGCTTCACACCGAGCTACACTTTAAAAATAAGACATGAATGAAAATTAACATTAATATTACACTTTAAAACCATCCCGGAAGCGACTCAGAAATACTGACTTGGAGGAGGCATTCCCTTGCTTTTCACTATAAAGCAGGTGACCTAAGGGAACACCCGCCACCCCCCCCCCCCCCCCCCCTTCCCCTTGCCCTGGGTCAAATAGCCCAGAGCGAAGAGGGCAGTCGGACGGAGTCACTGCCGGAACAGAAAGCCTGCATAACTATAGTTGCAACTGTTTAGTGGACGACATTCTGAGCAACAGATAACGGACCTAAACAATGCAGGTCTTCAGAAATGGACTCAATATTTCTGAGATAAAAATTCGTAAATGTGGATGGCTGAGACCAATAAGCAGCCTTCATTAAATCTGTAATAGTAACACTATTAGCATAAGCCCAGGAAGTAGAAAGAGCTCTTACTTCATGAGCGGAAATCTTAAGCACAGTCTGCTGAGAAGAAGATAAACTCTCATAAGCAGTACGGATAGTTAATTGAATCCATCTAGCAATAGAATGGACCGAAATGTCCTTTCTATTAGGCATCAAAGACAGAAAGAAACGTTTCCGTCCCTTTCTGATAAACTGAGATCTCTGTTTATAGATACGTAACGCTCTAACAGGACAGAGTAAAGGCCTACGCCCGTCTGAAGACGGAAGAGCCTTAATAACAAAAGGTTCCGGAAATTTATTAGGAGCCTGATTCTTAGCTAAAAAACCCACATTAGTAGTGAAGGTGATAGTGTTCCCGACACTACGATAGTGAGAATCATCCACCGACAGTGCATGAAGCTCACTGACTCTTCTAGCAGAAGAGAAAGCTAAGAGAAAAGCTGTCTTATAAGATAAGAATTTGAAATCTACTGTCCCAAGAGGTTCAAATGGCTTTTCCTTCAATTTAAGAAGAACTCAAGCTAAATTCCACTTAGGAATTAATCTAAGAGTTCTGGGTCTATTTATCGAAAAGTTTCTAACCAACTTAGATAAAGAGACATTAGATCCAATTTGTAAACTATCATGATGTGCATAGGTATCAGATAACATAGACCTATAACCCTTTATAGTAACAGGCTGCAGTTTGATTTCGTCAAACAAGTATACTAGAAAGTTTGCAATGTCTGGTATAGAGGGATCGAATATATCTACAGAATGATCCCTACACCAACGACGAAAAACCTTCCACTTAGCCGCATAGTTTAGCGAAGAGGAGGTCCTCCTACAGTTAGAAATCACGTCCACTGCTTGTCCTGTAAAGTGCTTGTCATGCAAGAAGGACCGCACAACGGAAAAACGTGAAGGTTGAGACCTTGCGGGTTGTGATGGAGTTGGCGCGATTTCCCCTGCGAAAGAAGATCCTCCCGTGGAGGAAGCTTTCGCGGTAGGTCCCACAACAGACACCTGAGTAGATTTATCCACGGTCTCTGTGGCGACAGAGATGCTACCAACAGAATCCTGCATTGAGATTGTTTTATCTTTAGCAATACTTGTTGAATTAACGGCGCTGGAGGATACGCATATCCTATCATTCCGTCCCAAGGGATCGACAGAGCGTCTACTGCAAATGCTCTTGGATCCGGACACGGAGACACATACGTCTGCAACTGATTGTTGAGATGTGTCGCAAATAAGTCTATCATTGGCCGTTCCCATTGGTAGCAAATCTGATTGAATACTTGTTTGTTGAGAGTCCATTCCGACGGCAACAAGCGACCCTTTCGTGAAAGGGAGTCTGCTAGCACATTCAGACGACCCGGTATGTGACGGACCGAAAGAAGAACGTGATGTTCTAGCGCAAACAGAAGGATTCTTTCCGTTAGATTGAACAACGGAACTGAATGAGTGCCTCCCTGATTCCGTATATACGCCACTACTGTCGTATTGTCGGATAGGATTTGGACATGAGCATTGTGAATAATGTCCATCCAGTGACGTAACGCAAGCCAAATTGACATCATTTCCTTGATGTTTATGTGCTTGCACAGGAATTGCGGATCCCAAAGACCCTGGCATCTCGAATCCGTTGGGATTAATGATGCACCCCAACCTGTTTGACTGGCATCCGTCATAATGGTAAAACTCGGATCCGGCAACTGCAGCGGAACTCCCTGAGTTAACCACTGAATGTTTGCCCAAGTCTGAATCTCTTGTTTCACTTGATCTGACAAGAGAACGTCTACATCGAGCGAATGAATTTTCACACTCCAATTCTGAGTCAAGAAAATTTGAAGAGGACGTGTGCGTAACCGCCCCATCGGAATGAGATCCGCAGCGGCTCCGCACAGACCTATCAGTCTCATAAATTCTCTCGCTGTGACTTTGTCTGCGTGCAGACAATAGCGAGCGTAACAACTGACTAATTTCGCTCTGGTTAACGGCAGATGAACGAGATTGTTGTGCGTCTCGAAGTTCATTCCCAGATGAGTGAATGACTTGGACGGCACCAGATCCGACTTCTCCTCGTTTACTAAAACCGAGACGTCGGAGCAATAGAAGAAGATTCTGAACATCGTTCTGAAGCGTTAACTCGTTGCCGTACCTCTGAAGAATGTCGTCCAGGTAGGCCGACGTTACCACAGACGAATGAGCTCGGAAATATATCATTACCGAGTTCATTACCCGAGTGAAAGCCCAGGATGCTAGATTCAATCCGAAGCACATCGCCCGGAATTGATACACCACTCCTAGGACTGCGAAGCGTAGGTACTTTCGGAATGTCGGATGTACCATGACGTGAAAGTACGCATCTTTGAGATCTATGTTTGTTGCATAATCGTTCACCCGAATACTCGCTCTGACCGACCGAATCGTCTCCATATAAATTTTCGGAGCGACGATCAGCTTGTTTATCCAGCTCAAATCTATGACTGGACAGAATGAGCCGTCTGGTTTCGGAACCAGAAACAGATGGCTGTAGAATCCTGGAGTTTCCTGGTTTTCTACGACCTCTATCGCGTTCTTCATTAAAAGAGACTGCACCTCTGATAACAGAGCGTCTCTTTTCTGCGGATTTGAAGGAAGATGAGTCCACTTTGGACTTCGAGTTAATGGAGGCTTTCGTTTGAAGGATATCTTTAGACCTTCCGAAGTCACTCCTCTCACCCAAGGGTCGTCCGTAATCGACGCCCATTCTTGTGAAAAGCTTGACAACCTTCCGCCAACCGGTACGCGATAGAGGTTTAAGCCATCACCTCCTGGACCTGCGAGGCCTGCGGTAGGAGAAACCACGTCCTCCATGACCCGCACCTCGCCCCGTCGACCTCGGGGCATCCGACCGATTGTCCCGGCCCGAAGGACGTCCCGAACGAGAGTCGCTACCCCCGGTTTCTCGAATAAGACCAAGAGGACGCACCGGAACCTCTATAGGAACCTCTCTTGGGCGCATTAGACCCAGAAGTGCCTGTCTTATTCTTGTCTGCTGTATCCGACTTCTTAGAAGCAGATTTGAACAACAGAGAATCCGAAGCTTTCTTTGTAATTTTATCATAAATAGCAGAAAGCTTGCCGTCAAAGAGAAGTTCTCCGGAGACCAAAGCGACTCTAAGAGAGTTCTTCACCTTAGTATCCACGAGTGTGGATGTAGCTAGGGCTGCGTCACGTCTAACCAACTCCAGATTTGCCACTGAAAGGGCGGAGTTACACGTGGAATAAGCTACTGCCCTTGAAAGAAGTCTTAAAGAGGATTGTATATCCTGAAACTCTTTCCCTTGAAGGCGCAGTGATAACGCCTTAGTAAGGTGATCTGCGTAAAATAAGGCATCTAAATTGGCTCTGTTAGACGCAATAGCTGTTTCCAACACCGCGGTTGGAATAGAAGCCGACGACGGTAATGATAGCTCTAAGTCTTCCGCCTCGTCGTCCATACGCAGAGGAACTCTCGGGATACCCTGTCCTGCCGTATCGAATTTATTCCTTGCATTAATGAAAGGCAGGTTGAGAGTATTAGCGGACAAGAAACCTGCTTTCCCCGTCTTGGAAGCAAGTTTAAATATAGCGTCGTTTAATAATTCAAATGTTCTTGCAACATTATTGGACTGCGACGGAAACTCGGGAGCGATGTCCCTGAACCGCTCAAAAAATTCAGAGTCCAATGATGCTATAATCCTCTTGTCCGGAACCGCAGCAGTCTGGCCCGACGGAACAACTTGAGGGAGAAAGTGCCGGATGAAGTCCACGGCAGCTTTATGTTGTTCCGAAAGGGATAGCTCCAAATCATCCGTATCCCTTTCACCATCCGGTCGGACCTCATTATGTTCCCGGTCGTCCGCCCCCGATGCTTTGGCGGAGCGTACCGACCCAGCGCCGTCGGATAATTCTCGATCCGACACCGTTTCTGTCGGCTGCTGGGATGCTGCGATAAGCTGTGCTATCTGCACAAGAATGTCCGGCGTCGAGACCTGCGGAGGCGCAGTCTTTCGCTGCTTCGCCAAGGGCAGCTCCGCATCAGATGGCTCCCGCATACTTTTCCTATGCGAACGTCTGGAGTCCATCGGTCTCGAATCCCTGGCTGCCGGATGGTGTGACCTGGTCGCCGAAGAATCCTTGATCGGCGAAGCTGGTAATATATCGGCGGTCACGCAGCCAAGGTGCGATCGTGTGCGCTGACGAGAAGAGGAAGCCTTAGCAGTCTCCGCGGACTGCCTATACAACGGAGCGTCCCGAGCGACGGACGTATGCTCCGCTTGCGACACATTTTGTACCACAACATCTGGTCCCAGATGTTGTTGTACGAGAGAGGGGCCTCTCTCGCTCGCGGCCCGGCTGGACCTGGACGAGCTAGGAACCGGACTCAAAGGCTTCCTCCGTTCTCGCTTACTATCCGCCGTCACTGGGTGTGCATCTATTATGTTTATAGTGCTCGCATCACCCAAAATTTCCTCCTGGACCACATCGGACGAACCCGGCTGCCGAACCATTCGGTGAATGGACGCTACACCGGGCGAGCTAGCGGACGACATTTGTCTAATCTCCATGAGCACTTTTGCCGCTAGCTCTGAATTCATTTGTGACGACGGACGCACACTTGTAGAAGATAACATGAAAACATCACCCTGTTCTTGTTCCTCTGAAATAGAAACTGAGAGAGTAGAGTGACCTTGCGGAGAAAGAGCCGGCATAGCCCTTTCTCCAGAAACAACATATCGTAACACACGTTTCCAATGTTTCTCATCCCAATATTCACATATAGGACAGGGATTAATGCGAGAACACTGACTACAATTAATACAATGATCATGAAAGTCAGAGGAAGATTTCTTCCTATTACAATTTGAACAATGTCCCTTCATTGTGAAAGGACAACAACAAGTCCTAGTTACTCGCACAAACCCCTGACACAAAGATACATAATAACATGATCCATTAATAAATGAAAAAACAATTGCAAATCAAAATAATTTTGAAAAAATATTTTTTCAGCGAAGCCCAAGTTGCTGAAAAGTAACGTTGAGCCCCGATGGATCCGATGGCAAAGTGTGGTCAAAAATTTTAAATTTATATTAAATAATTAATGAGACACTCACGGATAATATAAATGTATCTTATAGTGAGATAAACTACAGCAAAGGCAAACAGCCCCCCTCAAAAAAGGCTGTTGCCAATGAAAACAAACAGTGTAAAACACCAGAAAACATGACTCCAGGCACTGAAAAAACTGGCCCGGAATCAGTCATCAAAATTACACTCTATCTGATGCAAAACAGAGACTCCCAGGGGAGAATCTGCAGAACATCAGATGGAAGATGCAGAACACAACGTTATACACCCATGGGTGAAAACGTAACTATGGGGAAAATAACAGAAAACATTCTGTAACCAAGCAACTCTCCCAGGAAATTTTAGAAAGGAACTTTCTCAAAAATATGCCAAAAGCATGGGAGAATTGCAAGGGGGGACTTTAGAAGGCTAGGGAAGAGGAAACACTGAATAAGCAGTGCAACATTTAGCAAGAATGACAACAAGAGGCCCATGCCTCGAAAATAGGCAACTTAACATAATTTCATCAAAAATTTTTAAGTACAGCCCTGATTATTTTTTGTCACTTCTTTTTCCTCTCCTCCTTCTATCCTCCTTAGAATCACATTTTCTCCAAAAATTACGTGTCTGGCATCCTTTAAACTGAGATTTACAAGCACAAAAATCAGTGAGATGTTGACTGATGAAGGGCCAAACAGAGAATGATAATTGGCGCCAATTTCGGGATGTCTGCGTCACTGCGCATGCGCAGTAGAGGCGTAGTATGGAGGTCCTTTAGGACATGATTTCTTTTTGTTTTGGATGCAAATTTTGGGGATTGGGGGGCAAAATTTGTGTTTGGCCCTGGTTTTGTTAGAGTTAGCACCAGCTAAGTCTGGGTCATTGGTACAGTATAAAAATATACCTTTGTTGTGATTATTGTACTGTGGTCAAAAGAGTTTACCAAGTCCAAATGACATAATAAGACAGAACACAACGTGGGTGAAATACTAAGAGCAGGAATCAACAACCCAAATTGGAGTTTATCCTGTATTTCACATGCACCTTCTAGGCCTGAAAATAAGCAGTCTGACATTTGCAAAATAAGGTCCCCAGAGGGTGAATTTGATGATGCTAACCAATACAGTGGGCCAATTTATCCTCTGGGTACCTCTTTCTGTTTAGTTTTGAGACCCTGATTCAGATTGAGGTTCACAGAGGGTAAATTTATTTAATGATGCTACCCTGCGCAGCATCACTAAATTCACTCTCTGGAGACCTCATTTTGCAGATGACAGTCTGCTTATTTTCTGGCTTGGCACCTTTGGCACCTGTGAAATACAAGAAAAACACAGCAGAGTAGCATCACTAAATTCACCCTCTGGGGACCTCATTGAGCCGATGACAGTCTGCTTATTTTCTGGCTTGGCACCTTCGGCACCTGTGAAATACAAGAAAAACTCCAAAAAGGGTCACTGATTTCAGTCCCTCATACTCTACAAGAGTTGTGTTCTGTATTTATTTATTCCACAATTCAACTTGAATTACATGAATGAGGTTGTTATTTTTCAAGAAAAATATATCACCTTCAGCAGTCTTTTTATACTCTTGCCTGACACCATTTTGTATTGAAGCATTTCATTCACAGCATAATGACCAATCAGATGCATTCTTATGTGACAGTCTTATTTATTTTTTTTATTGGTGTTTAAGGTCAAATACTTATGCACAATGGCTAATCGTGACCGTGACAGTTTTACGGGTGGAGGAAGCCGGAGTACTCGGAGAGAACCACAGAGCATCGACGAGCAACTGTCAGCTCCTCAACATTCTAAATCTGTTCAAGCTCCGCTCAAGCAGGGTTACAGTGGTTGAAGACATGCACCATCGACGTGCAGTACGCCTTAATACATGGCGTCATCGTGCCCCCATGTAGGCAACTGGGATAAAGTGCCTTGCCCAAGGACACAACGCGGGTCGTCCCGGACGGGGATCAAACTCGGGACCTCTAGCATAGAAGTCCAACAGTCTACCACTGAGCCACCGCGCCCCTGTGACAGTCTTACATGTTAGCTGGATTCCATGTGTGCTGTACCTAGCACATCTCTCTATGTCTGTATTATATTGGGTTACACTGAATACACACAGCAATTGTGGAAAAATGGGAGATATTTATTTATTTATTGGTGTTTAACCCTTTACCCAATGTAACAGCAAAAACCGACCAGCACTATTCTCAAAAACTGACAATTAATTTTAATTATTTTTTCATTTTTTGTCTCAAACACATAGGTTATGAACCTTCATTGGAACGAGCTTGTCATGCTCGTTCCAATGAGAGGTCATAACCTATGTTTTTTGCAAGTGTTGTCTGCTTTTCATGTTAGGTAAAGGGTTAAGGTCACACATTTCTGCACAATGGCTAATCATGACCATGACAGTTTAAGAGTGGAGGAAGCCAGAGTACCCAGAGAGAACCATTGAGCAATGGCGAGCAACTGTCAGCTCCCCAACATACCAACTCCACACAAGCAGGGTTAGCAATGGTTAAAGACAAGTGCACCATCGACGTGCAGTACGCCTTAGTACACAATGCCACTGTGCCCCCACGTGGGCAATGGGGGTGAAGTGTCTTGCCCAAGGACATAACATGGTTGCCACAGGTGGGATTCGAACCAAGGACCTCTCGGCTTGCCGCCAACACCTCTACCTACTGAGCTACCACGCCCCCATATAATGGAAGATGACCTACTACCAAAAACCACTATGTGAATACTGAATTGTCATTTCAAACTTAGATTACAACATTAATACTTTTAGGACCAATTAACACCTTCCTTTGACTTATGACAATAGTCCTTTATCTGAAGGATCAGTTATGTCTGTCTAATGCTATACTCTCACCTGCTAAATAATAATAGTGATGGTCAAATACTAGTGCAGGCCTGTATTTTCTGCTGAAATTTATAATAGTGATGGTATTTTCACTTTATGGCCTGCCTATCACCAAGTAATAATAATGGTCAAAAGTTTTTCCCCAAATTAATAATAGTGTCATCACTATTATTCATCAGGTTGGAGAACCAGGGTTCTTGAACATTTTGAGGAATGAAATTCAAGTAGTTCTCCTGTGTAATTCTTGAAATATGGTTGTTTGAACTTGTTTCTGTTTCTATTATTGGCATAACTCATGTACATGTCCCAAAATAATACTGCATATCAAATCTAGCTCAAATTACCAAACCGGTTCCAAAAACAGAAATCTCAAGGTACTGTAACTGATCATTAATGAGAAGTAGATTTTTTAAAGAATTTTGGGCTTTTGGACACTCTTTCCAGTCCATCAGGCACAGCAACATCTATTGAGTAAACATGGAAGGGTATCCCCAAATGAATTTGTAATAGTACTTTGGAAGAAGATGAAAAGCAAAAGCTAAAAGACACAGCATAACAAACAATGGATGCTAAGTGATGGCAATAGATCACTTTTAGTCAGGTGAGCTTCAAAGACATTTAATGCAACCGGCTGCTTTCTACAAAGTGTGACACTGTTTTCTGCTAGATAACGAAAAATGTTTGCAGCACTGTAAAAGTTAACCCTTTGAACACGAAAGACTGCTTTTCCAGCCCAGGATCATGATACGACCTGAATTCAGGAAGTAGATAATTGCTCGGATTTGTGTAGGAGACCAATCAAGATCTTCAACGAGCAGCCCAAAGGCTTCACATTGAAAATATTGATTGGCCTTCCCCAAGTGATGAATATTTATACCATGATTGCCTATACTACTCTTCAGTACGTGGAGAGTGGATTGTAACTAAATCACCCATGGAGTGGAGTTACTACCAAAAGTATTACTTTAAAATTCTGTACATATGGGCAAAAAACACAAGCAATGTTTCATCCAATGGACCTCCGGGTTCAACCCGGAGGTCCATTGGCTGGAACTTTGCTTGTGATTGTTATGCTTTGCAAGAAATTTGCAATTATTGCTCAGGTGGAATCTCCACTCTGGGGGTGATTTAGTGATAATACACACCCCACGTACTGTATATAAAAAGCCTTTGACATCAATTTTAGCTTTACACACCAACAGTGGTGAACACACCAGCAATATGATTTCAATAGTTAACATTTACACCTACAGTGGAACTACATCTAAGTTGACCTTTGGTGACCTCGCCTTGAATGCAAACTTGTCTAAATTTATCACTCGCCGCCCCGTGAAGAGAGAAATGAAACCGGCAATTATTTATTACATTTTTAAATAAGTTTACCTCATAAGATACGAAAAATTAACATACGTGCATTGTCTCATGTTAATAAAGCATCCAAAACTCGAAATAGTGTGTTATTATGTTATAAAAATGAAAAAGGCCCTGTAATTTGCACTTTTCGTTTCGGTGATAAAAGTGCCAGAGGAAGTGCCGCACACTGGTGCTCATGTAAACAAAAACAGTTTTGCACTTGTGAATATTTGATTTATTTATCATTAAAACTCCTATTAATATGACGATCATGGTATAAATAAAATATACCCCAAGTTGCTTGGTGTACCAAATGTTCACAACTCATGGTACACCAAGCTACTATGAGTATATTCTATATAGACTCTACCAGTTGATGGTTCTGAACTGGCAGGGGGCGTGGTGGCTCAGCTGGTAGAGGTGCAGGCTGCAAGCCGAGAGGTCCTCGGTTCGAATCCCACCTGCGGCAACCGCGTTGTGTCCTTGGGCAAGACACTTCACCCCCATTGCTCACGTGGGGGCACGATGACGTTGTGTACAAAGGCGTACTGCACGTCGATGGTGCACAAGTCTTCAACCAATGCTAACCCTGCTTGTGTGGAGTTGGTAAGTTGGGGAGCTGACAGTTGATCGCCGTTGCTCGGTGGTTCTCTCCGGGTACTCCGGCTTCCTCCACCCGTAAAACTGTCACGGTCATGGTAAGCCATTGTGCAGAAATATGTGACCTTAAACACCAATAAATAAATAAATAAAATCTGAACTGGCATGGAATATACCATTAGGGTTCAAAGGGTTAATGTTAAGAATATCAGATATTAACCCTTTACCTAACATGAAAAGCAGACAACACTTGCAAAAAAAAATCTTGAATAACTAATTTTTTTCATTTTTTGTCTCAAAAACATAGGTTATGACCCCTCATTGGAACGAGCTCGACAAGCTTGTTCCAATGAGGGGTCATAACCTATGTTTTTGAGACAAAAAATGAAAAAAATAATGAAAATTAATTGGCGATTTTTGAGAATAGCGCTGGCCGGTTTTGGCCATTACGTTGGGTAAAGGGTTAATTATAGTCAAATCTCACCAAAAACTGAAACTATACCAGACACCTAAATCTGCAAAGGGATAATTTGAATCCTTTAACCCTTACCCAATGCAGACGATATCAAAATTTATTATTTTAAATATAATTATTAAAAAAATTTCAAAATATTTCAACAAAACCATATCATGTGACCCCCTCATTGGAACGAGCTCAATGAGCTCGTTCCAATGAGGAGGTCACATGATATGGTTTTGTTGAAATATTTTGAAAAAATTAATTTTTTCAATTTCTCAATTTGCAGATTACACGGGCAGATGCGGGCAATTCATTAGGTAAAGGGTTAACAGAAGAAATGGCCTTATCTATATTGTTCTACAGTTGAAACTAGAAGTATGTGACTGTATTATGCACTATTTTGAAGTAATAGAATGCTTAGTGAGTGCACGTTTGTTCCTATCAAACAGCATCATAAGCGTAACTCAATTCTTGTAGAAAAAACAGTGTGCCCAACTCTGTACAACTCTATACTAGTAACTTACTGGTGTTTAAGGTCACATACTTACGCACAATGGCTAATCGTGACCGTGACAGTTTTATGGGTGGAGGAAGCCGAAGTACCTGGAGAGAACCACCGAGCAATGACGAGCAGCTGTCAGCTTGCCAACTCTGAACTCTACACTGCAGCACAGGCAGGGTTAGATTGGTTAAAGACATGCGCACCATCGACGTGCAGTACGCCTTAGTACACAGCGGCATCATGCTCCCATGTAGGCAATCGGGGTTAAGTGCCTTGCCCAAGGACACAATGTGGGAGCACGAATCAGTCGCTGAAATGGTCACCCATCGAACTACTAACTGTGCTCAATGTTGCTTAACTTCGGTGATCTGACGAGAACCGGTCACCGAGACGTCACCGTGCACCCTATACTAGTAAATAGAGATCATTAACATTACAGTGGAATCATGATAATTGAATAACCACTTTGCTAATGAAAATTATTCAATTAACAGGAGTATTCAATTAACAGGGATTGTGTCACTTTCCTGTATTCTAGAGATAAACTTAGCATTTATTCTATTATACCTTGTTTGACAGAGATATAATAGATTGAATGCCTGTATTGGATGTACCAAGGCCAAATAGGTCTATAAACAAAAGAAAACTGGGGCGAGTCAGGGTAATTTCTCGACAGGTTACAAGATTTTTTATTCAATTAACAGGAGTTTACTCTGTAACCTATATTTAATTAACAGGTCAAAATTTGTACTGAAGGTATGGTAAGCGGTTTTGTGTTGGGAAATTATATTCAATTAACAGGGTTATTCAGTTAAGAGATATCCCATTAAGTGGGCCCCACTGTATTCCTAACCTCTGCTGTGATACATGTAGATGTAATGACGTAAATAGATTTTTAAATGTGACTGCATATGCAGAATGAAGAGAGTGGATTACTACTTAATTGCAGAGCCATATATTCTCCACTCGAAATGTATTTATAATTGTTCATAACAGCACAAGAAATACTTGCAAGCTTTCATCACATGTGCACCCGGTGGTCCACTTGATGAAAGTTAGCAAGTGATTCTTGTGTTTTGTCCTTAGAAGTTGTAAATAATTAATTATAATTTCTAAGTGAAAAATCTATCCCATGGCAATTTAGTAGTAATCCATCCACCCTCCGCATACTGCAGTCTCAATATTTTCTTTTTGCTTGATTGGTTCAGTCTGTGATATCACTACCGACCTCATTGATAGCACATTATATTTTGCACTGCCCAGTGCAAATGCTAATGTATTTCAGACTATTTATTTATTTATTGGTGTTTAAGGTCACATACTTATGCACAATGGCTAATCATGACCGTGACAGTTTTACGGGTGGAGGAAGCCGGAGTACCTGGAGAGAACCACCGAACAACGATGAGCAGCTGCCAGCTCCCCAACATCGTAACTCTGCACTGCAGCACAGGCAGGGTTAGATTGGTTGAAGACATGTGCACCATCGACGTGCAGTACGACTTACTACATGGCATCATCGTGCCCCCATGTGGACAATCGGGGTTAAGTGCCCTGCCCAAGGACACAACGCGTGAGTCCGAATCAATCGCTCAGACGGTCACCCATTCGAGGCCTAACCAGGCTCTACGTTGCTTAACTTTGGTGATCTGACAAGGACCGGTTACCGCATCACCATCGTGCCCCCGTGTATTTCAGACAACTTCATCCTTCTGCAGTAATGAGCGCATTAACTAACAGGTATTTTCTGCGCTAACTGTGACAGGACTTCTAGTTTCAAGTGTATAAACAAAAAAATTCCAATTCTATAAATTTTTCAATTTTCACTTCCAAAACATAGTTTATTCACTGGAATTCACTGGAATAAGCTAATTCATAAGAAAGCCTGTAAGCTATGTTCTAGAGGCAAACCTTTCTAAAACAATAAAATTTTAATGGCACTTTTGGAAACAGTACTGGCTGCAAATTATCATTATGTTAGATCAAGCCTGAAAATAAGAAGACTATCATCTTCAGAATGAGGATCTCTGAGGGTGAATTTGGTGATGCTACCCTGCACAGCAGGGTAGCATCATGTGCAGGGTAGCATCACTAAATTTACCCTTTGTGAACCTCAATCTCATCCTTATGTCAGATGATGGGTAAATGTTTGTTAGTATCAAGATTAATTAATTAATTGTTATACAAGAAGATACAAAAGTACAAAGAAAAAATGCCATATTAAAAACTAAGTAGAAGCTTCCAGACCTTCCCAAAGAGAGTACAGATATGGGCCTTTAACCCTTAAATCCCCAAATTTACATTACGTTGACAACTACCACATATACATGTACACAGCTGCAGAAGACTCAATAGTGTTTTTACATTATTGTTGTCTACCTGTATAGGAAGCCAACAATGGTGTGAAGACACTGTCACGATAAAAGCATCCTACCAGATGAGCTGTCAAGGAAGAATACACTTGGGACAACTTTTTCAGAGCAATATAAAAGGGACAGTTTGTATTTGTGTGGGGACTTGAGGGTGAATAATAAACCAGTAAACATCAACCATGACTTCAGTTCATAGTTGACATATTTTGACATATATCATCAGTGATGGCAGACCTAAACAAGAGGCCCCATAGGACCTGAGGTGCTCACCTGACCTAAGTTGTTAAAAGAAGGATTTAATTAGTATCTATGGCTAGTTAACACCACAGAGGAATGAAGTTATTTATAACTCTGTTGTCCATGCCTGATGATTTTTTTTTCTTAGTATTGGGATGCTTCCAGTGAAATAATGCCCAGATTTCCAGTACAAATATTACAAAACTAGGGAGACCAAATATTAACCTAGAGATGTAACTTGAATACACTTGAATCTGACCCCTTCCACTTAACCCTCAGGATGCTGTATACTAAATATCTATAGATTATGAATGGTGGATCTCAAGAAGGAAATTTTTTTTTTTAAAGATTATTCAACATATTACACAAAGTTAAAATTTGGGCACACAAAGGGTGCCCAAATATTAACTCAGATTCTTTATTTGAAACAACCCTAAAAAAATACTCCCCCACCCTCCCCCAAGAATGTTGTATACCAAATATCCAAAGATTCTGACTGGTGGTTTGGGAGGAAATTTTTTTAAAGAATATTACCAATTTAGCACTATGTTACAATTTACACCCCCCCCCCCCCCCCCCCCTCTCCCATAGGGAACACAAATATCAACCGAGGGTCTTTATTTGAATAAATTGAAACTGATCCTCTAAAGATACTGTATACAAATAGATTCTGATTGTATCTCAAGAAGTAGATTTTTAAAGATTATTCCTCATATTGGACTAAGTTAAATTCAGGCTCCAATAGAGGGCCCAAATATTAACTCAAGGACTTGATTTGAACAAACTTAGATCTGACCTCCCTAAGGATACTATATACCAAATATCAAAAGATTCTGACTGGTGGATCTAAAGAAGATTTTTAAAGATTATTCCTCATATAGAAGTAAAAATCTGGGCCTCCATAGGGAACCTAATATTAACTGAAGGACTTGCTTTGAACAAACTTGGATCTGACCCCCGTGGTGGTGCTGTATACCTGATATATAAAAAGATTCTGATTAGTAGTTATAGAGAATATTTTTAAAGATTATTCCTCATATTGGACTAAGTTAACATTTGGACTCCAATAGGGAGCCCAAATATTAACCCAGGGACTTGATTTTTCCAAATTTGAATCTCACTACCCTAAGAAAGATGTATACCATACATCAAAAGATTCTGATTTGGGGTTCATAAGAAACTATTTAAAGAATATTCCTCATATTGCACCAAGTAAAAATTTGGGCTTTGATTTGAACAAACTTTGCATCTGACCACCATAAGGATGCTGTATACTGTATATCAAAAGATTCTGACCAATGAATCCGAAAAAGAGGATTTTTAAAGATTAATCCCCATATTGCACAATGTAAAATTTGAGCTTCCATAGAGCCCAAATATTAACTGATGGGCTTGATTTGAAGACACTTGAATCTGTCCCCCTGTAAGAATACTGTATACCATATATTAAACAATTCTGACAAGTGGGTCTGAAGAAGAAGAGTTTTGAATATTCCTCATATTGGACCAATGGGGAGTCCAAATATAAATCCTGAGACTTGATTTGAACAAACTCAGATCTGACCTCCCTAAGGATGCTATACACCAAATGTCAAAAGATTTTGACTGGTGGATCTGAAGAAAATGATTTTTTAAAGATTATTTCTCATATTGCACCAAGTTAAAATTCAGCCCCCCACACCCCTCCATAAGGAGCCCAAATATTAACTGAGGGACTTGATTTGAACAAACTTTAATCTGACCCCCACAACAATGATGTATACCAAATATTAAAAGATTCTGAATGTTGGTTCTGAAGAAGATGAGTTTTAAAGATTATTCTCCATATTGCCCTAAGTTAAAAATTCCCCATATAATTCGGGATCCAGTATTGAGCCCAAATACGAAACGAGGGACTTAATTTTAACAAATTTGTATCTAACCCCTCTGTGGATGCTGTATACCAAATATCAAAAGATTCTGATCAGTGGTTCTGAGGAAGAATTTGAATTTTTTTAAAATTTTCGCAAATATGCGGACTCAGCATTTTTCCGATGTTCGTCCCCAACCCCTCCCCCAATACTCTTTTGACATAAGATGACAATACTTCATACCATATAACAGTTCTCTGTCAATGCGGTTTGGGAAATATGGGTGTTCAAAAATATTTTTATTTTTAGCTCATGGAGTTACTACAGGGACGGAAAATTTTATTTTAGTATGAATCAAGTACTTATAACCCAATAATTCCACATACCAAATTTGGTTCTAATCAGCTTGGCAGTTCAGAAAAAAGAAATTTTGAGTGGGGACAAAAACTTTGCCCCTCCCATTACAAAGGAAAATATTTCTCAACAAACTTTGTTTGAACACTCTTGATTCTGCACCTCAAAAGGAAGCTCCATACCAAATATCAAGTCACTGCTGGGTCATGAGAAGATTTAAAAAGAAAATGAAAGTGTCAATGACACTGTAGCTCAACTTGTCAAGACAAAGACATGCACATGTATAGTATGTGACACAGCAATGACAAACATCTAGGTAATGACCTGATAACAAAGGTACATATAAAGTATTGTAATGGTCTGTACATAAATACTGACCGTTGCCTGTAACAAATGTATACGTAAAGTATTGTAAAGGTGGGTGACAGTCAGATGCTAAACTAGAAAAGAAAACTTTGAGTCCCAGAGTGGGTCTGACTGAACCCCAAAATATTTGTTCTCATAGCACAGTGATAACAAAGGCACCCCAAAACACACTCGTTCCTGTCCCAAGGTGAAAACAAAGGTACCCAAGAAGTTTTGTGAAGATCAATTCATAAATACGAGCTGTATAGAACTTGTGACAAAAAACTGATTAGACCTAATTTTGGTACAAAATGGCCACTGGTAGCCATCTTGAATTTTGGACCGTACCCAGAAACACTCATTCTCGTCCCAAGGTGATAACAAAGGTACCCAAGAAGTTTTGTGAAGATCGGTTCATAAATACAGCCTCTACCCTGAGCCGTATTGACATGTGTGCTCACATTGTGCAAGTAGCACTGAATAAGTCAAAGTTCATCTAATTTGCATAATTTCTGCACGAAAAAAAACCCCTTAGAATATGTGATGTATTCCATGTTACTAAACATTCATACAAAAATTTATTCAAATCAGAACTTTCATACAGAAGTTCTGTACAAAAGACTGATTGCACTAATTTTGGTACAAAATGGCTGCTGGTGGCCATCTTGAATTTCGGACCACACCCAAAAACACTCGCTCTCATCACACGGTGATAACAAAGGTACCCAACAAGGTTCGTAAAGATTGGTTCATAAATATGGCCTCTAGTCTGAGCTGTATAGAAGTTGTGTACAAAAAACTGATTAGACCTAATTTCGGTACAAAATGGCCACTGGCAGCTATCTTGAATTTTAGACCGCACCCAGAAACACTCGTTCTCGTCCCAAGGTGATAACAAAGGTACCCAAGACATTTCGTGAAGATCAGTTCATAAATACAGACTCAAGTCTGAGCCGTATTGACATGTGTACTTAATGTGTGTAAGTCGCACTGAAATATCAAAGTTCATCTAATTTGCATAATTTCTGCACGAGAAAAAAACCCGTATTATATGTGATGTATCCCATGGTACTAAACATTCACACAAAAAATTATTCAAATCAGCGCTTTCATATGGAAGTTCTGTGCAAAAATCTGATTGCACCTAATTTTGTACAAAATGGCTGCCATCGGCCATCTTGAATTTCGGACCGGACCCAAAAACACTCGTTCTCGTCCCACGGTGATACCAAAGGTACCCAAGAAGTTTCGTAAAGATCGGTTCATAAATACGGCCTCTAGCCCGAGCCGTATTGGCATTTGCACTTACAGTGCTGAAATTAACACCAAAAAACATCAAAATTAGTCTAATTTGCACAATTTACGCACAAGAAAAAAACCCCGTATTATATGTGATGTACCCCATGGTACTAAACATTCATACAAAAAATTATTCAAATCAGAGCTTTCATATGGAAGTTCTGTACAAAAAACAGATTTCTGCATCATCGGTACAAAATGGCGGCTGGCAGCCATCTTGAATTTCGGACCGCACCCAAAAACACTCGTTCTCGTCCCACGGTCATAACAAAGGTACCCAAGAAGTTTCGTAAAGATCGGTTCATAAATATGACCTCTAGCCCGAGCCATAGCCAATTGTTGGCGTACGGACAGACGGATGGACGGACAGACGGACGACGGGCCATGACAATAGCTCAAATTTGACTTCGTCAAAGTTGAGCTAAAAATTAGCATTTTCCTCCACGTCTTCCGTGTGGGGCTGGGCATGTTGATTCTAACAAAAACAAAATGCGATGTCAGAACAAACAAGCACCTCAAACTGAACTGATATCGGTTCAGCGGTTTGGGACGCGTAGGTGCAACGACAGATGGGTAGTGATCACAATAGATCATCCTGACTTCCTGTCAACTGAGCTAAAAAGAGTATCTCCGAGCCCTCGGTTTATATCTAAATTTACAAAACAAGTTCCATAAATTAGCTCTGGACCGAGCTATAGCGAGGTCAAAACATAATTTACTTTCCGAGTTTTGTAAATTTCGATATAAATTGGGAACGAGTTGTAGATTCTATTTATTATATGATCAAGGAAAAGACTCTTAAATGGAACAAGAAACAAATAGCGGCTTCTATATTATAACTTAAGATGCACGGTTTGTCCACAGTATCCTTGTCAGGGTATAGTTCCTGATAAAGAATAGAATTATAAGTATTTAATGATAAAAATTTAAAGAAATATTTTTTTAAATAAACATCAACTACTGTCACAGTCAACAAATGTGACCATTCCTTGCCTCCCAACTCTGAATCTACGATTATTCTCCGGAGCTTGATGGGTCATGCATTACCCGTTTTAAAAAAAAAATGCCTAACTGGTTGAGGGCTAGATTATTTTTGGCGGTCTGAATTTGTTATTCAAAATTTGTTTTATCATAAGTTATTGGCGAGTGCCCACAGGCACTCTCCAATAATCTGTAATAAAACAAATTTATATAAGCAAAATATGATTTGCTTTTGACTGTATATGAAACAAGAGCAAGGAAAATGTTGGCTTTTGCTCTGGTACCCTCATTTTCTTTTAAAGCCCTGATAGTGGCTTCTAACACTCAACAAGTTGATAACCAGGGTTAGATTTTATAATTTTGTGAGTTAACAAACATCATACTTAACTATTCCAATATAATGTACATAAGAACTGTTATTGTTCTAAAAAACACATCTAAATAAAGCGAGATATATGTGAATATATAAGCCCAACAGCCAAGCAAAGCAGCTTACCCCTCGCCCAGTTTCCCTAAAATGTCAAACACTTCTTCTGGAGGTCTGGTAAGGCTCTCTTCACTAAGTTTCTGCAAGCGTTCGCTACTGAACACAAGATACCAAAGGCAAACAAATTAATGCAATAATAAATAAAAAATTCATTAACTCTTACCTGCTGATGCTGTTTATATAACCTCCCCAAATAGAGCTTGGGGAGGAGTACATGCAGGCCTCTAAAAGTGAGGATTTCAGCAGACAGAAAAAAGGGTTTACCTCACATGAGTTTTCTCAAGTAGCCCTTTTTATGCTTTCTGTACCATTAGGAAACATTATTCACTTAAAAATGTCAGGTTAATGCCTTAATATTGGCAGATAAGGTAATAACCAGGTGTTATAAAGATAATATTCTTGAAATCAAAAAATAAGCCAGAAAATAAGCAATCTGTCATTTGCAGAATGAGGTTCCCAGAGAGCAAATTTTGTTATGCTCTCCCATACAGTGGGCCAATTTATCTTCTGGGTATCTCTTTCTGTTTAGGTTTGAGACCCTGATTCA
Source organism: Pictodentalium vernedei (assembly GCA_031216915.1). Classification (NCBI taxonomy): domain Eukaryota; kingdom Metazoa; phylum Mollusca; class Scaphopoda; order Dentaliida; family Dentaliidae; genus Pictodentalium; species Pictodentalium vernedei. Next base: position 67,148,835 of record CM062291.1, on the reverse strand, counting down.
GATTGAGGGTCCACAGAGGGTAAATTTAGTGATGCTACCCTGCTGTGCAGGGTAGCATCACCAAATTCACCTTCAGGGGACCTCATTTTGCAAATGACAGTCTGCTTATTTTTTCTGGCTTGTCAGCAAAAAAAGTATTTTGCAGGAATGTTTCTTCATCAATAACTTGAAAGTATTCAAATACATCTTCATGCTTTATAGTTTAATGAACACTTTTTTACTACCCGCTTTACAGGACTTTAGCAAAATGTTTCTTTCTTAATATCGCCACACTGTAGCGATTTTAAGGCAAAAGTATGATGCTACTGAAGCAATAGTTGGATCACCACTTTTCCTATTTATTACAGGTTGTACTGCATAATTTAGGAACATGTACATAAACTCTAAAGTTCACTTTAAACAGCATCATCAGAAAGTAGTTGAAGGCAATTAAGTCTTCCATGCTAAGAATGATTGTCATTACACACATTATGCCAAATCTACAGATACATAACTTCAGGCTAACTGATGTGTACTAAATGAGTAAAAATTAGAAGCCAATATCAGCATTTCTTGTTCCAATATAGGACAAAATGGCAGGTTAACATTTTGATTTTTCGACACCAGTCTGCAAAAGGTTAAAGAAACAAGTTTTTCTTGGATATTAACTTTAAATCTGCTGAGTATTTTCAAAATATTTTTCATCAAATCTAGTCATGGCTGCTTTACAGCAGCCATGACTAGGTTTTATGAAAAATTCATCTAAATTCAACTCAAGAAATCATTGAGCAAAAAGTCTATTCAATTTATATGGTAAAATTTCGTTTAAATGTGCCCATATAATACTTATTTCAGTGGCAAGAGATTTTATATCCTGGGCAGAAATATCCACTAGCAGCCTGCAAGGAGTTCAGTGTTCATGCCAGACCAAAGAGTCTGGTTCCACATTTTAAGTCCTTCTGGATATTTTAGTGTCAATCAAAGTGTTTTGGTGCCAAAATGCTAATATGAAGGAAAGGAATGTACTTCACTGTCTGATTCAAATAAATTAATTTATATTATTTATTTATTGGTGTTTAAGGTCACATGTTTACAATGGCTAATCATGACCGTGGCAGTTTTATGGGTGGAGGCAGCCGGAGTACCCGGAGAGAACCACCGAGCAATGGCGAGCAACTGTTAGCTCCCCAACATACTAACTCCACTCAAGCAGGGTTAGCATTGGTTGAAGACAAGTGCACCATCGACGTGCAGTACGCCTTAGTGCACCACGCAACCGTGGAGATGAAGTGTCTTGCCCAAGGACACAACGTGGTTGCCGTAGGTGGGATTCAAAGTGAGGACCTCTCAGCTTGCAGCCTGCACCTCTACCTACTGAGCCACTGAGCTCCCACAATAAATTAATCAAGTTTTGAAAAATAAAATGGACAATTACACAAAAATGCAACAGAAAAAGAATGTTCTGATGAAATTCTTGGCAGGCAAAAAGGTTGGTCACCTTAGTTATATCTGTGCCACTGATTTAATTATTGGTCATGTTGAATGATGTCGGTTCAAATTAAATACAGCCTTTTGCAAAGTTTATTGCCTACAATGTTTTAATGAAGAAAAAAAGATTGCCTCATTACCACTCACTCACTGACTTATTTATTAAGGTTTTAACGATACTTTAACAGCCACCAAGGTCATATCGTGTCGGTGACAGTTTTATGGGTGGAAGAAGCCGGAGTACCCAGAGAGAACCACCAAGCAATGATGAGCAGCTGCCAGCTCCCCAACATCGTAACTTCGCACAAGCAAGGTTAGATTGGTTGAAGACATGCACACCATAGATGTGCAGTGCACTTTAGTACACAGTGTCATCATGCTCTCATGTGGAAAATCGTGGTGAAGTGCCTTGTCCAAGGACACAACGTGGGAGTCTGAATCGATCCCTCAGATGGTCACCCATCCAAGGACTAACTGGGCTCGACGTTGCTTAACTTCGGTGATCTGACGAGACACTCGCTGACAATTTACGTTGAAAGCTTGTCCAAACACAATTTTCAACACCTTATTGACAAAAGAAGTACCAACATATTTTTGGGTTTGAGAGCAACTTTTTGGTGCCAAAATTTGAGTCAATGAACATTTTTTTTTTTTTGGGGGGGGGTGGATTCAAAATTTTTAATGCAATTGGCTAAATTGGCACTGGAGAGCATAAACACTCTATTAAATTGGACATATTTTGGAAGCCCCTCACCATCATCACAGCCTCAAAGAAAGCAAAAATGGTTGAGTGAATCCATACCTGCTATGAGATTCGCAGGATCCCAAGGGGCCACCATGGTTAAACCCCTGTTGTATACTGATAATGCATCTTAACCCTTTATCCAACACAGTTTTTAATTTTTAAAACATAAACTGAATTTGAAAACTTTGTAAAAAAAAATAAACAATATTTACAAATAAAACTTTACAAATATGGGTGTCATTGGAACCGGCTCATTGAGCTGGTTCCAATGACCGCCATATTTGTACAATTTTAAAATTGACCACATGCCAGGATATTTCAGGACATGTTAGGCTTGTATTGGTCAATTTTCAATCATTATGTAAGGTAAAGGGTTAAACTGACTCAATTCTTTTCACAAGAATTTAAGCAGAGGGTCAGCAAGGATCAACATGGATTCTCGCTTGTTTTGTTGCATGAATCTTTGTGTGAATCGATTCTCAGATTCTCATCGAAGTATAAGCCCTGCACCAACAGGCTGAGACTAACTGCTACTGGACAAGACACTTGTTTGCCTAAAGTCTTTTGTATATAAAAACTGTAGATAGCAAAACTGCTCATGCAAACATGCTTTACTAATTAATATAAACAACTCTTAATAAATAATAATAATAATTCATGTACATGTTAGTTTAATCACAGAGAGACAATCATTCATGCATAAAAGACAATGAGCAATCAATACAAGCCTCATAAGCATTCTGTTGTACCAGAAATGATGTCCGTAAAATGTATCTCTAACAAAGACAAGTACACGTAATGGCTAAACCTAAATTAAATTTGTTTAATATCCAGGAATATATCGTGCTGAAAAAAAAAGTGAAGGACCCTAGAGTACCCAGAACCATGTTTGAGCAAAAGGACTTTTCTTTGTTTGTTTATTGGGCAGGGATTCTTCTGCCCTCTTTGAGAAAGGGTCCAGGGCCCATGCAATTGGGAAAATTTACGTCATGAAGGCTCTAGTTGGAAATTGGTTTGGGAGAAGAAACACAAAAAGAATAAGAAATGTTACCTTCATATTGAACTGACAACATCAATACAGAAGCCACTACATGTATAGTACATGTAACAAACATCAATACAGAAGCCACTACATGTATAGTACATGTAACAAACATCAATACAGAAGCCACTACATGTATAGTACATGTAACAAACATCAATACAGAAGCCACTACATGTATAGTACATGTAACAAACATCAATACAGAAGCCACTACATGTATAGTACATGTAATATGTTTTATAACAAGTCGCATGAGATAATGATGTCTCTGTAAACTCTATCAAACAATTTGTTCTTCCGCTATTAATGCTGAGGATATTTAGTCTACATTCTGTGCACCATTGATGAGCAGTACACCTTACTAAACAGAGTCACCACATCCAAATGTGGACAATCAGAATTAAATACATGTACCTTACCAAGGACACAGTGCAGATGATGGTGGTTAGGATTGAACCATTGACTTTTCAGTTTAACCCTTCACCCATGAATCGGCTGCATCCGTCCATGTAATTTACAAAATGAGTAGTTACAAAAACATTTAATTTTCAAAACATTTCAAACAAAAGCATATCGCATGACCCCTCATTGGAACCAGCTCGTTGAGGGGGCACATGATATTGTTTTGTTGAATTTTTTAAAAATCGGAAAAAATAATATTTTATTTTGATACTGTCTGCATTGGGTGAAGATTTAAACTCCAATGGTCCAATCAATGAGCCACAGCACTCACAGAATGGATGTACCTTGTCTAACAGATTGCATGTTCTGGAGCCAATATCAGGGTTCATTATTGCCTTAAGGATAAAGTGGTTAATTCAATTGATTTTCAAGGACTTTCTGGCCATTTTCGAGACCATTCTATGGTACATGTAGATGCATAATGATAGCTTTGAGTAAAAGTTCTGATTAAGAATACAAATATTATATTAGTTGAAACCTAGAAGGCTAAAATTGAGTCAGCCCACCTTCTTTGATGTGAGAAGGGACTCATAATGACATTTGACTAATTGTAAACAAGGATTACAGATCACCGATGCAGGGTTTGAGTTATTTTACCCCTGCAGAGCTTGTCATTATAAGAAAATCAAATCCATTGATATTTGTTCAAGTTATCGTGCAAATGACCTAAAAACATGCAAAAAAAACCCCAAACTATTAAAGGCCATAACTCTGCTCAGTATGGCCAAACTGCACTGGGTTTTCAAGCTCATTCAAAACATTATGGAAGTCTTTTCACACGCATGTGTATACCACTGCTAAGAGAATACTTCAAAATGTTCATTTCTAAAATAGGTCAGTCCCAATTGTTTGGAGTTCCTAAAGTTGAAACTTGTCTCATACCAAAAGAAAGAGAAACATTTTTACAACAAATCTGATACATCACTACACGATTCATAAAAAATATATCAAAATGAAAATAGAGAAACAAATCAGGCAAAGCACTGTGGCAACATGATTGTCGTTGGATTCACCATGACAAAAATAACATTCTTCATCTTACCCTCTTCCAATTTTACATATGATATCAAATACTTCATCTGGCGGCCGAGCCAAGTGGTCATCACTGAGTTTCTTTAGTTCACTAAATATATATATACGAGAATGTGTTAATTCAATATATCAAGATCATCCTAAATTTTGTGTGAAGCTGAAAACTTAAGGGCTCTGTAAATACTTTGTTTTACATCAATCCTTAGCATCTATTGTTAACATCAAATAATTACACATTTTAGTGTGGGCTATAACACACTTTTTATCATAACTCAATTCATTAACTCTTAACCTACTGAGTATTTTCAAAATATTTTTCATAAAATCAAGTCATGGCTGCTGTGAAGCATCCATGACTAGATCTGATAAAAAAATTATCAAAATTTATTTCAAGAAATCATTGATGCAAAAATCCATTCAATTTACAAGGGAAAATTTGATTAACCCTTTACCTAATCTGAAAAGCAGATGACACTTGCAAAAATAATTCTTGAATAACTAATTTTTTTCATTTTTTTGTCTCAAAAACATAGGTTATGACACCTCGTTGGAACGAGCTCGATGAGCTCATTCCAACGAGGGGTCATAACCTATGTTTTTGAGACAAAAAATGCAAAAAATAATGAAAATTAATTGGCGATTTTTGAGAATAGCGCTGGATGGTTTTGGCCGTTACGTTAGGTAAAGGGTATACATATTTCAGTGGCAACAGGAATTCGTCCTGGGCAGGAATATCTGCCAGCAGCATAAAAGAAGTTAAACTGCAACTGGTGATCAGTGGAGGAAATCAACAGTGGTGTTTTGTTTATAACCACTTGGCAGTGATTTCATGCCTGGAAATACCCCGCAAATGATTGTTCGGTTATGTGGGGGTTACATCAATTCGAAATATGAGAACGAACTACAGGTTATGACAAAATAATACAACATAAACTAAATTACTTTTCCGGCATTTTTTGCCTGCTAGACCTGACAATCTCTCAGGACTAGCTCAACTCATTGCATCCACATATGAGTAGAATGGCATGTCATTTACGTCTAAACTGAATTTCCATCACGATAAATAGCCAACACTAATGTACAATCTCGCTTTGGCAAGATTGTGTATTGATTGTTGCTGTTTATTGTGGCCAAAATTCTGTTAACCCTTTACCTAATCTGAAAAGCAGACGACACTTGCAAAAATAATTCTTGAATAACTAATTTTTTTCATTTTTTGTCTCAAAAACATAGGTTATGACCCCTCGTTGGAACGAGCTCAAGCAGGGTTAGCATTAGTTGAAGACAGATGTATCATTGGCATGCCGCACGCCTTAGTACACAACGACACCATCCCCCACGTAGGCAATAGGGTGAAGTGTCTTGCCCAAGGATACAACACAGATGCCATAGGTTGGATTCGAACCGAGGACCTCTCGGCTTGCAGCCTGCACATATGCCTACTGAGCCACCACGCTCTCGGCTGGTGTAGTAAAACACGAGAAGGTGGAAAAGCATCACAACACATTATTTGAACAGGTTACTGCCATGTTATTTAGAATAACCTGCTCATGGAGCTCATGAAGTAAGCTCTTCATCACCAGGCCAGCAGGTTTTATAATGGTTTTCTAAGGTAACTGAGAACATGTGAACATTGCATGCGTATATGAGCATGTGAAGGACATGATCATGTTTATAAGCACTGAACTGACTATAAACAAAATATTAAAATTATAATTAGCTAAACTGAAATGTGGACCTGAAGGACGTAAAATAATTTTTAGGTTAGGCCTAAAAAAATTAAAAATCTGTTTCTCAGGCCCTCCCACATGGTAGATTATGAGGCCTAAAACATAAACCAAGAACATGAACTTTTGATGGCAAAGATATAATTACAGAAATAAAAAATAAAATAAAAAAACGCTCGATGAGCTGGTTCCAAAGAGGGGTCATAACTTATGTTTTTGAGACAAAAAAATGAAAATTAATTGACAATTCTTTTAGAATAATGCTGGCCGGTTTTGACAGTACGTTGGGCAAAGGGTTAAAACTTGCTACATATAATCAAATCTTGGGACTTCCAAAACCATTTTACTCTTGTTGAAAAAATTGCTTATCAAAACATTTTCAGAACAACCCTGATTTCTGTGTCACCTTTTTCAGAAATGTATTCTCACAAATTTATTTTATCGGAATGCACCGAATCCATTATGTAGATATTGTGGGATATAATAATAATAAATCTTTGGCGTTCTGCTGATTTGTCGCGGTCCTCTAAAAAGGAAGCCTACATTAACTAAGTGCCCCACTGAGGTATTCCTCCCCCAGTCTCTCTCCTTATTTCCTAGCATTCAGTCAAAAACTGTTTCATAATTCACCCCACTGTCGCATTCTCGATCTCCCCAACTATAATAATGACTCTTTTAGTCATGTCATTCCTCACCTAATTATCCTTCATATTTTCATCCCATTTTTCCATTAGTTTCCCAAGGAATCTTGTTCTACTAGGCAAATATTTGGGAATTCCAAAATGAAATATTTCAGAGTCTCCATTACACCTAAGTTACACATTTGGCACACTCTTAGCCTACCTTTCCCGATTCTCCATCTCAATTCCAGTGACTTGGATCTCACTTTGAACAACAATGATCCATCCAGGTACTCCTCAAAAGCTGGTGCATCCTTTTTATGTAAGCCGTGGAAAAAACTCTTGGTCCTAATTCCAGCTCGCCAGTTTCTATTACAATCTTCAAGTGCCCTTTCCTTTATAAAACTCCTCCCCTGGTGCAGGCCCCCCTTCTAGATCTTCAGTCTCTATAGAGGAGTTCTCCATTAGCTCCCTCATCATGTTTGAATGTTATAGTTCCATAATGGTTAAACAATGTTTTACACCATCTACTGTTTGGGAGGTTTACAAGGTAATTTAGGAAGCATAATTTTCCCATATCTATTCTATCTTTAACTGGCAACCACCTGAGTTCCGCTCTGACTGCCTCCAGTACGGCTGCGTTACTTGATCCAGTTATCCACCAACCAGCGTCAGAATCTCCAAGTTCTTCACTACCATTTGGTTTAGAGGGATCACATCTGTTCCATATGTTATACTTGGTAATCCCACCCTCTCCAAAATAGTTTTTCCAACGAACACCTTGTTGAAGCTATTTCTTCCCAGACGTTTTAACTGATTGAGTGTTCTTTTTCCCTCTGTCTTAAGTTTATTTGTATGCTTTCTGTACATGCCTCTACCTGTAACACATAGATTCACCTCCAAGTATTCATATTCGCCCCCTTTCTCCCACTGTTATACACTTGCTTTCCTCTTCACCAATTGAGAATTTACCCACCCTCCACCTTCATGACTCATTTACCTTACAGCTCACAGATATTACCTTGCTTTTGTGTTCATTAAGTTCAAGATGCCATTCACCCCTTTTCTACTATGGTTAATAGTTTCTGTAGTCCCTCAATGGTTAATAGTTTCTGTAGTCCCTCTTCACTCTCGGCTAATAAAACCATGTCGTCGGCAAAGAAAAGTCCTGGGATTTTTGTCTCTCCAACGTTTACCCAACTCATCTCCTAAATCCTTTATGTACAATAAAAACATAATTGGTGACAAGATACACTCCTGCTCAAGGCCTATCTCCATTGGGACCCTCTTCATTGTGATGCTTCCCAGGTTAAGTACACACTGCACATCTTTGCACAGTGCTTTCATGATTCCAACAGAACTTTCTCTGAAACCAAGGCCCTCAAGTTTTTGCCACATTTCTTCCCTCTATACCCTGTCATGTGCTTTTTTCACATCAAGAAAGACCATAAACATCTGACGACGCTCAAATTGAGTGAAACCAGCTAGGCAGTCAGTATACTGGATATTCACCTGTGGAGCCCTCTCGCACTTTTGAATCACTCACAGATACATTTACCTGACAGAACCAGAAGACCACACTCGCAAAAAAATCATGTTTCTGAAGCTAGACATCTAATATATTTGTATCTGTGGCATTCCTATTACACTTCATGTGTAATTCATATTTTAATGGAATTTTGTATACTGCAGGAAATTAACTAATTAAGGGCTGTAACTTCACTCAGTATGGCTGAACCATACCAGTTTTTTGAACTCATTGAAGACATTGTTCAGAAAGTCTCACATACAAAATTTTGACCAAATCCATTTAAATTTGTTCAAGTTATCGCACTAACAAGAAGAAAACAGGAAAAAATTAACTAAATAAGGGCCATAACTATGTTCTGTATGGCCAAACCGCACTGGTTTTCAAACTCAAGCAAGACATTGCTAAGAAAGTCTCACTGACTCCCACATTCTAAATATTGACCAAATCGATTAATATTTGTTCAAGTTATCGTGTTAACAAGCTGAAAACAGGCAAAAAGTTAAAAAATTTATAGTAATTTATATATTTTTTATACTTACCAATGACCCAGACTTAGCTGGTGCTAACTCCAACAAAACCAGGGCCAAACACAAATTTTGCCCCCCAATCCCCAAAATTTGCATCCAAAACAAAAAGAAATCATGTCCTAAAGGACCTCCATAGTACGCCTCTACTGTGCATGCGCAGTGACGCAGTCGTCCCGAAATTGGCGCCAATTATCATTCTTACTGGCAGTGCCTGGTCAGCGCTATGTACTCAGCGGGGAGGCAAGAGTTCCCAACTCCAGGGAGGGCCATCCCCGTCTGGGTCATTGGTAAGTATAAAAAATATATAAATTACTATAAATTTTTTAACATTTTTATACTGTACCAATGACCCAGACTTAGCTGAATAGTAAACAGGCTGGAGGGCCTAGGACATAGAGGAAAATCCAATAAGCTCAATTATATAGTAAAGAGGTAACCCCTTAAGGAGAAAAGGAGTATTAGGCTTTACATGTATCTTTCTTATTTAATATTAAATTAGAAAGATAAACTACCCTTAATAATTGAGCACAATAACATTCATGTTCTCTATTAACATCCAGTATAACCCTTATACTAATTATTTTTAAAGCAAGCCAATAAATAAAGTAGTCCAGAGAATTGAGACTCTTTATAATCATTTAAAAGTGTCCGAGTATTGTATATTAAAGCCCGTTTGACACTTGACATATGCAAATGCTTCACACCGAGCTACACTTTAAAAATAAGACATGAATGAATTTAAACATTAATATTACACTTTAAAACCATCCCGGAAGCGACTCAGAAATACTGACTTGGAGGAGGCATTCCCTTGCTTTTCACTATAAAGCAGGTGACCTAAGGGAACACCCGCCCCCCCCCCCCCCCCCCCCTTCCCCTTGCCCTGGGTCAAATAGCCCAGAGCGAAGAGGGCACCAGGACGGAGTCACTGCCGGAACAGAAAGCCTGCATAACTATAGTTGCAACTGTTTAGTGGACGACATTCTGAGCAACAGATAACGGACCTAAACAATGCAGGTCTCCAGAAATGGACTCAATATTTCTGAGATAAAAATTCGTAAATGTGGATGGCTGAGACCAATAAGCAGCCTTCATTAAATCTGTAATAGCAACACTATTAGCATAAGCCCAGGAAGTAGAAAGAGCTCTTACTTCATGAGCAGAAATCTTAAGCACAGACTGCTGAGAAGAAGATAAATCTTCATAAGCAGTACGGATAGTTAACTGAATCCATCTAGCAATAGAATGGACTGAAATGTCCTTTCTATTAGGCATCAAAGACAGAAAGAAACGTTTCCGTCCCTTTCTGATAAACTGAGATTTCTGTTTATAGATACGTAGTGCTCTAACAGGACAGAGTAAAGGCCTACGCCCGTCTGAAGACGGAAGAGCCTTAATAACAATAGGTTCCGGATATTTATTAGGAGCCTGATTCTTAGCTAAAAAACCCACATTAGTAGTGAAGGTGATAGTGTTCCCAACACTACGATAATGAGAATCATCCACTGATAGTGCATGAAGCTCACTGACTCTTCTGGCAGAAGAGAAAGCTAAGAGAAAAGCTGTCTTATAAGATAAGAATTTGAAATCTACTGTCCCAAGAGGTTCAAATGGCTTTTCCTTCAATTTAAGGAGAACCCAAGCTAAATTCCACTTAGGAATTAATCTAAGAGTTCTGGGTCTATTTATCGAAAAGTTTCTAACCAATTTCGATAAAGAGACATTAGATCCAATTTGTAAACTATCATGATGTGCATAGGTATCAGATAACATAGATCTATAACCCTTTATAGTAACAGGCTGCAGTTTGATTTCGTCAAACAAGTATACTAGAAAGTTTGCAATGTCTGGTATAGAGGGATCAAATATATCTACAGAATGATCCCTACACCAACGACGAAAAACCTTCCACTTAGCCGCATAGTTTAGCGAAGAGGAGGTCCTCCTACAGTTAGAAATCATGTCCACTGCTCGTCCTGTAAAGTGCTTGCCATGCAAGAAGGACCGCACAACGGAAAAACGTGAAGGTTGAGACCTTGCGGGTTGTGATGGAGTTGGTGCGATTTCCCCTGCGAAAGAAGATCCTCTCGTGGAGGAAGCTTCCGCGGTAGGTCCCACAACAGACACCTGAGTAGATTTATCCATGGTCTCTGTGGCGACAGAGATGCTACCAACAGAATCTTGCATTGAGATTGTTTTATCTTTAGCAATACTTGTTGAATTAACGGCGCTGGAGGATACGCATATCCTATCATTCCGTCCCAAGGGATCGACAGAGCGTCTACTGCAAATGCTCTTGGATCCAGACACGGAGACACATACGTCTGCAACTGATTGTTGAGATGTGTCGCAAATAAGTCTATCATTGGCCGTTCCCATTGGTAGCAAATCTGATTGAATACTTGTTTGTTGAGAGTCCACTCCGACGGCAACAAGCGACCCTTTCGTGAAAGGGAGTCTGCTAGCACATTCAGACGACCCGGTATGTGACGGACCGAAAGAAGAACGTGATGTTCTAACGCAAACAGAAGGATTCTTTCCGTTAGATTGAACAACGGAACTGAATGAGTGCCTCCCTGATTCCGTATATACGCCACTACTGTCGTATTGTCGGATAGGATTTGGACATGAGCATCGTGAATAATGTCCATCCAGTGACGTAACGCAAGCCAAATTGACATCATTTCCTTGATGTTTATGTGCTTGCACAGGAATTGCGGATCCCAAAGACCCTGGCATCTCGAATCCGTTGGGATTAATGATGCACCCCAACCTGTTTGACTGGCATCCGTCATAACGGTAAAACTCGGATCCGGCAACTGCAGCGGAACTCCTTGAGTTAACCACTGAATGTTTGCCCAAGTCTGAATCACTTGTTTCACTTGATCTGACAAGAGAACGTCTACATCGAGCGAATGAATTTTCACACTCCAATTCTGAGTCAGGAAAATTTGAAGAGGACGTGTGCGTAGCCGCCCCATCAGAATGAGATCCGCGGCGGCTCCGCACAGACCTATCAGTCTCATAAATTCTCTCGCCGTGACTTTGTCTGCGTGCAGACAATAGCGAGCGTAACAACTGACTAATTTTGCTCTGGTTAACGGCAGACGAACGAGATTGTTGTGCGTCTCGAAGCTCATTCCCAGATGAGTGAATGACTTGGACGGCACCAGATCCGACTTCTCCTCGTTTACTATAAAACCGAGACGTCGGAGCAATATAAGAAGATTCTGAACATCGTTCTGAAGCGTTAACTCATTGCCGTACCTCTGAAGAATGTCGTCCAGGTAGGCCGACGTTACCGCAGACGAATGAGCTCGGAAGTAGATCATTACCGAGTTCATTACCCGAGTGAAAGCCCAGGGTGCTAGATTCAATCCGAAGCACATCGCCCGGAATTGATACACCACTCCTAGGACTGCGAAGCGTAGATACTTTCGGAATGTCGGATGTACCATGACGTGAAAGTACGCATCTTTGAGATCTATGCTCGTTGCATAATCGTTCACCCGAATACTCGCTCTGACCGATCGAATCGTCTCCATATAAAACTTCGGAGCGACGATCAGCTTGTTTATCCAGCTCAAATCTATGACTGGACGGAACGAGCCGTCTGGTTTCGGAACCAGAAACAGATGGCTGTAGAATCCCAGAGATTCCTGGTTTTCTACGACCTCTACCGCGTTCTTCATTAAAAGAGACTGCACCTCTGATAACAGAGCGTCTCTTTTCTGTGGATTTGACGGAAGATGAGTCCACTTTGGACTTCGAGTTAATGGAGGCTTTCGTTTGAAGGATATCTTTAGACCTTCCGAAGTCACTCCTCTCACCCAAGGGTCGTCCGTAATCGACGCCCACTCTTGTGAAAAACTCGACAACCTTCCGCCAACCGGATGGCGATAGAGGTTTAAGCCATCACCTCCTGGACCTGCGAGGCCTGCGGTAGGAGAAACCACGTCTTCCACGACCCGCACCTCGCCTCGTCGACCTCGGGGCGTCCGACCGATTGTCCCGGCCTGAAGGACGTCCCGAACGAGAGTCGCTATCCTGACGGTCTCTCGAATAAGGCCAAGAGGACGCACCGGAACCTCTATAGGAACCTCTCTTGGGCGCATTAGACCCAGAAGTGCCTGTCTTATTCGTGTCTGCTGTATCCGACTTTTTAGGAGCCGATCTGAACAACAGAGAATCATTAGCTTTCTTTTTAATTTTATCATAAATAGCGGAAAGCTTGCCGTCAAAGAGAAGTTCTCCTGAGACCGAAGCGACTCTAAGAGAGTTCTTCACCTTAGAATCCACTAGTGTGGATGTAGCTAGGGCTGCGTCACGTCTAACCAACTCCAGATTTGCCACTGAAAGGGCGGAGTTACACGTGGAATAAGCTACTGCCCTTGAAAGAAGTCTGAAAGAGGATTGTATATCCTGAAACTCTTCCCCTTGAAGGCGCAGTGATAACGCCTTAGTAAGGTGATCTGCGTAAGATAAGGCATCTAAATTGGCTCTGTTAGACGCAATAGCTGTTTCCAACACCGCGGTTGGAATAGAAGCTGACGACGGTAATGATAGCTCTAAGTCTTCCGCCTCGTCGTCCATACGCAGAGGAACTCTCGGTATACCCTGTCCTGCCGTATCGAATTTATTCCTTGCATTAATGAAAGGCAGGTTAAGAGTATTAGCGGACAAGAAACCTGCTTTCCCCGTCCTGGAAGCAAGTTTAAAAATAGCGTCGTTCAATAATTCAAATGTTCTTGCAACATTATTGGACTGCGACGGAAACTCGGGAGCGATGTCCCTGAACCGCTCAAAAAATTCAGAGTCCAATGACGCTATAATTCTCTTGTCCGGAAGCGCAGCAGTCTGGCCCGACGGAACAACTTGAGGGAGAAAGTGCCGGATGAAGTCCACGGCAGCTTTATGTTGTTCCGAAAGGGATAGCTCCAATTCATCCGTATCCCTTTCACCATCCGGTCGGACCTCCCGATGTTCCCGGTCGTCCGCCCCCGATGCTTCGGCGGAGCGTACCGACCCAGCGCCATCGGATAATTCTCGATCCGACACCGTTCCTGTCGGCTGCTGGGATGCTGCGATAAGCTGTGCTATCTGCACAAGAATGTCCGACGTCCAGACCTGCGGAGGCGCAGTCTTTCGCTGCTTCGCCGAGGGCAGCTCCGCATCAGATGGCTCCCGCATACTTTTCCTATGCGAACGTCCGGAGTCCATCTGTCTCGAATCCCTGGCTGCCGGATGGTGTGACCTGGTCGCCGAAGAATCCTTCATCGGCGAAGCTGGTAAAATATCGGCGGTCACGCAGCCAAGGTGCGGTCGTGTGCGCTGACGAGAAGAGGAAGCCTTAACAGTCTCTGCGGACTGCTTATACAACGGAGCGTCCCGAGCGACGGACGTATGCTCCGCTAAAGACACATTTTGTACCACAACATCTGGTCCCAGATGTTGTTGTACGAGAGAGGGACCTCTCTCGCTCGCGGCCCGGCTGGACCTGGACGAGCTAGGAACCGGACTAAAAGGCTTCCTCCGTTCTCGTTTACTATCCGCCGTCACTGGGTGTGCATCTATTATGTTTATAGTGCTCGCATCACCCAAAATTTCCTCTTGGACCGCATCGGACGAACCCGGCTGCCGAACCATTCGGTGAATGGACGCTACACCTGGCGAGCTAGCGGACGACATTTGTCTAATCTCCATGAGCACTTTTGCCGCTAGCTCTGAATTTATTTGTGACGACGGACGCACACTTGAAGAAGATAACATGGAAACATCACCCTGTTCTGGTTCCTCTGAAATAGAAACTGAGAGAGTAGAGTGACCTTGTGGAGAAAGAGCCGGCATCGCTCTTTCTCCAGAAACAACATTTCGTGACACACGTTTCCAATGTTTCTCATCCCAATGTTCACATATAGGACAGGGATTAATGCGAGAACACTGACTACAATTAATACAATGATCATGAAAGTCAGAGGAAGATTTCTTCCTATTACAATTTGAACAATGTCCCTTCATTGTGAAAGAACAATAAGTCCTAGTTACTCGCAAAAACCCCTGACACAAAGATACATAATAACATGATCCATTAATAAATGAAAAAACAATTGCAAAACAAAATAATTTTGAAAAAATATTTTTTCAGAAAAGCCCAAGTTGCTGAAAAGTAACGTTGAGCCCCGATGGATCCGATGGCAAAGTGTGGTCAAAAATTTTAAAATTATATAAAATAATTAATGAGACACTTTTGGATAATATAAATGTATCTTATAATGAGATAAACTACCACAAAGGCAAACAGCCCCCCTCAAAAAAGGCTGTTGCCAATGAAAACAAACAGTGTAAACACACTAGAAAACATGACTCCAGGCACTGAAAAAACTGGCCCGGAATCAGTCATCAATTACACTCTATCTGATGCAAAACAGAGACTCCCAGGGGAGAATCTGTAGAACATCAGATGGAAGATGCAGAACACAAACGTTATACACCCATGGGTGAAAACGTAACTATGGGGAAAATAACAGAAAACATTCTGTAACCAAGCAACTCTCCCAGGAAATTTTAGAAATGAAACTTCTCAAAAATATGCCAAAAGCATGGGAGAATTGCCAGGGGGGACTTTAGAAGGCTAGGGGAGAGGAAACACTGAATAAGCAGTGCAACAATTAGCAAGAATGACAACAAGAGGCCCATGCCTCGAAAATAGGCAACTTAACATAATTTCATCAAAAAATTTTAAGTACAGCCCTGATTATTTTTTGCCACTTCTTTTTCCTCTCCTCCTTCTATCCTCCTTAGAATCACATTTTCTCCAAAAATTACGTGTCTGGCATCCTTTAAACTGAGATTTACAAGCACAAAGATCAGTGAGATGTTGACTGATGAAGGGCCAAACAGAGAATGATAATTGGCGCCAATTTCGGGACGACTGCGTCACTGCGCATGCGCAGTAGAGGCGTACTATGGAGGTCCTTTAGGACATGATTTCTTTTTGTTTTGGATGCAAATTTTGGGGACTGGGGGGCAAAATTTGTGTTTGGCCCTGGTTTTGCTGGAGTTAGCACCAGCTAAGTCTGGGTCATTGGTACAGTATAAAAATTTAAGTAATTAAGGACATAACTCGGCTCACTACAGTCAAACTATACCAGTTTTCGAACTCATGCAAAACATTAAGAAAGTCTTGCATACCAAATTTTGACCAAATCCATTGATATTTGTTCAAGTTATCCTGAAACAAGAGGCCCCACGGAACAGAACACAATTTAAACAGAGTCCAAGAATGAGTCTACATTAAGCAAGCCATCTCCATAGGCTACACTGTCAATCCTTGAGTCCCTCAGGAGTGACAAAAATAATCTGGGCATCATGCCTTTTCTTCAGTTGATCATAAGTAAAATGTAGAGCTCCCCTATGAAGCCCCTTGATACAACCTATGTGGATTAATCTTAGTACCTCTAGAAGGTACTGAATACAAAATTTTTAATTCTTCAGCAAAATGGCCAATTCCGGCTCCCATAGAGAACCCAAATATTAACCCAGGCTCTTGATTTGAACACAGTTAAATCTGACTTCCCTAGAGATGTTGTGTACCGAATATGAAAGCATTCTGACTGTTGGATCTGAAGAAGAGAAATTGTAAAGAAATTTCTTCGAATTGCACTAAGTTCAAATTTGGGCAACCATAGCGAGCCCAAATATTGACCTATGGATCCGATTTGAACAAACTTGAATCTGACCCCCCTAGAGATGTTGAATACCAAATGTGAAAGCATTCTGACAAGTGAATCTGAAGAAGAAGATTTTTGAAGAAATTGTACTAAGTTAAATTTCATGTTCCCATATGGAGTCCAAATATTAACCTAGGCCCTTGAATTGAACAACCTGGAATCTGACCCCCTAGAGATGTTGTATACCAAATATAAAAGCATTCCGACTGGTGGATCTGAAGAAGAAGATTTTTAAAGAAATATTCTCATATTGCACTAAGTAAAAATTTGGGCTACCATCGTGAGCCCAAATATATACCTAGGGATCTGATTTGAACAAACTTGAATCTGACCACCACAAAGATGTTGCATACCAAATATCAAAGCATTCTGACTGATGGATCTGAAGAAGAAGATTTTTTTAAATTACCCTCCATATTGAACAAAGATAAAATTTGGGCTTCCGTAGGAAGCCCAAATATTAACCTAGGGACTTGGTTTGAACAATCTGGAATCTGACCCTCATAACAATGATGTATACCAAATATTAAAAGATTCTGACTGGTGGTTCTGAAGAAGAAGATTTTTAAAGAATATTCCCCATATTACCCTATGTTAAAACTTCGGGCTCCTGTAGAGAGCCCAAATATGAACCAATGAGCTTTATTTCAACAAACTTTTATCTGACCCCCCCTATGAATGCTGTATACCAAATATCAAAAGATTCTGGTGATTGGTTCTGGAGAAAAGATTTTTAAAAATTTTTGCAAATATGCCGACTCAGCATTTTTTCGATGCCCATTACAGAACACCCTAACATAACCGATGACAATTTTTTTTTACCATTCAATTCTACTGGTCATAAGGATACTTCATACCAAATAAAAGCTCTCTGTTCCGTGGGGTTTGGGAAATATGGGCGTTTGAAAATATTTCTATTTTTAGCTTCCAGGGTTCCCATGGGGATGCAGGATTTTTTTTTTTTTGCATCGGTCAAGTACTTATGACCCAATACTACCACAAACCAAATTTGGTTCATACCGGACCATCGGTTCAGAAAATAGAAATTTTGGGCGGGGCCAAAAATCTTACCCCTCCTATTACAAAGCCAAATATTACTTCACGAACTTCGTTTGAACAAACTTGATTCTACACCTCATATGGAAGCTCCATAGCAAATATCAAGTCATTGTACACACTGGTTCTTGAGAAGAAGATTTTAAAAATATTTTGGTGCATTTTCCCCACTCCCTCCCTATGGGGCTGGGCATGCTGAGTTGAACAAAAATGAAATGCCCCTTTGGGACCATCACTCACACAAACTTTCACTTGAATTGGCCCAGTGGCTTTGGAGGAGAAGACCAAAACATGGTGTTGACGGACGACAGACGGCGGAAAACGGACGACGAACGGGAAGCGATGAGATTAGCTCAGCTTGACTTTGTCAAGATGAGCTGAAAAGGCAAAAATTAACTAATTAAGGGCAATAACTCCACTCATTATGGCCGAACCACACCAGTATTTCAACTCATTCAAGACATTGCTAAGAAAGTCTCACATACCAAATATTGACTAAATAAGGGCCATAACTCTGTTCTGTATGGCCAAACCACACTGGTTTTCAAACTCAAGCAAGACATTGTTAAGAAAGTCTCACATTCTAAATATTGACAAAATCGACTAATATTTGTTCAAGTTATCGCACTAACGAGCCAAAAACAAGCAAAATTTAACTAATGAAGGGCCAAAACTGTGCTCAGTAGGGGCGAACCATACCAGTTTTTGGACTTCTTCAAGACATTGTTAAGAAAGTCACACGTACCAAATATTAATCAAATCCATTAATGTTTGCTAAAGTTATTAAGCAAACGAGAAAGGTTACACCCATCCGCCTGCCCATACTCATACCAACTTCATCAAATTACAGGTCAAGTTTTTAAAAAAAAACTTGACCAATAAAGTCAGACCAGTCAATCGTTTATACCCATGTAGCCCATTTTTGAGGACATCCACTACAGGCACTAGTGACTGGGTTGTATTTTACTAGTAAAACAGAGCTTGTTTACTACTGTAAACAAGCATTACTTCACTTCCCACTCCAGGGTTCTGGGGAGTGTTTGGAATAAGTCACAAGATTACTGTAGACATGATATGTGTTGGCAAAAGGGTGTCAATGTTCAGCTCATTGGCAGTGGCATTTGTAGCGCTGTCACGCCACTGTGGTAGAATGATACCAGAACAATTTTTTTGTGTATTTTCCTGGTTTGAGTTCTTCTTTGATACTATCAGCAATCAGATATAATGTAATGAATCATGCACTTTAACCCCCCTCCCCCAGTAATCCTCCACTTGCGACACACTGAAAAGACTTCCTACATGCTAATTATCATTATCAACATGAATGTGCCCTTTGCTGGCTTTAATTAATATAAACATCAGACTACTTCCAATATGTGAGGTAATCACGCTACACAGTGATTTTCTTTCCAAAATTTTCCCAATGTCGAAGACTAAAGTTGGTTCAGCAACAACGTGCCTCACTTCAACCGGAAACAGGCAGAGTACAGCACATCTCTGAATTTCAAAATGAAAAGACTGGTAATAGGGGCACACATTTGACACAATAGTTTCATTTTTTGTTGCCAAACGTCCTAGCTGTAAATCTGTTGGAATTGCTGATAATTTGAAAGGACGGAATCTGGGGCAGCCGTTACATTCAGATCCCTTAACTGCATGTACACATGCTGCCAAGTTTGGTGGTAATTCAATAGACCTTTCCTACATTACTCCATTCCATTTACATTATCAGTAACCATTTGCCCCTTGTAAAACACACGCACTTCAATGTTTACGGACAACAAAAGTGTCCTTGGTTTCGGCTATTTTCTGATGAAGATTTTCGTAATAAGCATTTAGTCACGAATTAAAAAAAAAATGAGAACTACGCAATAATTGTATTTTTTAGTATTTGTTTTAAAAAATCACTGTTTATAACACTGTTTATACTTTGAAAAATTCCTGACGACTATCAAACCGAGACATCTGCTCCGAAACAATGCAATAATTGTTTTCAATAATTATGTTTTTTTCAATTACGCTTCAACAATTAATTTTAAAAGCAAAAAAGTCTCTTAGAGCCAGTGAATACTTGAAAGATGGATGGGTACAAAGCTTACACTCAGTCTCAGTCAACAAAAATTTTATTTTCATAAAGGGAAAGTTTTGACCATCCTAACGTTCACGGCATACACACACTATACTGGCACAGGATGAGTGTAATGTCCCCAAAACACCTGAAGGGTGGATCCTTATGTACATGTAACCAAACTGGTTGAGAAATACACAGAGCGACATGTGCATGTGAATGGGTTAATCAATATGGCAAGAGGGCCAACGTGGAAGGATAGAATGAGAGGCCGCAGGCCTGGAGTTTCATACTTCTTCGATGGCACAAGTGCCATATCAATTAACCCATTCATACATGCATGTCGTTCTGTGTTTATTACATGCCTTCACATCTATAAAAACAATTATTAGAAGGGCACCCAGCAATTCAATCGACAACTAACAACAAAAAGAACACATTTTATCGCCAACAAAAATTTGCGAGGGGAACCTGTGTTACTATTTCGTTATGAGTTCCAATGTGCTCTATGTGCCTACACAGGGGATGACTTTTAGCTATCGCTGGGGATTCAAATTATGAAAGTGTCAATGACACTGTGGCTTAACTTGTCTGTGTGTTGTGTTTGATGAAAAGGATAATGTTCAATGTTTATGAAAGGATTATGAAATAAGACAAGAATTGTGATAATTGGGAATATGTTAATTTCTGTTCCCTGTATGCTATGTTTTTAATAAAAATAATATGAGGTGTAGACTGTACTAAAGAACTGAGGGGTGGGTTAATGGCCTTCACAGTTCACAGTTAATGTATTTGGCCCTCACAGTTAACGTATGTCAACAAAATTTACCAAGTTACAGTGAAATTATTCCAAAACGAGTCATCCTATCAAGTTAGAATGAAATCCCTTCATAAATATGGCCTGAAGACTGTGCTAAAGGTTTTGGGGCTTCAGGCCTGTGTAGCCATCATGGTTGACTGATTGCAACTAAAAGGGGAGGTCATCATCTCAACATTATACTGAGTCATTCTACCAAGTTACAATGAAATCCCTTCACAAATACGACCTGTAGTCTGTACTTTGGGGTTTTGGGATCGGGCAGCCATCATGGTTGAATGATCGTGACCAAAAGGGGACGTTTTCATCTGGGCATTATCAGGAGTGATCCTACGAAGTTACAATGAAATCCCTTCATAAATATGATCTGTAGACTGTGCTAAAGGTTTTCGGGCTTCGGGCCCCTGTAGGCATCACAGTTGACCAATCATGACCAAAAGGGGATGTCATCATTTAGGCATTATATGGAGTCAACCTAACAAGTTACAATGAAATCCTTCCATAAATACAACCTATAGACTATGCTAAAGGGTTTCAGGTTTTGGGCTCGGGCAGCTGTCACGACTGAATGACCACGACCAAAAGGGGACGTCATCATCTAGGCATTATATGGAGTCAACTTAAACAAGTTACAATGAAATCCTTCCATAAATACGACCTATAGACTATGCTAAAGGTTTTCTGGTTTTGACCAATCACGTCCAAAAAGGGACGTTCACACCTAAGACATTATATGAAGTCAACCTACCAAGTTAAGAAGTCACAATAAAATCCCTCCATAAATATGACCTGTAGACTATGCTAAAGGTTTTGGGCTCGGGCAGTCGTCACTGTTGACAGATCGTGACCAAATGGGGAAGTTCTCATCTAGGCATCATACGGAGTCATCCTACCAAGTTACAATGAAATCCCTCCATATTAAAAATGACCTGCAGATTGTGCTAAAAGTTTTTGGGTTTCGGGCTTGGGCAGCCATCACGGTTGACAGATCATGACCAAAAGGGGACGTTCTCATCTAGACATTATACAGAGGCATCCTACCAATTACAAAGAAATCCCTTCATAAATACGACCTGTAGACAGCACTAATGGTTTTCGGGTTTTGGGCTCGGGCAGCCATATCGGTTGACCGATCACGACCAAAAGCAAATGTTCTCATCTCGACATGACCCCAAACCTGCATATGAAATTTCGAGACGATCAGACAAGAACTATGGGGTGTAGCCTGTGCTAAAGGAAAATGTGAACAGACTCACAAACAGACTTCCGCCTGCGTGATGGCAATAGCTTATCTTGACTTTGTCAAGTTAAGCTAATAATAGTGGTGCGCGATTTGTTGAAAAACTTTGGCCCTTCACCTGATAGGACATTTTGAAGTAGAGCTGTCCGTCCGGTGTGCCGTCAGATCTACTCAGTTCCATTGATCACGAACCAAAACCGACCGTTCCGCTTGCAGACAAACCATACTGTCAGTCTTTTATTTTCCCCAGCAATATACACAAGACCAGAAAAAATAAATAAATGTTGGGATCTTCTGTGTTTTGAAATACTATTCTCAATATAATTGCAATATGGCGAGGGACATTTTATTCAAATAAATCATTGTTCCGATTTGTTCTCCTTTTTCATTTAATACCCATTTTCGATTGTAAACAAAAGAAAATTCTCAGTACTCAAGTTCAAGGTGGTATACACCACTTCAGGCCTTTATATACCGAGTCAAAAAAGAAAGTATAATAAAAACAAATGTGAAAAAATAGCATAAAGGATGAAATATAATAGTTCTAATGTTGCATGTTTCTGGACAATAAGTCGTGCAAAGAGTTTAATGACATGATGTTGTTGTCCACCCAACCGTATACAATTTTGCTACGGATTTCAAAATAGCATGTGCTACCCGAGAATGTCAAACTGAATGGGTGACAAATAATTTTTTTTTTGTGTTATGTTGTGCTAGTGAGCCTGGGTTGTGGAGAAAAACCGCTAGTTTTTGTCTTCCGACATTTTAAAAACTACCAAGGTTAACTGGTAGAGTGCTGTAAGCCCATATTTGGGCTTTGATATGAAGAGCAGGTGCCCAGCTTAAAGGCATCATATTCTGTGGATGTGCATCATATTATCTTTGAAGTGAAATTACTTAGTCTGTATGGATTGGGCTTGCTACATTTTATGGGAGAGTGCCAAGAGGCACTCTCCCATAAACTGTAACAAGGCAAAGACTTGTGAATAAATTTTGATAACCAAAAATAATTTAACACTCTACCAGTTAACCGAAAATCAGAGGTTGCATGCCATTGGTATGCATGAGGCGGGGATATCTCCAGGTGAGCTCGCTGCTTAGTTCGGAGTCACTGTGGCCACTATTTACCGTCTCACTGGAAGGTATAGAACTACTGGATCTACTGCCGACCGACCGCATTCAGGTCAACCAGGAGTTACGACCCCTGCACAAGACCGACACATCAGGACGTTTCACTTGCGGGATCGCTTCCTTCCGGCGATGAGGACAGTAGCAATTACTCCAGGTAGAACTAACAACAGAATCAGTGCACAAACTGTCTGCAACAGATTTGCTGAACACGGCATCCGAAGTAGCCATTCATACCATGGACCAATCCTTACCCAACAGCATCATACCGTCAAGACTGGAATGGGTACGGCAGCATGTTCGCTGGACTCAACAGTGTTGGAGCAGTTCTTTTTAGTGATGAATCACGATTTTGTCTACGGAGAGCTGATGGTAGGGCAAGAGTGGATCACTGACGAGGAGAACGGTTTTATGATGCCTGTGTGCGGGAATGCTACCATTGCAGTGGGGGTAGTGTAATGGTTTGGGCAGGAACTTCCTTGCATCATCGAATGCAATTGATCTTCATCGATGGTAATCTGAATGGACAGCGATATAGCGACGAAATTCTTAACGCTGTTATTGTCCCACTGTTCGGTGCCAATGTTGGATTGCAGTTATTCCAGCAAGACAATGCCCGATGTCACATGGCACGTATCTGTCATGACTTTCTTGAGGAGCAGAGCATCAAACTTCTTCCCTGGATGCCACTTTCGCCAGATTTGTCGCCAATCGAGCATCTTTGGGATCAGTTGGACCGTCAAGTACGAGTTCATGATCTTCAGACATTTGGCAATTTACGTAATGTTTTAAGGCTGGAACGCAATACCACAGGGTGACATCCAGAGACTTATCAGGTCCATGCACCATCGATATCTTGCCATCCAAGAGGCAAACAGTGGACATACATGCTATTGACTGCATGTGTGAACTTTTCATTTCACCCTATGTCTGAACTGCGACGTCCTGACGTGATGCTGGCAACAGTAAGAACATGACATTATGGAAATTCATGCAGCTGGACTCGAAATATGAATTTACAATAATTTGTTTGCGATTAAAGTCGATAATACCCAAAAAATTGCTCCTCAATGTTTATTATACTTTCTTTTTTGATTCGATATATTACCCCAAATTCAAGCCGGTAAAGGGTGTCCTTAAATTAGGAGATGGCTACCAACAGCTTGTTGCAACATTTTAAAATGAAGATATTTGTTAAGAAATTCTTTTGCACTATGCAAAGTTAAAAAATTTATAGTAATTTATATTTTTATACTTACCAATGACCCAGACTTATCTGGTGCTAACTCCTTAAAATCAAGGGCCAAACACAAATTTTGCCCCCAATCCCCAAAATTTGCATCAAAATCCAAAAATTCAAAGTACTATGTGGTCCTCCATACTTCTATCCACTACGCATGCGCAGTGTCAAGGAAGTACCGAAATTGGCACCAATCCTCATTCTTACAACCAGTGCCTGGTAAGTGTTATGTAATCAGCGGGGAGGTATGAGTTCCCAACTCATGGGAGGGCCATCCTCGTCTGGGTCATTGGTAAGTATAAAAAATATATAAATTACTAGAAATTTTTTAACATTTTTATACTGTACCAATGACCCAGACTTAGCTGAATAGAAAAAAGGCTGGAGGGCCTAGGACATAAAGGAAAAACCAATAGACTCACTTACATGTATACAGAATTATCCCCTCAAGGAGAACAGGCTTTACATGTATCTTTCTTATTTATGTCAAAAAAGAAAGACACAATACCATTCCATAATTGAGCATAATAACATCAATGATCTCTATTAACATCCAGTATAACCCATTATACTAATTTTTTAAAGGAAAGCCAATAAATAAAGATAGTCCAGAGAATGAGACTCTTTATACTCATTTAAAAGTGTCCGAGGATTGTATATTAATGCTCGTATGACATGTGACATATACAAATGCTTCACATCGAGCTACACTTTAAAAAATATTACATAAATGAGATAAACATTAGCTTTACACTTTAAAACCATCCCGGCACCGACTCGGAATTACTGACTCCAGAGGAGGTATTCCCTTGCTTTTCACTATAAAGCAGGTGATATAAGGGAATACCATCCGCCCTCCCTTCCCCTTGCCCTGAGTCAAATACCCCAGAGCGAAGAGGGCAGCAGGACGGAGTCACTGCCGGAACAGAAAGCCTGCATAACTATAGTTGCAACTATTTAGTGGACGACATTCTGAGCAACAGATAACGGACCTAAACAATGCAGGTCGCCAGAAATGGACTCAATATTTCTAAGATAAAAATTCAAGAATGTGGAAGGCTGAGACCAATATGCAGCCTATATCAAATCGGTAATAGCAACACCATTAGCATAAGCCCATGATGTAGACAGCGCTCTTACTTCATGCGCTGAAATCTTAAGCACAGACTGCTGAGTTGAAGATAATTTTTCATAAGCAATACGGATAGTTAACTGAATCCACCTTGCAATAGAATGGACTGTAATGTCCCTTCTATTAGGCAGCAGAGACAGAAACGTTTACGCCCCTTTCTGATAAACTCAGATCTACGTTTGTAAATACGTATAGCTCTAACTGGACAGAGCAAAGGCCTATGACCGTCTGAAGACGGAAGAGCCTTAATTACAATAGGTTCAGGATACTTATTAGGAGCCTGATTCTTAGCCAGAAATCCAACATTAGTAGTCAATGTAATAGTATTACCTACACGACGATAGTGAGAATCATCAACAGATAGTGCATGAAGCTCACTAACTCTTCTAGCAGAAGAGAAGGCTAAGAGAAAAGCTGTCTTATAAGATAAGAATTTGAAGTCCACCATATCAAGAGGCTCAAAGGGTGCTTCTTTTAGCTTTAGAAGAACCCAAGCTAAATTCCACTTAGGAATTAATCCAAGGGTTCTAGGTCTATTTATCAAAAAGTTTTTCACTAACTTAGATAAAGAGACATTAGATCCAATTTGTAAGCTATCATGATGTGCATAGGTATCTGATAGTCTAGACCTATAACCCTTAATAGTAACTGGCTGCAGTTTGATCTCGTCAAACAAGTAGACCAGAAAATTAGCAATATCTGGAATGGAGGGATCATAAATATCAACAGAATGATCCCTACACCACCATGAGAAAACCTTCCACTTAGCAGCATAATTTAGCGAAGAGGAGGTCCTCCTACAGTTAGAAATTGCGTCCACTGCTCGTCCTGTAAAATGCTTGCCATGCAAGAAGGGCAGCACAACGGAAATACGTGAAGGTTGAGACCTTGCAGGTTGTGATGCAGTGTGCACGATTTCCCCTACGAAAGAAGATCCTCCTTTGGAGGAAGCTTCCATGGCATGTCCCACAACAGACACCTGAGTAGATTTATCCATGGTCTCTGGGGTGACAGTGCTGCTACCAACAGAATCTTGCAGTGAGATTGCTTGATTTTTAGCAATATCTGTTGGATCAACGGAGCTGGAGGATACGCGTATCCTATCATTCCGTCCCAAGAGATCAA
Source organism: Pictodentalium vernedei (assembly GCA_031216915.1). Classification (NCBI taxonomy): domain Eukaryota; kingdom Metazoa; phylum Mollusca; class Scaphopoda; order Dentaliida; family Dentaliidae; genus Pictodentalium; species Pictodentalium vernedei. Next base: position 67,122,143 of record CM062291.1, on the reverse strand, counting down.
GAGGGCGTCTACTGCAAACGCTTGAGGATCTGGGCATGGCGACACATACATCTGCAACTGATTGTTGAGATGCGTCGCAAATACATCTATAATAGGACGCTCCCAATGGTAGCAAATCTGATTGAATACTCGTTTGTTGAGAGTCCATTCTGACGGCAACATACAACCTTTCCTAGAAAGGGAGTCTGCTAGAATGTTCAGACGACCCAGAATATGACGGACCAATAGGAGAACTTGATGCTCTAGGACAAACAGAAGGATTCTTTCCGTTAAGTTGAACAACGGAATGGAATGAGTGCCTCCCTGGTTCCGAATATACGCTACTATTGTTGAATTGTCGGACAGAATTTGAACACGTGAATTCTGAATAATGTTCATCCAATGACGTAGCGCAAGCCAAATTGACATCATCTCTTTGATGTTTATGTGCTTGTTTAGGAACTGCAGATCTCAAAGACCCTGGCACCTCGAATCTGTTGGGCTCAATGTTGCGCCCCAACCTGTTTGACTGGCATCCGTCATAATCGTAAAACTCGGATCCAGCGATTGCAGTGGAACTCCCTAAGTTAACCACTGAATATCTGCCCAGGTCTGAATCTCTTGTTTCACTTGATTCGACAAGACGATGTTCGTTTCGAGCAAATGAATCTTCACACTCCAATTCGGAGTCAAAAATATTTGGAGTGGCCGAGTGCATAGCCGCCCCATCGGAATAAGATCCATGACGGCTCTGCACAAACCTATCAGTCGCATGAATTCTCTCGCTGTTACTACATCTGAGTGAAGACAAAAGCGAGCGTAACAACTGATTAATTTCGCTCTGGTTAACGGCAGACGAACGAGATTGTTGTGCGTCTCGAAGCTCATTCCCAGGTGGGTGAATGACTTGGACGGCACCAGATCTGACTTCTTTTTGTTTACTATGAAACATAGACGTCGGAGCAGCTGAAGCAGACTCTGAACATTGTTCTGAAGCGTAAACTCGTTGCCGTACCTTTGAAGAATGTCGTCCAGGTAGGCTGACGTTACCGCAGACGAATGAACTCGGAAATGAGTCAATACTGAGTTCATTATTCCAGTGAAAGCCCAGGGCACTAGATTCAGATCGAAGCACATTGCTCGGAACTGATAAACGACTCCTAGGACAGCGAAGCGAAGATACTTTCTGAACGCTGGATGTTCCATGACGTGAAAGTGCGCATCTTTGAGATCTATGCTCACATCACAGTCGTTCACCCGAATGCTCGCTCTGACCAATTGGATGGTCTCCATATAAAATTTTGGAGCCACGATCAGCTTGTTTATCCAGCTCAGATCTATGACTGTTCAAAATGAGCCGTCTGGTTTTAGAACCAGGAACAGATGCCTGTAGAAACCTGGAGATTCCTGGTTTTCTACAACCTCTATTGCGATCTTCACCAGAAGAGATTGGACTTCTGATAGAAGCGAAACTCTCTTCTGAGGATTTGACGGAAGCTGAGTCCATTGTGGACTTCAAGTTAACGGGGGTTTTCCTTTGAAGGACAGTTTCAGACCTTTGGAAATCACCCCTCGAACCCATGGGTCGTCCGTAATTGACAACCAATTGGTTAAGAATCTCGATAGCTTTCTGCCCACTGGAACACGATAGAGGTTTACACCATCACCTCCTGGATCTGCGGGGCTTGCGGGAGAAGAAACCACGTCCTCCACGACCCGCACCTCGCCACGTCGACCTAGGGGCGTCTGACCGGTTGTCTCGGCCAGTATTACGACCCCTTAATGAGTCGCTACCCTGACGGTCTCTGGAGTAAGACCTAGAGGTTTTCTTAGAACCTCTATAGGAACTTCCTTTGGACGTACTCGCCCCAGAAGTGCCTGCCTTACTCTTCTCTGCTGAATCCGACTTTTTAGAAGCAGATTTAAAGTGCAGAGAGTCTGAAGCTTTCTTAGTAATCTGATCATAGATTATGGAAAGCTTACCGTCGAAGAGAAGCTCTCTGGAGACCGGAGCGACTCGAAGAGAGTTTTTCACCTTACAATCCACTCTAGTGGATGCAGCCAGGGCAGCATCACGTCTAAATCCAGATTTGCCGGTGAAAGGGCAGAGTTATACGTAGAGTATGCTATGGCCTTCGAAAGAACTCTTAAGGAAGATTGTACATCCTGGAATTCTTTTCCTTCAAGACGTAATGATAACGTTCTGGTAAGGTGATCTGCGTATGATAATGCATCTAAACTGCTTCTGTTAGACGAGATTGTCGATTCCAGCGTACTGGATTGGATCGACATAGACGACGGCAAAGACAATTCTAGGTCTTCAGCCTGGTCGTCCAGATGCAAAGGAACTCTCGGTACGCCCTGTCCTGCCGTTTCAAATTTATTTCTGGAATTGATGAAAGGCAGCTGTAGAGCATTAGCAGATAAGAAATCGAACTTGCCCGTCTTAGAGGCTAGTTTGAATATAGTGTCATTTAAAAGTTCAAATGTCCATGTGACATTTCTGGACTGGGTCGGAAACTCAGGTGCCATGTCCTTATTCCGGCCGAAAAAATCTGTGTCCAGTGACGCTATCAGTCTCTTATCCGGTAATGCAGCATTTTGGTCTGGAGGAACAACTTCTGGAAGGTATTGCCAGATGAAATTTACGGCTACCTTATGTTGTTCGGAAAGGGAAAATTCCAGCTCCGCTGAATCCCTTTCGCCATCCGGCTGGACCACTTGGTAATCTCGGTCGTCCCTTTCTGACTCTGCAGGGGAGCAAACCGACCCAGCTTCCTCAGACAATTCCTGATCCGAAAAAGTTTCTGACAGCTGCTGGGATGCTGCGATGAGTTGAGCTATCTGTGATAGCAAGTCCGTCACAGAAGCCTGTGGAGCTGCGGTCTTACGTGATTTAGCCACTGGAAGCTCCTGGGATGTTGAATCCTGCATACTTCTTTTATGCGAATGTCCCGACTGTAAAGGTCTCGTGTCCCTGGCTACCAGATGGCGTGACCTGGTCGACGTGGAATCCTTCGTCGGCGAAGCTGGCTGGATATCAGCAGTCATGTAGCCAAGGTGCAGCCGTGTGTGCTGCCGTGAAGATGAGGAAGCCAATAGACTGTCTATGCGACGGAGCGTCCCGAGCAGGAGGAGTGGACATATGCTCCGACTGATGAACGTTACGTACAACATCTGGACCCAGATGTTGTTGTAAAAGAGAGGGGCCTCTCTCGCCCGCGGTCCGGGTAGACCTGGACGAGCTAGCTACCGGACTGAATGGCTTCCTCCGTTCTATCCTCCGTTCCGTCATTGCCGGGTGTGCACGATCCATGTTTATAGTGCTTGCAACACCCTATCTCCTTTCCTGGACTGCAATGGACGAACCCGGCGTCACAACCATTTCGTGAATGATTGCTTCAGCGGGCGAGCTAGCGGGCGACAATGCCGTCGATCCTACTTGGGACCTCTTAGGCATTTGTCGAATTTCACTGAGCACTTGGGCCGCTAGCTCTTCATTTGACTGCGACGACGGAGGCATACTTCTTGAAGACATCACAGAAACATCACCCTGTTCTTGTTCCTCTGAAAAAGAGACTGAAAAACTAGAGTGACCTTGCGGCGAGAAGACTGGCATGGACCTCTCACCGCTAACAATATACCGTGACACACGATTCCAACATTTGTCATCCCAATTAGCACACACTGGGCAGGAATTAGTGCGAGTACACTGACTACATGAAACACAATGAACATGAGAATCAGAGGAAGACTTCCTCGATTTACAATTTGAACAATATTCTTTCATCTTGAAAAAATATAAACAGTCATAGTACTCGCACTAGCCCTTGAAAACAAAGATACATGAGAATAATATAATCCATTACAACATTTCGAAAAAATAATTCAAAAGAAAAAATTTTTCGAAAAATTTTCAAGTGAGCCCAAGTTCCCAATGGGAACGTGACTCTCTTTGAAAGGAACTTCCGTGATTAACGTCCAGTTTCTCATGAAGTTGATAATCCTCCGTCAACTGGCAAGCAATAGAGGTCATGCCCATCACCTGTACGACTTACGATGCTTACGGGAGGAGAAACTATGTCCTCCCCACATAGAAGCTTGTCTTGTCAACCTCAACTGTTCCCTTTAATAAGAGAGCCTTTACCTCCACTAGAAGCAACTCTCTTTGAAAGAAACTTCCGTGCTTAATGCCCAGTTTCTCATGAAGATGATAACCTTCTGTTAATCGTCGGCCTAGGGGGTGTGTGATCCATAGTCTTGATCAGACATATACCCCTTTCCCGAGTTGCTATAATGACGACTTTCGAGTGAATATAAGAGGGTTATTATACCCTTGCGAGACATACTCATGATGCTTTCTTAGAAGCAGAACGGCCTCGCTTACCCTGGTCTGCTGAAGTGTGTTGATGAGACAGCAACTTCAATAGCAGAGCACTGAAGCTTCTTGTAGCCTGCACATATCAGGGACCAGCCGTGAGGGCGACTAGGGCGATTATGTCGCCCTCCTAGGCCCAAAGTTGCCTAGAAAAATAGTCGGGGTGATTACAAGTCGCCCTCTAAAAATTGGCCAGAATGAGGAAAGTCTGAACTGAGTGATCCGAAGTTTACACAAAAACGATTATTTTCAAGAATCAAATGTGCTGGAGTGTGATAAATGAGCATTTCTGTTCGTCAAATAAGCAACCATTTATTTGAAATCACATGGATTTTTTATTTCTATTTTGTTCTGTTTCAGTCGGTGCTTCAATGTAGAAACGAAGATAGGTGACTTAAGCGACTCAACAAAATAACCCAGTTTGAAAGTAGGTTACAGCACTTAGGATGCCGAAAATGTATACACAACAGACGTATTTTCTAACACTGTATTTTTATTTCGTTTTGCTGATGACTGTTAACTGTTGGGCCGTCTATTCCCAGAAAAACAAGAATGGAATTGAAACACATGAGAAAAAGCTTTAGTGATGGCAAGAAAAACTTTGTACAGGGCACAAGTGTGCATGTGAAGGATCTTGAAAAAGGGGTCCTCCTAAACACCGGAATGCCATAAAGATGATGCGGATTGACGTTTATTTTACAAAATACTCAACCCCAGAAAGTATTTTGTTTATTAACAAACAAAGTACCTTCCAAGCAACCTTCTTACATCTGGTCCTGTTCACACATTCAGACTTAGGAAATTATTAGCTAAGAAGACTTTGGTGAAAGTCAACCACAGGAGGGTGCTGGGGGATTGGCATGAAGAAGAGGGGAGGGGTCATGAAGGAGAGGGTAGCAGTGGGTATTTTCAGTGAATAATTACTTTGTGATTTTTAACCTGGCAAAGATGCATCATAGACAACTGGACCTGGATTAATCAGATGTTTATGGAGGACCACAAGCTGAAAATATGAATGAGCGGGAGGGGGTGGTACATAAATATTCTTAATTTTCCCCACTTGCCTATGAAGTCTCCCTACTTGACTCTGCAGTCTCCCTATTTTTTCTTGAAGGAGACATGAAGTCTCCCTAAAATTCCCCCCTAGTCTGGTTCCTGCCACATATATCAATGCAAACTTGTCGTCAAATAGTATATTTCCGGTAAACAGAGGGACTGAGAGAGAGCTTTTCACCTTGTCATCTATAAGTGATGACGATGCAAGGGCAGTATCACGTCTTACCACCTAAATATTCACTGTCCATGCGGAGTTGTACGTGGCATGCATGACTGCCCTGGAAAGAACTCTTAGCGAGGAACCACGTATTCATATTTCTTTCTATTGAGATGTTGCGCCATAGCTCTGGTAAGGTGATCTGCTTAGGACATTGTGCCTAGATTTGCTCTTTTCAATGAAATAGCACAGTCCATTACTTCCAAGCATATATTAAATGATGTAGGTAGGGACATATTTTCATCCCCGGCCTGCTCATCTAAACACATACTTATTCAGATAGAACGATATTCTTAAGAGCTTAAGACTTTTAATAGTCTTAAAGTGCCCTTCTGTGAGAGATGGAGACTCACACTCCGTATCCCTCTTACCATCCAAATGTTCCATCTGCAAATATGGTTAACTTCATCCGACTAAACGGATGACTGGACCAACGCAGTACCGACTGACAGCTCACCATTGGAGTCTGCTAAATGGTAGTACTAGTCGCAAATGACTAGCTATCAACCCGAACTTGCGAAGTCAGATAGCTTGTCTGTGGTCAGCGTGCTTCATTAATGAAGCAAGGGAAGATGCCATAGCTGCCACTGAATCTGGCTGCAGTGTGGAAGAAGGATCCCGAACCGCAAGCGTGAACGGGCATCCCAACTCACTAAAGTTTCTCGCACCAAAAACAGTTGACCCCGGCTGCTGGCGGAAAGGAGAAGGTTCTCCAGCTCGTAGTCTGCGCCAGACCTCGCCAAGTGTTCCGTTAGAAACTTTTAGGCATCTATCCATCATCGTGCATATCCATGGAAAAAGAGAAGAAGTCGTAACCACAGCCGACCCCGGCTGAAGTGCAGGAGAAGCATCCTGACTCGTCACATAGGATGGATGCGCCTCCTCACTGAAGTTTCTTACAACACAAAACAGTCGTCCCCGACTGTTAACAGGACGAAAAATGCACTGCACTCTCGATCTGTCCCCAGATCTCGTAGGGCGTCCCGCTTAGAAACTTCCAGACTTAATCCTCTTTCGAGTGCTTCCATGTAAGAAGAAGAAGCCATAACTGCCGATGGCCTGGCTGCAGTGTGGACGGAATGTTTCGATGCATGTTCCAACTCAATAAGGTTTCTCACATCAGACACAGTTGGCCCGGACTGTTAACGGGACGGAGAGGATTCTCCAATCGCTGATCTGACCCCAGATCTAGCCGAGCGTCCCATAGAGAAACTTCTGGCTTCTACTACATGCACAATTGACCGGACCAAACCCAGCACGGTCTGACAGCTCACACTAGAGTCTGCTCTTGCATTAGCTGGGATGCTGCTAATAGTTGCACAACTGCGACAGGAAGTCCGTTCCTGGGGCTTGAGGAGCAGCGGTCTTCTGTTTTTCCCAACGCTTGCTGCTCCTGATACAAAGATCCGGAGATAGATCTCTTCTCCGAGCGTCTCATTGATCGATGCCTCGGATCGCTAGCTATCGGATGGTCTGACTTCAAGGGCGAAGAAAGGCTCCATCTTTGCGCAGCTGCCTGGTTATCTGAAGTCGGTAGCTAGCATGCAACCGTGGGTGCTTTAATAACGTAGTGGAGAAAGCCGTGACTGAAGCCGACCCCAGCTGCAGACTAGAGGGAGCGTCCCGAGCTGTGAGTGGGCGTATGACCTGGCTCGTGCAAGTTTCCAACCAGAAAACTTCATTTCGGCTTGTGAAACGTAGCGGAGGAAGCCGTGACTAAAGCTGACCTGGCTGCAGACTAGACAGAGCGTCCCGAGAGGAGGGCGGACGTATGACCCAGCTCGTGCAAGTTTCTCATAACAACATCTGGCCCCAAATGTTATTAGGTTAGAGAGGGGCCTCTCCCGCACGTGGTCTATTATACCTCGCCAAATATAAAAAACTTGCTGACTTCCTCCCTATTTCCATCGTCGCTGGGTGAGCTTATTTATATTTAAGTGCTCGCTCTACCCACATATGCACTTCCTTCGACCACAACAGACTTACCCGGTGTCATGGCTCCACGGACGGAGTAACCGCTTCACCAGCTTAGCTAGCTGCTTGCAAGAGATTAAGAACACTAACTAGAGGCCTTATCCCTTGCATATCATGAGCACTGCAGCTAGCTCTATTTGCTCAACAGAGCATGACAATGGTAGCATACTTGGATGGGTGTCAGAATTTCATCACCATGTTCATGTTCCTCTGAAATAGAAACTGAAAAAAAGAATTATAACGCGGTGAGAGGCCTGGCCTCAGAACCTCACTGCCAACAATGTACCATGACACCCGTCTCCAACAAAAATCATCCCAGTGAACACAAGAATGTCAAGAGTCTGCAGGAGTGCATCAGTTAAAGTCGATATTAGTCCTCCAAACTCCACAACAAAATATATAATTAAGATACATGAATAATAGCAATCAAAATTAAATTCAAATTATTTTTGGGAATTGTTTTTGGAAAAAATGCCTAAGATCCCAAAGGAAACATTAAGAGCCCAATGGCACCCTGATAGAGCCTGAGTGTGGACAAAATCCAAATTTATTGAGCTACACTACCGGAATAATAATCCATGTATCCTACAGTAATTCTACAGTAATAGAATATAAAATACTACCTATATATGAGAACGTTGTCAAAGTAAACAACGTCAGTGAAAAAAAACTGAAACATGACATCAGGCACACAAAAAAGCCCAAAGTCAGAAACCAATTTAAATGCTACCAGATGCAAAGCTAGATCTTCATATGAATAAAAAACGATACATCGGATAGAAGATATAAGACTACACGACATAACACCCCTAGAGTGAGGACGTAACCATGGGAAAAGACAGAATAAATATTCTGTAATACATGTTAAACTCCCAAGAAATTTAATAAAAAATTTCAATAAAAAATAGCCAAAAAGCTTAAGAGTTTAACAGGAAGGGTTCATGGAAAGATAGGGAAGGAATACTTAACAAACAGTGGAATAATCATTATCAACAAGAGCTCACGTATCGCTGAAGCAATACAATGTCCCCTACTGGACTAATGAGCATTAATAATTATACAAATGTTATAACCTAGATGTGATCAGCATGACCATTGAAGCGCTTCCAAAAAAAGTCTGGAAAGTTAAAAAATTTATAGTAATTTATATATTTTTTATACTTACCAATGACCCAGACATAGCTGGTGCTAACTCTTAAAATATAGGGCCAAACACAAATTTTGCCCCCCAATCCCCAAAATTTGCATCTAAAACTAAAGAAAACATGTCCTGAAAGGCCCTCCACACTTCGCCCCTTCTGCGCATGCGCAGTGTCAAGGACGTTCCGAAATTGGCGCCATTTATCATTCTAATAACCAGTGCCTGGTAAGCGCTATGTACTCAGCGGGGAGGCAAGAGTTCCCAACTCCTGGGAGGGCCATCCCCGTCTGGGTCATTGGTAAGTATAAAAAATATATAAATTACTATAAATTTTTTAACATTTTTATACTGTACCAATGACCCAGACATAGCTGAATAGTAAAAAGGCTGGAGGGCCAAGGACATAGAGCAAAATGGAATACGCTCAATAAAATAAAATAGAGTCATCCCCTGTAGGGAAAAGAAGTAATAGGCCTTACATGTATCTTTCTTATTTATGATAAATTAGAAAGATACAACACCTTCCAAAAATTGAGCTTCATACATCCATGTACTCTATTAATATCCAATAATCCTTATACTAATAATTTTTAAAGTAAGCCAATAATAAAGTAAGTCTAGAGAATAGAGACTCTTATACTCCTAAAAGTGTGTGAGAATTGCATAATCATGTCCGTTGACATATGCAATATTCAAAAGCTATACTTTAAAAACTAAGACTTGAATGAATTTTATAAACTTAAACTTCTCACAAACAACCATCCCAATAACAGCTCAGAATTACTAACTCCGGAGGAGGTATCCCCTTGTTTTCATAGTAAAAACAGGTGACCCAAGGGAACACCCTCCCCCCCCCCCCCCCCCCCCCCCTTTTTCTTGCCCTGGGTCAAATAGCCCAGAGCGAAGAGGGCAGCCGAACGGAGACACTGCCGAAACAGACAGCCTACCTAGCTATAGTAGCAACTGTTAAGTGAATGACATTCTGAGCAGTAGATAATAGACCTAACAATAGAGGCCTCCAGAAATGGACTCGATATTTCTGAGATAAAATTCATGAATGGATGGCTGAGCGCAATGAGCAGCCTTCAAAAATCTATAATAGCAACACTATTAATGTAAGCCCAAGAAGTAGAAGAACTCTTACTTCATGAGCCGAAATCTTAAGCACAACTGCTAAGCCAATGATATACCATAAGCAGTACGCTAGTTAATAGAATCCATTAACAATAAAATGGAGCGTAACGTCCTTCTACTAGACATCAAAGACAGAAGAAGCTTACGCCCTTGTAATAAACAGATATCTGTTTATAAATATATAAACTGTACCCGGAAAGAGTAAAGGCCTATGCCCATACGAAGACGGAAGGACCTTAAAATAATAGGTTCCGGATAATAGGAGCCTAACTCTTATGCAACAATCCAACCTAAATAGTAACGGAAGTATTGATTCCGAAACTATGAAAGTGAAAATCATCCATCGATAGTGCATGAAACTCACTGACTCTACAGTAAAAGAGAAACCAACAGAATTACTGTCTAAAAGGTCAGAATTTGAAAACTACTGTTTCCAGAGGCTCAAATGATTACTTAGCTAAATAAGAACCGAAGTTAAAATCCGTATAGGAATTTAATCTAAAGATTCTAAGTCTATTTATCAAAAAGTTACTAACTGACTTAGATAAAGAGACAAAAGACTCAATTGTAAACTATCGTAGAGTGCATAGGTATGAGGTAACATAAACCTATAACCTAAATAACAACAGGCTGCAGTAGATCTTGTGAAACAAGTATACTAAAAAATAGCAATGAGTAGTATGGAGGGATCAACCATATGAACATAATGATCCCTACACCACGACGGAAGAGCCTCCACTTTAGTCGCATAGAATAGCAAAGAAGAGGATCTCCTATAGTAAGAAATCGCGTCCAAAGCTCGTCCAGTACAGTGCTTACAATGCAATATGGACCACACAACGGAATACATGAAGGTTGCGACCTTGCTGGTTGTGATAAAGATGACACGATTTACCCAGTGAAAAAAGATCCTCACATAGAGGAAGATTTCACGTTAAGATCCACAGTAGACAAGAGAGTAAATTACTCATGATCTCTGTGAAGATAGAGATGCTATCAACAGAAATGTATTGTGGTTGTTTATCTTAGCAATACCTGCTAAAACAACAGCGCCGGAGGATACGCGTATCCTATCATTCCGTCCTATAGATCAATAGAGCGTTAACAGTATTAGCTCAGAGATCTGGACAAGCCAACACATACGTCTGCAATTGATTAGCAAGCTGTGTCATAAATAAAACATCATTGGGCGCTCCCATAGATAGCAAATCTGATTGAATACTTGTTTGTTGAGAGTCCATTCTGACAGCAACAAGCGACCCGTAAGAGAACGGGAGTGCGATAAAACAATCAGACGACCCAGAATATGACGGACCAAAACTGAACTTGGTGTACTATAACCAACAGACGGATTCTTTCCATTAAATTGAATAACGGAAACGAAAGAGTGCCTCCCTGGTTCCGGAGATACGCCACTACTGTCGAATTAAAGGACAGGAATTTTGGCATGCGTTTCTGAATAATGTTCATGCAATGACATAAAGCAAGCCTAAAAAACATTATTCCGCGGAAGTTAAACTGATAGCTAAAAGACTGCGGAACCCAAAGACCCTGGCACTTCGAATCCGTAGGGATCAGTATATATCCCAATCTGTTTGACTGGCAACCGTCATAACAGCCACACTCGGGTCCGGCAACTGCGGCGGCACTCTCTGAGTCAACCACCGAATGTTTGCCCCAGTCTGAATCTCTTGTAACACTAGATAGACAAGAGAATGTATAAATCAAGCAATTCATGGATTGCTGAAAAGTTGCCGTCGAAGAGAAGCTCCTCCGAGAACGAAGCGACTCTGAGAGAGTTCTTAACCTACTATCCACGCGTGGATGTAGCTAGGGCTGCATCACGTCTAACCAACTCCAATCAGCCACTGAAGGGCGGAGTTATACATGAACAAACTACTGCCCTCAAAAGAAATTACATTGAGAATAATATCCCGTAAATCTTTTCTTGAAGACGTAATGATAACGCCTCAGTAAGGCGGATTACGTATAATAAAGCGTCTAAGTTAAGTCTACTATACATAATGTCGTTCCCAACATTGAAATTGGAAAAGACATAAACGGCGAAAAAGAATATATGCAGTCTTTAATCACACCGTCTAGACGCATATGAACTCTCGGTATGCCCTGCTCTGCCAAAATAAACTATATGTAAAAAAGATAAAATGGCAGAAATGAGCCACGCGGACAAGAAACTAAACTATCATGCTTAGTAGCAGGCTTGTATATATATATAAATATATAGCGTCGAAAAATAAAACACATGTTGTAATGACAATATTGGACTGCGTCGGTAAGTCAGGGACAAAGTCCCTGTACCGATCGAAAAATCCGAGTCCAATGACGCTATAAGTCTCTTATCCAAGATCGCAGCAATGAAGTCCGAAAAATAATCACTGGAAGAAATGCCAGAAGATATGAAAGGCATCTTCCGATACTACTAAAGGGAAAACTCGAAATCTTTCGAATCCCTTTCGCCATCCTGTCGGACCCTATAAAGCGTTCGGCTCGTCCGTAGCTTGATGCAACCGCGGACCGCACCGACCCAGCGCCGTCGGATAATTCCTGATTCGACCGAGAAACTGTCAATTGCTGGGATGCTGCGAAACAACTGTGCTAACTCGGATAGCACGTCCGTCACTGAGGCCTGAGGAGCAGCGGTCTTACGATGCATTGCCGCAGGAAGCTCCGAGATTGTTACCCCGTGCATACTTCCAATATGCGAGCGAACGGAGTGTATAGGCCTCGTGTCCCTTGGCTACCGGATGGCGCGACCTATTCGCTGTGGAATCACTGAATGCCGAACTGATCGGATACTCGAGGTCACGTAGCCAATGTGCGGTCGTGTGCCCTGCTGTGAGGATGAGGAAGCATTAAAGACAGTCTCTCGGACTGTCAATATAACGGAGCGTCCCGAGCAACGGACATATGCTCCGAATGTAAAATATCTGAACCACAACATGCGGTCCCCTATGTTGTTGGCTTCCTCCGATCTGTCCTCAATCTGCTGTCACTGGGTGAATACTAAAGTAATTAAAGTGCTCGCATCACCCAAATCTCCTTCCTAGACCGCAACGGACGAACCCGGCAGCCGAACCATTCGATGAATGTACGCTACACCGGGTGAGCTAGCGAATGTCACTCCGTAAGCGATAGACATATTCCATGAGCACTTATTGCCGCTAACTCTTCATTAACTATGACGACAGAGGCACACTTTTGAAAGACATCTCCATAACTCTGTGACCTGGTCGCCGAAGAATCCTTGATCGGCGAAGCTGGTAATATATCGGCGGTCACGCAGCCAAGGTGCGGTCGTGTGCGCTGACGAGAAGAGGAAGCCTTAGCAGTCTCAGCGGACTGCCTATACAACGGAGCGTCTCGAGCGACGGACGTATGCTCCGCTAGCGACACATTTGTACCACAACATCTGGGGCCAGATGTTGTTGAACGAGAGAGGGGCCTCTCTCGCTTGCCGTCCGGATGGACCGGAACGAGCTATGAACCGGACTAAAAGGCTTCCTCCGTTCTCCCTCCGATCCGCCGTCACTGGGTGTGCATTAAGTTAATTTTATAGTGCTCGCATCACCCCAAAATTCCTTCTAGACCGCAACGGACGAACCCGGCTGCCGAACCATTCGGTGAATGGACGCTACACCGGGCGAGCTAGCGGACGTCAAAGGCCGTCGAACCTACTAGGGTCCTCTTAGGCAATTGGCGTATTACATGAGCACTTTTCCGCTAGCCCTTCATTAATTGTGACGACGGAGGCACACTGTTGGAAGACATCACAGATACATCACCCTAATCTTGATCGTCTGAAATAGAAATTGATAAAGTGAAGTGACCCTGCGGGGAAAGGACCGGAGGGAGTGTCCCAATCCCCAACAACATACCGTGACATACGCTTCCCATATTGTCATCGAAATCATACGATACAGAACAGGAGTTAATGCGAGTACACTGACCACATATAGAATGATAATAAGGTCAGAGGAAGACTTCCTCTTAAAACAATTGATCAATATCCTTTCAATGTGAAAAGAAAACAAGTCCCTGGTACTCGCACTAACCCCTGGCAATCAAAATACATAATAATAATATGATCCATTAATAGAGAAAAAATAATTGAAATCAAAATATTTTGAAAAAATATTTTTCAGAACAGCCCAAGTTTCTGAAAGTAACGTTGAGCCCCAATGGATCCCAAGCCTAAGTGTGGACAAAAATTTTAAAAATATTTTTAAACAATTTATTCAACACTTACAAACAATAATAATGTATCTAGTTATGATTAAAATAACATAAAGATATTTATTATTAGAAATCCCCCCCTCACAACAGGAGGGCTGTTGTAAATGTAAACAATGAGTGTAAAAACACTAAAATAAGACTCCAGGCACCCAGGCCGAAATCAGTTACCAAAAATACACCATCTGATGCAAAACAGAGACTTCCAGGGAAGAAACTGCAGAACATCAGATGGTAGATTGCAGAACACAACGCCTAACCACCCGTAGGTGAAGACGTAAACATGGGGAAAGAACAGAATTCATTCTGTTATTCAGCTAAAAATCCCAAGAAATTTTAGTAATAATAATTACAGAAACTATGCCAAAAGCATGGGAGAATAGCAAGGGGGAACTTAAAGGACAGGGAGAGAGGAATAACACTTGAAAAAACAGTGTAACTAAATAATCAGAATGACAACAAGATGGCTGCTGCCTTGAAAATAGGTAACTTAACTAATTTCATTAAAAAATTTTAAGTTACAGCCCTGATAATATTCTGTCACACATTCTTTTCCTCTCCTCCTTTTCTATCCTCCTTAGAATCACCATTTCACTAATATTTATGTGTCTGGCATCATTTAAACTGAGATTTAAAAGCACAAAGATCAGTCAGATGTTAACTGATGAAGGGCCAAACTTAGAATGATAAATGGCGCCAATTTTGTCCTTGACACTGCGCATGCGCAGTAGGGGGCGAAGTGTGGAGGGCCTTTCAGGACATGTTTTCTTTAGTTTTAGATGCAAATTTTGGGGATTGGGGGGCAAAATTTGTGTTTGGCCCTATATTTTAAGAGTTAGCACCAGCTATGTCTGGGTCATTGGTACAGTATAAAAATACTGATATTTTGGTGCTTTTCCATATCTCCAAAGGCCATAACTCACACAAGAATAATGTAATTAGCATGAAACTCAAACTTGATCTGTAAGTCATTGTTCTATAGTAGGTTACCAAAAATGAAATCATTCCGTTGAAGCGTTTCCCAAAAAAGTCCGGAAAACTTAAGTGTGACTGACACACTGACGGATGGACAGACTGCAAACCTATAGTCCCCTACCGGCAACATAAAATCATTTTATAATTATTATAAATTTACAGCCCTAAGTTACGTCTAAAACCACCGTTGAACACTACCATCATCCAATAACAGTCTTGGATCCACCAATTCTTGCATTGATTTGTGTCTGGCATCCTCAAAAAAGGATATTTTAAAGCACAGATGTCATTTCATTGTTGCTGACTTCAGGGCCAAACAAAGAATGTTTGTGCCAATTCCAGTCACTTCCTGACAGCTGCACATGCGCAGAGAGTAAAAGTATGGAGGACCAGGGTAGGACTTTTAATTTTTGGTTTTGCAAGTAAATTCTGGGGATTGGGGGGGGGGGGGGGGGGGGGGTGTTCAAAATTTGAGTTTGGCCCTTGATAACTTTGAGTTTGCAACAGCTAGTCTAGGCCATTGGTTTATAGTATAAAAATATATTAACTTTACAAATGTTTTCTTCCAAGCCATTACTTTTGACCCCTCACAATTTTGACAATGTCATTCCAACAAAGGGTCATAAGTTATAGTTTGGAAGAAAACAAATGGAAATAAATGAGAAAATTGTGTAATAATTTTAGTGCATAGCTCATACCAGGCTGTTACACTGGGTACAGGGCCATGAGAAACCAGTTGTACTCCCTTTTCTCCCTATCAGAAATCTACCAGTTAACCTGAGGTAACTATAAATTTACTGTTCCCCAATCAGAATCTACCAGTTAATTACTATAAATTTACTGTTCCGTGATCAGAAATTTTAGAGTAACCTGATTTAACTATAAATTTTAATAACAAATCAGTCATTTTAAGTTAAATGCTCAGGGTAATATATTAACTTGGAGCACGGTGGCTCAGTGGGAGACTGTTGGACTTCTATGCTAGAGGTCCTGAGTTCGATCCCCGTACCGGATGACCTGCGCTGTGTCCCTGGGCAAGGCACTTTATCCCGGTGGCCTACATGGGGGGGGCATGATTACGCCATGTACTAAGACATACTGCATGTCGATGGTCACATGTCTTCAACCATTGTAACCCTGCTTGAGCGGAGCTTGAACAGAGTTAGAATGTTGAGGAGCTGACAGTTGCTTGTCGATGCTCGGTGGTTCTCTCCGGGTACTCCAACTTCCTCTACCCGTAAAACTGTCAAGTCACGATTAGCCATTATGCATAAGTATGTGACCTTAAAAAACAATAAATAAATAAATATACTAATTTGAATGGCCATTCAATTTTTGTTCTTGTTTTTTATTTTTTTTTTCATTTTTTTACTTTCAAATCACAGCTTCTGACACTTCACTGGAAAGAGCTTATCAAGCTCATTCCAAGAAGGGATCATAAGTGTGATGGTTTTCAAGGAAAAAAATGATAAAAATAAGTTTTTGGAACAATGATTATTTATATTGTCCACTACTTGTGATGAAGTGTCAATAGTCAGAGTTTAAAATTCCAGCTTTCTCTCCTCTACTTTAATTAATTGTTGGAAATCTAATTTCGAAAGGCAACTCTTACTCACTTTTAGTCTAGAATGTTCAATTTTGTATGACTGTTTTCGCATATTTTTCAACTTGGGGTACCTGGGATGAAACAGGGGAGTGACAATACAAAGACCCCCTCCCCACACACACACACACACATATCACATTACTGCACATGCTCTCAAATATATATATCTCAAAGATTAAATTATGTTTAATATTGCCGGTTTGGAGAGGCATTTAATCATGTAGCTGAAATTTTATTTCAACTTGAAAATGCAGCCCAGCTTGGATATTGAATCAACATTTAATACTGAAAAAATTCTTGCTGCGGCACCTTCCGTTTCATTTTCCGAGCGCTCACGTCGGTCACACAAGCCATGATGAAAGAGGATTTGGGATTTGTTTTTTCAATCATCTTGACGATATTATCAATATGTCAAACAATATGTAAATTGTAAGATATTTCTGATTAATTGGGTATTAATACTATTATTCTAGGAGACCCAACAAGCGTTTGAAAAATCTTAGAAGCGTCTTTACCTTTGTTGTTAATTTTATTTGAAAACGTAACATTTTGAATTTTTTTTTTGATATTTCTATCACTTCTGTGTTTACGATTTTCAAGGGGCAAATGGGAATGGGACAACCTGCCCCAAACTGACTGGGACAACCTGTCCCGGGACAACCCGTCTCAAGTTTTCACGCGCCACAGTTATCAGCTATTTGACTAATAATAATAATAATAATAACACTTTGGCCAGCCGCTGATTTGTCGCGGTTCTCGGACGAGAAGGCCATGGTTACCCCTGTACTCCCAACTGCTTCCCTATTCCCACGCTTCTCCTCTCCTCCCAACACTCGGAGACGAACTGCTTGATGATATCCCTTGTCCCATTCTTCCCAATCTCTCCGATTAGCATATTAACCCTCTCCTTTGAGTCTCCCCCTAACCACATGTTCTTCATTCTCCCATCCCACTTCCCCATTATACTCCCAGTGAATCTCATTCTTTTAGGCTGATACTTTGGGCATTCTAGAAGAAAGTGTTTCAGGGTCTCCATCATGTCCATGTTACACATCTGGCACTCCCTTTCACCATCTTTCCCAATTTTTCCCCTCAGCTCCAGGGATCGCGATCTCAGCTTGAACAACAGTCACCCTCCCCCCCCCCCCCCCCCCAAAGGTGCCATCAAGGTACTCTTCAAAACCTGGATTCTCTTTATCACGCAGGCCACCCAAAGACCTCTTTGATTTGACCCCCTCTCGCCAATTACAGTTACAATCCTCCATGATCCTTTCTCTGACAATTTTTTTACCCTTGTTTGCCCCAACGTCCAGGTCCGAGATCTCCAATGAGTAGTTCTCTACTAGCTCCCTCACTTGGACCATCCACCCCGTTTTGATATTTGAGTTGAAAATTCTCAGGAACATTGCTTTACACCATCGGCTGTCGGGGAGATTTACCAAATAATTAAGATAACCGAGCTTCAACAGTCTTTGAGAAACCCGTTCAAATTTCATCTGACTAAAACTGAAAGAAACTGGCCGCATTTGGGTCGACTCAGTTCACGCTTCATATCGAAGACAAAAATCACATAATCAACATACTACTTGTCGTATTGAGCCCAAATATAATTTATTCACGTGTCTGCACCATTATTTAACGCAAACACAACATCAAATTCAAGAAATGTTGAAAAATATTCGACTTCACCACGTTAAAAAACATCCATTTCAGAGATAAATAATTGTACTACGCATGCGCATAGATACTGTGCGCATGTGTAGTACAATTTGTTTATCTTTGAAATTGATGTTTTTTAACTTGGTGAAGTCGGATATTTTTCAACATTTCTTGAATTTGATGTTGTGTTTGCAAGCGTTAAATAATGGTGCACACGTAAATAAATTATATCGAATACGCCCAAACCGGCCTCCAGCCAAACCAGCCTCCAACATTTTTGCCCAAACCGGCCTCCACTTAGCCCAAACCGGCCTCCACATTTTTACCCAAACCGGCCTCCAATATTTTCGTCGTCGGCGACGGTTAAGCATTCATCATCCAAACCGGTCCACACTTTTTCACCCAAACCGGCCTCCATTATTTTAATTGGCTGTTCTTGAAATTTGTTTTGTGACAATTTGTTGGTGAAAACCCTTAGCCATTCTCCACTAAATTGTCACAAAACAAATTTCATGAGTATACATTCCTATCTTACGAAGTTTTCGTTTAATAAGGTTCTATATATAAAATGGCAAAACAAACGTTTAGATGTGTAAAGTAAAGTAAATCAAAGTACAGTGATTAAATATTATTAAACATGTTTAACATAATTTCTAATTTTTACTTATTAAATTTGCGACAATCGACAGAGTTTGTCTTGGTGTTTTGTCCATATTTTCATAATCCGTCCATATGGACTCTAATTCACTGTTGAACTTTTTTGTTTTATTGCTAACATGTCTCCCAATTTGTCCCCCATCAAGCTGACTGTTGAATGCTGTAAAAACAACCGTTTGTACCAGTTCAGTATGAGATGAGTATGACATGTTGTTTTGATAATGATTCCCACCACACTAGCATTTCTCAACTCAACCTGTTTGAATAAGGACATCCAATGATCATCCAGTTTGGATGGCAGCAGACTGCCTATCGGGAAACATCTTTCACAACTATCAGGGATATGGAACCAACAGGCTGTGTTAGATTTTGTAAAGGATATAACGTTCCGATTTTTATCACTTTTTAATAGGAGAATATCACTTTCTGTAAAATGAGGTAGGCATTTTTTTTATTTAACTATTTACCCAAAATCTCGTCGTTAATTTTTTTTCCAAAGATTATAACAAATGGGTGTGAATAAAATTGTAGAAAATTTTAAAAATTTCAAAAAAAAAATCTGGCGGAGGCCGGTTTGGGCGAAATTGTGGAGGCCGGTTTGGGTGTAATTCAATTATATTTGGGCTGAGTACGACAAGTAGTATGTTGATTATGTGATTTTTGTCTTCGATATGAAGCGTGAACTGAGTCGACCCAAATGCGGCCAGTTTCTTTCAGTTTTAGTCAGATGAATTTTGAACGGGTTTCTCAAAGACTGTGAGGGCCAGGAGGGCCCCGGGTCACAGTATTGGGAAACAACAAACACAACTTTTCGAAAATTATAGTACGTTAGTTGTACCAAATGGTTAATAACTGTCCAACATAAAATGTGAAATATTAATGCATGAACATTATATGTCCGATGATATCGGCAAGTGTACTGACATTGATCAACCGATTTGTCGTTTAGACTTTAGTTTTAGTTTTACTCGAATTACGAATCTACGTGCAGTTTGGTCCTTCATTTTTAGGAGACAAATTTGAAAAATCGAATAGATTTGTACATTATATAAAGCTTCACTATAGTCTTTACCTTTGATTAGACATTATTTGAAAAATAATCAATATTAAATGAAGAAATCAAAATAAAAACAACAAATCATCTCAAAAAGTTTCAACAACAACTTCTCAACCGGAAAAGATCAAAGAAAATAGTGCCAGGTCCTGTTCGACTGTTATATCGAGGAGCTTCTGAAACTAGAACAACATACAACATGGATTTAAAACTAGAGGGGGGAAATAAATCACAATTCACCATTAACCATCAATCTCTTCTTCCCTTTCCGATGGGCATAAAAAATTACTTTAGTGTATTGGGGGGGGGGGGGGGGGGGGGAATGAATAAAATTTACGCTGTGATTTCAGAGCAAATCCAAAATTTTCTTTCAATCAAGCCAACTGACGGCGACTCGGTCGTTATAATAAACGCAGGACCAACCACAAAAATTGTCCAGTAGTTCGTCATTTGAACCTTATTAAGAAGCAGAGCTATTTATACTGGGTAGTATCTTATATGTTGATCGCCATAAACATTGCTTACCACACGAATAAATTAGCCTAACTGAAAAGGGGAAGCGAATCCTTGATCAAATTAAACTTATATGGAGAAAGAGTTTCAATAAGTTTTTCTCGGAGAAAACCATTTGGCAAATGGTGGGCTTACAACGTATAACATATGTTACGGAAGTGATACTTCTAAACCTTTAAAGAGCTTGTAAACCCTGAAGAACGATTCAAGCCGATGCATAACGGGGTCGCGTAGTGCTGCAGCACTAGAAGCAATAAGGGGAGAGTTTGGGATCAGGTGACTTCGGACCTCGGTAATTTCGGACCAGAGTGACTTCGGCCCATTTTGGTGACTTCGGACCAAAAATCGTCTGGTGACTTCGGACCTCCCAAAGTTATTTTGGACCAAATGCTTCCTTTTGATAAAAGCTCATTATTTTGTTATGTTTGTTCTAAGTTTCTATGTCTCGTTTTTTTCATAATAATAATACTCAATTGTAATGTGATAAAAGCTCATTATTTTGTTATGTTTGTTCTAAATTTCTATGTCTCGTTTTTTTCATAATAATAATACTCAGTTGTAATGATGAACAAATCTTTTGTTTGTTTTATTGATTTGTTTTGAAAGGTTAGATAAACTTATGGAAATTGGATTCATGAGTCGATGTTGCAAATGTTGTTGAAACAACAAAACAACCATGAAAAGAATGATCCAGTGGCGTAGGAACTGGGGGGGGGGGGGGGGGGGGGGGGGGGTAAGGGGGGTAAGGGGGGTATTTACCCCCCCCCCCAAAAAAAAAAAAAAATTCCCAAAACTTATAGACGTATAGCCTATTGCTCACTGACAAATGCAGACCAGACTCGAATTCAATGCGGGCACTGTACGAAAAAGGAAAATCATTCCCGCACTCCTCCCAGATATATATGTGCGATAGCAGTTGATATTGTTCGAGTAATGCTGCAATAGGCGGAAATCGCATATTCTAAGCTTACTTTTTCAAACTTTCTGCCCACAGAGCTAAACCATGGTCCGGTAACAGCTGATATTCTTCGAGCAATGCTCTAATAGGCGGAAATCGCATGTTTTCAGCTTACTTTTTCAAATTTTCCACCCGCATAGCCAAACCACAAGAGTCTGGAACTTGTCCTACAGGCCATATTTAACTATTTAGGCCATATTTCATCCCTCGGAAGAGGGGTGAAATATGGCCTAAATAGTCAAATATGGCCTGTAGGACAAGTTCCAGACTCCTGTGGGCCAAACCATGGTTGACCCTGCACGTTGTTGTGTGTCCCCCCTCACCCGAGGAGAGAGATCTGCGCTCCTGATTTCTGGGAAGGATGGGGGGGGGGGGGGCATATTGCCCCCCCCCCCACAATAATTTCCCAACCACCCAAATTTTTTTTGGCTCATTTTTTGTAAAAAATTTTTTTCGCTTAATCTAAATTAATAATAAACCTTTACAAAGTGTGACGTTTGGACATTTTTGCGAGTAAACAAACCGGATTGGTTGTGTTTTCCGTAAGGTAACGGGAATCGGCGAGAACTCTACAAAATAACATGTCAGAATTTTTTTTGAAGCGTGCCTAACTCTTTACCTAACCGTGAAGTAGTGTCAAAAACAGACGGGTGAAATGCACGGAAATAATGCAATTAATACATATCGATTTTTCTTTTCATACATTCGTAAGGACTTGGGGTATATTATCGGGTCACACGGTTCAACATTTTGCCAAAATTACAACACCCTGTTAAGAAATCCCACTTTTTCAAATAAAAAAATAGGGAAAATTACACCCCAGTGGCCACCAGAATGCACCATTTGATACCTCAATTGGAAAATTTTCTTGGGGGGAGAACACCCCCAAACCCCCTTCATCAAGCTCGTGCATGCGGCACTCGCGGCAGATGCCTTCGGCATCTGCGGCATCTGCCCAACCAGCGCCACACGACCCTATACCCCCCCCAATATTTTTTCGTTCCTACGCCCCTGGAATGATCACCAGATTGGTTTATTAAAGAATTGTCGAAATGATTACTAATCAGTTGATAAAATGACTGTGAGAATGATCAAATGGTCCGCGGAAAATAAACAAACCCCAAGCTTATATCTGGATGACTGTATATAAAGATGGACGTTATGTCGATACCCATATCACTCCAACGCAAACTGCCGGGAATTCTCACCGCGTGCATACCCCCTCAGATCCCATTTGAGGCAATAGGAAGCTAGGCCTGTGTGATCCAAGTGAAATAAAATAAGGCCAACCGGGTCACAAGGGATTTGTAAATCCCACATCGTCCCTGCGCGCCTTCGGCGCGCTAAAACCTTTCATTCATTCGATACCCATATCTACAGAGTGTTCAAAATATTGCCCTGCGAATGGCACTATGCACTATGGCACTATGCAAACCGAAATGAACGCCGATAAAGGAACTTCACGAGCTAGCAAAAATAGAAACTATTGATACGCGATTAAAAGACCTACAAAACAAAACCCTCAACAGACTCCAAGATAGTGAATTGATGGTTGAGCTGTATGCAATGTACACGTAATGCTAAGATGAGGGCGTTCTTGTTATCAATGTGCTTGAAATTAATTCGCATTCACAACAAACTTGTTGTCCATCATTTATGCTGTATTTTTGTTTAAATAAATAGTTGATTCCTGTTGGGGGACAAATACTGAATTAGTCTACATTAATTTTTATTATGCTTGAAAACGAATCAATGTATTAAATGCATAAACACAGAATATTTTTCATATGCCGCCTTTGATGTCTGGATTTCCCCGTCGTCTTTAATTAGCCTCGCAAAGGGGGTTGTGGACCCGTGAAGACAATGTGTTCACCGGGTGTGACGAAAAGGGGGTTTGTTTTAAATGGAGCGTGCACGTAATGTAGACTCCGCAATATTAGGTTCAGGATGGCTGAAAAACACCCAATATTAATTTCATATTTTATATCATTATATCCAACAAAAGGTTTATTATATTTTAAAATATCCCCTTCATCGTTTATTGAGGTGGAGTTTTCCACATTTCATAGCGAAACTTCAAGAGAGAAGCCCTCGACTCGAGCGTT
Source organism: Pictodentalium vernedei (assembly GCA_031216915.1). Lineage (NCBI taxonomy): Eukaryota > Metazoa > Mollusca > Scaphopoda > Dentaliida > Dentaliidae > Pictodentalium > Pictodentalium vernedei. The sequence continues at coordinate 67,098,486 of CM062291.1, read as the reverse complement.
CAGGAGAGTCCTAAAATTAGGCTACAAACCAGCCCAAGATGCCGAAATGTGCGCATAATTTAACTATTCGTTGAGTTAACTTCCCCTCACCTAATATAAAATGAACCTCTTTGAAAAAGATAGGCAGTTTCTTCCAAAGGGTCCGAAGTCACTTCCGACTGTCCGAAGTCACTTCCCACGGGTCCGAAGTCACTTGGTCCCAAGTCACTTTTTTGGGTCCCAAGTCACCAAAATGGGCCGAAGTCACTCTGGTCCGAAGTTGCAGAGGTGCGAAGTCACTGTAATTCGAGAATTTGGGTAGCTGAGGTCTAGGATGGACTTAATGAAACTATGCTACCTCAACTATTTGGTAAATCTCCGCCGACAGCCGATGGTGTAAATTAATATTCCAGAATATTTGCAATTCAAACATAAAGACAGAGCGGATAGACCACGTGAGGAAGTTAATGGAGAACTTTTCAATGGAGATCCCAGACTTAGAAGTGGGCACAACCCAGAATAAAAAAAAATCGTCAGAGAAAGAGTCAAGGCGGATTGTAACATGAATTGGCGAGTGGGGGCAAAGCAAAGAGGTATTTGGGAGGCATGCGTCATAAAGAGAAGCCAGGTTTTGAAGAGTGCCTTGATGGCACCTTTGGGGGGGGGGGGTACTGTTGTTCAAGATACGGTCGCGGTCGCTGGAGTTTATGGGAAAGACCGGGAAAGACAATGAAAAGGAATGTCAACTGTGTAATCTAGGCGTAGTGAAAACCCTGGAACACTTTCTATCAGAATGTCCAAAATACCAGCCTAACAGAATAAGATTCACCGGGTGTATTCTGGGGAAGTGGGATGGGAGAATGAAGGGCATGTGGTTGGTAGGTGACACAAAGGAGAGGGGTAGAATTCTCATCAGACAGATTGGGGAGAATGTGGTACGGGGTGTCATCAAGCAGTTCGTCTCAGAGTGCTGGGGAAGGGGATAAGGAGGCATTTGGGAACACAGGGCTAATCAAGGACTTCTCACATGAGAACCGCGACAAACCAGCGGCCGGCAAAAATGTTATTATTATAGCTGTCACTGTCACTGCGAATTCTCCCTGAGATACTCGAACAGGCAAAAATAATACGTGAAAGACGCTATTCTGTTTTGCCTCGAATTTAAAGATTAAAAACAAAATAAGAGGTTCAGGACGACAGCCCCATATTTTAGTCAGTTTGAAAGGTTCCATTTTTAGGACCCCACACTGGCCAACTCGATGAATTCACCTTAAGTAGCCACCACATTTCAAATTTTAGGGATGTTCATTTGCATGAGCAGCCATGCCGGATTGTATGTCACCAATAAAGGTAATAAAACCTTTGTTGACCCTTCTAAAGTGTTAATACACAATGTATCGGAAATCGAAAGATATAAATTTTCCATTGTTTTAGATAAACGTTAAAAAAATATAAAAACCCAAAACGCCGTTTACTAGACCTATAACCCAAGAACTGGTACCCAAAGTTTCACAGCAATAGGGGAATGTAGGCTAGCCTAAGTAGGAAGATAGGCGTATGTGTCACCCTTTTGGTGTTTTGATGTTGAATGTTCCCAAAAGCGCGAAAACTCTCAATTGACGTAAAAACTTCAAAAATGAAGGTAAATAGAAAAATTAAAAAAAATACCAGGTCCCTGATGTTTCAAGCCCACCAGCACACTCAAATTTCATTAAAATCAGACGCTCTTTAAAAGTTGGGACGTTGACGTCCAAGACGTCACTACAATTTTTTACCTTAACCGTTGAAAATTTCCCTGATCAGAAACACATTTTTTTTTATTGGAGAATATATTCCACAAATTTAGAAAAGGGGGCTCAATAGACGAGTTAATATTAAAAGTTAGAAAAAAACATGTAACAAAGATAAACAAATGGGTGCCCACAAAAAGAGGTAAGAATAATATCTCAGAGGATTCATGTGTTTTCAAAATGGGATACAGCAATATCCAGTGTCTCCGAAGGAAACTGAGTGAAATCACGGCCGTTGTGGGGGTGGGGGGTGGGGGGTGGGGTGTCTTGATATAATAGGCCTCAGTGAGACATGGACCAGACAGGGTGAAAGGATTGACCAGATCAAGGGATATGAGTGGATTGGAAGGCCAGAAAGGGGAAGGGGAGTAGGTATGAAAATCAATGAGGACCTAGGCCCTGTATCAATCACAGACTTATCAAACGTAAATACAATAAACCACATGGAAGGCGAAATAGTATGGGCGAAAATCAAGTAGGTAAACAGAAGCTTTGCAGTGGAGATTGTATATTTGGCGACTGAAGGGACCAAGTCTGAGAGGAACGATGGAATATATACGACACTCAGATCTAATGTTACAGAACTGGAAAATAGGGGGCTTCATATTGTATTGAGGGTGGATAAAGTGGGTGGGACAAGAAAATCAATGCTAATGGTAGAAAACATTGGAGTTTACAAATGAAGTGGGTCTTAAGATATTAAATAGGAATGCAAAGTGTAAGAGTGGACTAAATGGACCTGGGAAAGCAACGCCAGAAAGATAATAATTGATTATGTACTCGCTGACCAAGAGCTGTGGAGCGAAATCATGGACATAGATGGCGAAGAAATTTCTGGATTGGATAGCGATTACAACCTGATAACAGCGAGGTTGAGGGGCAAAATAATAGCAAAACCTATAGAAGGGCTTTCGAGGACATCTGGAAACTGGGAATGGAAGCAGACTGGGGACACTTTGGGGAGAATTTAAAATCAAAACTTGAAAATGTATCAACTGAGGATAGCGTTCAGGAGTTGGCTGATGCAATAGTGAGAAGTCTAACAGATGCTGGAAGGGAAATCATAGGGACGATTCTATTGTCGACAAAGGCATTAGGATACAGCGTAAACAACGAGCTCAATAATGCAATAAAAGAGAGGAAGAAAAAATGTGCTGGTTTCCGAAGAAGCAGAAATGAGTTAAATATCATCCAGGACAAAATAGGAAACAGTTGAATAGTAATCTCACTAAGACAATAAGGAGAACAGGGGAAGGGTTGGGTCAAGTTCCAATATATTCTGGAAATGGGTAAATAAAACTAACAAAGGCAATACCTCGAAGAGTATTAAGGTGGATGGCAATAGAACCGTTGAGCAGGACAGCATTGCGGCGGAAATAGTCAAGCACTGGAAGAGGGTGAATGATAGAAGATGGGGGTGGGGAGGGGTGCCTCCAGACTGTGAGATGGAAAGTACAAAAACATATCCGAATTAGTATGCAGTGAAAGTGAGATGGGGAAGTAAGATATGCAGTAATGGCAAACCCGCAGGTACAGACGAAATTCCAAATGCGTTTTTAAAAAGAGGAGGGATCAACTATATGAACATCTTACAGCATTATTTAACATGGCTATCAGAAAACAAGAAGTCCCTAATAAGTGGAAGGAAAACAAGGTAACCTTTATTCATAAAAAGGGAGACAGGATTGTTTTAGATAATAAAAGAGGGGTATCCGTTTGTAGCAATATTTCACTCTAAAATCAGTTGGGTTACAAACCAGTTGAATTCATATTCACTCAACCCTGTTGATTTGGATTAATTTTTAACCAAACTGATTTTAGAGTGTGGGAAGTTATTCAGCAAGGTTTCCTATGGAAGGCTCGTGGAAGTTGTTGAAGAGCGGGCATCCTTGGGGAAAATCCAAAATGGGTTCCGGAACATGAACAGGGTCACTTGACCACGTATTTACATTTACTCTTTTTCAACTGATAGAATCAAGAAAAGTCAACAAGAAAAAGATGTTCCTGTGTTTTCTAGATGTGCAAAAGCATACGACAGAGTGTGTGGGAATAGGATGTGGCGGAAACTTGAAGGCGTCGGATTGGGAGGAAGTTTTGTCGGAATCATGAAAACACTATTCAAGGATTGGCAAAGTGCACTCAACCTGAAAACAGCACACGAAAAAGGGTCCCATTGCAGATAGGTCTTAAGCAGGGGTGTATAATGTCCCCGATTCTGTTTGTATTTTAATAAAAGATTTAGGAGAAGAATTGATGGCAAGTGCAGAGGGGACCAAACTTGGAGAGACAAAAATCCCAGGGTTATTCTTTGTAGATGATACTGCTTTATTAGACGAGCGTTAAGATGGACCAGAAAAACTGTTAATCAGTGTCGAAAAGTACGGGGATAAATGGCGTCTTGTATTGAACGAAAACAAGAGTACGGTAATACCCGTAGATAGTACGGTAGGCGAGACTCGAAGTTGGTGGGTGGGCAGGTATTCTGTTGGTGAAGGGAATAGTGTGGGGAAAAAGGAGAATGTGAATATTTAGGGATGAACTTATATGCCCTCCCTCCCTCCCCCTCCCCATCCCCCCCTAAAAAAGTTGAACTGCTGCAAAGGAATTTTGCTTTTTCTAAGGAGCGACATGAAGACAGCTAACTTTGCTATGTCGCTTCATTGCAGTGTTTCAAAATATGTTTAAATAATTTTATTTCAATTATTGTATTTTCAATGTAATCGATTTACTATGAATAACGAATTCAATTCATGTAGAGGCATATACAGAAACCACACACAGGGGCGTGGCTAGAGGTTTCCGAGGGGGGGGGGGGGTGTCCTCCCCTAGTTGGAAATTCACTATCGAGAAACATTTTGAAAATGAACCGATGAAAGGGGGCATAAAATTGATTCTAGTAACTGAAATGCCAACACATTTATGATAGAATTGTCAGGTTATTATTATTTGGTATTCTGGGAAATGAAAATGTGCTAAACAAATGCTCAAGCTGAGAACTTTGAGCAATTCACACTGTCCTAACATTAAATCAGATCTTATGCAGGAATGAACAATTTCCGATGTTTCATCATTTTGTAACTGTGAATGGTGGAATTAACTCAGGATAACGATTTTACATGATGTGATTTTCTTGAAGTGCATTTCGAGGATTTTTTTTATTACGATAAGTAACGTACAAAAAAAATCTCGTGCCGATTGACATCATGCATACTTATGAAGCTCTCGATATTGCATACAGTGTAGTTGTAAATTGTAGCAGCTGGAATTTTTGAAGATTTGAAACCGAGTTGGAATTTTGGGAAGTAAAGGAGAATTACGCATCACAAAAGAAGCTCTAAATTCCAAATAGATGGAAATTCCATCTACTTAAGACTTGCACCCCGAATTTCCAATTATAGGAAAGTTATGCCAAGATTGGGGGGGGAGTACCCCCCCCCCCCCCCTGTTGCCACATCCCTGACCACACAACAAACTTCACACAAAGGGGAAAAGAATACTCAATCAGTTGAAACGTCTTGCGAGGTTTTGGTTCAACAAGGTGTACGTTGGAAAAAACAGTTTGAAGGAGGGTGGGATTACCAAGTATATCTTATGAAACGAATGTGTTCCCTTTGAACCAAATGGCAGTGACAACTTGAGGATTCTGCAAAATGATGGGATTGGTGGATAACTGTGTCAAGTAATGCAGCCGCACTGGAAGCGGTCAGAGGGGAACTTAATTGGAACCCTTTATTAAAGATAAAATAGATATGGGGGAACTATGCAACTTGAATTACCTGGAAAACCTTCTAACGTTCTCGATGATTGCAATAGAAACTGGCGAGCTGAAGTTAGGGTCAAGAGCTCATTGGACGGGTTATAATAAAATGTTGCGCCGGCTTTTGAGAAGGTTCCACTTTAATTATGTCTCACGGGTGTAACTCTTCATTTGCTTTCATTTAGTTCGTGTCACCATATGTTCCCATATCTCCCAACAATTTCCAGGATTTTCTCTAGCCCCTCCCCTTCATATAAGTACGATTCTGTGGTTTATTGCCAATTACAAAAGGCCCAGCCTGGTATCTCAGCACTTGGTACGCCTATAGCAGTAGACTCGGAGAAAGTTATAAAACAATGTGACATGAGTTTCAAAATTATGGGGGTGCAGGCAGGTTCTGTGAGCCAAGACACCCTACTATGAACCACGTGGCTACGCCACTGTTACTATTTACCAGCGAGGGAGATTGGAGACTATTTAGAACCACATTGTCTTTTTATTCCTGAGAGCTAGTTGTCCAACCTTAGACTTAAATTTGTTTGCTGCGGTTCTCTGGGAGTAGGGTTGTCTATACCCCGACCGCCAATCTGTAGTTTCATCCACTTCCACTCCTGACTTTCGAACATTCAGAGGGTGATATTATTTTCCGGTACATTTTCCGGTAGACGGTAGATTTTCAGGTAGGGGTAAAAATATTATGGCTTAACAATTCAATACACTTCAAAATGTATATAGACTATCAAATCAGTGAAATATGACCCATGAGCGATATGGAAAATATACAAATTAAGTGACTCAAGTAGTTTTAGTCCACGTTTCAAGCAAATAAACGAAGTTTTGTAAAATCGATACACCATTGTGTAAGAAATACGCGATTAATTTGAGGTACAGGACGGAGATATTTTTTCACCGTCCACTCCCCATTGCATTATCTTTTTAGACTTTGTGCGAACTATCCTTTGTGTTTCAAGTGGAAAAGCAGAGTTTTGTGTGTGCGTGTGTAATGCTGTGTGAGTGTGAGGGTGTAGGTAGGTGGATGTATTATGATGTATTTCCCCGGAACCATTTTTCATTTTTAGTGAGATGCACAAGCGGTTCCATCCCAGTTCCCGAGTTGTTTAATGTCCTTAACTTCCCAACTCCCACCCTCGGCAATGATTCCGTGATTGAACCGAAGTTTGAGCGCGGTGAAGGCGCACGGGGCGATGTGAGATTTTAAACCCCCTGAGATCCTAATAACCTTATTCACTTATGTACCCACGGCAGACAGAGCATTGCTCAGGCTTCAGAATTTAACCAAAATGCTTTAAAATGACTGATAACTGCATGATGTTTAAATTTCATTCTATGTAATATTCTTCCTTCAGATCTTGTAGCTTTTATCAACACCAGATCTGTTCATTTCAAAGTACATAAAAACAACATAGAGCTTTCTGTGCATCTATGTCATAGCTTGAAAAAAAACCCGCAAGTTTGTTTGGCGGGTGCAATATCTACTTCACAGTGAGCAAACCACTCTCCACGCACTACGTGTATGACCGAATAAATATTACGTGGTCAAGGTTCTTTTTTTATTATTGATTGAAGTCAGTTTGAGGAGTCAGAGCTATGTCTTGAATACAACAAGTCCGCGTAGGGAATTAATTCGCACATTCCCTTTACTTCACACGTGCGTCGATTAAATATTATCCCCTGGTGGCTCTGCCTTTTAAAATCGCTTCTTTTTGATAGAACAGCGTGTTGATAAACTGATTGAGAACGAAAACAGTGTTTATTTGCTTGAAATGCGGTCTAAAACTTCTTGAATCATTGAATTTTCATATGTTCTAGATCGTTTATGCGTCATATTTCACTGATTTAATAGTTTATATGGGGGGTGCCGAGTTCGATCCCCATCCGGCTTTACTCGCGTTGTGTCCGTGGACTAGGTACTATCCAGGCACTCCGACCTCCACCACCCGTGGAACTGTCAGGCCATGATTAGCCATTTTTCAGAAGTATGTGACATTAAGCACCAATAAATATGGGCACTGTGATCAGCTTTATTCGAAAAGGGAAAATAGTACTTTCTAATGATCGAGATAGGCCTAATAATTCATTGTACATGGGATGACTGATATGGTTTGACCAAGTTAATTATCTTTTACCAATATCGGTTACGTGTTTTAAATGTCCATTAAGAATAACGTGCCGATATCGGACCCATGTCATGCACGTATAAGACTTTAAAGTCATTTGCCAATAACGGACCAACATCGGCTTGTGGACGCACAACAATATGGTCAGTGTTATAAAATTAGAAACATCAAATTGAAAGAAAAACTTTTTAATTTTAAGATGCGAAAAGTGAAATAAAATGATAAAAGTAAAACTTTCAAGTCGAAGTTGAAAAAAGTGGAACTTGTTTCTGAAACTTGAAAAGATTGGGCCGGTGAACCAGGTCAGATGATACGGAGCATAACACTAACAGGAAGCAAGTTGGATGATCACGTTCTTCTGGACTGTGAAAGGTTATCAGCATTTTGGATTTAACAAACTGAATTTTTCATTTTACTCAAGTTTACTTTTTCAAGGAAGAATAAAGTGAGTTGTTTTGCTGTTCTGATATGTCATTTCAAGTGCCAAAACATACATAACCGTGTGTTAAGTTAGTAGTTAATTATCTTTTTCCGGTAAATATAATGGCGGCCAGTTTAATTTGAATTGCTGTGCGCGTATCACTAATCTGAAACACCTGTATCTGATCAGCGTCTTGTTAAATCAGCAGCACTTGCCCTTATTTTTGTAACATTTATTTAAGGTCTTTTATAATGGCATCAAGTTCTTACTGGAAGTGGAATAAAAAAATTAAGTTAAACGTGACTGAGCATCTGAATTTCATTTACAGCGAAGAAGAAGTTCACGACTCCATTGATAGTGTTACTTTTAAAACTAATACTAATAGAAATCTACATGTAGGAGACAGTTCCACCCATTTTGCGGACCCTCCTGTTTCCCATTACGGCTCACCAAATGCAGATTCTCAGAACCAGAGAAGAGCCAATTTGGATTTCGTCAGTGCTTGTGATGTGTCCTCTTCTGATACATCTATCGATTCACCTGTAGAGTTTATCGATGATACTGATGATGAGAATGACTTTGGTGATAGTTTATCAACAAGTTAATGTAAACGACTCCGATGACCACTCTGCCTATGATATTACTACTGTGTGTGATAACTCGAGTGACGATTTTGCTTATGAACTGAGAGGTTGGGCAACAAGCGTCTAAGTTTCCCCTAGAAACCCGGGGAGTGAAGCAGTGCTTGTTTACTGAAACAAGTTTTGTTTTACTGGTAAAATAGGAGGTGGTAACGTAGACCGCCGGGGTTCAGTCCCTCAGTAAGCGGGCAACATAGAATATTAACGATTGGTTGGTATTGACTTGATATTCTTGTTGTGATAAAGATCACCCTTCATACCCTCAGGTGGTCCGTCCACTACCCAAGAGGTCCAATCCGGGCTATTGTGGGCCCGGTACCCACGCATGGACCGGTGCAAAGCGGCCCTGCCCACATGTATGTTAATAATGTCTTTTTGCTAATTGTTACCTACATGTTGAAATAAATAGTTACTGCATCGCAATGGGTGGATAACTGGGAGTGCTAATTATACCGTGAATGTTTGTCGATTGTGAGTAGCATTGCATGCGACTTTGTCCCTGTCTCAGATAAGGGATCCCTTCCAGAGACCGGGGCAAAGTCGCGACAAACATTGCGTAATTTAAGGGTACACAATCATGCCAGTATAGCATTGTGAATTTCTACCATTGTGAAAGACTGCCATTTCACGACTAACCGTTAACTGCAAACGAATCACAAAAATGTGGTGAGAGGGTGTTATCTCTAGCATACTCTGAAATGAATAAAAATACCCCTTTGAATCTGAACCCAAACACCACGCAGCCTAAAGAACATTGCGTTGGAAGGGGTCCATCGCAACAGTCTTCTACGAGCATGGGGATAGGATTCAAAAGTTATTTTCGGCACAGAAAACGAGAACTCGGGTATACTCAGTTGGGTTCCCGTCAAAGGTAGGGTGCAACTTGCGCGTCGCTGACAATAGGCTGTTATGACCGCATTCCTCAGCATCCGTTGATATGACGTTGCTAATAGAATGTTCATGTTTGGGGTGGCTTCACGATAGTTAGCCCAACGTAAAAAGTGGACCGGACCTGGAAGTAGCGGAACTGAAGTCTGAACTAGTCCAAAGTGGTCCAGTGGCAACCGGTAAGGACCAGGACGAAGTCTATCCATTGGACAGAGTACCGAACCGGCCCAGGGCGGTTACTCCGGCTTTCTCAACCTGTGAAGCTGTCCGAAAAGACGTGCACCTTTTATAGAAAGTGTCGTTAAACATCAATAAATAAATAAATAAATTTTATCCAGTACTCACGTTTAGGTTTGTTCAAGCCTTTCCAAAATATCTAAGTTTCTGTTTACTTCATACATGGAAATATGCAAGTTTAATTTTATCTTTTATTCTTTGCTGGTATTTTTAATATACGTGGATTTTTTTGGTATTGTACTTCTATAGCTTTGAGCCTATGACACTTAACCCTCATCTGAGCAATATTTGTTCTGCTTTTCGCTGTTCCTGTTTAGCCGAGGATTAAATGTCTGACTTTCTGTTTTCCTCCGTTTTTGCCAACCTTGGTGAAACTCTTGTTTTACCCAGTGAAGCCTCAGATATTTTAGCATAGTCTTAGCTAGATGTGACGTTTATCCATTGCACATTTTTAATTTTAATTGATTGATATCATGTAATAAAAATGAGTTCGAGTGAATGCAAATCTTGACAGGTGTCTAAGTGCTATTCTTGGATTACTCATCCGGAATGTGTGAGTGTGGCTTGAACATACAGTAGGTTTCTCAACTCTTGGTATCAGCCTTCGGGTGAGCTTGGGAAGGTGAATCCAAGGTGACGAGAGACAGAATTATGTGGGGTCTACACAAAGAAATGATTTCGCGCGCCGAAGGCGCGCAGGGACGGTATAGGGGACAGGCCCCTTTCAACCTTCGGTGACTGTAGAAGATTGGTATTGCATGTCTAGGCGTGTCAAAGGAGGAAAAGGAAGGAGGAGGTTTAGCCGCGTTTGTTCCTTTTTCGGTGTTTTTCCTTGGAGGTGGTTGTGATGGTGATGTTGCTTGGATTTCTTGGGCCGCTGTGGTGTGCATCTCTTTAGGACAGTATTTGTAGCTCTCTTCTAATAGTGCTTTGGATCTTTTGAGGAGTTCTTCTACCGACAAATTGGCCGGATCTTCCTGGTCCAGGCATTCCGGTAGTGAAGGAAGAGGGGAGTGAGGGGTGGGAGGTGGTGAAAAAGCAACCTCCGGCTCCTCCTCAGTCTCCACTGGACGTTCCTCATCTAACTGTACCGGCTCAGGAGCCGGCAGTTGATTGGGTGTACCAGTGGGACTAGGAGGGGAACAGGCGGCTGCCTCCAGAACCTCCACCCCTCACTCAACTCTTTCTTCCTGTTCCGGAATGCCTCCAAGCGCCGGGCGTCCCTGCGCTTGGTTGATGGACTCTTCTGCTTTTCCCTCTTCTCAGGGCCTCCTTGCCTCTTCTGGTGAGGACCAGTGGGAGAGGGGATCCTCTCTCCAAAGGTGCTACCTCTCCCCGAAGAGGATGGTGTTTCGTCTTTTTCAACTTTCTTTACTTCGAATTCCAATTTCAGGTAGACACTCATGCCTACCTCCTGGACAGTCCAGGAGACAGGGCATGGGATGCCCAGAGCTGAGATGGTCTTCTCCAATCTATCTGGTAGCTCCATGGTAGTTAGATGTGCACACTTTGCAATCAGAAGTGTCATCGAAATGAGAATGTGGGGTCTACATTGTCAGGTCGATATTTATACACTTTCTAGTGTTACAAAATTAGGACGGGCCAAGGTCAACCCCGCTGTTTCCAACATACATCGACCCAACCTTGGTTGTATGTCGGACGGACATTGTAAACAATGTCGGCCCGACATCGTTAAACAATATGTCGGCCCGACATCGTTAAACAATGTCGGTCCGAAATAGTTAAACAATGTCGGCCCGAAATCTTTAAACAATGTCGGCCCGACATCGTAAACGATGTCGGGCTGATGTGGTGCCGTGTAGCAAAATCAAGGCGGACCAATGTCAGCCCTCTGTCGGGCCGATATCATTTACTACATCGGCTGGATATCGGTCCGATGTGGTTATGCTGGCTGGGATATCGGCAACCAATATTGGGCCGATATAGCATCCACTTTGCAAAATTTTGCCCGGGCCGATATCGGCATCCAATATCTGGTCGATATGGGCACAGATATTGGGCCGATATTGGTCCGATCTGAAATGTTTGCTGGGTCGAACGCGGCATTGCATTGGCTGTTAATGTGTCGTTAAACCCCAATAAATAAATAAATAAATAAATAAATAAATAAATAAATAAATAAATAAATAAATAAATAAATAATAGTTTATATACATTTAGAAGTTGTTGAACCATAATTTTTACGCCTACCAGAAAATAGCATCACCACGTTCAGATATGATATCACAAATTATCTTCCAAGTTTTCCACCAACCATATCATTTCAAGCACCCCCCCCCCCCCCCCATTCGCCTTTAGGATCAACGAAGCAGTGTAACAGTTCTCAACCATTTTCTTCGACGAGATGGTGTTTCCATGAAAATATTTGAAAGATACATGCATAAATACAACTTTTGCCCCCCCCCCCCTTTTAAATATGATCAATCGAATTGAATGGCTTGAGCCCCTTATATTTGGTAAGTTGTCAGCTTTGAAATAATTAATATGTGACGTTTTGGCCAAAAGTATGTGACGTTTTGACCAAAAGGAGTGTGACGTTTTGACCCAAAGTATGTGACATTTTGGCCATTTTGAAATGTGACGTTTTGGTTGTGAGATGTTTTGACCTGTTCCCATTTCAATGTTCCATCCAATCGAACACGTCTTTTTCGTGTTTTCTTCGTAATCATGTGATCTTTGTACTTGTTCAAAATGGCAACCCCCTTGGCCGCAATAGAACAGCTTTCTTCGCGTGTTATTCGCGTTTTGGGATGTAATCCTGGGCCTATGACACTTCAGGGAACCAATTCTTATATAGTAGGAACTGGGAAAAGGTGACAGTTTCATATGTAAAAGTATTTATAATAATAATATGCTAAAACCTGTTTTGAAAGACCCCTGTTGTGAGACACCACCGGTCTTGAGGGATTGAGGGAACGGGTCAATTCGACCTTGAGTCGATTCGGCTTGACAACCACTATGGCAACTGGGTTTGATGCAGATCATGTGAGATACAGTTAACAAAATTTAACGATTTGTCATTTCAGTTAATTACACTTGGTCTTGAAGCGAAAAAAAAACCCCTTAAAATGAAAAACAATAATGCAAATGAAGTTAAAATATGCACATAACTATACTTGTGTGGAATATAATCATGATTTCTGGGGACTTCTTTTGGCGTATTTGGGGAGACTACAATTGATAGTACTTAGGAATGAAAATTTGACATGCCCAACGGTTAGTTCAGCGATCCGAACGTAGTGGCTACCCCTCTACGTTCAGATTCTTACCATTCAATCCTATAGAAAAAGTTCCCATCAAGTTTTTATGGGAACTCAAAACTCGAAATTAGGAATATATATCAAGCTTTCGCCCTTATTACCGGCTGCAAACGATAGTACACGTATTTCCTTACATTTGGGCAGAGTTTATTGATCCAAACTATGTTTTATCCTTTAATTACCGTCATTTGAAGACTCGCAAGGTGTCAATGAAAATTTCGAAATCGGTCATGTTTTTGTATAAATATAAAACAGTAAAAACAATAACCCGGTAATGGCGCCGAAACGAATAGACCTTTTCATCAATGCGGAATCAGAATCTCGAACTCATTCGCGCAGAGGAGGTCATCAAACTCGGTCGCATTCGCACAGAGCAGATTATCAACCCCCTCTAAGCAAATGCGATCAAATTTCTAATTCCTCATTTATGAAAAGGTTGATTCGTTTCAGCGCCATTACCGGGTTATTGTTTTTACTGTTTTATATTTATTCCGTTAAAACTAGAAGTCCTGTCATGAAATGCGCACAAATAGGCAAAACACCTCACCCCCATTGCCCATGTGGGGGGCATGGTGGCGTTGTGTACTAAGGCATTCTGTACATCGATGGTTCACTTGTCTTCAACCAGTGCTAACCCATGCAGCAACCATGTTGTGTCCTTGGGCAAGACACTTCAGCCCTATTGCCCATGTGGGGGCACGGTGACTTTGTGTACCAAGGCATACTGCTCATCGATGGTGCACTTTTCTTCAACCAATGCTAACCCTGCTTGTGTGGAGTTAGTATGTTGGGGAGCCTGGCAGTTGCTTGCTGTTGCTTTGTGGTTCTCTCTGGGTACTCCGGCTTCCTCCACCCATAAAACTGCCGACATGATGTGACCCTGGCTGTCAAAAGTGTCGTTAAACCCCAATAAAATAAATAATAAATAAATAAATTTCCAAGAAGCCCTCAGGTTTTTATCTATTGTTCCAGCTGAATAATATTCCAACTACATCATGAAGGCATGCCTCCAACGATGTTGTTGGATTTTTTTATTGGCAGAGTTCGTCAACTTAAACTTGGCAGAAATTCCAGTACTTTTCCAGTGTCCATTGAGAATTTTCCAGTGTCCATTGAGAATTTTCCAGTACCTTTATTCAAAGTTTTCGACTTTACAACTTCTAGCCCAAGAACATGAGGTTTCACTAGGGAAAAAAATCGGAGAAAGCTGATTTTTTCAGGGAATGTCGAGTACATGTCACTGAACGATTAGACAAAAGTCCCCTAAAATCCCAGTTGAGCTTTTTTTTCTACAGCCTTTTTTCAAAAACGCGTTTGAAAAAAAATTAAAAAAAATCGCACGAACTTTGTAACCTCGAATTGATCCAACTGTATTTTTTGTTTACGCGTATTTCGAGCTACATAATGTCTAATATACATTTACCTAGAGGAAAATGTGCATTCTGTGACAATTTCTGCGAAAAAATTATTGAAAATTCACAAAAAAGTATCAGATTTACGCAAAAAATGATGATTTTCCTAACGGATTTGCCCAAAGGGTCGTAGTACAGAACGGGATGTTAGTTGGACAGACGATAAAAAATCCACCACCATTTGAAGACTTTTATCATTGCTTACAAAATAGACATTATGGAAGACCCCCTCTGCTTCTGGCCGAGTTCCCCTTTTGGCATAAAATTCGTCAGCATGAGAACTCAACTATTTTCGGGTTTGGGACCGAACAGACACGTCTGTGTCTGGCAGCATTAGATCAATAACTAATATTTACAGAATGTACAAAAATCAATAAATAATATTTACAGAATGTACAAATCAATCAATATGGATTAAGTTACATTGACTATTATCAACGCTATATACAGAAATGACATGACCTATATACATATTATTCATCGAACTCAGAAATTTCCGACAGGACAGTGTTTCTGTGGTTGTTACAAGAATCCGAACTGCAATTACACAAACCTGAGCAAGAGAGTCCTGCCTTCTTACACCCACACCTTTTTGTACAAGCACTCTTGCAACCACAACTGATCAGATTCAGTAGGTTATCGGGGGCACATGGCTTTGTGGCTGCAGTCGGTACAAGAAGTCCATTGTCTAGCGACCACCCCCAATCCGTCGGAGGAAGCGAAGTGCCCAGCCATTGTTGGACCTGGAGATAACATCTGTAGACATGTTGTTGTGCAGCATCGCTGCTTGGTGGGAGTGAGGCTAGGTCGATGGGTTTATTCAGTTTAGATTTTGCTACATAACGCTTGTAAGTGACATATCTATATTGGTCGAGAGAGGAAACAGTTTTACTCCCGTATAAGATCAGGAGAAGTTGTTCCCCGGCAGCGGCTACTGCACTTGGTGTACTGTCATCCGCCAAAATTGTGTTGACATACTGTTGTGAGTCACTAGTAACATCGGAGACAATTGTGCAGAATACTTTCTTCTTACCAACTCGAAAGATTGCAGAAGTAGTGTCACAACCACTTATAGAATGTGCTACAAGGAGGTTGCTTCTATGGTCACCCATTTTGGTTGCTATTTCACTAACTGAAACTAGTAAGTTTGGGGTAATGGAATACATCATGTGAATATTACATCCCGGTTGAACTCGAGAGGTAAGAATGACTAACAAGTCTGTGTCTGTTCCCACAACGACAACATTGTTGTCATCTTGAGCGATGTCAAGTGCAGTTTCGGCTATCAGTACATCAGCATCAGCCTCGGCCTGCTTGGACTGAATATTGATAGCAGATAGCTCCTGCATTAGAAGATCGATCAGTTGGATTTTGTTCTTGGCATTTGCAAGGAAATCGGATTGGGGTGTGGTGGCTGGTAACTCGGGTGAGATATTGATATCAATGGAATACCTGTCTTTAGATCTACGGGCTTGTTCCATGCCCTTTGTCGACATTGTACAAGCATAACCATCAAAAACAACCACGACGTTCGCCCCAAAATGTCTCACTAGATAATTGGAATATGATGTACATATGTCCTTATATGACGACTGTTTAGGCCATACAACTGCCCTCAATAAAAATCCACCATCTACAACAAACATAGAATGTTCTGGGATTTTAGTTTGCTCGGAACCGTATGTTTTGAGGATCTTACTGAGCGTGCTTTTCTGTGTCTTCCTCATTCCAGCAGAATCAAACAATGCTGGTGGTTTCGGGGCGAGTTCATATTTGAGATACTCTTCCATCTCTGCTTGTGACTGAATAACACATGTGATGCGGTTGAACAGAATTGTGGGGTCAATCACTACCTTACTTCCACGGACTTTGATGCTATTTGCCATCGATGCGAAAGACTTCACAGTGTCAACACGTCGTAGTTTGATGCTGTTGAACGTTTTGCTTACAACATTCGATACGCAACATTCACCAATTTTGCGAACTTGGTCACAGTTCACAGTTTCGTCGGCCACAAGCCCGGTCGCTATAGAGACTAATTGTAGTGGATCTCTATTCTGAAAGGGGGAATGCACTCTGAGCCAGTTCAATAATTTAGTGATATCATTGGCATCAGTCAATTGTGAACTTTGACGGAGATCCCGATGTTGTTCGCCATGACCAGTGTGAATATGAACAAAATTTTCGAGAGCATTACATATCGGAAGGCAAAGAGGTAGTCCATGTACCCATTTCGCAACAGTGCTATCGGTTATTCCCCTGCCATGTGTGAGACCACCAGGGAGCTTGAACATTCTCATTAAACACTGCTCTATGGTCTGATCAGAATATATCCCGTCCCAGAATTTATCTGAGCGCCTTATGGTAAAGTAACCTTTCTCAGTGAACAACTTCAAATCATCCTGTTGCATTATTTCTGTTAGCTCATTCATCTGCTGCAAATAGAGATGAGAACTTTTTGCGTATGCAAAATGACCACCTGCGTGAAATACTGGAATCATATTGCGAACACAATATGTGTGGAGTTCCCAATCGCCTGTGCACTCTGCTCTCAAGAACAACTGGAGAAGACCTATTTGCTCGTAGTATTGTACCCAAAGCTTTCCTGTGCGTCCTATGGACGCATTCTGGAGCAGTTCGTGTAATTTTGACAGTAGATGGTTGACACTTTCTTGATTGACAGCATCAGCTGTTGTACAGTCACCTCTGGCAAGTCCACAGAATATTTCATTGACTTCTGTGCAGTCTATGTTATCTAGTGTTCGGCTTTCTTCAAACACAAGTTTTGTAATGGCAATTTGTGTTAGCAAATGGGCACGAACTGCTCTTGAATATGCATGACCACTGATCAAATGATGGATTGACCCACCAGCATAAACAGTCCCCCAAAGTTCATCCAAGCCGCTACCAGCCATGATCGAACCAATTGCCCCTAAATATGACATAATCATATGGAAGCCGCCGAGTCTAACGAAAACTTTTGTCAACTTATCTGACGAAGACACAATCTCCACTGCTTTGATATAAAGTGGTTGGTCAAACACATCAAGGGCGTGCACACATTACATGCCAATGCATCTTGAGTGTAGGCGAACACCACATTATGTGATTTAATCGAACATGGAAATTGAAACAATGATGCTATAATACGGTATTTGAATGAGAAAAGTCGATGCCGTTTGAATTTGAGTTTAGGGGGTATGGTTAATATTTCACACGTTTCACCAGTTCATTATGGAATAAATGACTATTGTTATATATCATTATAAAGCCACTGCTTTTCTGCAATTTTTGATATATAATTTAACTCCCAAAGTAGTCGTAGATTTGATTTAATGGACGTTGTGTACCGTTGTGTGTATGAAAACAATAAATTTTTTTTCGTAATTTTGTACATTTTCGTGAATATTTCACCATTGAGTGTGAGGATTGGTACAAAGTTGGCATTTTCTGTTGGGGATATGTATTCTCAATATAATTCAGCACGATATTTATGATTCTCACCCTACTAAGGCGAATAAGAATGAGAAATATGGAGCTGGGTCGAATTTTTTTTTAAATTCTTTTTTTCATCATAAAAACGCTATAACTAAAAAAGCTCAACTTGGATTCGCGGGGACTTTTCACACTTTATCCGCAATGTGTGTCCCGGAAACATATAAAAAAATCAGCTTTCTCCGATTTTTTTCCTTACTTTCTCATTTTTATGTCTAATGTGCCTGGACTATTCTTAAATGTGTGATAACAAAGGCATATACCAGAAGATGCAGAAGTAATGAATAGGTCTTCAAAATTCACTGAGAAATTGAAGCCACCTGTGTGCCGGCTAGTACCAAGCATTATCTATGCCAAACGACGTCAATTTATCATATCAGCATGAGTTTGTTTGGGGTGGTAAAATGTAGGGGTAGCGAAAATTACAATTCAAGTATATTTCTAGTATTTACCAACTTGAGATCATTTCTCCAGTATTTATCCAGGACTGGAAAAGCAAAACTATTTTTCCAGTACTTTCCAGTATGGCGTACAAACCCTATATCGGTGTGCAGGGTTTATATTTTGATGAGAATCTGAGAATGATTCACGCAAAGATTTGTTCATCAAAACCTGTGAGAATACATGTAGATTAGATTATCACTGCACCTGCTAGGATTTGCATGAAAAGAACTGAGTCAATTTAACACTTCACCTCACATGGCAGCAACAAATTAAGCAACACAAGGCTAACATGATCTGAAATATCCTGACACTTTGTAATTAAAATTGTACAAATATGGCTGTTAATGGAACCGGCTCAATGAGCCGGTTCCAATGACATCCATATTTCTAAGGTTTTATTGGTAAATATTGTTTATTTTTTAAAAAATTATCAAATTCAGTTTATGTTTTAAAAATTAAAAAGCTGTGTTAGATAAAGGGTTAACATGTGTTATCAGTATACAACAGGGGTTGAACCATGGTGGCCTAATGGGATCCTGGGACACTCATAGCGGGTATGGATTCTCGCAACCATTTTCGCGAGAAGAATCCAAATGGATTCTCCCAAATGTAGATGAAATATAAGCCCTGAGTGTGGACTTGATCGATCAGAGTCAGGACAAATCAGGTTTACACCGCCCTCCCTTCAATTAGTTATCTTCCCAATGATCTCTGATAAGATTGCTTGAGCCTATTATGAGTTAATCTAATTTTTGTTTTTATATTTTCAGGAGAATATTAATAGACACAAGTGAACCTAATTTTCCTCAGTACAGTGAAAACTTGAAACAGACACTGGTAAAACATAACTGCTCTCTCCATGATATTATAATTACCCACTGGCATCATGATCATGTTGGAGCTGTCCCAGATGTGTGTCAGAATGTTTTATCAAGTACATAATAGAGTTTTTGTTTTTAAACATTTTGCACCCAGCATAAAATCAATTACCAAACACATTCTTCTGGAATATAGCAACATTTATTCATAAATTTATTATTGATCCTTTGAACCCTCGTTTCCGGGGATGGTATTGCTGGGGGCGCGGTGGCGTTGCAGTAACCGGTTCTCGTCAGATAACCGAAGTTAAGCAACGTCGAGCTCGGTTAGTCCTTGGATGGGTGACCGTCTGAGCGATTGATTCCTACTCCCGCATTGTGTCCTTGGGCAAGGCACTTAACCCCGATTGCCACATGGGGGCATGATGATGCCATGCACTAAGGCGTACTGCATGTCGATGGTGTGCATGTCTTCAACCAATCTAACCCTGTCTGTGCTGCAGTGCAGAGTTACGATGTTGGGGAGCTGGCAGCTGCTCGTCGTTGTTCGGTGGTTCTCTCCGGGTACTCCGGCTTCCTCCACCCGTAAAACTGTCACAGTCATGATTAGCCATTGTGCATACGTATGTGACCTTAAACTCCAATAATTAAATAAATGGTATCGCTTTTGTGTACACTTACAGTGAGATGGGTCAGTCCAGTATCAATATACAGGGAGGATAAAATAATAACTGCTGTCTGTAGACTGCAGTTATTATTTTATCATCAATGCCCCATGTATAAACCTCTTATAAGACATAAATAGGAAAAAATGAAGCCTTGGACAGAAAAATCAGACTTGCAAGTTCAAAGGGTTAAAATTTTAACCTCACAAAAAAAAATTAATGAATCTGTTTTCAGTGAGAAGCGATGACATGTATTTTAGCAGTGGCATAAGATTATTGCTGTTGATGCCGAAGAGGGTATAGTTAAATATCACTTTTGTTGTGACAGTACTGTAGCAGGAGTTTTGCTTATATTTTATTTGCTTAAATCTCCATGTCTTGAATTTAAACAACATACAAAATAAAAAGAAATTCAAATTTTATCTTTACTTTTGAACCATAGAGTTTAATCCGTCATTGGTTCGAGCCCCTCTAGTGGCAACTGCATTGTGTCCATGGGCAAGGTATGTAATCCTGAGTGTCCACATGGAGGCACTGTGTACTAATGCATATTGCATGCGATTGATGCACTTGTCTTCACCCAGTGCTCACCCTGCTTGTGCAGAGATGGTACATTGAGGTATCTGACATTACTCACCACTGCTTGGTGGTTCTCTCCACCCATAAAACTGTCTGACACAAGATGATCCTGGCTGTCAAAAGTGTCATTAAACCTCAATAAATAAATAACCACTCATTGAAATGAGCTCATCCAGATACTTCCAATAATAATAAGCTATAATTTGGAAACAAAAAATTTAAAAATTGTGTTGTTTGGAAAAAGAAATGCTTCAAATTGCTTCCATCATCAGAAAATCATGTTTGAGAAAAGGATTAACTGGCAGAGTGCTGAATTACCTTTGCTTGGCCAAACTTGATCTCATCCAGATACTTCCAATAATAATAAGCTATGATTTGGAAACAAAAAATTAAAAAATTGTGTTGTTTGGTAAAAGAAATGCTTCTAATTGCTTCTGTCATCAGAAAATCATGTTTGAGAAAAGGATTAACTGGCCGAGTGCTGATTTACCTTTGCTTGGCCAAACTTGATCAAATGTCTTTGCCTTTTTTAGATTTTACAGGCACTCTCCCATAAATTGTAACAAAGCAAATCCATACAGACTACATAATTTCCCTTCAAAGATAATATGAAGTGCCAGGGCTCAATTTAACCCTTCACCTAACTTGAAAAGCAGACGACACTTGCAAACGAAATTCTTAAATAACTAATTTTTTTCATTTTTTATATCAAAAACATAGGTTATGACCCCTCATTGGAACAAGTTCATTCCAAAGAGGGATCATAACCTATGTTTTTGAGACAAAAAATGAAAAAAAAAACCAATGAAAAGTAATTGGCGATTTTTGTGAATAGTGCTGGCCAGTTTTGGCTGTTACGTTGGGTAAAGGGTTAACTGGATTCGCATAACAGTTTTCAAATCAATTTTCAGCTATAGCTATAAATCAATTTCAAATGAAAAATCATTTGAATAATAGGAAATGCTAATCCAAATTTATCCAAGTTAGAAAACTGCTAGTCAATTTTTGAAAATTAAATCGACCCCTGTGAAGTGCATCCAGAGAATATGAAGCCTTTTGCCGGAGCAAGTGCACTTCAGAGTAAAGCCTTAATATGGGCTTCCAGCACTCTGCCAGTTAAATATTAAATACAGAAAATCCCACTTACTTGGATATTTCTTAATTGGTTGACTCTGTTAACCCTCTGAACACTAATGTCAAAATCTCAAGCTGCAAACTTTTCCCATTATGAAGTTAGGAACTGAACCAATTTAACTCTTTACCCGCTGGGTATTTTCAAGATATTTTTCATCAACTCTGGTCATAATTGCTGTGATTTGATGAAAAATTCATATAAATTTAACTCAATAAATCATTGGTGAAAAAATCCATTCAATTTACAGGGAGAAAAATCTTAGTGGCAAGAGAAATTCTGTCTTGGCAGAAATATCCATTTGCAGCATGCAAGGAGTTAATCTTGTTTGACAGAGCTCAATGAGCTCTGTCAAACAGCACTGAATTGGTTAAACTATTAATTTCATTATAATATTAATGCTCATTTGCCACAAAGCTTTCATCCCCTGGCCTTCCTCAGTGCTATATTCAACAAAAAGTTTCACTTAAGGCCTAAAAAAATAAAAAAATCTGTTTCTCAGGCCCTCCCACATGGTCCTTTTGGCTGCCGCATGCTCTCTTTTTATAACCAATTTAAACTTAAAAAATATTAAAATTAAATGATTTATGTCTGATATTTTACCCAAGTTGAAAAAATTGATGAATTTGTCCCTTGAGTGCAAGAAGGCTTTGCAATGCTTTAGCATTTCAAAGCCTTCTTGCACTCAAGGGATGAAATACACCACCACCCATGCTATTCTGTAGATTATGAGGCCTAAAACTTGAACCAAGAACATGAACTTTTGATGGTTAAGTAGTTATTACTGAAATAAAAAATAAAATAAAAAACTGCTCGCCCACGTGCAATTTCACAAATAATGGCCCGAGAAACAGAACATCTACTTTGTGTGGCCTAATAAAAACTTTTTGTTGAATATAGCACCGAGGAAGGTCAGGGGTTGAAAGCTTTGCAACAAATGAGTGTTAATATTATAATTTCTACTATTGTGTTCCTAATATGGACAATGCATATTAACTTCATCGTGGGAAAAACTTTCCACTTGGAATTTTGATATTTTGACATCAGTGTAGAGATGGTTAACAGACAATAACTTTGGGTGCATAGTGGTTCAGTGGTTACCACATTGAACTTCAAACTGAAAGATCCACGGTTCAATCCCCACCAGGGGGAACTGAGCTGTGTCCTTGGTCAAGGCACTTCATCCCGGTTGAACACGTGAGAGCAAGGTGGCACTGTGTACTAAGGCAGCATGTTGATGGTGCACTTTGTCTTGAACCAATGCTTACCCTGCTTGTGTGGAGTTAGTAAGTTGGGGAATCTGGCAGTTGCTCACCATTGCTCAGAGTACTTGGTTCTCTCTGGGTACTCCGGCTTACTTCAGCTTAGTCCAACACGAGGAATAACCTTTAAAAATCCTCTACTTGAGATCAACCAGTCTAAATCTTTTTGATATTTGGTATACAACATCCTTTTAGGGTCAAACTCAAATTTGTTCAAATCAAGTCTCTAGGTTATTGTTTGGGTTCCCCATGAGAGCATGAATTTTAACTTAGTGCAATATGCAGAATAATCTTTAAAAATAAAAGATCTTTCACTTGCCAAAATCTATTGATATTTGGTATACAGCATCATTATGGAGGTCAGATTCAAGTTTGTTCAGATCAAGTCCTGTGTTCCTATTTGTCCTCTCTGTGGAAGCCTGAATGTTAACTTCATACAGCAAGAGGAATATTCTTTAAAGATCTTCTTCCCAAGAATCACTAGTCAGAATATGGTATACATTCAAGTTTGTGCAAATTAAGTCCCTAGGTTCATATTTAAGCTCCATATGAGAATTCAACTTTTAACTTAGTCTTTATAAATCTTCTTTTCCAGAACCACTTGTCAGAATTTTTTATACCCCCAGAGGGGGTCTATAGGAATCGCCTTGTCCACCCGTCAGTCTGTCTGTCCTGAAATTCAATCATGAATAACTTGTAAAGTACTTGGTTGAGTGGCTTGATATTTGGTATGCAAGTGTATTCTATTGCTGTATACCCATAGGGAAATGCAGGTGTTGTGCGAGATTTTATTTCCAGAGTCATTGCCCTTTTTGGACTTAGAATTTGTCCGCCTTGAAATTAATTCATGAATAACTTGTATAGTACTCAATGGAGTGACTTCATATTTGGGGTGCAAGTCTATCCTATTGATGTCTACCCACAGTACAAGGCATATGTTATGCAGTGTATTATTGTAAGAGTTCTTGCAGTTTATGGACTTTGAATTTATCTGTTCCCAAAATTCAATTATGAATAACTTATTTATTTAAGGGTACCTTCATGGTGTAATCAACTCCTCCCACAACTTCTAATGCAGAGAGTTGAAACTTTAGGATGTGGTTACACATGTCTTGCAGATGTGCACCATTTATAAAGTTTGCAGAAAAATATTTTTTTCACAGAATTATCAAATTGTCATTCTCACATTTTGTAAAGAGGCAGAGTACCTTTTTGTATCACCCTGTGGTGACCCTTAATAGTTCTCATGATCTATGCCCCAATGGTGTGTAATCTGTCATATGTTGGTCATGTGTCATCCTTCAGTTTCACCCAGAAATCAATGTTTCAATTTTGTAATGCTATCCATGGTATTGCAGGCTGGGGTATATGCCACCCTCGACTTTGCTCTAGTTGATATTTGGTATACAACATCCTCAAGGTGGTCAGATTCAAGTTTGTTACATCGGGTTCTGGGTTAATATTTTGGCTTCCTATGGGAACCTCAAATTTCTACCTGGCCTGATATGAAGAATAATCTTTTAAAATCTTCTTCTCCAGAAGTACCAGTTAGAATCTTTTGATATTTGATATTCAACATCAACATAGGGTGCCAGATTCAAATTTGGTCAAATCAAGTCCCTGGGTTAATATTTTGGCTCCTTATGAGAGCAGGAATTTTAACTTGATGCACTATGAGAAATGATCTTTAATAGATCCTTCTTTGAACCACATCCTCACGTGAATTTCCTGCATCCCTTAGGGCCTCTTGCTTCACTCCAAATTTTATTCAATTGAACTACATTTATGTCAGATGTTTTCACATTTTCTTTCTGAACAATTATGGCTATATCACCATTCAAATGAGTTTGTTGCATTTCTTTTGCTGAAGTGTGTGTGCTGGCAAAACAAAGCTATTGATAAGTGAATACTTTTTGTTCCAGGTAAAGAAATGAAAATCCAAAAGATTTCTTGCAAGAAAAGACAAGAATATGATCTGAATCATGCAGGTGTCTATGAGTTTATCAACGATAAACACACCGTACATACAGAAGGTGCCACACTAAAGTAAGTCACCTGGTAGAGTGCTGGAAGCCCATATTTGGGCTTTATTTTGAAGTGCCAGCACCAAAACTTAAAGGCTTCTATTCTGTGGCTGTTCTTCAAATCACCTTTAAAGTGATATCATTTGGTTTGTGTGGATTTGTTTTGTTACAATTTATGAATTTTTAACTTGTAACAAGGCAAAGATATGTGAATCAATTTTGATGACCAAAAATAATTTATCACTCTCCCAGTTAAAATGGGAAAATAGGGCCATGCGAATCCCATATTTTGGCTTGAGTCAAATCCTGAAATAGAATCAAGCAGAGGATTTTGAATCAAATCGAATCTCAGTACTCTTCAAGTTGTAGACATTGCACCTTCATCCAACTTCTTGAAATTGTGCAAAGGTCCAGTGACTTACGTGTTGGACTCCTGATTGCCAGGCGGGATTGTTGACGGTTCAATACCCAACCGGGCATCAGAAATCAACATTCCAAATTCAATGATTATGTCCTTCAATATACACACTTTTCCCGGAAGACGTCAACCATATATACTATACAGTCATGCCAGAAATCCTTAAACTGGTTTATGCTCTCTCACCATGATATTTCTTCTGTCATTTCACAGAAGTTATGGCTCACTTTCTGGGTACTTGAGCCTTAAAAAGTACCCAGGGTGCTCCAATTGGCTTGGAAAGTTAACCAAACACAAGGGGAGGGAAAACATATTTATTATTTATCTGCTGCTTTTTAATGAGGTGAAGGAGAGAAAATATTTTTTCTGCTGCCAATGGAAATTGCCTCCCCCACACTTCATTTAGGCTGACCACACCTAAGCATGGAAATAAGCAGGCCGTCATCTGCAGAATGAGGTCCCCAGAGGGTGAATTTGCACAGCAGGGTACTATAACTAAATTTACCCTCTGTGAACCACAATCTGAATCAAGATCTCAAGCCTAAACAGAAAGAGGCACCTAGAGGATACATTGGCCCACTGTATGGGAAAGCATCGGCAAATTTACCCTTGGGGAACCTCATTCTGCAAATGACTGATTGCTTATTTTCAGGCTTGACCACACCTGCCTCAGATCTGAATTTATGTGACAAGGGGCATCTCATTAGCATAGGTATGCACATTTCTATACAGATAGTTTTAGAGAACAGCGTGAAGAGATAAACTCTTGATTATTTTTCAGAGCTCTCCACACACCTGGACACTCTGAAGATCATATTATTTTATACTTTGAAGAAGAAAATGCCATATTTTCTGGAGATAATATTCTTGGAGAAGGCACAACTGTGAGTAAATTACTCTACTGTCTCTGTTGGAAAACACTATCCAGTGGCATAGCCTTGGGCAGGGGGCGGGGGAGAGCGGGGCAACTCTTAAAATTTGCACTGGCCCTTTTCAGTCAGGATGAGCTATAGTGATCACTCACTGTCCGTTGTCTGTGAACATGATGTTTGTACCTGCTCCTAAACCGCTGAACCAATTTTAATTACATTTGAGTTGATTGCTTGTTCTGACATTTTCCGATTTTTTCAAATCAACTTGCCCAGCCTCATAGGGAGAGGGTAGGGAAAATCCACCAAATGTCTTAAAAAAAATCTTCTTCTCATGAACCAGTTGGGTACAATGACTTGATATTTGGTTTGGAGTTTCCTTTTGAAGTGTAGAATCAAATTTGTTCAAACAAAGTTTGTGAATCAATATTCGCCTTCATAATGGGAGATTCAAGTTTGTTCACATCGAGTGCCTGGGTTAATATTTTGGCACCCTATGGTAGCCCAAATTTTAACTTAGTGCAGTATGAGGGTGCCCTTTGGGAGCCGAAATTTTAACTTTGTGCAATATGAGGGAATTTCTTTAAAAGTCTTCTTCTCCAGAACCATCTCTTAGAATGTTTTGATAATTGGTATACAACATCTCTAGAGGGGTCAGATTCAAGTTTGTCCAAATCTAGTCCCCGAGTTAATATTTGGGCTTTTTATGGGAGCCTGAATTTTAACTTAGTGCAACATGAGGGAATTTCTTTAAAAATCATCTTTTCCAGATCCACCAGTCAGAATGCTATTGTTTTTGGTATATCACATCTCTGGGGGTGTTGAGTGAGATTCAAGTTTGTTCAAATTGAGTCCCTAAGTTAATATTTTGGCCCCCTATGGTAGCCCAAATTTCAAATTAGTGCAATATGAGGAAATTTCTTTAAAAATCTTCTTCAGATCCCCCAGTAAGACTGCTTTCACATTTGGTATACAGCTTCCTGGTGGTGGAAGGGAAGGGCTCAGACTTAAGTTTTTTCAAGTTTAGTTCCTAAGTTGTATTTGGACTCCCAAGTTATGCACTACTGGAAATCAGGGCATTATTTCTGTGGTAGCATCCCAGTACTAGAAACAAATGTCAACCAAAAAGTTACCAAGTTACAGTAGAATCATTAAAAACGAGCCATCCTACCAAGTTACAATGAAATCCCTTCACAAATATGACTCATAGACTTTGCTAAAGGAATCTAGGTCAGGTTCAGGTCTGGCAGTCCTAGTTGACCGATCGTGATTAAAATACGACATTGTCATCTAGATATCATACTGAATCATCCTACCAAGTTACAGTGAAATCCCTTCATAAAAACAACCTGTGCTAAAGGAATTTAGGTCACATGATCAGGCATGGTAACGGCTGACCAATCGTGACCAAAGTAGGACAGTCTCATCTTGGCATCATACCAAGTTATCCTTCCAAGTTACAATGAAATTGCTTCATAAATATGAATTGTTGACTGTGCTAAACAAATGTAAGTCATGTGCCTGTGCGGATGTCATGGGTGACCTAGTGATGAACTGATAATTGGAATCGGCAATTAGAACTGGCCGGTTATGGGACATCAGCCGATTATGACAACCGGCAGTTAAAAACAGGCAGTTTCCGATTATTCTATATTTAACTCTGACTATTAAAAATCTGTTTGATATCTCTGGCCATTTCAATGAAGTTTGCCCATTAGAAACATATGTAGTGCATAGCAGAATATTCAAGAATCTGCAGGCCAGAAATATTACGGGATTTACCGTCTACAATCGGTTGAGACTGGCACCATTTCTTGGCTGATCGAAGTCACTGGCTTCCAATCATGATGCTGTACAATGTTGCATTGAGTACATAACGTTAACAAATAAATACAATGTGTTCAGCTGGTAGTCTGCAGTATTTCATGATGCAGGCATCACAACACAATAAGAGAATAAAATTGTAGAAAAAACACAGAAACACTCTTTTTTTTCAATGACAGATGATTGTTATGCAACATGTATGTCGCATGACTGTCACAACCACGTTTTCGGTTTGTAAAGTTCATTTTTCAATTCAGTTACCTCCTTTAGTGTTTCTCTCCAATGTTGACTGCAGAGTATGTGTAAACACTAGAGAAACACATCAAGGGAGGTAAGAAGTTGAAAAATGAACATTGAATTCTGACATATCGCCTGCCTATCGATCCATAAACCATGTATGGACAGAAGTTCACAACACATTAACATCAAAGTTATTATTCAGTTAAGATACAAAGTATGTGTGCTCAATATATTTCTGGTTAATACAGCCGAGTGTATTGTATTCTTACACAAAACTGTATTAATACTATTTACCAGGATAAACACAATCTTCACAAGAGAACAATATCATGTGATTATATCGTTAATCATGAAACCTCCCCCCCCCCCCCCCGCCCCCTAAAAACACAAATATTATTTTGGCTAATTTTGTCCAGCACTAAACCATGCATATTCTGAGAACTTATGTGGAATTAAGATTTCATAATTGGTGATTTATAACAAGCACCATAAGATTTTTTTCTGCATCCTATTCCAACCAACGGAATTGGAATTGGCAGAGAAATAATTGGTAATTGGTTCATAGCAAGTTTTGATAATTGGTTCATAACAAGGTTGACTGATCATGGCCAAAATAGGATGTTCTCATCCAGACATTATGCCAAGTCTTCCTATCAATTTACAATGAAATCCCTTCATAAATACGGCCTGTAGACTGTGCTAAAGGTTTTTGGGTTTCAGTCCCATGCAGCCATCACAGTTGACCGATCACGGCCAGAAGGGGACATTCTCATCTGGGCATCATCTTGAGTGATCGTACGAAGTTACAATGAAATCCCTTCATAAATATGACCTGTAGACTGTGCTAAAGGTTTTCGGGTTTCAGTCCCATGCAGCCATCACAGCTGACCGATCACGGCCAAAATGAGACATTCTCATCTAGACATGACCTCGAACCTGCATATGAAATTTTATGATGATCAGACAAGAACTATGGGGTGTAGAAATCCCTTCATAAAAATAACCTGTAGACAGTGCTAAGGAATCTAGGTCATCTGACCAGGTGGCGGTAACTGCTGACCGATCGTGACCAAAAAAGGACAATCTCATCTAGACATCATACCAAGTTATCCTTCCAAGTTAAATTGAAACTGCTTCATAAGTATGAACTGTAGACTGTGCTAAACAAATCGAAGTCATGCACCTATGCAGCCGTCATGGTTAACCGATCACAGCCAAAATATGGCATTCTCATCCAGACATTATACCAGTCATCCTACCAATTTACAATGAAATCCCTTCATAAATGCAAGCTGTAGACTGCTAAAGGTTGACTGAACCAGACTAAAATGTCATCTAGACATTGCCTAGTCATCCTACCAAGTTACAATGAAATCCCTTCATAAATAAGACCCTTAGACTGTGCTAAAGGTTTTCAGGTTTCGGGCCAGTGTAGCCATCCCGATCACGACCAAAAGGGGACATTCTCATCTGGACATGACCTCGAACCTGCAAATAACATTTTGTGAGGATCTGACAAGAACTACGGGGTGTAGCCTGTGCTAAAGAAAATGTGAACAGACTCACAGACTTCCGGACTTCCACATATGTGATGGCAATAGCTTATCTTGTCTTTGTCAAGTTAAGCTAGTTTATAAAATTGATAAATTTGTCATTTGAGTGCTAAATCATTGCAAAGCCTTCTTGCATTCAAGGGACAAATACACCACCCCCATGCTATTCTGTAGATTATGAGGCATAAAACATACCAAGAACATGAACTTTTAATGGCAAAGAAATAATTACAAAAATAAAAAATAAAATAAAAAAATGCCTGCTAACATGCAGTTTTAACAAAATGGCCTGAGAAACAGAAGACATACTTTGTGCGGCTTATCAAGTGGACAGAATTTATTTTCGTAAAAAAATGCAAAAATAAAACAAACAAAAAATAAAAATAAAACCCTCCCTACTTCATAGATTTGAAAACAAGAGGCCCCAAGGGGCCTGAGGGCGCTCACCTGACATGGTAGCCTAAATTTATATCAACCCAGAGAATTGATTTCAACAAGTTGCATCTGCTCCTCCTAAGAAAAGCTTATACCAAATATCCAAAGATTCTGACCAGTGGATCTAAAAAAAAAAGGTTTTTAAAGAATATTCCTCATATTGAACTAAGTTATAATTCAGGCTCCCACAGGGAGCCCATATATGAACCTAGGGACTTGGCTTTAACAAACTTGAATCTCACCCCCCTAAGGATGCTGCACACCAAATATCAAAACATTCCGACTGCTGGATCTGAAGAAGATTTTTAAAGAAAAGTCCTCATTTTGAACTAAGTTACAATTCGAGCTCCCACAGTGAGTCCAAATATGGACCTAGGGACATGGCTGAAGAAGAAGATTTTTAAAGAAAAGTCCTCATTTTGAACTAAGTTACAATTCGAGCTCCCACAGTGAGTCCAAATATGGACCTAGGGACATGGCTTGAACAAACTTGAATCTCACCCCCTAAGGATGCTGCATACCAAATATCAAAACATTCCGACTGCTGGATCTGAAGAAGATTTTTAAAGAAAATTCCTCATTTTGAACTAAGTTATAATTCGGGCTACCACAGTGAGCCCAAATATGAACCCAGGGACTTGGCTTGAACAAACTTGAATCTCACCCCCCTAAGCATGGTGCATACCCAATATCAGAAGATTCTGCCTGCTGGATCTTGAGAAGATGATTTTCAAAGAAATTTGCCTGAAATGCACTAAGTTCAAATTTGGGCTCCTATACTGAGCCCAAATATAAACCCAGGGGGCCGATTTGAACAAACTTGAATCAGATCCACCCCACAATGTTGCATACCAAATATCAAAAGATTCTGCCTGCTGGATCTGGAGAAGAAGATTTTTTAAGAAATATGCCTGAAATGCACTAAGTTAAAATTTGGGCTCCTATACGGAGCCCAAATATAAACCCAGGGGGCCGATTTGAACAAACTTGAATCAGATCCACCCCACAATGTTGCTTACCAAATATGAAAAGATTCTGAAGCTGGATCTGGAGAAGAAGATTTTTTAAGAAATTTGCCTGAAATGCACTAAGTTCGAATTCGAGCTTCTATAGTGACCCCAAATATGAAACTAGGAAGCCGATTTGAACAAACTTGAATCAGATCCACCCCACAATGTTGCATACCAAATATCAAAAGATTCTGTCTGCTGGATCTGGAGAAGAAGATTTTTTAATAAATTTGCCCGAAATGCACTAAGTGCGAATTCGGGCTTCTATATTAAGCCCAAATATATATATATCAAGTACTCATGACCCAATATATATATCAAAAGATTCTGCCTGCTGGATCTGGAGAAGAAGATTTTTTAAGAAATTTGCCTGAAATGCATAAGTTAAAATTTGGGCTCCTACACTGAGCCCAAATATAAACCCAGGGGGCCGATTTGAACAAACTTGAATCAGATCCACCCCACAATGTTGCATACCAAATATCAAAAGATTCTGCCTGCTGGATCTGGAGAAGAAGATTTTTTAAGAAATTTGCCTGAAATGCACTAAGTTCGAAATCGGGCTCCTATACTGAGCCCAAATATGAACCCAGGGGGCCGATTTGAACAAACTTGAATCAGATCCACCCTACAATGTTGCATACCAAATATCAAAAGATTGTGCCTGCTGGATCTGGAGAAGATTTTTTAATGTTTTTCCCATTGCCTACAGTGTTAAAAAGTGCTGACTCAGCACTTTTTCAAAGTCCCGAAACTGTACCCAATGATAAAACCGATGGCAATTTTTTTTTACCAATCCTTTCTGTTGGTCCTAAGGAAGCTGCACACCAAATAAAAATTCTCAATGCCGTGCAGTTTTGGAGATATGGGCGTTTTAAATTTTTTTTATTTTTAGCTCCTGCGGTTCCCACGGGGCTGCGGGAAATTTTTTTTGGCATAAATCAAGTACTCATGACCCAATAAGCCCTCACATAAAATTTGGTTCAAATCAGCCTCTCGGTTTGGAAAATAGAAATTTTGGGCGGGGCAAAAAATTTTGCCCCTCCCATAACGACGCCAGGTATAGCCCCACAAACTTCTCTTGAACAAATCTGAGTCTACACCTCAAAAGGAAGCTGCACACCATATATCAAGTCTCTGCTACTGCTGGTTCATGAGAAGAAGATTTACAAAGATTTTGGTGCCCCTTGGGGGCGTGGCACCACCCAGGAGGAGGGGCAACTTCATTTGAACAAATCTGAATTGGCATTAGGTAATAAACATTTAGCCAACATTTGAATAAAATTGGGCTAGTGGTTTAGGAGGAGAAGTCGATAATGTAAAGTTAACGCCGGATGGACGACGACGGACGCCGGACGACGGACAGAAAGTGATTAGTAAAGCTCCCCTTGAGCTTCGCTCAGGTGAGCTAAAAATTAATTGCCTGTGAATCAAATAGATTTCTTTTTTTAAATTTCCAGGCATTTGAAGAGTATTATGAGTATATGAAATCCTTGAATTTGATGTTAGAAATGAAACCAAGTGTGATATATCCTGGACATGGTCCAGTAATAAGCAATCCAGTAACAGTCATCTCAGAGTATATTGCACATCGACAGCAAAGAGAAGATCAGATTATTGCTGCACTCAAAAATAGTCATCCAACACCTGTAACAGTTGATCTCATTGTATCGAATGTCTACAAGGTATATTTATCTTACAATAAATAGACAAAACTACATGTATGTTTCAATGAGTCGTTTTGTATTCAATGAGTCAGATGTGCGTAGTGCGTTTCTTTCTTCGCACATCTGACGAATTGAATACAAAATGACTCATTGAAACACACATGTGGTTTTGTATTTATTACATGACCCAAGCACCTACTGACCTAATTTTCTTTTCTATCAACGGTGGTAAACACCATGCACTTTATGCAGTCGCATTGCATAAAAAATGTCCCGGTTGGAACAGGTTGGTGTGCAATACGGAATTCCGTATTGCACAGCCGTATTGCATGCCGTATTGCATAAGAGAGACTGCATGGGCATGTAATAAGATCATATTTCTCCGAATACAAGTGAAAACGTCTAGACAAAATACAAATCTGTATGGAGGGTTGCAACCACATGTATGATCATTCGATCCTGAAAGAGAATATATTTAGTCAAGTTGTGACGAAGTCAAACTCGACTTATAGTTTGATGATTGGCTGGTTGGGCGGGGGGTGGGGGGTTTTGGACTTGCTTGGTCAAAGGTCAAGGTCACAGTGACCTTGAACATAGTAAATTGTAAACAATTGGTTTCTGGATGATAACTTGACTACGGTTCAACCCACATTCATGAAACTTCATATGTAGGTTGTCCTTCATGAGAGGAAGAACCCTATTTATTTTGGACTCACTAGGTCAAAGGTCAAGGTCACAATGACCCTGAACATAGTAAATCAACACAATTGGTTTCCAGACGATAACTTGATAACGGTTTGAGCCATGTTCATGAAACATCACAGTTAGGTTGGCATCAGTGAGAGGAAGAACCCTATTTATTTTGGACTTGCTAGGTGAAAAGTCAAGGTCACAGTGACCTTCAACATAGTAAATCATAAACAATTGGTTTCCGGATGATAACTTGATAATGTTTCTACCCATGTTCATGAAACTTCATAGGTAGGTTGGCATCAGTGAGAGGAAGAACCCTATGTATTTTGGACTTCCTAGGTGAAAGGTCAAGGTCAAAGTGACCTTCAACATAGTAAATCGTAAACAATTGGTTTCCGGACGATAACTTGATAATGGTTTGACTCACATTCATGAGACTTCATAGGTAGGTTGGCCTAGGTGAGTGGAAGACCCCTATTTCTTTTGGACTCACTAGGTCAAAGGCCAAGGTCACAGTGACATTGAACATTATTAATCATAAACAATTGGTTTCCAGATGATAATTTGACAATGGTTCCACCTACGTTCATGAAACTTCATAGGTAGGTTGGCATTGGTGCAAGAAAGAGCCCTATTTATTTCGGAATCACTAGGTCAAGGTCACAGTGACCCTTCAAATACTAAATTGTAAACAATTGGTTTCCGGACGATAAGTTGATAATGATTAAACTCACTTTTGTGCTGTCACAACTCGATATTGGATCGGTGATCCTATCGGGATTTTTTTTACTTGCACTCATCGAAAACTGATTAGTAGGTTACACAATGTCAAGGCCACCATTTCTGATAATAATAATCAGGGATTTTTTGGGTGTCTACAGGGTCTGAATATGGGGCCCTTTCTCAATGGCATTTGGGTAAGATTTTTCCCAATTCAATGTACAAATTTCCCAGTCTCAGTCTCCATTCAAACCCCCCAAAATATTTAACAATTAGTGTCCTGAACTGAGCGGTCATAAGCCCTCAGAAAATCAATATTTATCAATCTAACAAAAACTAAAAAGTGTCTGAATTCAAGGACAAACAACAGGTGTGTTCTTCTTTAACCCTTAATTAATTCTGATTTGATCAGTTTTTACTGCATCAGAATAGGTGTCCCAGCATGTAGGTTCCAGATACACTTGAAAGTTACATTTTAAGTTGTTTCTATGCAAGTCTTGGCTGCCTATATAGGCAGCCAAGACTTGCCAAGACATCACTGCAAAGTCACCAAATGTAGTCTGTGCATGTTCTCAGCTCAGTTTGAAGGTAATATTTCTTAATCTATGTGTGTTTCTCTCCTTCAAAACTAAATCCCAATTGAAGCATTCATGGTGTGAATTTCAAAAATGCATGGGACCCCAGACCCTTTCCCAAAGGGGGCAGAAGAATCCCTAGTAATTAAATGATGAACAAATCATCAACTCAATGAAATAAATTAGACTAGATCATTTTACACCACGATATTTTTATATAGGCCCTGTTATGTGTTAAACCTGAAAATAAAACAACAAAACACAGCTGAAACCCTACTATAAACTTCAGAGTGCAATGAATGTGGATTACGTCATGCATAGCACAAGAATGCAATACCATGACAGCATGATCTTCATTCATAAAAAATCAATGCATATATGCTGAACGATTGTCAAAATATATGCGAACAAGTCCATAAAGGGACGAATATTGTAAAATAAATTGGTTACTACCACCAGGTGGGTTTCTGAGAGGAGGGTGAATTGAAGTCTCGACCTCGCCTCTGAGTCATTATATCACCTCGTCCTTACAGACTCATCACTATATGCTCAGAGATGAGGTCTCCAGTTCAATACACAATCTCAGACACCCAAATGGTGGTAATAACCTATATTTATTTAACTTCTCATGGATAAATTCCCTTCCTAAAGGCACAGATAAATTTATTATTAATTTATTTATTTGGCTCCAAAGCCACTTCAGCACATTTAGAAAATTATTCATAATTATGCTGCTTACATAAGAGGAATTTACTCAAAGCTTTGTTTACCAGGTAATATTATACTACTAAAACAGACCTTTTCTTTTACAGTAAACAAACACTGCTTGACTTTCCAGGGTAAACACTGGAATTCAGGACAGTTAGTTTGGGCACTATCACCATGTCTTAACCCTTTACCTAACTCGAAAGGCAGACGACAGTTGCAAATAAAATTCTTGAATAGCTAACTTTTTTCATTCTTTGCATCAAAAAATAGCTTATGACACCCTCAGTGGAATGAGCTTGTTTCAATGAGGGGTCATAAGCTATGTTTTTGACACAATAAATGAAAAGAATAATGAAAATTGAATGGTGATTTTGGTGAACAGTGCTGGCTGGTTTTGGCTGTTATGTTGGGTAAAGGGTTACCTGTTTGAGTGCTGGAAGTCACTATCATAGCTCTTTTGAAAAGTATTGAAAGGAACTTTAGTGTATGCATTATTTTGTTTTTTACTTGACCCTCATTGGAACGAGCACAATATGTTCTTCCAATGAAGAGTCATTACAGTGGAATCCTGTAAATTGAATAGCCACTTTGTATTGGATGTACTGAGGCCAAATAGGTCTATAAACAAAGGAAAACTGGGGAGAGTCAGGGTAATTTCTTTCAATTTACTCAGTTAACAGGAGTTTACTCAATAACCTATATTCAATTAACAGGTCAAATTTGTACTGGAGGTAAGATAAATGGTTTTGTATTGGGAAATTATATTAATTAAGTGGGTTCCACTGTAGCACTATGTTTTGAGGCAATAAATGAAAACTAATAAAATTTTATTTGTTATTTTTTTTGTAACAAGTCTGGCAGGTTAAAGCTGTTACATTAGTTGAAGGGTTAACCCTTTACCTATCATAATGGCACAATCCAGCCAGCACTGTTCACAAAAATTGTTATTATCTTTGAAAAAGGGTTGTCTTGAAAACATAGCTTTTGAATAAAGTTATAACACACCACCCTCCTCATTGGAACATGCTTAATGAGCTCATGTTAGAGAAAGGGTTAGTTAGCAATTTTGTCACAGTATGATACCTCAGATAACAGGTTAAAAGTAATGCAAGAATCAGAATTGTTTCTTGCAAATGATACTCACAGGAATGCAGTGGTTCATTGGTTATGCCATTGGACTTCAGACTGAAAGGTCCATGGTTCGATCCCCACCAGGGTTAACTGCTTTGGGTTCTTGGGCAAAGCACTTAATCCTGATTGTCCACGCTGTGTACTAAGGCATACTACATGTTGATGGTGCACTTGTCTTCAACCAATGCTAACCCTGCTTGTATGGAGTTAGTACGTTGGTGAGTCTGACAGTTGCTTGCCACTGCTCAGTGGTTTGCTCCAGGTGCTCCAGATTCCTATAACCCATAAAAGAGTCTTGACATGAAGTGATCCAGGTTGTTAAAAGTGTTATTGAACCCCAATAAAAAAAATTGCAAGGAAAAGAATGAGAATCAACTTTGATTGAGGTAACACTTTGACTTGTCAGTGGAATCCAATGAAGTCTTATCACAAGCTTGACACCGGTAGTGGGGTTAAAAGCTAAAATTTAACATACTTGCTTTTCACAGGTAGTAACATAGGTAAGCATGGTATTAAAATAAATACTAATAATTTTGATTTGGTCAAAGTTTGGTCCAGATCACATTTCAATATCAGCCTAACAAAGTGCTCCCAATGCTGAGAACTGTGATTATATCCCTAGGTAATGCTAAGCATTTTTTTCTTAAACCATATTACACATGGGTTCACATAAATATTAACCCTTTACACACAATGCACAGGATATCAAAATTTCTTATTATACCACCCACTTGAAAAGTGGGCGGTATATAGCATTCATGGTGTCCGTACTTCCATACTTACGTACGTCCGTACGTCCGTGACGCTTTGGGGGTACACATCTGCTATCCGCTACTCCTCTTAAACCAGTGGGTGGATTTCATTGAAACTTACAGGCATTCTTTTCTATACATTATAGATGTGCACCTCCTATTTTGCTTTCAGGTATTTTTATTTTTTACTCTTTCCCAAAGGGCGAAATGAACTTAGCCAAATTGTTGTGATGCTTTAGGAGGGTACACTCCTGCTATCTGCTACTCCTCTTATACCAGTGGGCGAATTTCATTGAAACTCTCAGACATTCTTTTATATACATTATAGATGTGCATCTTCTATTCTGCTTTCAGGTATTTTTATTTTTTTTTGGGGGGGGGGGGGGGGGGGTTGTCAGTGTTTGTGCTCTCTACATTAATCACACTTTTACTGTTGTAAAATGTTTCTTGGTGGGAGTGGGTGGTATCATTTAGTGAGCAGTGCTCACAGTTTTTCTAGTTTTAATTAGTGTTTTTTTTTTTTAAGTTCAACAAAACCATGTCATTTGACCCTGACCCCCTCATTTGACCCCCTCATTGGAACGAGCTCAACAAGCTCATTTCAATGAGGGGACAATATGGTTTTGTTGAAATTTTTGGGAAAATATATTTTTTCAATTGCTCAATTTGTTTATTATGTGGGTGGATGTGGTGGATTTGTTAGACAAAGGGTTAAATCAAATTTTCCATTTTTTTCCACTTCATATTTTATATGTCCCTTATTAGAATGAGCTCAACAATGATTTGAAATGAGAAGTGATTTTCAGTTGTTTGGGAGAAAATATAAGCAACATATGCAAGTTAAATGCTTAAAGGGACAATAAGCCACAAAAAAAAATAATTAAGTTGACCATTTAACAAAACCATAGATTTGATTAAATAAATTAACTTCAAGGCAAGAATTTATTGGATATTTTAAAAATGCTGCCCACATTTTTCAATCTGCATAGTCAGTGTTATTTGCTTTTGAATACAAGTGTTTTATTTATTAATGCATTCCTGCAAGTTGATCTGGATTGTCATCAGTAAATGTGGTGTGAGTTTAACTGGAAGTAAAAGTGGCCCTTATTAAAAATTATACAAAGTTATTGATCTAACGAGGATTACACATCACTGATGCAGGGTCGAGTTTTTTTGCACATGTAAGGCCTGTCATTATAAGAAATTCAAATCGATGAAATTGATATTTGTTCCAAGTTATATCACTAATGAGCTGACAACAGCCAAAAAATTAACTAATTAAGGCCATAACTCTTCTCAGTATGGCCGAACCATACCAGTTTTGGAACTTCAAGACATTAAGATAGTCTCATATACCAAATGTTGATCAAATCCATTGATATTTGTTCAAGTTATTACGTTAACAAGCTAAAAAGTCAAAATTTAAGCAGTTAAGGGCCATAACTCCACTATGTATGGCCAAACTGCACCGGTTTTTCTAACTTTAGCAAAACATTGTTAAGAAAGTCTGACATACCAAAAATTGACCAAATCCATTAATATTTCGTCGTCTGAGTGCTAGAATGTTCTGTGTCCCCTATGGGACATAGAACATTCTAGCACTCAGCCGACGATTTGTTCCAAGTTATCACGCTAATGCTAAAACAGGCAAACATTAACTAATTAACGCACGTAACTCTGCTAAGTATAGCCAAATTGTACAAGTTTTTGAACTCATTCAAAACATTAAGAAAGTCTCACATACCAAATATTGACCAAATCCATTAATATTTGTTCCAAGTTATCATGCTAACGGCCTGAAAACTGGCAAAAATTAACTAATTAAGGGGAATTAAGTAATTCCACTCAGTATTGCCAAACTGTACAAGTTTTCGAACTCATTCTAGACACTGTAAAGAAAGTCTCACATGACAAATCTCGATATTTATTGAAGTTATCATGCTAATGAGAAAGGTGATGCCTGCCATCTATCCACCAGTGCATCGACTTCATCAAACTATAGTTTGAGTTTGTGATAAAAACTTAACCAATAATGCCAATTATTGATAAAATAATGTGCAGTTGTTGTATGTGGAGGGCTTTGGGACAACATCAAAGGAATAATAAAATAAGAAACCACATGTATTTTAAAATTATATCACATTGTTTATTTCCGATGACTTTCGGGCAACTTCTAAAATAATGCACAGTTGTTGTTCCAGGAGGGCATTCATTGGGACAACATTGAAGGAAAAATTATAAAACATATGTATTAAGAAATTATATCATGTTCTTGTTTATTTCCAACGATTTTTGGGCAACTTCATTTATTTTTCTTTCTTTGCAATGGTTATCTTTGGAAAATTAGTCTCATTAAGTTATTTAATTCAAGTAATTTTGCATTGCTGCAGCGCTGCTGATGTCTTACACTTTGCATACAGTGTTTTTTTTGCAAGCTCTTTCACATACAAGTTAAATCGAGAGTCAATATTTTTTCAAATTAGCGGCTTACTGTCCCTTTAACCCTTTGAACCTGTGAGCCCTCTTTTCCAGCCCAGGAACATAATACATCATAATTTCATTAATTAGTGTGGCTGCTAAGTGAATGTGTCAGGGTAGACCAATCAATATTTTCAACATGCAGCCTTAAGGCTGCACGTTGAAAATTTTAATTGGTCTTCCCCAAATGATGAATATGGACTCTTTAACTGCTGTTCTTGAACTGACATGGAAGATACCACCAGGATTCAAAGGATTAACCTGCTGGTTATTGTATCAAATTTCTCATAAAATCTAGTCACGGCTGCTCTAAAGTGGCCATGACTTGATTTTATGGAAAGTTCAATAGAGTCCTATGGAAATCCTGGGAAGTGAAGCAGTGTCTGTTTACGGTGGTAAACAAGCTCTGTTTTACTGGTAAAATAGGACCTGGTAACCGTGGATAAAAAAAATAAATAAATTCAATGAATTCTGGCATTAAAGGATTATTTATTTACTGGTGTTTAAGGTGACATACTTCTGCCCAATGGCTAATCGTATCCACAAAATGGAGATAAAGTCAAGTGCAGTCAATCGTTTCCCATTTTAGAGGACTTCCACCCTAAGCATTGGTGACTGGGTCCCATTTTACCAGTAAAACATAGCTTGTTTACAACAGTAAATATGCACTCGTTCACTTCCCTTGGTTCCCATGGGGGTGCATCAAATGATCATAGATAAGAGGATTACATCAGTATACAGGGATATGATTTGTTAAAAATAGTCGGTATTATACCTCAAGTATGTAACCAAAGTATTTTTTCTGCTAGGCAGGGAAATCAACCTACAGAGGGCAAAGAATTATGGGTTAATAAACATGGGCTGTGAAGTGACAAGTCACATGGAAGTAAATAAAAGTGCTTTTTATTCCACAGGACTTGAGTCCAAACCTTTTCTTACCAGCTAAGAGAAATGTGAAGAACCATTTAGTCAAATTACTCAAAGAAGGAAAAGCTGGTTAGTATGTTTATACAGTAAAACCATGTCAATTGAATGGCAGCTAGGCCCCTGCGAATATTCGAATATGACCGAATTGAATACCATATTGAATACTGCACACTATTCATGAACCAAATACAAAACAATTGTTCTTCAACAAAAAAATCACATTTAAACCCAGTGTGCATAGTTAAGTTGCAAACAACATTATAAATTATTGTGATGAATTGACGGTAATATGGTCTGAGGTTTGCAGCTCGAAGCTTAAATTCAACTGAGACATGAAAAGTTGCCTTGTTCAAGGCAGCTTTTAACAATCACAGGTTTAGTAAATAAACCTCTTGTGTACCCGATGACGGCACTGGATAAATAATCAATAAACCAGATAAACTCATTCCATCTCGGTTCAAATCGTAAATCGGTTTGTAATGCAAACAACACTTCATCCGGAACGTTCTGCTGCCTGTGTGAAAAATACAGAAAAATAAAGTGGCTTGCTAGTCACTCTGTTGATGAAACGGGTGACGTCATTTCAAATATTTCATGTGGTGACGTCAGACGGTAACATTTGCTTACTGGAGCTGTAAACACAAAAAAAAACTATGCCAGCTCTTATTCAAGCAAAGGGCGAGGATTTTACTCTTATTGGAACATATCATAAAGTTGCCTTTTCCAAAACAGTCAAACCAGAATTTGATGTGTGTTCTCCAGTGGGCAGATTCATGCAAACATTCTGCAGTTGGTGCCTTATTTACGACACAAACAATCAAATTCTCAGTGTGTCGCAGTAAGTATGGGTTCATTTAACCCTTTACCTAACATGAAAAGCAGACGACACTTGCCAAAAAATTCTTGAATAACTATTTTTTTTTCATTTTTTGTCTCAAAAACTTTGGTTATGACCCCTCATTGGAACGAGCTCAACGAGCTCGTTCCAATGAGGGGTCATAACCTATGTTTTTGAGACAAAAAATGAAAAAATAATTAAAATTAATAGGCGATTTTTGAGAATAGCGCTGGCCGGTTTTGGCCGTTACGTTGGGTAAAGGGTTAAAATACGTAACATTCTGATTCTGAAGGATGGCCTAAACGAAACTCGAAAACTTATTTTCTTTGCTGTTGCTGAGATAGGCCATGTATATGCATCAAAACTGGTGAACTGCCAACACATTACACATAGCATTCATCAGTAATCTATTCAATAATGGGAACTGAACGATGAGCCCCAATGCATATTGGTAATGAACCCAGTCTCTTCAAGTACTTGTAGACACTTGATAGGAACTAGCTTGGTAATGTTGTTGTTGGCTGTTTTGCAAGCATTAACTGTTAACAGGCACTGGAAATCAGAAAGTAGTCAGTTGTTAATGATTAACTAGTTGACGGCTAGATTATTTTGGGTGGTCTGAATTTGTTATTCAAAATTTATTTTATTACAATTATTGGAGAATGCCAACAGCCACTCTTTGTAATAAAATGAATTTATATATATCAACAAAATATTATTCACGTTTGATTTAATATGACACATGAACAAGAAAAATATTGGCTTTTTCTCTGGTACTCTCATTTTTCTGAAAGCCCTGATAATGGCATCTAGCACACAACCAGTTAACCACTACTTTCAGATTTCCGGTGCCCATTTTTTCCGTGAGTTAATCGATTATAAACATAGATTTCTCCTGTTTACATTGATATATGTTACATTTTGACCACAAAAACATTGACAAAAGCATTTGCACAAAATAAAGTTAAAAAAAATGCATGACCACACCAGGCCTTGAAGACTCTTTGTTATGCTCTTGTATACTGTAACCTAGTATATGGAATACACATATGGGAGAATTCAAGGGGAGCTCATAAACTACTTAACTCCTAGCACTCTGGTAGTGTTTCAAAATTGTCATCATTACTCCGTATTCCCCATGCATCATGAACAATTTAACATATTTTATCTTGTTTGACAGAGCTCATTTAGCCCAAGAACATTAGGTTTCACTAGGGAAAAAAATCGGAGAAAGCTGATTTTTTCAGGGAATGTCGAGTACATGTCACTGAACGATTAGACAAAAGTCCCCTAAAATCCCAGTTGAGCTTTTTTTTCTACAGCCTTTTTTCGAAAACGCGTTTGAAAAAAATAAAAAAAAATCGCACGAACTTTGTAACCTCGAATTGATCCAACTGTATTTTTTGTTTACGCGTATTTCGAGCTACATAATGTCTAATATACATTTACCTAGAGGAAAATGTGCATTCTGTGACAATTTCTGCAAAAAATTATTGAAAATTCACAAAAAAGTATCGGATTTACGCAAAAAAATGACGATTTTCCTAACGGATTTGCCCAAAGGGTCGTAGTACAGAACGGGATGTTAGTTGGACAGACGATAAAAAATCCACCACCATTTGAAGACTTTTATCATTGCTTACAAAATAGACATTATGGAAGACCCCCTCTGCTTCTGGCCGAGTTCCCCTTTTGGCATAAAATTCGTCAGCATGAGAACTCAACTATTTTCGGGCTTGGGACCGTACAGACACGTCTGTGTCTGGCAGCATTAGATCAATAAATAATATTTACAGAATGTACAAAAATCAATAAATAATATTTACAGAATGTACAAATCAATCAACATGGATTAAGTTATATTGACTATTATCAACGCTATATACAGAAATGACATGACCTATATACATATTATTCGTCGAACTCAGAAATTTCCGACAGGACAGTGTTTCTGTGGTTGTTACAAGAATCCGAACTGCAATTACACAAACCTGAGCAAGAGAGTCCTGCCTTCTTACACCCACACCTTTTTGTACAAGCACTCTTGCAACCACAACTGATCAGATTCAGTAGGTTATCGGGGGCACATGGCTTTGTGGCTGCAGTCGGTACAAGAAGTCCATTGTCTAGCGACCACCCCCAATCCGTCGGAGGAAGCGAAGTGCCCAGCCATTGTTGGACCTGGAGATAACATCTGTAGACATGTTGTTGTGCAGCATCGCTGCTTGGTGGGAGTGAGGCTAGGTCGATGGGTTTATTCAGTTTAGATTTTGCTACATAACGCTTGTAAGTGACATATCTATATTGGTCGAGAGAGGAAACAGTTTTACTCCCGTATAAGATCAGGAGAAGTTGTTCCCCGGCAGCGGCTACTGCACTTGGTGTACTGTCATCCACC
Source organism: Pictodentalium vernedei (assembly GCA_031216915.1). Lineage (NCBI taxonomy): Eukaryota > Metazoa > Mollusca > Scaphopoda > Dentaliida > Dentaliidae > Pictodentalium > Pictodentalium vernedei. The sequence goes on along the minus strand of CM062291.1, from coordinate 67,054,287 downwards.
AAAATTGTGTTGACATACTGTTGTGAGTCGCTAGTAACATCGGAGACAATTGTACTGAATATTTTCTTCTTACCAACTCGAAAGAGTGCAGAAGTAGTGTCACAACCACTTATAGAATGTGCTACAAGGAGGTTGCTTCTATGGTCACCCATTTTGGTTGATATTTCACTAACTGAAACTAGTAAGTTTGGGGTAATGGAATACATCATGTGAATATTACATCCCGGTTGAACTCGAGAGGTAAGAATGACTAACAAGTCTGTGTCTGTTCCCACAACGACAACATTGTTGTCATCTTGAGCGATGTCAAGTGCAATTTCGGCTATCAGTACATCAGCATCCCTCGGCCTGCTTGGACTGAATATTGATTGCAGATAGCTCCTGCATTAGAAGATCGATCAGTTGGGTTTTGTTCTTGGCATTTGCAAGCAAATCGGATTGGGGTGTGGTGGCTGGTAACTCGGGTGAGATATTGATATCAATGGAATACCTGTCTTTAGATCTACGGGCTTGTTCCATGCCCTTTGTCGACATTGTACAAGCATAACCATCAAAAACAACCACGACGTTCGCCCCAAAATGTCTCACTAGATAATTGGAATATGATGTACATATGTCCTTATATGACGACTGTTTAGGCCATACAACTGCCCTCAATAAAAATCCACCATCTACAACAAACAGAGAATGTTCTGGGATTTTAGTTTGCTCGGAACCGTATGTTTTGAGGATCTTACCAAGCGTGCTTTTCTGTGTCTTCCTCATTCCAGCAGAATCAAACAATGCTGGTGGTTTCGGGGCGAGTTCATATTTGAGATACTCTTCCATCTCTGCTTGTGACTGAATAACACATGTGATGCGGTTGAACAGAATTGTGGGGTCAATCACTACCTTACTTCCACGGACTTTGATGCTATTTGCCATCGATGCGAAAGACTTCACAGTGTCAACACGTCATAGTTTGATGCTGTTGAACGTTTTGCTTACAACATTCGATACGCAACATTCACCAATTTTGCGAACTTGGTCACAGTTCACAGTTTCGTCGGCCACAAGCCCAGTCGCTATAGGGACTAATTGTAGTGGATCTCTATTCTGAAAGGGGGAATGCACTCTGAGCTAGTTCAATAATTTGGTGATATCATTGGCATCAGTCAATTGTGAACTTTGACGGAGATCCCGATGTTGTTCGCCATGACCAGTGTGAACATGAACAAAATTTTCGAGAGCATTACATATCGGAAGGCAAAGAGGTAGTCCATGTACCCATTTCGCAACAGTGCTATCGGTTATTCCCCTGCCATGTGTGAGACCACCAGGGAGCTTGAACATTCTCATTAAACACTGCTCTATGGTCTGATCAGAATATATTCCGTCCCAGAATTTATCTGAGCGCCTTATGGTAAAGTAACCTTTCTCAGTGAACAACTTCAAATCATCCTGTTGCATTATTTCTGTTAGCTCATTCATCTGCTGCAAATACAGATGAGAACTTTTTGCGTATGCAAAATGACCACCTGCGTGAAATACTGGAATCATATTGCGAACACAATATGTGTGGAGTTCCCAGTCGCCTGTGCGCTCTGCTCTCAAGAACAACTGGAGAAGACCTATTTGCTCGTAGTATTGTACCCAAAGCTTTCCTGTGCGTCCTACGGATGCATTCTGGAGCAGTTCGTGTAATTTTGACAGTAGATGGTTGACACTTTCTTGATTGACAGCGTCAGCTGTTGTACAGTCACCTCTGGCAAGTCCACAGAATATTTCATTGACTTCTGTGCAGTCTATGTTATCTAGTGTTCGGCTTTCTTCAAACACAAGTTTTGTAATGGCAATTTGTGTTAGCAAATGGGCACGAACTGCTCTTGAATATGCATGACCACTGATCAAATGATGGATTGACCCACCAGCATAAACAGTCCCCCAAAGTTCATCCAAGCCGCTACCAGCCATGATCGAACCAATTGCCCCTAAATATGACATAATCATATGGAAGCCGCCGAGTCTAACGAAAACTTTTGTCAACTTATCTGATGAAGACACATCACATCAAGGGCGTACACACATTACATGCCAATGCATCTTGAGTGTAGGCGAACACCACATTATGTGATTTGATCGAACATCGAAATTGAAACAATGATGCTATAATACGGTATTTGAATGAGAAAAGTCGATGCCGTTTGAATTTGAGTTTAGGGGGTATGGTTAATATTTCACACGTTTCACCAGTTCATTATGGAATAAATGACTATTGTTATATATCATTATAAAGCCACTGCTTTTCTGCAATTTTTGATATATAATTTAACTCCCAAAGTAGTCGTAGATTTGATTTAATGGACGTTGTGTACCGTTGTGTGTATGAAAACAATAAATTTTTTTTCATAATTTTGTACATTTTCGTGAATATTTCACCATTGAGTGTGAGGATTGGTACAAAGTTGGCATTTTCTGTTGGGGATATGTATTCTCAATATAATTCAGCACGATATTTATGATTCTCACCCTACTAAGGCGAATAAGAATGAGAAATATGGAGCTGGGTCGAATTTTTTTTAAAATTTTTTTTTTCATCAAAAAAACGCTATAACTAAAAAAGCTCAATTCGGATTCGCGGGGACTTTTCACACTTTATCCGCAATGTGTGTCCCGGAAACATATAAAAAAATCAGCTTTCTCCGATTTTTTTCCTTACTTTCTCATGTTTATGTCTAATGTGCCTGGACTAATTGATCTCTGTCAAACAAGATATATTTTTTTTGAAATTCTCAGTTGCATTGTGGGAAATACACAGATCCACTTTTTTTTTTTAATCCTTTACCCAACACAGACGAAATCAAAATGTATTATTTTAATCATTGACTTTAAAAAAATTCTTAAAAAAATTCAATAAAACCATGTCATGTGACCCCTTGTTGAGCTTGTCCCAATGAGGGGTCACATGATATGGTTTTGTTAAGAAAAAATTTCAAAATATATTTTTTTCAACTGCTTAATTTGTAAAGTGTGCGAGTGGATGCAGCCGATTCGTTAGGTAAAGAGTTAAAAGACCAAATCCTTAAAATATCTGACTTTTTTTCTTCAATCGTGTTTTGTTCATGTTTGATTGGAAAGAGGGAAATCTCCCTTAGTCATTGGACAATTGTTCCCGCATTGTTTAGCTTCGATCACCAGGCAAACAGGACAACTATGAGTAAATAGAACATGGACTTGAACCTTGGAAAAATTACCTTTTTTCTGCTTTCAAAAATTGTGGAATAATTTAAGTGACGACTTGAAACCCTCCTCTCTGACTCCCACCATAGAGGAGAAGCAATGTCTCCTTCTTCATACCACTGCAATATCCCTCACTTGCTCTACCCACCATATATCTTTGGAACCAGTTACAGACCTTGGTTGAAATCCAGTCTATGGCTGCTCAAGCAATTTTTACTTTACCAGCCTCAAGATATTTTGTTGAGACTCTGGGAGCCTTTCCCCAACAGTATTTCTCATTTAAGCATTTCATAAAGTTGGGCAAAGATTGGCCAAGTATTTACCATGACTGCTTATTCTCTCAGACCTTGGTTGAAATCCAGTCTATGGCTGCTCAAGCAATTTTTACTTCTACCAGCCTCAAGATATTTTGTTGAGACTCTGGGAGCCTTTCCCCAACAGTATTTCTCATTTAAGCATTTCATAAAGTTGGGCAAAGATTGGCCAAGTATTTACCATGACTGCTTATTCTCTTGCAGAAACAACAGATGCCACAGAGTCGGAGTGGAGACTGAAGGAACCATTGGAAAATACATTAAAACTTTGAGAAGTTCAGATTTCATGAATATTTTTACATGGAATAAAAGGTGCTTTAAAACTGTTACACAGAATTGTACATGGTGTATTAAACTTCAATTCAATTGTATCAAAATTGTATTCACTGATCGCATGCTTCACTTTAGACATTGCTCTCTGTTATAATTACTTGTCCTTCTTCAACAGCAAGAATCAAATCAGAGGCATACCAATAATTCAAAATTGCAAACAGAAGAAAAATTCTGATTATTTTAACTGGTAGAGTGCTAAATTGGTGCAAACATTTGTTCACATGCCTACGGGCACTCTCCCGAAAGTTGTAGCATGTTGAAGCCATACAGATGAAACAATTTCACTTCAGGGATAAAATGAAATACACCCAGACAATAGTATGCCTTTAATTTATGGTACCTGTACTTCGGAATAAGTGTCAAGTGCAGAAACCCTGTATTAGGGTTTTATTAATCTACAATTGATGAGATTTTTATGGATAGCTGCTCAATACTTGGTCTATTTTCCATTGAAAAATGAGGAAATTTGCAAAGTGAGACTTGAAAGTATTTTACTGTGGTAAACCCTATGCGCTGATGTCAGAATACCGAAATTTCAAGTGATAAAGTCTTCCAATGATGCAACTAGGAATTTAACCCTTTACCCAACGTAACGGCCAAAACCGGCCAGCGCTATTTTCAAAAATCGTCAATTAATTTTCATTATTTTTTTCATTTTTTGTCTCAAAAACATAGGTTATGACCCCTCGTTGGAACGAGCTCGACGAGCTCGTTCCAACGAGGGGTCATAACCTATGTTTTTGAGACAAAAAATGAAAAAAATTAGTTATTCAAGAGTTTTTTTTGTAAGTGTCGTCTGCTTTTCATGTTAGGTAAAGGGTTAAACAATTCATTCTTTCTTGACAGAGCTCAAGGAGCTCTGACAAACTAGATTTAGTTGGTTAATTCCTAGTTGCATTATAGAAAAAATTTACAACTTGAAATTTTGATATCACAACATCAGTGTTTGTTTGTCTGTTTATTGGGGTTTAATGACACTTTCAACAGTCAGTGTCACATCATGTTCAGTTTTCTTGGATGAAGGAAACTGGAGTGCCAGCGAGAACCAATGGGAAGTTGCAAGTGACTCTCCAACTTACTAACACAAATATAGTTAGCTGAGGTTCAAGGCAAGCAGGGGTTGATTTAATTTAAAAAAAAATTAAATAGCAGTTTACTAACTTGGACAAATTTGGATTAGCATTTCCTATTATTGATATGTTTTTGTCATGTGAAATTGATCAGCTATAGCTGAAATTTGATTTGAAAATCGCTATGCGAATCCAGTTAAATCGAGCCCTGAAGGCAAGTCCACCATTCACGTGTAGGAAGTTCATCAGGATTACTTGTCTTCCCCAAGGACATAATGCATTTACCACAGGTCAAGATCAAACTGATGATTTTTTGGGTTCAAAGTTGAATTCTCATCTCATAAGGTTACATGTGGGATATAATTTTTTGTCCCTTTATTCCGATAAATTCTATCTTCTGATCGGTCAGAATGCCTAGGGCAAATAGCCATTGTAAAGGGTGCACCCAACATCCAACGTATATGAGAGCATGCAACATCCAGGGTATAAGGGTACGCGGAACATCAGGGGTATATGGTTTAAATGAAAGCTTTTCGCTTTTGCTTGCCTCGATGTAAAATTCGAACCAAAAAACGTGAAAATAGTCACAAATATCAACAGATTTCGATCATATTTTTATGTTATAAATTAAATAGTCGGATAATTATATCAAACAATTTGAGAAAAATAAAATAAGAGCAAATCTGTTGACAAAAACGCCCCCGACCTGTTTATGCGTCTCCAATAATGACACAAGGGATGTAACTCTATCTGTTGTCTGCTGCATTTGTAAAAACAAAATAAGTATTCACGAGTTTGGTCCAACTGATTGCGAAGCATGAGAAATGCATCCACAGATTTGTTTCCACTATGTTTCTATTGTGTTTTATTAGGTCAATATAAGTAATCTCCGCCAACATGTATGGTATATGGAGATTTAACTGGTAGAGTGCTGGAAGCCCAATTTTGGGCTTTATTCTCAAGTGCAGGTACATCAGCTTCAAGATCATATTCAGTGGATGTGCTTTGTATTTATTATCTTTCAAGTGATATTATTTAGTCTGTAATGGTTTGCCTTGTTACAATTTATGGTAGAGTGCCCATGGGCACTCTCCCATAAATTGTAACAAGGCGAAGACATGTGTACAAGATTTGGTGGCCAAAAATAATTTAGCACTCTACCAGTTAATACCTGGATGACGTTTTTAGCTCACCTACATCTGTAAGATGTGGTGAGCTATTGTCATAACCTCGGGCGTCGGCGTCCGGCGTGTCCAATATTGTAAGATTTAATGTTAAGGTTAATTTCTCAAACATCAGTGGGCTCAGGCCTTTGATATTGCATATGTAGGTTGTATTGGACTATCAGAACAGTATTTAACCCTGATACTACGACTTTTTTCCAAATTTCACCTAAAATTTTCTGCCAAAAGTTGTTGTAAGAATTTGCGTTTAGGTGTTGTAAGAATTTGTGTTAAAGTCAACTTTTGTGCAGATTGTGCTGCTTTAACTTCTCATTACTGTTGATTTTCATATTTCAATAACAACTGTAGGTATTAACCCTACTGTATGCAGAAATTTAACGAAAATTTTCTTTTTTTTCACTCAAAATTTTCATGTTTTTCTCGGACTTAGTAAATTTTATGTTGTAAAACTTTGTGTTTAGGTGAGTTGTGTTTCTATGTTTCTTTCCAAGCGATTAATATTCTACACTTGGGTTACTGAACTCCATTGCAGTAATATTTAACCCTAATTACATGCATATTTGAGGAATTTGAGGCTGATTTTCTGCCAAAACTTGTTGTAAGAATTAGCTTTTAGGTGTTGTAAGAATTTGCGTTAAAGTCAGCTTTTGTGCAGATCGTGGTGCTTTAACTTCTCATTACTGTTAATTTTCATATTTCAATAACAACTGTAGGTATTAACCCGACTGTATGCAGAAATTTAACGGAAATTTTCTTTTTTTTCACTCAAAATTTTCATGTTTTTCTCGGACTTAGTAAATTTTAAGTTCTAAAAGTTTGTGTTAAGGTGAGGTGTTAAGGTGAGTTCTCAAAGATCAGTGGGCTCAGGCCTTTGATATTGCATATGTAGGTTGTAGGGGACTATCAGAACAGTATTTAACCCTGATACTACGACTTTTTTCCAAATTTCACCTAAAATTTTCTGCCAAAAGTTGTTGTAAGAATTTGCGTTTAGGTGTTGTAAGAATTTGCGTTAAAGTCAGCTTTTGTGCAGATTGTGCTGCTTTAACTTCTCATTACTGTTGATTTTCATATTTCAATAACAACTGTAGGTATTAACCCTACTGTATAGAGAAAATTTAACAGAAATTTTCTTTTTTTTCAGTCAAAATTTTCATGTTTTTCTCGGACTTAGTAAATTTTAAGTTGTAAAACTTTGTGTTTAAGTGAGTTGTGTTTCTATGTGTCTTTCCAGGCGATTAATATTCTACACTTGGGTTACTGAACTCCATTGCAGTAATATTTAACCCTCATTACATGCATATTTGAGGAATTTGAGGCTGATTTTCTGCCAAAACTTGTTGTAAGAATTAGCGTTAAAGTCAGCTTTTGTGCAGATTGTGGTGCCTTCACCTCTCATTACTGTTTATTTTCTCATTTCAATAACAACTGTAGGTATTAACCCTACTGTATGCAGAAATTTAACTGATTTCTTTTCTTTTTTTCAGTCACAATGTTCACGTTTTTCTCTGACTTACTCAATTTTAAGTTCTAAAAGTTTGTGTTAAGGTGAGGTGTTAAGGTGAGTTCTGTTTCTATGTGTCTTTCCAGGCAGTTGATATTGTACGCATGGGTTACTAAACTACATTGCGGTAACGTTGCGCCCTTTTTACATGAATATTTGAGGAATTTGAGGGGGATTTTTGGGACTTACATTCACTTTCTTTAAAAAAAAATTTTTTAAATTTTTTTTTATTTAATACTTTCTCATACTTGTTACTAGTAACATTAAGGCTTATTTTAGTTGTTGATGTGATGTATTTTTGTTGGGACTTATAGTCACTTTCTTGAACGAATGTTTTTCCGCAACTCCTCTTTAACCAATGAATGTACTTCAATTACAATTTCAGTGATTTATGAAAGCCTTTCCTAATTCTTATTTATGATTTAATATCTGGCCTCACGATTCATATTCTTAATCATAAACATTTCTAAAAGAAAAAAATGCTTTTATATCCAATGATTCTATGTTGAATTGATATATAATAAATGCAGAAATATAGACTTTCCAAAGCCATCACATAAACCACATTAATCATTTGATGCCTAGTTAATGATTTATATTAACTAAATATTAGGCATGTTACATTGGAACGACATTATCAAGCGCGAATGTAGGTGAGCGTTGGGATGTAACATCCCTCTTGTTTAAAAACTTATATTGACCTACCTCAACTTACCAGAGAAGGGTGTTACGAAGTGTGTTGTTGTATTTTTTGTTTATTCATATAGTACTCAAAGTTTGCTAAACACCAAGTATATCCAACTACTTGTTTTACATTTTAGTTGAAATATTGTAATGAAAAGTGTATATATTTTTTATTTAAGTATATCTTTGATGTTTTAAGTACAGAAATTAAGATTTTATTTGTGTTTGACATTATTTTTTAGCTTTTGAATACGATAACCATGGAAAATGGATATTATTGGTAAAAGAGGAAATTTTTCAATTTGCCAAAATGTTGACAGAGCGATCTGGTATGGGTTCAATATCGAGTATGATACCCATTACTGTTAATTACAGCTTCACAATGCCTTCTCATGCTCCCAATCAGGTTCCTGGTGGTCCTTTGTGGGGTGTTGTTCCATTCTTGGACCAGCATGGCACCAAGCTCCTGGACACTTCTTGGCTGGACTGGACGGGCTGAAATTGCAAGCTACAACTCATTCCAGACATGTTCGATTGGATTAAGGTCAGGGGATCTTGCTGGCCAGTCCATATGCCCAATCCCCTCCCTCTGTCGGTACTCCCAGACAGCATGGGCAACATGAGGATGGGCATTATCGTCCAATAGAATGAATCTATCACCGACTGCACATGCATACAATCTGACATGTAAACACTGGGATCTCATCAATATACCGCTGTACAGTCAATGTACCATGTTCAAGGACACAGAGCTCAGTACGTCCATCCCTGCTGATGCTGCCCCAGACCATGATTGACCCTCTATCATAGTGGTCATGCTCAGCAATGTTGGCTGCATGGAATCACTCTCCTGGTCTTCTCCATACCCTAGATCACCTATCTGCGTGGTCTTGGCAGTACTTTGAATCATCTGTAAAAAAGGACAGGTCGCCAATCTTCTCTGGTCCATCCAACGTGGTCCATGGCCCATTCATATTGTGCTTGGTGGTGGTTCTGGGACAGCGGAATGCGAATACATGGTCTTCTTGATCAGAGACCACCTTCGTGCAACCTTGCCCGGATAGTCTGCGTCAAAACATTTACCCCGGATGCATTCTGAAGGTCACTGCGAAGCTGGGTTGCTGTGGCAAAGCGGTTCCTACAGGCCTGAATGATAAAAAAACAGTCATCAGCTGCAGATGTTGCACTGTCTCTGCCACCACCATGCTGTCTTACTGGTGTGCCATACTGCTGAAATCTTGCCCAGGCTCTGGTGGTCACTGTATGGTGCACATCACTAACCTGACGATGCGTACCACCTTCCTCCATAATCACCACAGCTCGCCACATTTCTAATCATTAAATCACAAGGGCTTGTGTTGAAATGAAGATTGAATACCCTACACATGTCTTGTACATGTAGACAGTACATGAAAACATCATGAAAAAAAAATCAAGGGGTACATGCTTTCCATGACTGTCACGAAAAGTCTACCTGTCAAGAGAGCCAATGTAAACACTGGGGACCATCTCAATACATTCCTCAATCGTATCCACCAAAAATATCACAAATATGTCAGAAGCAAATTTCACAATGATGTGTCAAATATTTGGTGTTTAGCAAACTTTGAGTAGTATATTTTTTATTGGCGTACCAACTGGTTTACTGAAATTAATAAACAAATATTCAGAATGCTATTTCATTTTTATGCTTTTAGTTTATACTCTGTTTACCCCATTGAGAAGACTGAAGGTTCTTTCACTGTTGACAGGGAACATTGGGCAATAATCCCAGAGAATTTTACACACACATTGAAACACTATTCTCTGTTACCTCTTTACTTAACACAATCAGGCCTAAAAAAATTAAAAATCAGTTTCTCAGGTCCTGTTGGCTGCCGCATGCTCTCTTTTTATAGCCAATGTAAACTTAAATAAAACAAAAGTTAAATGGTTTATGTCTGATATTTTACCCAGTTTAAAAAATTGATAAATTTGTCCCTGGAGTGCAAGAAGGCTTTGCTATGCCTTAGCATTGCAAAGCCTTCTTGCTCTCAAGGGACGAAATAACCACCACTCATGCTATTCCGTAGATTATGAGGCCTAAAATATAAAACTATAACATGAACTTTTGATGACAAAGAAATAATTAGAGAAATAAAAAATAAAATAAAAAAATGCTCGCCCGCATGCAATTTGACAAAAAATGGCCTGAGAAACAGATTTATTTTGTGTGGCCTTATGTTTCTATTGTGTGTCTGTTAAGGTGTTTAAAAACCCCTGACATCCAGGTCTTAAATCTCCATATACCACACGTTAGCGGAGATAATTCATATTGACCTTCCTCATCTTACCAAAGAAGGTTGTTACGAAGTGTGTTGTATTGTAGCTCAACTTGACATCAAGTATGAGCTATTGGGATGGGTTGTGATCCGTCGTCCGTCCATCCACAATTCCTTTAGCACACCCAAAAGGCCACAGCTCTCACCTGAACAGTTCAAAATTTCATATGTGGCTTTGGGGCAATGTCTAGATGGGAGCTATTGATTTTTTTCGAATTTCGTTGAAAAATATGGCCACCAACAGCCATCTTGGATTCAGATATAAATTGTCAATAATTCCATTAGCACACACCACAGGTTGCATCTGTCACCTGATCTTTTATGAATTTCATATATAGGTTTGGTATAGTGTCTAGATGGGAGCCATCAAATTTTTCTTAATTTTGTTCAAAAATATGGCTTCCAGCAGCCATCTTGGATTGGCATTTGAATTGTCAACAATTCCGATAGCACACCACGCAGGCCACATCTCTCATACAATATTTTTCAAATTTCAAGTGTAGTTTTGGTGTGATGTCTGGATGGGAGCAATCAAATTTTTCTGAATTTTGTTGAAAAACATGACCGGCAGTGGCCATCTTGGATTTGGCATATAAATTGTCAACAATTCCATTACAATTCAATTACATTAGCAAACCCCTCAACTTATACCTCAACTTACCAAAGAAGGTTGTTATGAAGTGTGTTGTATTTTTTTATTCATAATTTTTTTTGCTTAATTAATTTATTACTGAAATTAATAAAAACAATATTCAAAATGCCATTTCATTTTTCTGCTGTAAGTTTACCCCATTCAGAAGACTGAAGGTTCTTTCACTGTTGACAAGGAACATTGGGCAATAATCCAAGAGAAATTTACACACACCTTGAAAGAAACACTGTTCTCTGTTAATTCTTTACCAACATAATTAGAGACAACACTAGCAAAATCTTTTTGCCTGAAACCCATACTTTGTGCCCCCTCAATGGAATGAGCTCAGAGAGCTTGTCCCTGTGAGCATCATATGCTCTATTTTGTGAATTAAATTGAAAAAACATAAAAAGAAAATTGAATGGCCATTTTTGTAAATACCCGGTGATGCAGGCCAGAAATTGACGTTACTGCACAGTCAAGGGGTTAACAGCTAAAATATTATATTTGTTCTATCCCAGCATTTCTTTAACTGGTTGAGTGCTAGAAGCCACTATCATGGCTCTGTTGAAAAGTGCTTGAAGCCACTTTAGTGGCTTTACACTGTATGTATTAGCTTGAGGTTTGATCAGAACATTTTTTTTTATAAAATTATTTGGTTGCAATTTATTGGAGAGTGCCTATTGGCACTCTGCATATAAATTGTAACAAAACAATTATTTATGAACAAAATATTGCTAAACTAAGGCGACTTGTGCTTGTAGCAGGGTATCTTTGAAAAAAATACCCGTTTCAGATCACCTTTGAAAAATAATTTAGCACTGACCAGTTAAATTATTATAGGAGAAAAACCCCATCAGATGATTCAATTTTTTAATTCTTTTTCAACAGACTTTGAAAACAAAGCCCCTGTTTGGGGCCTCTATACCTATTTTGGAATCCATGATGGGGCACTTGCACTTACTCTATGGAAACAAATGCATTTTTCTGATGTGTGTTCTGGATTGAATGTCATTGAATCCCAGAAAAAACCAGACAGATCATCACCTCCTTCTTATCTGCATTCCTCCCTGAGCAGACCATGATGCCAAGTTTAACTGGAGTGATGGGTGAAAATAAAGGCCCTTTCAGACTTTATGTTGAGCAAGCAATGCGAATGATATGTTGAAGAAATACAGTGGAACCCTATTAATTGAATAGCCAAATATTCAATTAACAGAAATATTAAGTTAACCAGAATTTAGTCAATATTCGGCTATTCTAGTGATAGTGAAGCCTATTATTGAATAGCCAAATATTCAATTAACAGAAATATTAAGTTAACCAGAATTAGTCAATATTCAGCTATTCTAGTGATCCCTATTAATTGAATAGCCAGATATTCAATTAACAGAAATATTAAGTTAACCAGAATTTAGTCAATATTTGGCTATTCTAGTGATCCCTATTAATTGAATAGCCAAATATTCAATTAACAGAAATATTAAGTTAACCAGAATTAGTCAATATTCAGCTATTCTAGTGATCCCTATTAATTGAATAGCCAAATATTCAATTAACAGAAATATTAAGTTAACCAGAATTTAGTCAATATTCGGCTATTCTAGTGATAAGTTTATTATTTACTTTATTATATGTTGTGTGATCCATCTCAAGGAGCTCTGTCACAAAGGCATATAATAGATGAAGCACTAGCAAAAAAATAAAATCAATGCATTGCATATGACCCCTCCTGTAATACCACAGATAGCATATGCTGTTCATTGGAATGGTGGAATTTCTCAAGATGGCATACTATGTGCCATTTTGAACACACAAACACAAATGGACTAATTTGGTTAACCCTTGGAACACTGGTGATACTTCCATGCCAGTTAAATTGCAGAAATCAGAAGAGTCCATATCCATTATTTGGGGGAAGAGCAATTAATATGTCCAACGTGCAGCCTGAAACTTGCATGTTGAAAATATTAATTGTTCTACCACACACGTTCACTTAGTAGCCATCCTACTCACATTATGACGTATCGTGTTGCTGGGCTGAAAAAGCGGCCTCTCGTGTTGAAAGAGTTAAACTTCTCCTGCAAACTCATTTAACATGTTCAAAACAGTGAAACCCTATTAAGTGAATAGCTACTTTGCCAATGAAAATTATTCAATTAACAGGACTATTCAATTAACAGGGATTGTGTCACTTTCCTGTATTCTAGAGATATAAAACATAGCATTTATTCTATTATTTCTTGTTTGACAGAGCTGCATGAGCTCTGTCAAACAAGATATGATAGATTAAATGTCTGTATTGGATTTATAGAGGCCAAAACGTTTGTATAGAAAAGTCTATCAGCATGCCAAAGGACATCAAAATCCCACAACCGATGCTTGAGTTATAATGCGAAAGGTTTGTATGGACATACAGATGTATGGACAGAACCCTTAACTACCGATATATGCCCCCTAAACCTCCTTCAGTCGGGAGGGGTGACCGTCTGAGCGATCGATTTGAACTGTTGTGTCCTTGGGCAAGGCACTTAACCCTGATTGTCCACATGGAGGCACAATGATGCTGTGTACTAAGGCATACTGCACGTCTTCAACCAGTCTAACCCTGTCTGTGCTGCAGAGTGAAGTTACGATGTTGCGGAGCTGGCAGCTGCATCGTTGCTTCTCTCCGGTTACCTCCACCGTAAAACTGTCACCGACATGATAGGACCTTGGCTGTTAACCCTTTACCCAAAACAGACGATATCAAAATTTATTATTAATTTTTTAACAAAACCATATCATGTGACCCTTCGTTGGAACGAGCTCGTTCCAACGAGGGGTCACATGATATGGTTTTCTTGAAATTTTTTGAAAAATAATATTTTTTCAACTGCTGAATTTGCATATTACGCGGGTGGATGCGGGTGATTCGTTGGGTAAAGGGTTAAAGTGTTGTTAAACCTTAATAAATAAATAAATAAACCTCCTTCAGAGCTATAATAATAGTATTATCAAAGTTTGGAGGTCAAGTAACTGGGGATTATGGAAGACACTTATATAATTTTTCCATGGGTCACAATACATTGTATTCAGTGAACAGAGATTTATTCTTGAATCTATGTGGATTTAATGGATCAAATGAATGCTAGAAGTATTACAAATGGTTGAGAGTTTGAAAGTAATATGCCATTTTGCTTTTTCTCCAACACAGGCAAGACGGAAAAAATGGTGAATAATTAAAAAGTATTCTGATATGCCTCAAAGACATAGCTTATAACACCTCATAGGAAATCGTGCAGGCCATATATGGTAATTAACCCTTTACCCAACACACAAATGATATCAAAATTTATTTTTTTAATTATTTTTTTCCCCAATTTATCAAAAAATTTTAACAAAACTATACCCCTCACCAGAAAGAACTCAATAAGCTCTTTCCAGTGAGGGGTCACATGATATGGTTTCGTTGAATTTTTTTTCCAAATATTTTTTTTTACTCGTTCTCAGTTTGTAAATTACGCAGGCTGATGCAGCTACTTCGTTAAGTAAAGGGTGAACTAGTTAACTGGTAGAGTGCTGGAAGCCCATATTTGGGCTTTATTTTGGAGTGCCAGTACCACAATTTAAAGGCTTCACATTCTGTGGATGTGCTTCACATTATCTTTAAAATGATAAGATTTCATCTGTTAGGATTTGCCTTGTTATGGTTGGTGGGAGAGTCAATTGTAACAAGTCATAAGATGCACAAGGAAATTTTGAGGACCAAAAATAATTTAGCACTCTACCAGTTAAGGGCTAGATGCCATTAACATAGAAATATAAATTTTATAACAAATTTCCTTTCTTATTATACCTACCGCAGTTGTTTACTACAGGCTTGCACTACAGTGGAAGACCCTAACTCGGATAAAATACTCTCTATTTTAATCTTTCCCAAGAGATTTGGGAAAGAAAAGTGGGGTAAAAAACACCACGAAAAAAATAAGCCAAAACTGGGCCGAGTGCCATCGGCACACACCCAGTAAGGGGACGCTCTTCCCTTAGTACAATTCCACGACTTCCGTTAACCAGTTCGCAATGCAGTCATCAATTAATCATTCTTTTGAGTCCGCCAACACTGGAGTTATGTGATCAGCGGGGAGGAAGGATTCTTACCCGAATAAGAAGACGGGAGGGCCTCCATGTAAACAATTGCGGTAGGTATAATAAGAAAGGAAATTTACTATAAAATTTATATTTCTTATCAACCTACCTTACAATTGTTTACTACAGGCTGAATAGACAAAAGGATGGAGGGAATCACATAACCAACCCACACATAACTCAATTGCACTGGAACCGTGGACATAGGAAGAGATCCCTAGTCCTATCAAACCATAGCATCACAAACATTAGTAAAAGACAATGAGAGATGAGGCGTATGGTGATGTGCGACACACAGACAGAAAGGGCAGTAACAGCACGGAGCTGGAACTGACCTTGTAAGAAGCTGAATGGCTGGGATAGACAACCGCCTGAGCAGAAAACTCCCTGCATAATCCACTGAACATCAGTCAGGGGAGAAGGTGATGAGGAAGAGACTCCGATAACAGAAGCACCAGAACCAGAGGATCGACATTCGTCCTCCAACGACTGAGCAGAAAGTGTTGGGGAGGTCAGACATGCAGTTGACCTAGAGGAATTAGATCCGTCACCGAAAAGCAGAGACCAAGCAGTCCGGGAAGACTCCGAGCTGATGAAGTCCATCCCAGATGATAAAACGACGGGAGAAGGGACCAGGTCCAACTTCTCTCCGTTAACTCTGAACCCTGGTGCGTGAGTAGGCTCAACAGAGTGACGACATCAGACTCCAGAAAAGCGGCATTGGATTGCCTCTGGAGGATATCAACTGGATAAACTGAGTGTGTGGGAAATGGAGTGGCGTACCTATCTGAAAGCCTCCATGCTGAACTGAGGAGCAATGATAGACTGGGTCAGAATACTCAGATCGATAACCTGTCTGAGTCGGCCGTCCTTCTTCGGCACCCAGAACAGGCGGGAATAAATCCCACTGAAAGAAAGTTCTTGATGACCTTGATCGCCCCCTTGACAGGAGATTGCCTATCTCCGTGATCAAAAGTTCCCAACGTGTAACGTTGAAAGGGACTCATGTTGGAAGAGGCACTCTTGACTGAGTGGAATGCCTCAACCTGGGACGAAATCAAGGTGACTACTGCCGACGCCTACCCTACCCTGTGAGTGAGTAGAAGTGACAGCAGGAGGATCAGCCCTTAGCTTCACAGAGGAAGCAGAAGGGTACTTGTCAGGCTTTGGACGGTGCCTGCCTCCAATAGAAGGCCGATCAAGCTGACTAAGCAGCAGCAGATCAATGGAATGACAAAGGGAGTCATCCCGCACCGTCGCCATGGAAGAGTCGTGGACCCGTCGATAGAGGCAGATTGAAGAGCAGCGCACTGCCCCTCAGGAAGGGAACGTCTTGTGTCCAGCACAGAGTACCTGCAAACTAATTCCAAACTAGCTGTGTTACAGGCATGTGTTGAGAAGATGCATGAGCGCCTTGAACAGCACACACAAAACAAAAACCTATTCGTCGTCACACTCATCTGGGAGCAGATAAGCAGCAAAGCAGAGACGACGTGATCGAAGAGAGAAAACATTCCAGCATCTCTCCCGATAAGCCCAACACAGACTCCCGAGTCTCCATATGAAAAAATGGCCGGCTTAGGAGTTGAAGTCCTGATCCAAGACTAAAGTCTGGCAGACTGACGGATTGGCAAAATCATACGAACGATAACGCACAAGAGGCAAAAAAGTGTCAACCATGATGAAGAATGATGTCTTCATAGCCTTGGAACTCAGCTTAGAGTCCAAAGCTGTAAATGCTTCAACCACCTGTACTGACAGGCACAGTCGTAGGTGCCCAGAAGCAGGTTTCTCCACAGGCTGTAGGCGTGTGACCGATGATCGCAGCCGGGCTGACACTGTCGGCTGGTTTGACGCTTTGAGACCTGGAAGGAACCCAAACACAAAGTCAAGAACTGCCCCCAAGCCAGAAGACTGTTGGCTCTCAATGTCAGGAATGTCGGACTCATCCCATGAGTTGGAAGATACATAGCCCATCATGGGCAAACCAGCCGACGCCTCCCATGGTGTAGGCACACCAGCTGGATCAGAAAGCGGCCTGTTTCCAATCCCGGGAGGTGGCGCCACAGGGGGCACCTGGAAGGCACTCATAGCCTCGCTGGAAGCAATGGAAAAGGCTCTTGGACAGAACCTAAGTGAGCAAGGAGAGGGCCTCCCTAAGCTCACTGACTGTCAGAACGGTACGACGTGGGAACGAACCAACAAAGTGGCTTCTCTCCTGACCTCCTTCCAGCGAAGGGTCACAATCCTCAAATACACCCCGAAACGACAGCGTCTTCCCCCCCCCCCCCCCCCCCACCCTGTGGGTGCAGGAGAAACAGTCACGAGAACGCACCAAAAGCGAGGGCAAAAGGAATTGCCCTAAAGGAACCAAACTGGAAATAACAAAGGTGAGAGCAGTAGAAGAAAGAGGTGAACTCAACAGATACAGAAAGTAGAAGAACACCCCCAACTACGGTGGCAGGAAAAAGAACTGGTGGGAACACAACAGAACCCAAACGGCCGACAGGGACCTAAAAAACAGAAATACAGCCCTCAACAGAGTGAGGAAATCCTGTCCATACAGTCCCTAATTGGCACCTAACTCCAATAATAATATTAAAATTTATCAACCGAAATTTTTTATGTCCGAACCGCGCGGAAAACGAAATCATGCGCGAAATCGGAAAATATAAATAGAATTCAATGAAAATGTGGTTGAAAATATTAACTATAATATATAAAACATAGACCTGTTATTATACGATCTTCAGATCCATAATTCCAGTCAAAGGAAAACCAATATCGACGAGTTGAATTATCACTGTTTCGTAATGCAAATGGCGACAACAATCCGTCACGTGCCGCAGACAAAAAAGAATGATTAATTGATGGCGGCATTGTGGCCTGGTTAATGGAAGTCGTGGAATTGTACTAAGGGAAGAGCGTCCCCTACTGGGTGTGCACCGATGGCGCTCGGCCCAGTTTTGGCTTATTTTTTTCGTGGTGTTTTTTACACCACTTTTCTTTCCCAAATCCCTTGGGAAAGATTAAAATAGAGAGTATTTTATCCGAGTTAGGGTCTTCCACTGTAGTGCAAACCTGTAGTAAACAATTGTAAGGTAGGTTGATAAGAAATAAAGCTGGCGACATAAGCAGCTGATTTGTTAAGTAAAGGGTTAACTGGTTGAGTGCTAGATGCCATTATCATGGCTGTCTTAACAAGTGCAGAAAGCTACTCTAGAGGCTCTACACTGTATGCTTTAGCTTGTGTTGGATTTATTTATTTAGTGGTGTTTAAACCTTAATGGCCTGGAGATTTTATACATTTTCACTATACTTTGAAAGTTCACCGCCAGTGGCTTTGCAACTGTTTCTAGTAAAGTCTTGGCTGCCTACAAAGGCAGCCAAGACTTGCCTAGAAACAACTGACAAGGTACTTAGAAAACAAGTACTGAGCTTACCCAAACAATCCATTTTGGGACACCTGTTGGCTGCCTTCAGATGCAGCGAAGACTTGCCTAGAAACAACCAACAAGGTACTTAGAAAACAAGTATTGAGTTTACCCAAACAATCCATGTTGGGGCACCTGTTCCTTTGCATTAAAAAAGTTATCAAATTCGGAATTAGGCTCTTAAGGGTTAAGGTCACATATTTCTGTACAGTGGCTAATCGTGATGAAAACATGGATATGAAGTAAAGTCCATTCAATTGTTTATACGCATGCTGCCCATTTTAGAGGACTTCCACCTTAGGTTTGGTTACCTGGTTCTATTTTACCAGTAAAACAGAGCTTATTTACCACAGTGAACAAGCACCACTTCACTTCCAGGTTCCCACAGGGAAAATTAGATAAACTTGATTTTACTTGTGTATGAAGGTAATGCCTACTTACTGGAGAAAGTTGTTTAAAAATGGATTTAGGGCCACATGCATTCATTCATTATTTATTTATTTATTGGAGTTTAATGCCACTCTTGACAGCCTGGGTCACCTCGTGTCGGACAGTTTTACAGGTGAAGGAGGTTGGAGTGTCCAGAGAGAACCATTGTGCAATGGCAAGCAACTATCAGACTCTCAGCATACTAACTCCACACAAACAGGGTTAGCATTAGTTGAAGACAAGTGCACCATCGATGTGCTGTACTCCTTTGTACACAGCACCACCATGCCCCCACATGGGCAATCAGGATTAAATGCCTTGCCCAAAGACACAACACAGTTGCCCTTGGCAGGGATCAAACCGCAAACCTTTTGGTTTGAAGTCCAATGCTGTAACCACGAAGCCACTGCACCCCCAAAATATTAGTCAAATCGGAGAACATTTGTTCAAGTTATTGTGCTAACGAGCTCAAAATTTGTAAAAGCTGACTAATTAAGGCCCATAACTCTGTAACTGTGTACCAAATATCAAATTATTTTGCCCACTGGATCTGAATAAGATCTTTGAAGACTATTCCTTTCAGAGGGAGCCCAAATACAAACCCACAGACTTGCTTTGAACAAACTGAAATCTGACCTCATTGAAGTTGATGTATATCAAATATCCAAATTCTGATTTGTGGTTCTGGAGAAGATTTTTTTAATTTTTTAAAGAAATTTTCTGGGTACAAACTGAGTTCTGCCCCTTGTGGTGCTGCCTGTGAAGATGACAATCTTATTTGACCACACTTGAAATGACAAAAAAGGAACATGCATACCAAATTTGGTTCAATTTGGTGCCACATTTTTTGAGAAGTTGACAATGTAAAGTTCATGATGGACAATGGATAGCAAGTGATTACTAAGGTGACCTAAAAAAAAATAAAATTTGAAGGGTTGTTTTATGAATATCTCTGGCAACATACTGTAGTCATGTGAAGAGTCCACTTTAAACCTAACACCACTGATGATGGCCATTTTCAATTTTTTTTCAGCACAAAAAGTTTTCCTAAATGAAAGGGAACATTTTCTGTTTTTGCTTTTCATTTCATTTATTGTTTCACTTATGGTTAGGGACACTTTCAGAATCCATGGCTATAACATGACCACAGCATAAGTATGAATTCAAGTTTTGCCAATCGTTTATGAATATACTGGTCACTTTAGAGGACTTGCACCAGAGACATCGGTTACAGGGTCCTATTTTACCAGTAAAATAGAACATTTTAACCATATTAAACATGAACTGGTTCACTTTTCCAGGTTTCCACAGGAAATTTCATAAGCATCATTTAAAAAAAAATTGACCCCCCTCCCCCCCACCAAAAAAAAATTTTGAATGGTGAGGTATGTAAATAGCAGCAGGTCGATTTGGTCAGCCAGGGGTGGAATTTATATCGACTTGTTAAGGCAGAAATTACAGATCAATGGATGATGGAGACAGCTGAAAGTTGTAGGAAGGTATCTACATTACTGTAGTGAGTTGTAAGGAGGGGAGGGGGGAGAGAAAGAGGTCCAGTTTGCATTTCTTGATAAACTATCACTGAAGGTGATTAATACCTTCACTTTTGACTGCACAGAATGCAAATCCGTTATCTCCTTGTATTCTGCTTGCAGATATTCCTGTCCAGGACATGATATTTCTTGCCACTGAAATAGGCATCATTTGAACACATTTAACAAAATTCCCCATGTAACTTGAATGGGCTTTTTGAGCAATGATTTCTTGAGTTAAATTTAGATGAATTTATCATTAAATCTAGTCATGGCTGCTTCAGCAGCCATGACTAGATCTGATAAAAAAAAAAATTGAAAAATACTCAGCACATTGAGAGTTAATGTTAAGCTTAAAAATTTGGGAAAATGTGGATGTTCACTTAATTGAGATTAGTCCAGACTTTTCTCTAAAAGAAGCCCATAAACATATGCATTTTATATATCAATATTGAATCTTAGTTCCAATGAAGAAAGCTTGGTCAAATTATCGCAGCTTAAAAATTTGGAAATATGCAGCTGTCCACTTGCAAGTAATCATGTATAAAAAGTGTCATCAAAACCATACCATCTATGTTGTATGAGATGCATACAGAAGAGTTTCATTTAGAAATCTGTATTAAATCTAAGTTCAAGAGGAGATAACTGGGTTGAAATCATCACAGATTTCCCCACCAAGTGCAAACTCTGGGAAGTTTTATTTTTTTTTTATTAGGGTTTAACGACACATTAACAGCCAGGGTCATATCATGTCGGTGACAGTTTTATGGGTGGAGGAACACGGAGTACCCGGAGAGAACCACCGAGCAACGACGAGCAGCTGTCAGCTCTCCAACATCGTAACTCTGAACTCTGCACCACGGCACAGGCAGGGTTAGATTGGTCGAAGACATGGGCACCTTCGACGTGCAGTACGCCTTAGTACACAGCATCATCATGCCCCCATGGAGGCAATCAGTGTTAAGTGCCTTGACCAAGGACACAACTCGGGAGTGCAAATCAGTCACTGAAATGGTCACCCATCCAACTACTAACCGCGCTCGATGTTGCTTAACTTCGGTGATCTGACGAGAACCGGTTACTGCCACACCACCGTGCCCCACTCTGGGAAGTATAGTAGAGCTTGTTTACTGTGGTATACAAGTTCTGCTTTAATGGCAAAATAGGACCCAGAACCAATGCCAGAGGTGGAAATCCTCTAAAGCATGGGTATAAACAATTGGCTAAACTTGACTTCATACCCATCTTTGCAGTCATGATATAGCCACAGATGCTGAAAGTGACCTTAAACACCAATAAATAAATAAATCGCAGATGGAAGAGTTGAAATTTTGCATGTTCAAAAATTCCACGTTCGCTTGTTAGTGATCATACATTTCAAAGAGACATGTATCCAATTGTCAAAGTTCAAGGGGAGGCAACTTGTCGGAATTCTTGCAGCTTGAAAAATTGGAACTGTGCACATGCCCACTTGCAAGTCACTTTATATAAAAAATTTCATCAAAATCGAATTCTCCATGTACAATGAGTTGCACACAGCAAAATTAAATTTTTATCTGATCAGAAAGAAAGTAACTGTTAACATCCTCCATCCAAAGTCACAAGGGAGACAACTGACATAAACTTTTAACTTCATGCCAAATCCTGTCTTTATTCACTTAAAAACACAATTATTTATTGCGGATGTAAATCTTGCACACTCCTTCTGCGAAATGTATTAAAGATAAGGCTTCAGGAAAAATACTGTGGAAATTGCATGCTGCTAATGGGTATTTCTGCCCTGGACAGAATTTGTCTGGTCATTGAAGTCAGTGTAAGTTTGGCACATTTAAACCAATTGTCCTCTGATAAATTGAATGAATTCTTTCACAATGATTTCTTGAGTTGAATTTTTCATACAGCAGCCATGATTAGATGTGATGAAAAATATCTTAAAAATACTCAGCAGGTTAAGAGTAAGTCACTCAATTTTATTCTTCAACAATGCATTTGGCTTGTTGACTCGTGATTTAAAATTAGCATTGTTTTAATTTGTTGACAAGGGAATAGAAGGAGCACAAAGGAAAAAAAAGCACATATTTTTATCATGAACGGAAGTTGATTTCAATCACTGGTAATATGTGAGTGCAGAATATTCAAAATGTTGAATACATAGAATGAATAAAATGTCCATCAAACAAATGGAATGAATAGCAAAAACTTGAGACAAAATTGAAAATCATAAATGAGGTCAAACCCAGAATACTGACATACCTGAATATTATTATCATCTTTAAATGAAAGTGTCAATGACACTGTAGCTTAATTTTTGTGTTGTGTTTGATGAAAAGGAAAATGTTCAATGTTTATGAAAGGATTACGAAATAAGACAAGAATTGTGATAATTGGGAATATGTTCATTTCTGTTCCCTGTATGCTATGTTTTTGATAAAAATAATATGAGGTGTACACTGTCCTAAAGAGCTGAGGGGTGGGTTAATATGACCTCACAGTTAACTGGTAGAGTGCTGGAAGCCCTATTTTGGGCTTTACTAAAAGCGACGGGCCATAACTGTCTGTAGCTACATTCTGCCTGAGAAAGCCTTTATTGTTCCTGATATGAATCAGATTTTTTATACAATACTTTGCTCTCTGACATTCAATTGGATAGTGCCTATAAGGCACTATCCAATTAAATGTAATAGAGCAGTATACGATGAGCTTTGATTTGTTGTCCGAAAAAACTCAGCACTTTACCAGTTAATACATGTGGCCCTCACAGTTAAGGTAAATCAACGAAAGTTACCAAGTTACAGTGAAATTATTCCAAAATGAGTCATCCTATCAAGTTACATTGAAATCCCTTCATAAATATGGCCTGTAGAGAGTGCTGAAGGTTTTCGGGCTTCGGGCCCCTGTAGCCGTCAGTTTCCCAATTGCATCCAAAGGGGACGTTCTCATCTAGACATTATATGAAGTCAACCTACCAAGTTACAATGAAATCCCTTCATAAATATGACCTGCAGACTGTGCTAAAGATTTTTGGGCTCGGGCAGCCATCATGGTTGAATGATCGCAACCAAAAGGGGACATTCTCATCTGGGCATCATCTGGAGTGAGCCTACGAAGTTATAATGAAATCCCTTCATAAATATGACCTGTAGACTGTGCTCAAGGTTTTCGGGCTTTGAGCCACTGAAGCCGTTGCAGTTTACCAATCACGACCAAAAGAGGATGTAATCATCTAGGCATTATATGGAGTCAAACTAACAGGTTACAATGAAATCCTTCCATAAATATGACCTATAGACTATGCTAAAGATTTTGGGCTCAGGCAGCCATCAAGGCTGAACGATCGCGACCAAAAGGGGACGTTCTCATCTAGACATTATTTGGAGTCATCCTACCAAGCTACAATGAAATCCCTTCATAAATATCACCTGTAGACTGTGCTAAAGGCTTTTGGGCTTCAGGCCCCTGTAGCCGTCACAGTTGCCTAATGGTGTCCAAAAGGGTCTGTTCTCATCTAGACATTATATGAAGTCAACCTACAAAGTTACAATGAAATCCCTTCATAAATATGAACTGAAGACTGTGCTAAAGGTTTTCGGGCTTTGGGCTCGGGCAGCCATCATGGTTGAATGGTCGCAACCAAAAGGGAACATTCTCATCTGGGCATCATCTGGAGTGATCCTACGAAGTTACAATGAAATCCATTCATAAATATGACCTGTAGACTGTGCTCACGGTTTTCGGGCTTCGGGCTCCTGTAGCCATCACAGTTGACCAATCACGACCAAAAGGGGATGTCATCATCTAGGCATTATATGGAGTCAACCTAACAAGTTACAATGAAATCCTTCCATAAATACGACCTATAGACTATGCTAAAGGTCTTTGGGCTCGGGCAGCCATAAAGGCTGAATGATCGCGACCAAAAGGGGAGTTCTCATCTAGACATTATTTGGAGTTATCCTACCAAGCTACAATGAAATCCCTTCATAATTATGACCTGTAAACTGTTCTAAAGGTTTTCGGGCTTCGGGCCCCTGTAGCCGTCACAGTTGCCCAAACGTGTCCAAAAAGGGACGTTCTCATCTAGACATTACATGAAGTTCAACCTACGAAGTTACAATGAAATCCCTTCATAAATATGACCTGTAGACTGTGCTAAAGGTTTTCGGGCTTCGGGCTCGGGCAGCCATCATGGTTGAATGATTGCAACCAAAGGGGACAATCTCATCTGGGCATCATCTGGAGGGATCCTACGAAGTTACAATGAAATCCTTTCATAAATATGACCTGTAGACTGTGCTCAAGGTTTTCGGGGTTCGGGCACCTGTAGCCATCACAGTTGACCAATCACGGCCAAAAGGGGATGTCATTATCTAGGCATTATATGGAGTCAACCTAACAGGTTACAATGCAATCCTTCCATAAATATGACCTTTTGCCTGTGCTAAAGGTTTTTATGCTCGGGCACCCATCAAGGCTGAATGATCGCAATCAAAATGGGACGTTCTCATCTGGACATTATTTGGAGTCATCCTACCAAGTTACAATGAAATCCCTTCATAAATATGACCTGTAGACTATGCTAGAGGTTTTCGGGCTTTGGGCCCCTGTAGCTGTCACAGTTGCCCAATCACGTCCAAAAGGGGACTTTCTCATCTAGACATTATATGAAGTCAACCAACCAAGTTACAATGAAATTCCTTAATAAATATTACCTGTAGACTGTGCTAAATGTTTTCGGGTTTTGGGCTCGGGCAGTTGTCACGGTTGGCAGATCACGCCCAAATGGGGAAATTCTCATCTAGACATCATAAGGAGACATCCTACCAAGTTACAATGAAATCCCTCCATATTAAACATGACCTGCAGACTGTGCTAAAAGTTTTTGGGTTGACAGATCATGCCCAAAAGGGGATGTTCTCATCTAGGCATTATACAGAGGCATCCTACCAAGTTACAATGAAATCCCTTCATAAATACGACCTGTAGACTGTGCTAATGGTTTTCAGGTTTTGGGCTCAGGCAGCCATACAGGTTGACCGATCGCGACCAAAAGGGGATGTTCTCATCTAGACATGACCCCAAACCTGCATATGAAATTTCGTGACGATCAGACATGAACTGTGGGGTGTAACCCGTGCTAAAGGAAAATGTGAACAGACGCACAGACTTCTGCATGTGTGATGGCAATAGCTTATCTTGACTTTGTCAAGTTAAGCTAAAAATATACTATTGGCCTGAATCAGCTCATGAGTTATCATCTGTATATGCTGACTCAATATTTTTTTGTGAAATAATTCAAAAGTGTGAAAACACTCATCATGGAAAACTGCATTTTATTTTTCTTTATGCATATAAAAATATAAAAATTTGCTATGAAATTATGTAAATGATCAATAAATACACAACTGGCAAGAAAATATGTGAAATATATAGAGAGGATATCTTCGTTGTTTTAGTGAATGTCGGGAATTATCTCTTGAGTTTGGACTTGAAAGTTTTATTTTTCACGAGCACTTGCGTCAGTGAAAAATAATACTTTCAGGTCCACACGGATGAGATGATTCCCGATATTCACTAAAACAGCGTAGATTTTCTTTTTATTATATGCTACGTGACATTTTAATGTGCAATATTCAGCCCAATTCAACTGCAAACAGTTTCAAGACAATAACAAAAAGCTGCAGATAGTCCTTTCAAGGCGATGTTTCAAGGTGACGTCATGCGGAAAAGCGTAACGTCATTTAGGAAGCTATTGAAACAAGAGGCCCCAGAGGGTGCTCACCTGACATGGTAGCCTAAATATCAACCCAGGGAATTGATTGGAACAAGTTGCATTTGCCCCTCCTAAGAAAAGCTTACACCAAATATCAAAAAGATTCAGACCAGTGGATATGAAAAAAAAAGAGTATTTTTAAAGAATATTCCTCATATTGAACTAAGTTATAATTTGGGTTCATAAAGGGAGCCCAAATATGAACCCAGGGACTTGGCTTGAACAAACTTGAATCTCACCTCCCTAAGGATGCTATATACCAAATATCAAAAGATTCTGACTACAGGATCTGAAGAAAAATATTTTTAAAGAATATTCCTCATATTGAACTAGGTTATAATTTGGGCTCCCACAGGGAGTTGATTTCATTTCAATAAACTGTGAAACAATCTTCCAAAGATGTTATATTTGAAAGCTTTTGGAGCAATGGTTTGGGAGGAGAAAAGTCTTAAAATGTTTCCCCCATTACCCACAGTGTTAAACAATGCTGATTCAGCATTTTTTCAAAGTCCCAGAAAGTACCCTATGATAAAACTGATAACAATTTCTTTCGACCAATCCATTCTGTTGGTCCTAAGGAAGCTTTACACCAAATAAGAATTCTCCATGCAGTGTAGTTTTGGAGATATGGGCGTTTTAAATTTTTCCTATTTTTAGGTCCTGTGGTTCCCTTGGGGCAATGTGAACATTTTTTGGGGCATAAATTAAGTACTTATGATCCAATAAGCCCTCATATCAAATTTGGTTCAAATCAGCCTCTCGGTTTGGAAAATAAAAATTTTGGGCGGGGTGAAAATTGGGGTTGAATTGGGCTGAACATTGTGCAACAAAATGTCTTGCATTCAGCCTAAATTCAACCCCAAATGCATACGTTTCAAAACAATAACAAAGGTCAGGTGATCCTTCCTTCAAGGCGACATGATGTGGCGTAGCGTGATGTCATTTAGGAAGCTACTGAGGGATATTTCTCAATATCTATTGAGTCGATAGATATCAAGAAATATCTTTTTAGATAATTTGCGATAATTCACAGGCAAGCATATAATAAAATTGAGATAATGACAGTAAATGGTATAATAATAAATGATATAAATTAGTGCAACTGTTAGAAGCACTATTGTGTTTGTGTTAAAATCTAAGATGGTTCAACAACATCCACACAGACCACCAACATAGAAGCTTCAAGAGAGAATTTATTTATTTATTGGTATTTAGGATAATATATGTCTGCACAATGGATATTTGTGACTGCAACATGGAGATAAAGTCAAGTTTATTCAATCGTTCATGCTCACGTTACCAATTTTAGGGGACTTCTACCTCAGGCAGTGGTTACCATGCCCTTCTTTACCAGTAAAATAGAATTTGTTTACCACAGTAAAGAAAGTACTCTTCACTTCCCAGGTTCACCCATGGAGGCGGGAGGGGGGATAGTTATCATTACCAGAAAACAAGTATAAAGTAAAGTTTAACCAGTCGTTGATGCCATGCGGTCCATGTTTACCACAGTAAAGAAAGTATTGCTTCACTTCCCGGGGTTCACCTATGCAGGGGGATGGTTATCATTACCGGAACACAAGTATAAAATCAGGTCGTTGATGCCATGCCTCCATTTTGAAGGACACAGGTGTTGGTTACCGGGTTTTGCATGAATTACAAAACTTTTCTACTACAGTAAACAAGCACTGCAACACTTCCTTATGGAATTCAAGTGAAGAAACTTAACCCTAAAGTCCTCAAATGAATTTTATGTAAATAAATTGCCATATATACAAGTACACAACGGCAGATGGCTTAACAGTGTTCCTACATTATTACAATGATGTAAAACATTGTCAAGATAAATGCATCCTACCAGTCGAGTTCACAAGAATTTACGTATTTATTTATTGTGTTTAAGGTAATATATTTCTGCAGAATGGCTAATCGTGACTGCAACATGGAGATAAAGTCAAGTTTATTCAATCGTTCATACTCATCCTACCCATTTTAAAAGACTTCTACCCCAAGCATTGGTGAGTGGGTTCTATTTTACCAGTAAAACAGAGCTTGTTTACCACAGTAAACAAGCATTGCTTTGCTCCCCGGGGTTATCACAGGGGAAAGAGTGAATAATAATTGTGGGTGTCACTTTAGACTAAAAGTATCAGAACAGGTGTCATATGCAATGATGATGATATTTTTCAAATACAATGGAACTTTGTTAACTGAATGGCCACTGTGCCAGTAGAAAATATTCAATTAACAAGGGTGTTCAATTAACAGGAATTTGGTTATTTTCTAATGATAAAGTGTGTAATTCCTATTATATCGCTTGATGAGAGGTCACCGAGAATTGTCAACCCTTTACCTAACATGACAAGAGGACAACACTTACTGACAAAATTATTGAATAACTAATTTTTTTCGTCAAAAACATAGCTTATGACTCCTCATTGAAACGAGCACAAGCTCGTTCCAATAAGGGCTCATAAGTTATGTTTCTGAGGCAAAAAATGAAAAAATAATGAAAATTGAATGGCAATTTTTGTGAATTGTGCTGGCTGATATGGACTGTTATGTCGGGTAGAGGGTTTGTCATGATATTGTAGATCAAATGCTTCGATTGGATATACTGAGGTCTGATGGGTCTATAAACATAAGGAATTCAGTGGTTGTAATTCTCCAACATTACAATAATTTTTATTCAATTAACAGGACTTGACTCTAAAGCCTGTATATGCAATTAACAGGTCAAATTTGTACTGAAGTTATGGTAAATGGTTTTGTGTTTGGAAGCTATATTCAACTAACAGGGTTATTCAATTAAAACATATCCAATTCAGTGGGCGCTACTATATTGCCTATAAATAAAGGCAGCCAAGACCCAACTTCAAATCAATGTCATGCAAAAATTTGTTCTTGACTTTATATTTGATTGGTTAATTAGCAATGTGTTAGGCTGACAAAAAAATCTTATTTCTCAGGCAACTCCCTCGACACTAAAATTATGTTATAGATTATTTTTTTCCTGATATATGCAATACCCGGGGACCCCTGTTCATTCAATAGCCACTTTGCAAGAGAAAAATATTCAATGAACATGAATATATAATTTACAGGGGTTGATTAATTTTCCTATCTTTGAGTTATAAACTGAGCATTTATTCTATTACGTCTTGTTTGACTAAGCCCAATGAGCTCTGTCAAACAAGATATAGTAGATTAACTCTTAACCTGCTGAATATTTTCTTGATAATTTTCATAAATTCTAGTCATGGCTGCTGTGAAGCAGCCATGACTAGATGTGATGAAAAATGAATCTAAATGTAACACAAGAAATCACTTGTGAGAAAATCCATTCAATTCACATGGGGCAAATACGATTACATGCTCCCAACATATACTTATTTCAGTGACAAGTGAAACTCTGTGCTGGACAGCAATACCCGCCAGCATGCAAAGAGTTAAATGCCTAAGTTGGATGTATTGAGGCCAAAAATGTCTATAAAAGTGGGGAATTCAGTGGATGTCCGAGAACTTCTTTGGCAGATTACAAGATTTATTTTTCAATTAATGGGAGTTTACTTTATAACTTGTATGCAATTAACAGGTCAAATTTGCATTGTTATTCAATTAACCCTTTACCCAAAGCAGACGATATCAAAATTTATTATTTTAAATATCATTTTTTTTATTTTTTCTAAAAATTTCAACAAAACCATATCATGTGACCCCTCATTGGAATGAGCTCAATGAGCTCATTCCAATGAGGGGCCACATGATATGGTTTTGTTGAAATATTTTGAAAAATTTAATTTTTTCTACTGCTCTATTTGCAAAATTACGCCGGCGATTCGTTAGGTAAAGGGTTAAGAGATACACAATCAAGTGGGCTCCACTGTACTTGTACCTTTATACTCTCAAAAGCTCATTTTTTCAATATAGTGATGAGTTAAAAAAAGAAAAAAAAAGAAACTGTGACATGTAAAAAAAAACAAAAAACAAACCCTGTTGAAAAAGTATTTCCAGGAATGAAAATTTTAACCATTCATATTTTAACAGAAATTGCTTTGATGGAACTCTCTTTTTTGCACTTACAATACTAAAACTTTAACCAATTATATCTTGTTTGATTAGTTCACGGAACTCTGTCAAACAAAATATTATAAGCTTTGCATTTCGGTTGAACATTAGCTCTGAGCTGCAAACCTTGGACCATGTTATTGTCAAATTCATCACAATAATGTATATGTTCCAATAAGACCTGCCTATAGCCCAAAACCCACATCGTTAAATGAACAAACCAACTTGAATGAATAAGGCATCTTTAACGATAACAAATTTAGTAAATATACCTCTGGTGTACCCCACAATGTCACTGGGCAACAAACAAGAGGCCCCGAGGGACCTGAATCGCTCACCGGCCAAAGTGGTTCAAAGAAGTATTTGGGATCACATTCAGTTAGACATGGTTCATCAACACTTCAAAGGAATGAAGTCATGAGGCAAATTTTATGGAAAAACACTAAGGAATGGATTTGAACAAACCTGAAAGTAACATGCCCCCCCCCCCCCCCCCCCCCCCCCACCCCACCTCTGCCCATAGAGCCCAAATATTAAGCCAAGGACTCAAATTGAACAAACTTGAATCTGATCCCACTTGAGATGTCAGATACCAAATAGGAAAGAATTCTGACTAGTGGATATGAAGAAGGTTTTTAAAGAAATCACCTCACATTGCACTAAGTTAAACTTTGGGCTCAAATAGGGAGCCAAAATATTAAACCAGGGTCCCGATCTGAACAAACTTCAATCTGACCCACCTAGAGATGTTGTATACCAAATATAAAAGGATTCTGATTGGTGGATCTGAAGAAGATTTTAAAAGAAATTCCCTCATATTGCACTAAGTTAAAATTCAGGCTCCCATAGGGAACCCAAATATTAACCGAGAAACTTGATTTGAACAAACTTGAATCTGGCCCCCCCCTAGAGATGATGTATACCAAATATGAGAGGATTCTGACTGGTGAATCTGAAGAAGAAGAGTTTTAAAGAATATTCCATGCATTGTACAAAGTTAAAATTTGGGCTCCCATTTGGAGCCCAAATATTAATCCAGCAACTCAACTTGAACAAACTTGAATCTGACCCCCCTATAGATGTTGTATACCAAACATGAAAAGATTCTGAGTGGCCGATCTGAAGAAGATTTTTAAAGAAATTTCCTCAAATTGCACCAAGTTAAACTTTGGGCTCCAATAGAGAGCCCAAATACTAACTCAGGGATCCGATTTGAACAAACTTGAATCTGACCCACCTAGAGATGTTGTATACCAAATATGAAAGCATTCTGACTGGTTGATCTGAAGAAGATTTTTAAAGAAATTTCCTCCTATGTCAGTAAGTTAAAATTTGGGCTCCTACAGGGAGCCCAATTATTAACCCAGGGACTGGATTTGAACAAACATGAATCTGACCCCCCTACAGATGTTGTATACCAAACATGAAAGGATTCTGAGTGGTGGATTTGAAGAAGAAGATTTTTAAAGAAATTTCCTCAAATTGCACCAAGTTAAACTTTGGGCTCCAATAGAGCAATAGAGAGCCCAAATCTTAACCCAGGGACTCGATTTGAACAAACTTGAATCTGACCCCCCTAGAGATGTTGTATAACAAATATGAAAAGATTCTGACTGGTGGATCTGCAGAAGATTTTTTTGAATTTTTGAAAAAAATTATGGGTGCTATCAGAGTTATGCCCCTTCTGGTGTCCCCTGTGGGTGCGACAAGTTCATTTGTACAAACTTGAATTGACATATGATAAGGAACATGCACACAAAATTTGGTCGAGTTGTTTGTGAGGAGAAGTCGATAATGTAAAGTTCACGACGGGCGACAACGACGGGCGGCAAGTGATAAGTTAAGCTCCCTTCGGTGAGCTAAAAATCAATAACTTAGATAAAGGTCGGAGTTACTCCATCTCAGTTCAAATCATGAACTTATAAGGGGGTTGTTGTGAGTATACATTCATAGAATGCTCACTGGCCTTGAAAAATATGATTTTATAGACAGTATGCATTTTGAATCTCCTCCCTTGTTATTCTCTTTTCAAATATTTTGCATTGTGATGTCAGATGGTAACATATGCCACTGGAGTTGTAAACCTAGAAAAAAAAACTAAGCAAACTCTCATCCTATCAGAGGGCGGGGATTTTAGTCTTACCAGGAAAGATTGTTAAGCTCTCATTTTCATGATGAAAAATATTTGTTACTTCAAATGTTGGATTTTCGACATCAGAATTAGGAAGTTAATTTCCGAGACAATTCCAATCTCTATTCAGTTTTGTGTTATTGAGCTGAAAAATAATATACCTCTTCATCATAAAACTGAGGGAACATTGAAGAAATAAGAAATGTTTCAATAGGTCTTGATAGCAACTCTTAGATAGAGCACTCAGTGTGAAACCAGACTGCAAGAGCAATGATATTTTGCCCTTAAACATTTTGTGTAAATTGTTATTTCAAGGTGTGGTTATTCTCACATATTGATATCCTGAGTTTATAAATAAATCAAACCATTTTTGAATTAAAAATTCACAACAAAATAAAGTTAGTTGAGAGGAGATAAAAGTGATACTGAAATAATGTCCAGTTACACGAGTTTGATAAAAAATTCTTTCAATATATCCTGGAACTTAAAAATTAAAAAGCAAATTCATAAAATATGACTAAAGCTAATTTCTCGCATAAAAAAAATGCATTTTTCAAAGCACTTTCATATTTCATCTACATCACTGAGATTTCATTTTTTTAATTATAAAAATAGATGTATGTTACAATTTTTTGACAATAATTTATACATAAACAATAAGATTTACAGGTAATTTAAATTATTAACATTTTTTTCTTACTTTTACTTCATTTCACGATCATTTTCCAGACCTTTCACTTCTACCAATACATTTTAGTTTGGTGCAGAGGGAATTATCTCTTTGTCAAATGCACAATTTACAAATAATTCCTATAATCTCAACAAAAATCTCCAGTTTAAAAAATGTCAAGAGAAAAAGCAATTGACATTTTGTGTTTATGGTTTTGTTTCAGATACTCATACCACTCACAATGGTTGAACCGTTAAAGGACTGATTCCGAATTGGATCACATTTTACTGCAATAGAACATTTTGTCTCTTGTTAAACAAGTAAATTACATTCTAAATACATTGGCAGCTGTTTCAAGGTGAGTTTTGGCTGCCTACAGAGGCAGCCAAGACTACCTAGAAGCAACTGTAAAGCCTCCGGATGTAGACTTCCGAAATGTCACTTTCATCATCTATGACTACATCATGACTGCAACATAGGTATGATATCAAGTTTAAGCCAATCATTCATACCCACAATGTCCACTTTAGAGGCCTTCAGAAATGAGGCACTTAAATACCAGTGTTTGGTAAATTTTGCTCATGTATACATATCCATATCACAATAATTTCCCAATAGCACGGCCCCCTTCACAACCATGGCAAATCTGGCATTCCAACCTAGTGGTGTTAAAATGCACAATATTATCCAATGATCACTTTACCAATGACTTTTCTTCAAAAATAGGCCCTTCACTCAATGAAACCGGAATGATAGGTACAGACACAATTATTTACCAGTTTGATCTTTATTTGATCATCCAACAATAGTGTAACTAAGAATTGGCAATTATTTTCAGCCAAAATGCATTAGGGAATAAATAAATTTATTTATAGGTGTTTCATTAAGCCTCATGTCCTCAGATTAATTTTATGTTAATAACTGACATATATACATATACCCAGCTGTAAATAACATAACAGTGTTTCAACATTATTAATGGCTGTCAGTACAGCCAGCCAACAATAATGTAAAAATACTGTCAAGATACAAGTATCCTGCCAGTAGAGTTCTCAAGGAAAAATACACCTGGAACAATTTTTTCAGAGCAATATAAAATGGGGCAGTTTAGGGCAGTATGGGTACTCAAAGGCTAAGGTCACATATTTCTGCACAATGACTAATTGAAACTGCAACATGGAGATAAAATCAAGTTTAGTCAATCATTAAAATCCATGTTGCCTATTTCCACTCCAAGCATTGGTGACTGGGTCCTATTTTACCAGTAAAACAGAGCTTGTTTACTACAGCAAACAAATACTGCTTTATTTCCAGGGGTTCCCTCGAGGAGGCCCAAGCAAATAAATTTAAACAGACCTCTGAATTTTTAACAGCATATTTGATTGAGCAGCAGACTGTAACAGGAGAGATATAAGTGCGGGAGCCGGGGTTCGAACTGTTGACGCACACAAAGTGGCCGATTTACCACGACACTAAGAGATCTGGACCAACCAGGCTGGTTGGCAAATGACCTTTATACCTCGACTGCTACACCACTCTCCCCTTCTTTTAAGATTCACCACGTGAATCTCACCTAGGTTCCTCCCTCAGAGCAGTCGAAACACCCGCAGTGCCACCTACTGCTGAGGATTGGACGAGCCCCCAAATGTAACAGGAGGAGAGATAAGTGTGGGAGCCAGGGTTCGAACCGTCGATCTCTAGCACACAAAGAGACCGATTTACCACGAGACTCAGAGATCCAGACCAACCAGACTGGTTAGTAAATGGCCTTTATACCTTGACCGTTACAAGCCACTTCTATATACACCTTATCATTTAGAGAAGCAAACATTTGTCAAGCATTGTATTTATTGAAGACAGAGATCATGAAATATATCTGGCTAAACCAATAAAGTTGCATACTTTAGATGTTAAACTTAGCAGATATGTGCTGCTACATAATTGTGATCTTCATAAACTTTCTAAATTGGGGTGTAAGCTAGCCGCAAAATAAGCATACTGTCATCTTCAAAATGAGGTCCCCAGAGGGTGAATTTGGTGATGCTACCCTGCACAGCAGTCTGAATCAAGGTCTTAAGCCAAAACACAAAGATGTACCTAGAGGATAAATTGGCCCACTGTATGGGATAGCATCAGCAAATTCACCCTCTGGGGACTTCGTTTTGCAAATGACAGGTTGTTTATAATCAGGCATGGGTGTAAGTGGGCAAGAATAGAAGGGCTTTCTTTAAAGCTGACCCTAGTCATAACTTGGCCCCCTCTGGTTGTTAGCACCACCCCCACTTCCCTAAATGAAAGTGAGAGGGTGGGGTAGCAAGCAGAGGATCCCAGTTAGAAAAATGATGATCCATCCTTCATGCAATCCCTACAAAAAGTACAATATTCCTGGTGATATTTACATTTTTCATGTGACCAGAAAGAAAATCACATGCTTTTCTTGTGAACCAAATATACTTTAATTTTTTTTGATTCAGCACCTTACTTCCCAGTGAAGAATATTCATTGTTGTAACTTGTTGACAATAGAATGGAAAAGTACAAGAGCACACAAAATGTGAGTTCATACCAGAGCTGCAGACGGATGGTAAATATGAAACAAATTCTATAAAGGGCAATAACTGACACAGATACTGCATTGAACATTGGTCTAGGCATCAATAATGCATATCAAATGTAGTGTTATTCCTCCACTAAGTATTTTGAAAGTTATTGAGTTTAAATACTCATTGGTCACAGAAAACTTGTAGGTCACAGACTGACTGACACACTGACCAACACTCCCTGATACAGAGCTGCTTGTCGCAGATCAAAAAGCTCAAGTGTTCATCATAAATGGAGCTTAATTTCAAGCAACGGCAATATGAAACTGTAGAATATATATAAAGAAAGGCACTTCCAGTTAATGATTCTTCTAAAAAGATACAATGAAACAAAACAGAAAATCATAAATATGGCAAAAATCATATATACCAATTCTATAGGTCTGAAGAATAATCCTCTTACCTGACTCAAAGAACAGGTGACCCTCTAAAAACTTTCATGTTTTGCCTAAAAAACATACCTCATAATCTCTTATTGGAATGAGCTCAATGAGCTTGTTCAAATGAAGGGGTCATAAGCTGTTTTGTTTTTTTTTGATGATTTGTTAGGTAATGGTTAATCATTCGCTAGGCTGAACCAAGGCACACTGTTGTCTACTCACAAAAAGTAAAAATAGCCAGTGTGATGGCGCATAAGAGCGGCAACTCACTTTAACATCAAAAGAATGGTTTGCGATAGCAAACAAGCACTGCTCCACATCATGGGGTTCCCACAGGAACTCATGTTTTGAAAGACAAAGTATTCCAAAGTGATCCAAGGAAATACACCTCATAAATTAATGATAACATTACTCAGTCTATGACTGGAGTTCAGCGAATTGCATTCTAATGTACATTGTGCCTTGATGATTGGAATGTGTTGGTCATGACTTAGTGTCTCATGAATACATGGATTGTAAGTGTGAAAAGTCTGATAGTTATTTTGTATTACTCATATTTTTATTATGTAGTCTGGCTTCTTCAACCTTTATAAATATCTGCTCTGTGAGTTTATAAATCCTATTGAACAAGTCCACTGTAAAAATGCGTAATGTGAATATATGAGGTGCAAAGTCATGGGCAATTTCGTTCATCATATCCATCTGGGCAGTCTGGTGAACCATTACATCTCAATATCAAATCTAGACAAAGGCCTGGTTGATTCACACACTCAAACTCACCAGGAGGGCATTTACCTGTGAATAAAAATAGAAAATGACAAAATCCAAACATGCTCATTCCATAAGTGAAATATATTCCTCAACAGTATATTTCTTTTAAACTAAAGTTAAAAAATTTATAGTAATTTATATATTTTTTATACTTACCAATGACCCAGACTTAGCTGGTGCTAACTCTTAAAATTCTAGGGCCAAACACAAATTTTGCCTCCCCCCCCCCCACCCCAATCCCCCAAATTTGCATCACAATCCAAAAAATCAATGTCCTATGTGGTCCTTCATACTTTTATCCGCTACACATGCGCAGTGTCAAGGCAGTACCGAAATTGGTGCCAAATCTGCATTCTTACAACCAGTGCCTGGTAAGCATTAAGTAATCAGCGGGGAGGTATGAGTTTCCAACTCATGGGAGGGCCATCGGTAAGTATAAAAAATATATAAATTACTATAAATTTTTTAACATTTTTATACTGTACCAATGACCCAGACTTAGCTGAATAGAAAAAAGGCTGGAGCGCCTAGGACATAAAGGAAAATCCAATAGACATGTAAACAGAATTATCCCCACAAGGAGAAAAGGAGAACAGGCTTTACATGTATCTTTCTTGTTTATACCAAAAAAGAAAGACACAATACCATTCCGTAATTGAGCACAATAACACCAATGATCTCTATTAACATCCAGTATAACCCATTATACTCATTTTTTAAAGGAAAGCCAATAAATAAAGATAGTCCAGAGAATGAGATTCTTTATACACATTTAAAAGTGTCCGAGGATTGTATATTAATGCTCGTATGACACATGACATATACAAATGCTTCACACCGAGCTACACTTTAAAAATATTACATAAAATGAGATAGACATTAGCTTTACACTTTAAAACCATCCCGGCACCAACTCGGAATTACTGACTCCTCTGCTAGAGGAGGTATTCCCTTGCTTTGAACACCATCCCCAGAACGAAGAGGGCAGCAGGGCAGAGTCACTGCCGGAACAGAAAGCCTGCTTAACTATAATTGCAACTGTTTAGTGGACGACATTCTGAGCAACAGATAATGGACCTAAACAACGCAGGTCTCCAGAAATGGACTCAATATTTCTAAGATAATGTGGAAGGCTGAGACCAATATGCAGCCTTCATCAAATCGGTAATAGCAACGCTATTAGCATAAGCCGAAGATGTAGACAGCGCTCTTACTTCATGCGCCGAAATCTTAAGCAGAGACGGCTGAGTTGAAGATAATTTTCCATAGGCAGTATGGATAGTTGAATCCACCTTGCAATAGAATGGACAGTAATGTCCTTTCTATGAGGCAGCAGAGACAGAAAGAAACGCTTACGTCCCTTTCTAATAAACTCAGATCTGCGTTTGTAAATATGCATAGCTCTAACTGGACAAAGCAAAGGTCTATGACTGTCTGAAGACGGAAGAGCCTTAATGACCATAGGATTAGGGTACTTATTAGGAGCCTGATTCTTAGCCAAAAATTCAACATAGTAGTCAATGTAATAGTATTACCAACACTACGGTAGTGAGAATCATGAACTCATAGTGCATGAAGCTCACTAACTCTTCTAACAAAAGAGAAGGTTTAGAAAAAAGCTGTCTTAAGATAAGTATTTGAAGTCCACTGTATCAAGAGGCTCAAATGGCACTTCTTTTAGCTTCAGAAGAACACAAGCTAAATTCCACTTAGGAATTAACCTAAAGGTTCTAGGTTTATTTAACGAAACGTTTTTCACTAACATAGATAAAAAGACATTAGATCCAATCTGTAAGCTATCATGATGAACATAGGAATCCGATAGCATAGACCTATAACCCTCAATAGTAACTGGCTGCAGTTTGATCTCGTCAAACAAGTAGACCAGAAAATTAGCAATGTCTGGAATGGAGGGGTCATAAATATCAACAGAATGATCCCTACACCAACGAGAGAAAACCTTCCACTTAGCAGCATAATTTAGCGAAGAGGAGGTCCTCCTACAGTTATAAATTGCGTCCACTGCTTGTCCTGTAAATTGCTTGCCGTGCAAGAAGGACCGCATAATGGAAATACGTGAAGGTTGAGACCTTGCAGGTTGTGATGCAGTGTGCGCGATTTCCCCTGCGATAGAATGTCCTCCCGTGGAGGAAGCTTCCACAGAATATCTCACAACAGACACCTGAGTAGATTTATCCATGGTCTTTGGGGTGACAGAGTTACTACCAACAGAATCCTGCAGTGAGATTGCTTGATTAGCAATATCTGTTGAAACAACGGAGCTGGAGGATAAGCGTATCCTATCATTCCGTCCCAAGAGATCGAGAGGGCGTCTACTGCCAATGCTCAAGGATCTAGGCATGGCAACACATACGTCTGCAACTGATTGTTGAGATGCGTCGCAAATAAGTCTATCATAGGACGATCCCACTGGTAGCAAATCTGAATGAATACTCATTTGTTGAGAGTCCATTCTGATGGCAAAAACGACCTTTCCGAGAAAGGGAGTCCGCAAAAACGTTTAGACGATATATATATTTTTTTTTTTTTTAAACAATAATTTTATGTCCATAAAATAGAAACTTGGTTTGGCGAACAGGCATAGCCTATTTAAACGCCTCACCATACACATGCATTCAGTCACATTGAAAAAGAACAGGTGCATGTACAACAGAAAAGTAAATACACAACATTCATAATAATTTTGTATTGTTTCACGATTTAAATCATCCATTGGTATTACTTTTTCACAATATTAGAGGTTAAGTTTCCAAAGGAAGCCGGCCTTACAATTATTAAGAATAGCAAACTGCAATTTCCACTTGTTGATGTGTGAAAAACGGACACGGGAATAGTTGTGTGACATCAAAATTACGTATGGGTCACAACATTTAGTCATATCGGGCATTTTGATGTTGGTGCACTATGCATATTAGAGTGATCAAACAGGAATATGCTAGTGGGAAGAGTTCTAACGAGAGAAACCGCCCATAGACGTTGGGTGTAAAACGTTGATTACGCACAACCTCTACAAATGACGTTTGCATTTAACACGTTTCCTTTGCCGCAAAGAAAAATGCCAGTAGCGAATCATTGTGGTGTACCAAGGCTAAGTCATGTAAAGCGTCGCGTTGTGATTATGTACTGTTGCAAAGCAGAAAATGTTTCTTCATTCTGAAAGTCAGATCATATGGGATCTCCGTATAACAATGTATTGATAGACACGTCTGGACTGCCCAAGTTGTGGAAGAGGACACTCCTTTGTGATGTATATAATGGACAGTCGCACACATAGTGTGTCGTACTTTCATACCCATAACCACACTGGCAATGAGGATTTTCTGAAATGAATCTATCATATTTATGAGCATTTAAATTGCTACATCCTAATCGTAATTTTGCATGATTAATTTTCGCTTCCCTGGTACCTACAAGATATAATTTTGGAACTACTATATCTTCTTGTTTTAAATATTTTTGGAACATTTGAACAGTCCCGTGGCCCCTTATTTCAGGATCAAGTTCGTTTCATAGTCTAATGGTGGCAGGTACGAACGATTCAAACAGAGTATTGGTTCTACAGAACAGGTTATAAAGCTGTTCATTGTTTCTGAGGGAATACGACGATCGTTCTGCAACTGTGCGAGGAATCAATCTGTTTAAACAACTTGAGGCAAGTCCATTTTTCATTTTATAAAAAAGTGTAAGCTTATGTCGCCTACGACGTTCTTTTAAAGAAATAAAACCCGTTTCACGATAGAGCAATTCGTGGCGAGTTCCACGAGGAGCACCACAGATCGTTCTAAGAGCGTCAAGTTGCAGATTCTCGAGGTTATTAGTTTTTTCAAGCGTACAGTTATCCCATATGACATCTGCATAATCACACAGGGGAAGAATGAAATGGGTGTACAATGATGACCGTGAGAATTTATACTTCAAGCTACGAAAACAATTAATCATCGGGCTAATCTTGTTAATGACTGATTTTATATGTAAATCCCATGTACCATTACTCTGGAAAGTAATACCGAGATGTTTATGCTGCATAACCTCCCTAATTGGGTTATCAAGTAGATACAAGATTGGTTTGGGGTTTGGAGCAGTTTTACAAATGATGCTGAAAGCTACCGTTTTTTCTGGACTAAATTTTACTTGCCATATTTTTGCCCAGTTACCAATCTTTATAAGATCATTATTCAAGACCTGTGACGCTAGAAAGGGGTCTTCTATAATCAAGGAAAGTGAAGTGTCATCTGCATACAGTCGAATATTTGATTGGATATTATTAACAATATCATTTATGAATATATTGAAGAGCAAAGGACCTAGGACTGATCCTTGTGGAACACCTGCAGTGACTTCTAATTTCTTTGATGTCCGTCCATTTATAACAACCGCCTGACTTCGTTCCCTGAGATAGTCTTCAAACCATGATAACAATTTTCCATTAATTCCCATAGCTTTCAATTTATATAGTAAGCCTGCATGCCATACTCTATCAAAAGCTTTACTGATATCACAGAAAAAAACCCCCCAAAAAAGTATTTCTTTATTCTGATTAAGTACTAATCTAATACTGTGATCTAGATCGATTAGCTGATATGTTGTACTGTCCCCTGGTACAAAACCTGACTGCAAGTCTGTCAATAATCGGTAGTCCATAAGATATGAGAAAACATGGTTAAAAACGATTTTTTCAAAGACCTTACTAACATTACTTGTCAGGGAGACAGGGCGATAGTTTTCTTTATGATTGACAGAAGACTTTTTGTGGATAGGAATAACATTAGCATGCTTCCATACTGAATTGAAGGGAACTTTCCTTGGGATATAGAAATATTAAAAATAAGACAAAACAGCACAGACAACTGCGAAGCAAATGTCTTCAGTATTCTATTGTCAATTTTATCTGGTCCACTTGCCTTACTGACATCAAGTTTCGAAAAGAGAGATTCTACCACAGTTGGGTTAATTTCGAGATCATCTATTTCATGGTTATTAAACGGGATTTCGGGCAGGTCTTTATCGATGACCGTATTACTCTGACTTATAAAATATGCATTTAACATATCGGCAATTTCATCAGGATCGCTTATTACATTATCCCCTTCTAGCAATGGCGGAAATATTTGACTGACACTGCATTGTTGATTTGTAAAGCTTTTGATTGTTTTCCACCAAAGTTTTGACGGGAGATCATGATTATTGATTGTGGGATCCAAATTAGTGTCGTATTCTTTTTTTGCCGCACGTACGCATGCTATGGTCTCATTACATACTTGTCTAAAATTTCTCCAGTCATCAGGATTATTACCAGTTTTAGCTTTTTTGTGAGCTTTATCTCTTACTTTCATTTGTCAACGGACAGCCGAGGTCATCCAAGGTTTATCTTTTGGTCATATGAGAACTGTTTTATGTGGAATAAATTGTTTGGCAACATTAAGAATATGCGATGTGATGCTTTCGGCACTGCTATTTACATTATCAACCATGAAATGTGAATCCCAGTCAGTTTGTAGCAGTGCTGACCACATCCCATCTATATTCATTCTATCATAGTTCCATATTTCTCTTTTGTAAGATTTGTAAATTAAGCCGCATTTAATATATATAACTATTCCTCCGCCGTGACCATCTGGGCAGTCCTGTCGTACAGGTGGGAAATGAAAGCCGGGTATAGCAATTTTATTCATTGAAAATTCCGCTGAAAGAAATGTTTTCATCAAAGCAATCACATCAAAATGTCCCAACTCTGCGTGTATTATGTCAATCCTGTGACGTTACCCTCTCACATTTAAGTGAACTATGGAAATTTGATCTACCGTTCCCGGATTACGTTCAATATCCCCACCCATGAGAAATAAGTAGTAGATCTACCGTACCCGGATTACGTTCAATATCCCCACCCATGAGAAGTAAGTAGTAGATCATTAACCCTTTACCTAACGTAACAGCCAAAACCGGCCAGCGCTATTCTCAAAAATCACCAATTAATTTTCATTATTTTTTTCATTTTTTGTCTCAAAAACATAGGTTATGACCCCTCGTTGGAACGAGCTCGTTCCAACGAGGGGTCATAACCTATGTTTTTGAGACAAAAAATTAAAAAAATTAGTTATTCAAGAATTAATTTTGCAAGTTTCGTCTGCTTTTCAGGTTAGGTAGATCATTAAGACAAAGCCTATATGACCAAAGGTACTTATCAATATTTGTTCCATAGAGTTTATTCCATAATCACTTGACAGAGCGTTACCCCCACAATACCGACCAATCCTCTCTCGGTATGTCTGGATGTCAATCACCATTGATATTGTAGGTCCATACACACCAGCCAGAACTAGAGAGGAACGTCGACCCTTGGTTCCAAAAATTCCAAACATCTTCCCTCCTACAAAACGTCATGGCGTATGTAAGGGTCTGCTTCCCTCTGAAAAAACCTCTAAGAAATGTGCATTTAAAAAGAACATTAATAAAAATGTACAAATACATCTTAGAAAAGGATTAGGTTATGAAATAAAGTGGCGATGAGCTTCACTGTCGATACCCACAATTATTTGTGGTATTATTTGTATAATATATTTATTAAATTGCCGTTTAAAATCAGTTTCTACATTTGAGGCTTTAAGGCACTTATAAAATGCTTTTAATGTAATCGTTCAAGCCAAACAAAAAACCCAGGGTCTGAAAGCATTGTTATAATTATGTCAGAAATCTTGCTTCACTGCCACCAGATTGCCACAGCAATCGGGAAACAATGAGGTAGTCCTCTGGCAATCATTCCCTCTCTTTACTTTTTCTGTTTCTCACTGATACATCCCACTACCAGGTGCACTGTGTAGACCCCATGAAATAAAATTGCAATGACGGGACATAAATCATTGATTTATTTATTGGTGCTTCATATTTCTGTACAATAGCTATCAAATCTAGTTTAGTCTAATCTAGTCAATTGGTTATACCCTTGTTGCCCATTTTAGAAGACTTCCACCCCAGGCGTAGGTAACCAGGTCCAACTTTGCCAGTAAAACTAACTTAACTTGTTTAAGTTACTCAGTAAACAAGCACTGCTTTACTTCTCGGGGTCCCAACAAATGCAAGACATTCCTCCGAGACAAAAAAGACAGAGTGTAAAAGGCAATTTTTGTGAGAAACGCTGACCTTAACTTTCATTAAACCACTTTAAAAAGAAGCAAAACACGAGCGGTCTGCATAATTAAGCAAGACGTTCAGTGGTGTGTCAGTTTATTGATAAAACTTTGACCTAGAAATGTTACATCCTTCTGCAACTTTCAGTTATCTCGTTCTCACTTGGCGGCCAATCACATTGCAGGGATTTACTGAGCTGTGAAAATGCATTAGCGACCAATAA
The DNA here is from genome assembly GCA_031216915.1 of Pictodentalium vernedei. NCBI lineage: Eukaryota > Metazoa > Mollusca > Scaphopoda > Dentaliida > Dentaliidae > Pictodentalium > Pictodentalium vernedei. Next base: position 67,009,749 of record CM062291.1, on the reverse strand, counting down.
AGTGGGTCAACATAAAAACATAAACAAGATAAACCAGAGTACCTTTCCTCACACTGATAATGAATAATAACAAAGGATTATCCTTGAATGCAATTGTTTCACATACAATTGCCACGGCAACCCCAATCTCTATGACTGTGGCAATCTGTCTCAACACTAGAATAAATGCTCAATTTTATCCGGGAAAACAGTCCAAAAGTGACCAACAACCTGTTATTTAATTACTCCTGTTAACTGAATAAGTTACATGTATAATCTGGCTTTTCAATCGTCTGGCCACTTGAATGAAACATTTATTTGTCTATTTGGCCTCAGTTCATTCATTACATGAAATTCATGAATACGCATTTAATCCATTATATCTTGTCTGACTGGGTGGGCTCTATGAGCTCCCACAAAACTAGATATACTAGAATAAATACTCAATTTGCATCCGGAAAACAGTCGAAAAGTGACCAACTCCCTGTTATTTAATTACTCCTGTTGATTAAATAAGTTGCATGTGAAATCTGGATTTTCAATCATCGGGCCACTTGAATGAATATTTGTCTAATCTGGCTTTTTAATCATCTGGCCACTAGGATACACATTTGTCTATTTGGCCTCAATTCATCCATTACATGGACATGAATATGCATTTAATCCATTATATTGTCTGACTGAGCTCTATGAGCTCTTACAAGCAATATATATTGGAATAAATACTCAATGTGTATCAGGAAAACAATCCGACAGTGACTAACTCCCTGTTATTTAATTACTCCTGTTAATTGAATAAGTTGCATATGAAATCTGGCTTTTCAATCGTCTGGCCACTTGAATGTACATTTGTCTATTTGGCCTCAGTTCATTAATGGATACGCATTTAATCCATTATATTTTCTCTGAATGGTCTCTATGAGCTCTTACAAGCAACATATACTAGAATAAATGCTCAATTTTTATCCAGAAAACAGTCCAAAAGTGATCATCTTCCTGTTATTTAATTACTCCTGTTAATTAAATAAGTTGCATGTGAAATCTGGCTTTTCAATCATCTGGCCACTTGAATGAACATTAGTCTATTTGGCCTCAGTTCATCTATTACATTAATATGCATTTAATCCACAATATCCTGTCTGACTGAGCTCTATGAGCTCTTACAAACACCACACACCAAAGTAACTGATCAGCTAGTATCCGGAAAACAGTCCAAAGGTGAGCAGCTCCCTGTTATTTAATTACTCCTGTTAAATTGAATACATTGCCTTGAAATCTGGCTTTTTAATCATCTGGCCACTTGGACACACATTTGCCTAATTGGCCACAGTTCATCCATTACATGGATATGCATTTAATCCATTATATTGTTTGACTGAGCTCTATGCTCTTACAAGTAATATATACTAGAATAAATGCTCAATTTGTATCCAGAAAACAGTCCAACAGTGACTAAGTCCCTGTTATTTCATTACTCCTGTTAATTGAATAAGTTGCATGTGTAATCTGGATTTTCAATCGTCTGTCCACTCGAATGAATATCTATCTATTTGACCTCAGTTCATCTATCACATGATTATGCATTCAATCCATTATATCTTGTATGACTGAGCTCTGTGAGCTCTTACCAAAAAGATACACTAGAATAAATGCTCGGTTTATATCCGGAAGACAGGCCAACAGTCACTAAATCCTTGTTATTTAATTACGCCTGTTAATTGAATAAGTTGCATGTGTAATCTGGCTTTTCAATCACCTGTCCACTCGAATGAACATTTGTCTATTTGACCTCAGTTCATCCATTAAATGAATATGCACTTAATCCATTTTATTTTGTCTGACTGAGCTCCATGAGCTCCCACAGACAAGATACACAAGAATAAATGCTCAGTTTGTATCTGGAAAACACTTAAACATTCCAAAAATGACCAACACCCTGTTATTTAATTACTCCTGTTAATTAAATGAGTTGCATCTAGACTTTCAATCATCTGGCCACTTGAATGAACATTTGTCTATTTGGCCTCAGTTCATCCATTACACGAATATGCCTTTAATTTTGTTTAATTCACAATATCCTGTCTGACTGAGCTCTATGAGCTCTTATAGACGATATATTGATGTTCTAGGACAAACAGAAGGATTCTTTCCGTTAAGTTGAACAACAGAATGGAATGAGTGCCTCCCTGGTTCCAAATATACGCTACTACTGTCGTTCTGAATAATGTTCATCCAATGACGTAGCACAAGCCAAATTGACATCATCTCTTTGATGTTTATGTGCTTGTTTACGAACTACGGATCCCGAAGACCCTGGCACCTTGAATCGGTTGGGCTCAAAGTTGCACCCCAACCTGTTTGACTTGCATCCGTCATTATCATAAAAATCGGATCCGGCAGTTGCAGTGGTACTCCCTGAGTTAACCACTGAATATCTGCCCAAGTCTGAATCTCTTGTTTTACTTGATTCGACAAGACAATGTTTGTGTCGAGCGAATGAATCTTCACACTCCAATTCTGAGTAAAAAATATCAGGAGTGTACGAGTGCATAGTCGCCGTATAGGAATAAGATCCGCGACGGCTCTGCACAAACCTATCAGTCACATGAATACACTTGCTGTAACTACATCTAAGTGAAGACAAAAATGAGCGTAACAACTGACTAATTTCGCTCTGGTTAACGGCAGACGAACGAGCCTTTTGTGCATCTCGAAGCTCATTCCCACATGGGTGAATGACTTGGATGGCACTAGATCCGACTTCTTTTCGTTTACTATGAAAACGAGACGTCGGAGCAGTTGAAGCAAACTCTGAACATCGTTCTGAAGCGTTAACTTGTTGCTGAACCTCTGAAGAATGTTGTCCAAGTAGGTCGACGTTAGCGCAGACGAATGAGCTCGGAAATGAGTCATTACCGAGTTCATTATTCGAGTGAAAGCCCAGATCACTAGATCCAGACAGAAGCACATAGCTCTGAACTGATAAACGACCCCTAGGACAGCGAAGCGAAGATACTTTCTGAATGCTGGATGTACCATGACGTGAAAGTACGCCTCCTTGAGATCTATGCTCGCAGCATAATCGTTCACTCGAATGCTCGTTCTGACCGATCGGATGGTCTCCATATAAATTTCGGAGCCACGATCAGCTTGTTTATCCAGCTCAGATCTATAACTGGACGAAACGAGCCGTCTGGTTTTGGAACCAGGAACAAGTGACTGTAGAAACCTGGAAATTCCTGGTTTTCTACGACCATTATTGTGTTCTTCTCCAGAAGAGATTGGACTTCTGATGGAAGCGAATCTTTCTTCTGAAGGTTGACAGAAGCTGAATCCAATGTGGACTTCAAGTTAACAGAGTTTTTCCTTGAAGGACCGTTTCAGACCTTCGGAAATAACCCCCTGCACCCATGGTTCGTCCGTAATTGACAACCAACTGGATAAGAATCTCGACAGCCTTCCACCCACTGGAACGCAATAGAAGTTTAGACCATCACCTCCTGGACTTGCGAGGCTTGCGGGAGGAGAAACTACATCCTCCACGACCCACACCTCGCCCAGTCGACCTAGGGGCGTCTGACTGGTTGTCTCGGCCAGCATTACAACCCCTACCTGAGTCACTACTCAAACGGTCTCTAAAGTAAGATGCAGAGGTTTTCCTAGATCCTCTATAGGAACTTCCCTTGGACGTACTCGCCCCAGAAGTGCAAGCCTTACTCCTCTCTGCTGAGTCCGACTTACGCGAAGCGGATTTAAAAGGCAGAGAGTCCGAAGCTTTCTTATTAATCTGTTGATAGATTATAGAAAGCTTACCATCGAAGAGAAGCTCTCCGGAGACAGGAGCGACTCACCTTGCTATCCACTCTTGTGGATGCAGCCAGGGCAGCATCACGTCTAAGTAACTCCAGATTTGCCACTGAAAGGGCAGAGTTATAGGTAGAATATGCTATGGCCCTCGAAAGAACTCTCAAAGAAGTTTGAACATCCTGGAATTCTTTTCCTTCGAGACGTAGTGATAACGCTCTGGTAAGGTGATCTGTGTAAGATAATGAATCTAAACTGATTCTGTTAGACGAGATTGTCGTCTCCAGTGTACTGGAATGAATCGACATAGACGCCGGCAATGACAACTCCAAGTCTTCTGTCTGGTCGTCTAAATGCTGAGGAACTCTCGGCACGCATGGCCTGCCGTTTCAAATCTATTTCTATTATAGATGAAAGGCAGCTGTAGAGCATGAGACGATAAGAAACCGGATTTGCCAGTCTTAGAGGCTAGCTTGAATATAGCGTCAATAAGAAGATCAAATGTCCGTGTGACATTTCTGGACTGAATCGGAAACTCAGACGCAAGGTCCCTATTCCAGCTGAAAAAGTCTGTGTCCAGTGACGCTATTGGTCTCTTATCAGGTAACGCAGCATTTTGGTCCGGAGGAACAACTTCTGGAAGGTATTGCCGGATGAAATCTATGGCCACCTTATGTTGTTCAGAAAGGGAAAATTCCAGCTCTGCTGATTCCCTTTCACCATCCGACTGGACCACATGAGAATTTCGGTCGTCCCTTACTGGCTCTAAAGGGGGAGCGAACCGACCCAGCTTCCTCAGACAGTTCCTGTTCTGAAAAAGTTTCTGATGATGGTAGAATGCTGCGATGAGTTGAAGTATCTGTGATAGCAAGTCCGTCACGGAGGCCTGTGGAGCCGCGGTCTTACGTAATTTAGCCGCTGGAAGCTCCTAGGATGCTAATTCCTGCATACTTCTTATGCAAACGTCCCGACTGGAAAGGCCTCGTGTCCTTGGCTAGCGGATGGCATGACCTGGTCGACGTGGATCGGCGAAGCAGGCTGGATATCTGCGGTCACACAGCCAAGGTGCAGTCGTGTGTGCTGACATGTGATGAGGAAGCCATTGGACTAGCCGCACCAGACTGTCTATGCAACAGAGCATCCCGAGCAGGAGGAGTGGACATATGCCCCAACTGACAAATGTACGTTCAACATCATCTGGGCCCAGATGTTGTTGTAAGATGGAGAGGGTCCTCTCTTGCCAGCAGTCCGGGTAGACCTGGACGAGCTAGCTACCAGACTGACTGGCTTCCTCTGTTCCATCCTCCGATCCATCGTCGCCGGGTGTGCGTGATCCGAGATTATAGTGCTCGCAACACCCCTTCTCCTCTCCTGGACCACAACGGACGAACCCGGCATCACAACCATTTCGTGAATGATTGCTTCACCAGGGGAGCTAGGGGGCGACAAGTGACCGTCGATCCTAGTAGGAACCTCTTAGGCACTTGCCGCATTTCGTTGAGCACTTTGTCACTAGCTCTTCATTGCAACGACGGAAGCACACTTTTGAAGACGTCACGGAAACATCACCCTGTTCTTGTTCCTCTGAAAAAGAGACTGAAAAAACTAGAGTGACCCTGTGGCGAGAGGACCGGCATAAACCTCTCACCACTAAGAAAATACTGTGACACATGTCTCCAATGTTTGTCACCCGAATTGGCACACACTGAGCAAGAATTAGTGAGAATACACTGATTACAGCAAATACAATGAACATGAGGATCAGAGGAAGAGTTCCTCGATTTACAAATCGAAAAATATTCTTTCATTCTGAAAAAATATTAAACAGTCATCGTACTCGCACTAACCCTTGAAAACAAACATACATAATAATAATATAATCCATTACAAGCATTTCGAAAAATAATTCAAAAGAAAAATGTTCAAGATGAGCCCAAGTTCCCAATGGGAACGATGAGCCCAAGCGGATCCCCAAAATGCCTAAGTGTGGACAAATTTTTTTAAAACATATCTAAAAATTAATTCCACACTTACGGACAATATTAATGTATCTGGCTATGAACAGAACTAAATAAAAGACAAGTAATCACCGTCAGAAGTAACCGTTGTCAACATGAACAAGAGTGAATAATGAAAGTGTCAATGACACTGTAGCTTGACTTGTGCATTGTGTTTGATGAAAAGGATAATGTTCAATGTTTATGAAAGGATTATGAAATAAGACAAGAATTGTGATAATTGGGAATATGTTCATTTCTGTTCCCTGTATGCTATGTTTATGATAAAAATAATATGAGGTGAACACTGTACTAAAGATCTGAGGGGTGGGTTAACATGACCTCACAGTTAATATATGTGGCCCTCACAGTTAACATATATCAACAAAATTACAATGAAATTATTCCAAAATGAGTCATCCTATCAAGTTACATTAAAATCCCTTCATAAATATGGCCTGTAGACTGTGCTAAAGGTTTTCAGGCTTCGGGCCCCTGTAGCCGTCAGTTTCCCAATTGCGTCCAAAGGGGACGTTCTCATCTAGACATTATATGAAGTCAACCTACCAAGTTACAATGAAATCCCTCCATAAATACGACCTGTAGACTGTGCTAAAGGTTTTCGGGCTTCAGGCACCTGTTGACATCACAGTTGACCAACCACGACCAAAAGGGGATGTCATCATCTAGGCATTATATGGAGTCAACCTAACAAGTTACAATGAAATCCTTCCATAAATACGACCTACAGACATGCTAAAGGTTTTTGGGCTTGGGCAGCCATCAAGGCTGAATGATCGTGACCAAAAGGGGGACGTTCTCATCTGGACACTATTTGGAGTCATCCTACCAAGCTACAATAAAATCCCTTCATAATTATGACCTGTAGACTGTTCTAAAGGTTTTCGGGCTTTGGGCCCCTGAAGCCGTCACAGTTGCCCACTCGTGTCCAAAAGGGGACGTTCTCATCTAGACATTATATGAAGTCAACCTACCAAGTTACAATGAAATCCCTTCATAAATATGACCTTAGACTGTGCTAAAGGTTTTCGGGCTTTGGGCTCGGGCAGCCATCATGGTTGAATGATCGCAACCAAAGGGGACAATCTCATCTGGGCATCATCTGGAGTGATCCTGCGAAGTTACAATGAAATCCCTTCATAAATATGACCTGTAGACTGTGTTCAAGGTTTTCGGGCTTCGGGCACCTGTAGCCATCACAGTTGACCAATCACGACCAAAAGGGGATGTCATCATCTAGACATTATATGGAGTCAACCTAACAATGTTACAATGAAATCCTTCTATAAATATAACTTTTTGCCTATGCTAAAGGTTTTTGGGCTCGGGCACCCATCAAGGCTGAATGATCACGGCCAAAATGGGACGTTCTCATCTTGACCTTATTTGGAGTCAACCTACCAAGTTACAATGAAATCCCTTCATAAATATGACCTGTAGACAGTGCTAAAGGTTTTTGGGCTTCGGGCACCTTTAGCCGTCAACGTTGCCCAAACATGTCCAAAAGGGGACGTTCTCATCTAGGCATTATATGAAGTCAACCTACCAAGTTACAATGAAATCCCTTCACAAATATGACTTGTAGACTGTGCTTAAGGTTTTCGGGCTTCAGGTTCGGGCAGCCATCATGGTTGAATAATCGCAACCAAAGGGGACAATCTCATCTGGGCATCATCTGGAATGATCCTATGAAGTTACAATGAAATCCCTTCATAATATATATGGCCTGTAGACTGTGCTCAAGGTTTTTGGGCTTCGGGCACTTGTAGCCACCACAGCTGACCAATTACGACCAAAAGGGGATGTCATCATCTAGGCATTATATGGAGTCAACCTAATAGGTTACAATGAAATCCTTCCATAAATATGACCTTTTACCTATGCTAAAGGTTTTTGGGCACGGGCACCCATCAAGGCTGAATGATCACGATCAAAAGGGGACGTTCTCATCTAGACATTATTTGGAGTCATCCTACCAAGTTACAATGAAATCCCCTCATAAATATGACCTGTAGACTGTGCTAAAGGTTTTCGGGCTTCGGGCACCTTTAGCCGTCACAGTTGCCCAATCATGTCCAAAAGGGGACGTTCTCATCTAGACATTATATGAAGTTAACCTACCAAGTTACAATGAAATCCCTTCATAAATATGACCTGTAGACTGTGCTAAAGGTTTTCGGGCTTCGGGCTCGGGCAGCCATCATGGGTGAATGATCGCACGTTCTCATCTAGACATTATATGAAGTTAACCTACCAAGTTACAATGAAATCCCTTCATAAATATGACCTGTAGACTGTGCTAAAGGTTTTCGGGCTTCGGGCTCGGGCAGCCATCATGGGTGAATGATCGCAACCATAGGGGACAATCTCATCTGAGCATCATCTGGAGTGATCCTAAGAAGTTACAATGAAATCCCTTCATAAATATGACCTGTAGACTGTGCTCAAGGTTTTCGGGCTTCGGGCACTTGTAGCCATCACAACTGACCAATCACAACCGAAAGGGGATGTCATCATCTAGGCATTATATGGAGTCAACCTAACAGGTTACAATGAAATCCTTCCATAAATATGACCTTTTGCCTATGCTAAAGGTTTTTGGGCTCGGGCACCCATCGAGGCTGCATGATCGCGATCAAAATGGGATGTTCTCATCTAGACATTATTTGGAGTCATCCTGCCAAGTTACAATGAAATCGTTTCATAAATATGACCTCTAGACTGTGCTAAAGGTTTTCGGGCTTCGGGCTCCTGTACCCGTTACAGTTGCCCAATCACGTCCAAAGGAAGACTTTCTCATCCAGACATTGTATGAAGTCAACCCACCAAGTTGCAATGAAATTCCTCAATAAATATGACCTGTAGACTGTGCTAAAGGTTTTCGGGTTTTGGGCTCGGGCAGTCGTCACGGTTGGCAGATCATGCCCAAATGGGGAAATTCGCATCTAGACATCATAAGGAGTCATCGTACCAAGTTACAATGAAATCCCTCCACATTAAACATGACCTGCAGACTGTGCTAAAAGTTTTTGGGTTTCGGGCTTGGGCAGCCATCACGGTTGATAGATCATGCCCAAAAGGGGACGTTCTCATCCAGGCACTATACAGAGGCATCCTACCAAGTTACAATGAAATCCCTTCATAAATACGACCTGTAGACTGTGCTAATGGTTTTGGGGTTTTGGGCTAGGGCAGCCATACCGGTTGCCCGATCGCGACCAAAAGGGGACGTTCTCATCTAGACATGACCCCAAACCTGCATATGAAATTTCGTGACGATCAGACAAGAACTGCGGGGTGTAGCCCGTGCTAAAGGAAAATGTGAACAGACGTCACAGACTCAAGATTCACAGACTCACAGACTAACAGATTCACAGACTCACAGACTAACAGACTTCCGCACGCGTGATGGCAATAGCTTATCTTGACTATGTCAAGTTAAGCTAAAAACCGGAAACAAGACTCCAGGCACTGAAAATATGGCCCGAAATCAGTAACCAATTTTAAACACTATCTGATGTAAAACAGAAGCTTCCAGAGAAGAAACTGCAGTACATCGAATGGTAGATGCATGACCAAAAAGCCTAACCACCCCTAGGGTGAGGACGTAACCATGGGGAAAAACAGAATAAACATTCTGTTACCAAGCTAAAAACTCCCAAGAAATTTCAGTAAAAAAATTACAAAAATTATGCCAAAAGCAAGGGGGGTATAAAGGAAAGGGAGAGAGGAAACATTGAACAAACCGTGGAAATTTCATAACAAGAATGTAAACATCAGGCCCATGCCCCAAAATTAGGGAACATTAAATAATTTTGCATAAAAATTATAAGTTACAGCCCTGAACACACCCTGCCACTGTTTCTTCCTCTCATCCTTTTATTTCATCCTTAGATCCACCATTTCTCTCATGATTATGTGTCTGGCATCATTTAAACTAAGATGTTAAGCACAGATATCAGTGTGATGTTACTGATTGAAGGGCCAAACAAAGAATGAGGATTTTGCGCCAATTTCGGTACTTCCTTGACACTGTGCATGCTCAGTGGATAAAAATATGGAGGACCACATAGGACATTGATTTTTGGGAGTTTGGTACAAATTTGGGTGATTGGGGGTGCAAAATTTGTGTTTGGCCCTAGAATTTTAAGAGTTAGCACCAGCTAAGTCTGGGTCATTGGTACAGTATAAAAATATCATCTTTTATCACTTAATTACAATTTTACTCAATAACAATTTTAATGGATTGCACATACATATTCTTTGTGAGGTATCCAAAGTCTGATAATAGCATCTTTTATCATGGATTTAAATGTATTTCAAATAGGCAGTCCAACAGAATCTGCTAGGCAAAAGTCATATTGTCTTAGTGGTGGTTTTTAATGAAGTTTTGGCTGCCTATATGGAAAGCCACATCTTAATGCCAAACCTCATCAATGTATAACAGTCTGTTTCAGGGTTCCAAATTCCATGATTTTTCACGATAAATTTATATGACTTTTCAAGAAAGAAATAAATGCACACAACGCCAGGATTTTCTGTGACAATAAATTTATGTTGAATAATTAAAACATTTAATCCTTTTATCTAAATGACTTGCAGATAACAATTGCAATATTATTATTATTATTTCTTGGCGTTTAAGGTCGCATACTTATGCACAATGGCTAATTGTGACCGTGACAGTTTTACAGGGAGAGGAAACAGGAGTACCCGGAGAGAACCACTGAGCATCGACAAGCAAGAAGCAACTGTCAGCTCCTCAACATTCTAACTCTGTTCAAGCTCTGCTCAAGCAGGATTACAGCAGTTGAAGACATGTGCACCATCGACGTGCAGTATGCCCAAGTATACTGCATCATCGTGCCCCCATGTAGGCAACCGGGATAAAGTGCCTTGCTCAAGGACACAACGCGGGTCATCCCGGATGTTGACCGAACTTGGGACCTCTAGCATAGAAGTCCGACTGTCTACCACTGAGCCACCGCGCTCTCAATTGCAATAATTTTATTCTTAACCCTTTACCCAAAACCAGCCAATGCTATTTAAAAAAATCGCCAACTAATTTTCATTCTTTTTTTCATTTTTTATCTCAAACACATAGGATATGACCACTCTTTGGAACGAGATAGTTCCAATGAGGGGTCATAACCTATGTTTTTTAGACAAAAAATGAAAAAAATTAGTTATTCAAGAATTTTGTTTGCATGTGTCGTCTGCTTTTCATGTTAGGTAAAGGGTTAATAACTGCAAACACTGATGTTTTGCTTCCAAGCCATTGCTCATAGTACCTGTTCAAATGAAAAATTAAAACCAACAAGAGCTGGACTGTCGTCCGGTGTATACCCCCACGTGGTGTACCGCCTAGTGTGAGCATACCTATGACCAAATATTATAGAATAAGTTATGAAAGTTATGAATATTCTCGGACGGACGGATGGATGGACGGACACATGCATGTAATCCAGTATCCCCCCCCCCCCCCCCAAGCCCCATTTTCTTCGAAAGTGGGGATAAAAATGTGCAAAAAACGAAATTTGAATGACAAATGAGATGTTTATTTACTTATTGGATCTGAAAATCACTTTTGTCACATGTATGTCTTGATTAAAACTCCAAAATAAGTGAATAGTTTCTATTCTAGGCTGAGGGAAAAAACCCGAAATGGTTCTGGTTTCCCAACCGATCCTAAAATCTTTTTATAAGCACTTAACAAAAATGTTATGTCCATTTAAAATGACATCGGAAAATACCAATGGACTGGACTTCAAATACATGTACACCACAAAAACAGACCATACATTTCAACCCTTCACCTAAAGCAAATAGCAGATGACACTTCAGAAAAAAAAAAATAAGTAAAAATTTTCATTTTTTGCCCCAAAACATAGTTAATGACCTCTCAATGAAATAAGTTCAGTGAGTTCATTCCAAGGAGAGGTCATGAGCTATATTTTTGAGTTTTTGAGATAAAAAATGAAAAAGTAATAAAATTTGAATGATGCTTATCTACAGAGAAGATGAATCCTTCTATTTTGTCTTGTGAAAAATTGATTTTATCTTGATACAGTTTTATGGGAAAACATATTTTACCTTCTGGAGTCGAAACTTCACGAGGTGTTACTGTTGTACTCCCTGAAATTACAAAATATCCAACTTTAGTGCCCATAAATTTATTCCACAACATTGGCTGTAACTTAATATAACTTTCATGCAGAAACAACTGATAACAATTTTTTTGATATGTCATTAATTAATCTTGTGATTGTTTTAGTTGAGTTAATTTTGTTTAATGTTTTAAGAAATACTTATAAAATCTTATGTTACATTGCCGTAGACAGTTTCCTGGTTGAGACAAAGATAAAGAACTTGATGAAAACCACAAAATACCAAAAATACAAACTAATATTTAACAAGTTCCCCATAGGAAAGGAAAAACACTTATCTAGTTGCCCATGCCAAGTGAATTAGATTTGGCATGCAGTTTCACCAGAATCTTTGTCCTCCAGAAGCCGTTATCCCTCCAGAAATGTGGTGGGATATATCATGGAGCAACTTTATAATACAGATGAACAATTGTTTGTTTAGGAACAAGGTCATTTTCAGCATCCACGACCATATTGCAATCACAACATAACAATAAACTCGAGTTTAGTCAATCCTTTATAATTGGAAATTGAGCAGTGTTTGTTTACTGTGGTAAACTAGTATTGTTTTACTGGTAAAATAGAACTCAGAACCAATGCCTGGGGTGGAAGTCCTCCAAAGTAGTGATGAACCAATATGGTAAACAAACCATCAACCGATACCAATGTTAAAAATTTAATAATCGACCGATACCGATTCCAATGTTTTAAATTCCGTGAAAATGCGTGAATAACTTAATCGAACCCTGCAAAGTTTCAATTAGAATGTCAATGCGGGGTTGTGTTTCTTGGTTCCTAGTCAACTCGCCACCAAATCAACTCCCCAGACAATTTATCTGATTGTTTTGTGCAGTCCATTCCTCAGTGAGAATGGAATCACCCGTGTCAGATTGACTCTCCTTGCATTCAATACTACATATTCTCCGAATAAGATTAAATCCCATATATTTAAAACTCATAGCAATCCCGTGGGAACTCGTGCACAGACTGACAGACACTGTCCTGACTCTGGATAAATCCGACTTATTCCTTTCTTCTCATATCGACCATAAGTCCAATATTCAGTATGTACATTCACAATAGACTTTTCCATTTTGAAAATCATGTGATTCTGCCTCGCCATGGAAGGGGGCTGGACGTTTCGTACACGGCAATTTAGGACATTTCATACACAAACTTGTAGGACATTTCGTACATGGGGTTATGACTGCCTTGAGCCAAGTAGAGATAACAACCCTGTATGTAAAAATAATTTATATTGGATTATAATATCTTAAGTCTATTATTTCATATAAAAAATACTTAAAAACCCTATAAAATCTACCTGTGTACTAGTGATGATATATGTATGAAATGTCTTCTTTTGTATACGAAATGGGGTCAGGGACAACCCGTCCCAGGGACAATCTGCCCCAGGCCTATTTTTGGGGTGGGTTGTCACACTTTTTGTGGCGGGTTGTCTTGATTTTTTTCTGATTTTTGAAGAAAAAGTTTTTGGGGATAGTAATATATAAAAAAAAAATTTACTCACTTTTTTTATTGAAAAATTATCCAATTTTATCGAAAATTATCCACAATCCACATCGATCCTTTTAACATATCCCAGAATGACTGAATTAAACTAATAATAGTTCTATACTGAATTGGTTGCATGTAGAGACCAGTCAGAAGTGGTGTGTTGTTTTAGTCATGTTGTTTCAGTCGGGTACCCTCTAAGTGGAATGATATTTGTTTGATGCGAAAAAATCAAATGACCAGACATGTTGTTTCAGCGTGATATGGATTCATCACAGTGTTGATCGCTTTTCCTTTATCTAAGACTAAGACAATAAATGTGCTTTTTAAGCTGTTAACAGTCACTGACCCAGATGAAGTCATGGACACATCCAAGACAACAAACAGTCAGGCCACTGAAACATCAATCAATGAGACACCCACAGATACCATTACCACAGATACTTCTGATAATAATAATTCATTCGGAATTTTTCATGATATTACTTTTAATATCATCATAATTAAGTCCAATAAACAAATCTATTGTCCGCTAATTAATATTGATCATATTATAATAATTAATAACAGCTGAATAGTTCATTTGTTATTACATGTACTTATAATCCAATCATAGTCCAATATCATAGTCAAATAGCTCATAACTGTGGCACATGAAAAATTTGGACCGGGTTGTCCCAGCTGGTTTGGGGCGGGTTGTCCCTGGGGCGAGTTGTCCCGTTCCCTATGAAATGCCTGTGTACGGAACGACACTAATCCTCCATGGAATACGCATGTTGTATTGTTTTCAAAGAAGCTGCGTTGTATAACTTACTTCACTTGTCTCCCACCAGATTTTTTTTCATAGTACAGTACTTATGAATAAATGAAAAGTTAAAAAATTTATAGTAATTTATATATTTTTTATACTTACCAATGACCCAGACATAGCTGGTGCTAACTCTTAAAATATAGGGCCAAACACAAATTTTGCCCCCCAATCCCCAAAATTTGCATCTAAAACTAAAGAAAACATGTCCTGAAAGGCCCTCCACACTTCGCCCCTACTGCGCATGCGCAGTGTCAGGGACGTTCTGAAATTGGCGCCATTTATCATTCTAATAACCAGTGCCTGGTAAGCGCTATGTACTCAGCGGGGAGGCAAGAGTTCCCAACTCCTGGGAGGGCCATCCCCGTCTGGGTCATTGGTAAGTATAAAAAATATATAAATTACTATAAATTTTTTAACATTTTTATACTGTACCAATGACCCAGACATAGCTGAATAGTAAAAAGGCTGGAGGGCCAAGGAAATAGAGCACAATGGAATACGCTCAATAAAATAAAATAGAGTCATCCCCTGTAGGGAAAAGAAGTAATAGGCCTTACATGTATCTTTCTTATTTATGATAAATTAGAAAGATACAACACCTTCCAAAATTGAGCTTCATACATCCATGTACTCTATTAATATCCAATATAATCCTTATACTAATAATTTTTAAAGTAAGCCAATAATAAAGTAAGTCTAGAGAATAGAGACTCTTATACTCCTAAAAGTGTCTGAGAATTGCATAATCATGTCCGTTGACATATGCAATATTCCAAAGCTATACTTTAAAAACTAAGACTTGAATGAATTTTAACTTCTCACTAAACAACCATCCCAATAACAGCTCAGAATTACTAACTCCGGAGGAGGTATCCCCTTGTTTTCATAGTAAAACAGGTGACCCAAGGGAACACTCCCCCCCCCCCCCCCCTTTTTCTTGCCCTGGGTCAAATAGCCCAGAGCGAAGAGGGCAGCCGAACGGAGACACTGCCGAAACAGACAGCCTACCTAGCTATAGTAGCAACTGTTAAGTGAATGACATTCTGAGCAGTAGATAATAGACCTAACAAAAGAGGCCTCCAGAAATTGACTCGATATTTCTAAGATAAAATTCATGAATGTGGATGGCTGAGCGCAATGAGCGGCCTTCAAAAATCTATAATAGCGACACTATTAATGTAAGCCCAAGAAGTAGAAGAACTCTTACTTCATGAGCCGAAATCTTAAGCACAACTGCTAAGTCAATGATATACCATAAGCAGTACCGATAGTTAATAGAATCCATTAACAATAAAATGGAGCGTAACGTCCTTCTACTAGACATCAAAGACAGAAGAAGCTTACGCCCTTGTAATAAACAGATATCTGTTTATAAATACATCAACTGTACCCGGAAAGAGTAAAGGCCTATGCCCATACGAAGACGGAAGGACCTTAAAATAATAGGTTCCGGATAATAGGAGCCTAACTCTTATGCAACAATCCAACCTAAATAGTAACGGAAGTATTGATTCCGAAACTATGAAAGTGAAAATCATCCATCGATAGTGCATGAAACTCACTGACTCTACAGTAAAAGAGAAACCAACAGAATTACTGTCTAAAAGGTCAGAATTTGAAAACTACTGTTTCCAGAGGCTCAAATGATTACTTAGCTAAATAAGAACCGAAGTTAAAATCCGTATAGGAATTTAATCTAAAGATTCTAAGTCTATTTATCAAAAAGTTACTAACTGACTTAGATAAAGAGACAAAAGACTCAATTGTAAACTATCGTAGAGTGCATAGGTATGAGGTAACATAAACCTATAACCTAAATAATAACAGGCTGCAGTAGATCTTGTGAAACAAGTATACTAAAAAATAGCAATGAGTAGTATGGAGGGATCAAGAATATGATCATAATGATCCCCACATCACGACGGAAGAGCCTCCACTTTAGTCGCATAGAATAGCGAAGAAGAGGATCTCCTATAGTAAGAAATCGCGTCCAAAGCTCGTCCAGTACAGTGCTTACAATGCAATACGGACCACACAACGGAATACATGAAGGTTGCGACCTTGCTGGTTGTGATAAAGATGACACGATTTACCCAGTGAAAAAAGATCCTCACATAGAGGAAGATTTCACGTTAAGACCCACAGTAGACAAGAGAGTAAATTACTCATGATCTCTGTGAAGATAGAGATGCTATCAACAGAAATGTATTGTGGTTGTTTATCTTAGCAATACCTGCTAAAACAACAGCGCCGGAGGATACGCGTATCCTATCATTCCGTCCTATAGATCAATAGAGCGTTAACACTATTAGCTCAGAGATCTGGACAAGCCAACACATACGTCTGCAATTGATTAGCAAGCTGTGTCATAAATAAATCATCATTGGGCGCTCCCATAGATAGCAAATCTGATTGAATACTTGTTTGTTGAGAGTCCATTCTGACAGCAACAAGCGACCTGTAAGAGAACGGGAGTCCGATAAAACAATCAGACGACCCGGAATATGACGGACCAAAACTGAACTTGGTGTACAATAACCAACAGACGGATTCTTTCCATTAAATTGAATAACGGAAACGAAAGAGTGCCTCCCTGGTTCCGGAGATACGCCACTACTGTCGAATTAAAGGACAGGAATTTGGGCATGCGTTTCTGAATAATGTTCATGCAATGACATAAAGCAAGTAGGGCCCTGCGAATCGGGAAATTTATGTTCGAATCGAATCTCGAATCGAATCGGGACTGATGTCGACATCGAATCGAATCTCGAATCGAATCGGGATAAACTCGAGAAATAATTATAACTGGCATTATCTTGTGCAGAGATGTCCGGAAAAGCACTGCGAGAAGAGATCGTTGACATAACTTGACAACTTGGCGTTGTTTTAATTTTCTTTCTCGTTGAATGGCCATCCAGATGTTCACTTGGCCCGATAATAAATTCAAGACATAAATATGGACAAATTAAGGTGTTACTGCCCAGAGACATTTAAGACAAACCACTAAATTGAAACATGAGACTTTAAAGCACAAATGTAATACAAATGGCACATTAATTCCCATGGGTTGAAGTCAGCTACAGCCGCTAACTTCAGGTACGTTAGCATGCCTAAATACATTATTGTAATGTTTGGTTGTTTTTGTATTATCAGAATTTGGGTCTTGTAGATTTCGGTCCGTTCTCAACTCAATAACACAGTATACATCAAAAGCAGCGAAGGCGTTAAACTGTGTTAGTTTCTGCATTAGTTAACTCGAATAGTGACGCAGTGCTCATTCACACAAATTGCTTTTACTTCATTCCAACTTCCAACTTCGAACAATGCAAAGAAACTACAGAGGTTTTCCTCCCACAGTTTTCTAACATAATAATGGGAGCGCTCCAGGCGACATGTCTCCATTATTGTGTTAGAAGATTCCGGGACTGGGAGCAGGCCTTAGGCCCTTAGCTAGATATTTCGGTTGTATAGATGGGCGTGAACAGGTTACAACTTGGACAGAGCCGCTGAGCAAACGGGATTCCGCGAATAACTCTCACACGAATTCCTGGAAATCTATAAATAGCGAATTTGCGGTGTGTGATTTTCTGGGAATCTGAAACTGAAAGTGAAACGACAGAATTTTGCAATGAATTTGATTATTTTCCTGATAGATACATTAAAACTAGAAGAGTTCGCTCCTTATTTCAACTGATGTCGACATTGTCGAACACTGATTCATTTTCCTCGAAGCTTCGTTTGACTAACGAATCGGCAAACTATTCGAGATCGATATACGAATACCAAAGCGATGTCGACATCGAATCGAATACTCGAAGCTTCGCAGGGCCCTAAAAGCAAGCCTAAAAAACATTATTCCGCGGAAGTTAAACTGATTGCTAAAAGACTGCGGAACCCAAAGACCCTGGCACTTCGAATCCATAGGGATCAGTATATATCCCAATCTGTTTGACTGGCAACTGTCATAACAGCCACACTCGGGTCCGGCAACTGCGGCGGCACTCTCTGAGTCAACCACCGAATGTTTGCCCCAGTCTGAATCTCTTGTAACACTAGATAGACAAGAGAACGTATAAATCGAGCAATTCATGGATTGCCGGAAAGTTGCCGTCGAAGAGAAGCTCCTCCGAGAACGAAGCGACTCTGAGAGAGTTCTTAACCTTACTATCCACGCGTGTGGATGTAGCTAGGGCTGCGTCACGTCTAACCAACTCCAATCAGCCACTGAAGGGCGGAGTTATACGTGAACAAACTACTGCCCTCAAAAGAAATTACATTGAGAATAATATCCCGTAAATCTTTTCTTGAAGACGTAATGATAACGCCTCAGTAAGGCGGATTACGTATAATAAAGCGTCTAAGTTAAGTCTACTATACATAATGTCGTTCCCAACATTGAAATTGGAAAAGACATAAACGGCGAAAAAGAATATATGCAGTCTTTAATCACACCGTCTAGACGCATATGAACTCTCGGTATGCCCTGCTCTGCCAAAATAAACTATTTGTAAAAATGATAAAATGGCAGAAATGAGCAACGCGGACAAGAAACTAAACTATCATGCTTAGTAGCAGGCTTGTATATATATATATATATATAGCGTCGAAAAAAAATAAAACACATGTTGTAATGACAATATTGGACTGCGTCGGTAAGTCAGGGACAATGTCCCTGTACCGATCGAAAAAACCGAGTCCAATGACGCTATAAGTCTCTTATCCAAGATCGCAGCAATGAAGTCCGAACTAATAATCACTGGAAGATAATGCCAGAAGATATGAAAGGCATCTTCCGATACTACTAAAGGGAAAACTCGAAATCTTTCGAATCCCTTTCGCCATCCTGTCGGACCCTATAAAGCGTTCGGTAGTCCGACCCAGCGCCGTCGGATAATTCCTGATTCGACCGAGAAACTGTCAATTGCTGGGATGCTGCGAAACAACTGTGCTAACTCGGATAGCACGTCCGTCACTGAGGCCTGAGGAGAAGCGGTCTTACGATGCATTGCCGCTGGAAGCTCCGTGATCGTTACCCCGTGCATACTTCCAATATGCGAGCGAACGGAGTGTATAGGCCTCGTGTCCCTTGGCTACCGGATGGCGCGACCTATTCGCCGTGGAATCACTGAATGCCGAAACTGATCGGATACTCGAGGTCACGTAGCCAATGTGCGGTCGTGTGCCCTGCTGTGAGGATGAGGAAGCATTAAAGACAGTCTCTCGGACTGTCTATCTAACGGAGCGTCCCGGGCAACGGACATATGCTCCGAATGTAAAATATCTGAACCACAACATGCGGTCCCCTATGTTGTTGGGCGAGAGAGGAACCTCTCTCGCTCACAGCCCGGACGGACCTGGACAAGCCAGGAACCGGACTAACAGGCTTCCTCCGATCTGTCCTCAATCTGCCGTCACTGGGTGAGTACTAAAGTAATTAAAGTGCTCGCATCACCCAAATCTCCTTCCTAGACCGCAACGGACGAACCCGGCAGCCGAACCATTCGATGAATGTAGGCTACACCGGGTGAGCTAGCGAATGTCACTCCGTAAGCGATAGACATATTCCAAGAGCACTTATTGCCGCTAACTCTTCATTAACTATGATGACAGAGGCACACTTTTGAAAGACATCTCCATAACTCTTCGAACAAGAAACCAGAAATGCTTGGATAGCAAGCATAAAATAATAATATATATAGCGTCGTTCAATAATTCGAAAGTTTGTGTGACATTATTGGACTATGTCGGAACTGAGGGACGATGTCCTTGAACCGAACCAAAAATTTCTAAGTCCACCGACGCTATCAGTTTCTTATCCGGCATCGCAGCATATGTTGTTCCGAAAGGGAAAGCTTGAAATCCTCCGAATCCCTTTCGGTATCCCGTCGGACCGGATGAAACTTTCGGACGTCCGTACCCGCTTCCGCGGAGCGTCCCGACCCAGCATCGTCGGATAAAATATATGCGACAGATTCAGTTGAAGCTGGGATGCTGCGATAAACTGTGCTATTAAGGAAAGCACGTCCGTTCCCGAGGCCTGTGCAGTAGCGGACTTACGATGCATTGCCGCCGAAAGCTCCGTGTACGATGACTCCCGCACACTTCCTATGCGAACGTCCGGAGTCTGCAGGCCTCGTGTCCCCGGCTACCGACCCAGCGCCGTCGGATAATTCTCGATCCGACACCGTTTCTGTCGGCTGCTGGGATGCTGCGATAAGCTGTGCTATGTGCACAAGAATGTCCGGCGTCGAGACCTGCGGAGGCGCAGTCTATCGCTGCTTCGCCGAGGGCAGCTCCGCATCAGATGGCTCCCGCATACTTTTCCTATGCGAACGTCCGGAGTCCATCGGTCTCGAATCCCTGGCTGCCGGATGGTGTGACCTGGTCGCCGAAGAATCCTTGATCGGCGAAGCTGGTAATATATCGGCGGTCACGCAGCCAAGGTGCGGTCGTGTGCGCTGACGAGAAGAGGAAGCCTTAGCAGTCTCAGCGGACTGCCTATACAACGGAGCGTCCCGAGCGACGGACGTATGCTCCGCTAGCGACACATTTTGTACCACAACATCTGGGGCCAGATGTTGTTGAACGAGAGAGGGGCCTCTCTCGCTTGCCGTCTGGATGGACCGGAACGAGCTATGAACCGGACTAAAAGGCTTCCTCCGTTCTCCCTCCGATCCGCCGTCACTGGGTGTGCATTAAGTTAATTTTATAGTGCTCGCATCACCCCAAAATTCCTTCTAGACCGCAACGGACGAACCCGGCTGCCGAACCATTCGGTGAATGGACGCTACACCGGGCGAGCTAGCGGACGTCAAAGGCCGTCGAACCTACTAGGGTCCTCTTAGGCAATTGGCGTATTACATGAGCACTTTTCCGCTAGCCCTTCATTAATTGTGACGACGGAGGCACACTGTTGGAAGACATCACAGATACATCACCCTAATCTTGATCGTCTGAAATAGAAATTGATAAAGTAGAGTGACCCTGCGGGGAAAGGACCGGAGTGTCCAAATCCCCAACAACATACCGTGACATACTCTTCCCATATTGTCATCGAAATCATACGATACAGAACAGGAGTTAATGCGAGTACACTGACCACATATAGAATGATAATAAAGTCAGAGGAAGACTTCCTCTTAAAACAATTGATCAATATCCTTTCAATGTGAAAAGAAAACAAGTCCTGGTACTCGCACTAACCCCTGGCAATCAAAATACATAATAATAATATGATCCATTAATACAGAAAAAATAATTGAAATCAAAATATTTTGAAAAAATATTTTTTCAGAACAGCCCAAGTTTCTGAAAAGTAACGTTGAGCCCCAATGGATCCCAAGCCTAAGTGTGGACAAAAATTTTAAAAATATTTTAAACAATTTATTCAACACTTACGAACAATAATAATGTATCTAGTTATGATTAAAATAACATAAAGATATTATTATTTAGAAATCCCCCCCTCACACAGAGGGCTGTTGTAAATGTAAACAATGAGTGTAAAAACACTAAAATAAGACTCCAGGCACCCAGGTCCGAAATCAGTTACCAAAAATACACTATCTGATGCAAAACAGAGACTTCCAGGGAAGAAACTGCAGAACATCAGATGGTAGATGCAGAACACAACGCCTAACCACCCGTAGGTGAAGACGTAAACATGGGGAAAGAACAGAATTCATTCTGTTATTCAGCTAAAACTCCCAAGAAATTTTAGTAATAATAATTACAGAAACTATGCCAAAAGCATGGGAGAATAGCAAGGGGGAACTTAAAGGACAGGGAGAGAGGAAAACACTTGAAAAAAACAGTGTAACTAAATAATCAGAATGACAACAAAATGGCTGCTGCCTTGAAAATAGGTAACTTAACATAATTTCATTAAAAAATTTTAAGTTACAGCCTTGATAATATTCTGTCACACATTCTTTTCCTCTCCTCCTTCTCTATCCTCCTTAGAATCACCATTTCACTAATATTTATGTGTCTGGCATCATTTAAACTGAGATTTAAAAGCACAAAGATCAGTCAGATGTTAACTGATGAAGGGCCAAACTTAGAATGATAAATGGCGCCAATTTCGGAACGTCCCTGACACTGCGCATGCGCAGTAGGGGCGAAGTGTGGAGGGCCTTTCAGGACATGTTTTCTTTAGTTTTAGATGCAAATTTTGGGGATTGGGGGGCAAAATTTGTGTTTGGCCCTATATTTTAAGAGTTAGCACCAGCTATGTCTGGGTCATTGGTACAGTATAAAAATATAAGACCAGCACCGACAGTCTGACACTATTTGTTTTAATAAGAATTGTGCGGTTTCCAAAATGGAGTAATATAGGAAAGCTAAATTTTAAACAATGATGTTACAACTTAAGAAACTGGGCAGCAATTTCCATGTA
This sequence comes from Pictodentalium vernedei, assembly GCA_031216915.1. Classification (NCBI taxonomy): domain Eukaryota; kingdom Metazoa; phylum Mollusca; class Scaphopoda; order Dentaliida; family Dentaliidae; genus Pictodentalium; species Pictodentalium vernedei. The sequence goes on along the minus strand of CM062291.1, from coordinate 66,987,078 downwards.
ATAAGAATCATACATGACCGTGTGACAAGTTGAAAGTGTGGCTTAGCTTTTAATTATTCATAGAATATTAAAACGAACAGAGTTTTGGAATCAGTAGTGTTGACACATTCCCCAGTCGTTTAACGTATAAACACTGTTTTTGGCGTTATGGCTGTGAGTAAAAAAAAGTGACGGTTTATTTTGACCTTGTAACAATCGGCGCACCCCTATCAGCAAAGGATGTCCTTTTCTGCTGATGCCAATGATTCACCGATTACCCCATTATCAGCCGATGCCGATAATAGGTTCATCACTACTCCAAAGTGGGCAGCAGAAATATAAAGGGCTAGCTAAAATTTACTCCTACGCTGCGGCCATGATAGACTAAATAGATAAAATGCTGAAATGAATCATTTATAATTATATCTCCCACTTAGAGAACTTTTACCCCAAGCTTTGGTTACTAGTTCAAACAGAGACTATTTACTGCAGTAACAAACACTTTCTGAGTTCTCACAGGTTAAATAAACATTACCCACAAGTGGAATGCTGAAATGGACATTCTTGATAAGTCAACCTTGATAAAATTCAAGCCATGATAAACAGATGGCAAAAAGCTTTATTATATGCAACTCAACAAGACAGCGGAAAATGTCTCAACAAATATTTGTTGATATCTACTTTCACGATGGATATAATTTATTTATTGAGGATTAACAATACTTTCGACAGTCAGGGTCACCTCGGGTCGGACAGTTTTACGGGTGGAGGAAGTTGGAGAGAACCACTCAATGGCAAGCAACTTTCAGGCTCTCCAACAAACTATCTCCACACAAGCAGGGTTAGCATTGGTTGAAGACAAGTGCACCATCAATGTGCAGTATGCCTTAGTATACAATGCCACAGTGCCTCCATTTGGGCAATGAGGGTGCCTTGCCGAAGGACAACACGGTTGCCTGAGGTGGGATTTGAATCAAGGACCTTTCACTTGCAGCCTGCACCTCTACCTACTGAGCCAATGCACCTCTACCTACTGAGCCACTGTGTCTCTGATGGATATAAGAGAATATCTCTACACTACAGAAATGACACAATAAGTTTAGATTTATTTATTTATTTATTGGTGTTTAACATACTTATGCACAATGGCTAATCATGACCGTGACAGTTTTGCAGGTGGAGGAAGCCAGAGTACCCGGAGAGAATCACTGAGCAACGACGAGCAGCTGCCAGCTCCCCAACATCATAACTCTGCACTGCAGAACAGGCACTTCAGATATGTTAGATTCCTGTTCTATATGTATGGAAAAAGTTGAAGAAGGAATACTATGCGACAAATGCTTATCCTGGTTCCACTATCATTGTGAAAATATGAACTCTGATGAAGGCTTCACACAGCATTTTAAGTATCCAGTTGAACGAACTCATTGAACAAATGCAACAAACTCACAAACAAAAACCAACAAGGAAAAAGCAACAATTAAGGACTCGCTGCTATCAAATCAGTCTCATTCAAATTCTATTAAGGAATCAGACAAAAAATCCCACCCCACAGAAGATGATAAATTGAATATTAATACCATCAACAATATTCATTTGGTAAGTGATGAAGAACCCGGGGAAAAAAATAAGCACTGATGCAGATAATTTGATCGGCACAGAGAGCTCAATAGAAAAGAAGAAGATTAAAAAGCCGAAGAAAAATTTGGGCCAACATACAGGTCCCACTGCAAATGAAACGGCTGAACAACTGAACCTAGCAAAAACATACATACAGGAACTAGAACGGAAATTAAATGATCTGGAGAATTCTAACAAAATCTTGTTATCCAGATTGGAGTCAGTAGAGGCACAACGAGATTCAACTGTGAAACCAGAGAGTGAATATAACCCGAAATGCTTCAGTGAACTGAATAAAAGTAATTCAAACTTTAATTTGCACGTAACGAGTGAGATAACTCAGTTGAAAGATATACTAAACAAAATAGAAATGGAAGCTCTAAAAACAAGAGTAACAGACTTGGAGTTAAAATTAAAAGCTACCTCATCACCCACAGCTTCAGATTTACAAACTCGTATGAATACAGTCAAAGAGAATGACCATCAAGAGACATATGAAAATATCAATGTACATATACCGCCACCGAGAAATAATATGCAAAATCGAGCAGCCAATCAACATCTGATAAGTCAAAATCAACCTACATGTACAAATGGGAAAGCAAGTGTACCTTTATACCATACTAATTTACAGGCCCACCAAGGACAAAATCAGCAATATCTTCAACAGCACCCAGTCTACCACGCTGGTCAAATACCAGACACCAGGTATGCTTGGATACAGCAGCCCTGCTATGCACAGACATATGTGCACAACCAACAAAAAACACCTATCTATTACTATTACACTACAGGATATGGATCTGGCTACAAGGGTCCAAATTATAATTACCAAAACTCAGTCTCTCAGAATATCAACTATGCAAATCAGGTTTCAAATGAAAATTTGCTCAACCAACCTAAAAGTATGTCAAACACGTTATCAAGAAGTTATGCGTACTAGTGGAAATAAAGATGTTTATGCCAACCAATGTAAAACAAATGCTAATTACAGAAATCAGGCATCTGATAAAGTTGTTAAACCTAATAGAGACGATCTGAACTTGAAAGGATATGTTATATCTCCCTCACAAACATCAGCAGATGGACTAGAAAAACAAAAAACTTATATGGACCATGGTCAAGATGAAAAAATGAAATCAGGAACTACACAATATGGACAAGCACACACTGTGATATCAACATATGCAAATACTTCCAAGACATTTACCAACAAAGAGAGAAACCTACCTTATGATCATACCAATAGAGATGCGAAGAAAGATAATGTACACGCAGCCAGAAACAGACAGAAACCTCTCTTTAATAGGCAAGACAAAAGCAATACTAAAGATTATACTTCTGCAAAACCCAGACAATTTGAGCACATTCATTCTTTTTTGTACCAGGTCCGGGCCTGAGAGGCAACATGGAAGCCGGCTCCCACCAACAACAACAATTTGTAAAGGTTGATAAAGAGAACGTTCTAAGGATCATCACTCTCAATGTAAAAAACATCCTAACTAATCTGTGCTATATAAATAATCTGATGAAAAACTGTGATATAATATGCCTGCAAGAGACTTGGCTATTTAATTACCAGCTGAAAGACCTGAACAACATAGACAATAATTTCAACAGTTTTGGAAAAGCAGTTGATGATGATGATCCTTTACCCCCTACACAGAAACTACGTGGCTATGGTGGAGTTGCCATACTATACAGAAAAGATTTGGCACACAGAGTAAAAAAAATGTCCAGATGGCAGCAGCAGGGTAGCTATAATAGAACTAAACACAGATCCCTCAATCATAATATGCAACGTGTATATGCCATCGAGAAACTCAAAAAATGCAGCTAGCTATGAAGACACTTTATCAGAGCTACAAGAAATTACAGAAAAGTATGGGGAATCTCACAGACTAATTCTTTGTGGTGACTTCAATGCTTCCCTTCAAACAAGAACTTCAAATAAAGCAGATCTAAAGCTACAAGCATTCTATGAAATAAATAATCTTAAAACACTTCAGACAGGACAGCCTACATTCTTCCATGTTAATGATAAAGATAAATCAGAAATAGACTACTTCTTCCTCAACACAAAAGCAACTGAAATACTTGAAGACATACAGGTAGAAGATAATCCTATTTTCAACACATCTGATCATATTCCAGTGAAAGCAACCTTACTTCTGGAAAGTAAGAAAACTAAAAAGAGAGAAGAACCAGAATTCATCCCCAGGCCAAACTGGCGGCTATGCAACAAGGAACACTATAATAGCTGCATTGACAAGAATTTAAAGGACAATGGACAGTATAACTCTGAGTTCGGGGCAATTCTGGCACTAGGTCACCTCACCTCAGTCTTAAAAAATGCAACAGCTGAGAGTATCGAAGGCCACGAGAAATTCAAAAAACCTAACAACATCCCAAAAAAGAGAATCTGGTCGCAAGATTTACAAAAGCTTTAAAGATGTATAAGAAAACTTGGTGGGAATGGAAAAGATCCAAAAATGCTACGAAGCTAGCACAGGGCTTCGTTAGAATGAAGAAAGCAAAGAGAAATCTAAGGAAAACACAAAGAAGAGAAGAGGTAAAACAAAATATACAGCTCAAAGAAAAGATCATGAGTGGAAAAGACGACCCAAATATTTTTTATGCCTTAATTAGGAATCAGAGGAAATCACCAAATTCTCTCACTAACTGTCTAGTCCTTGCCAATGAAACTTTCAATACAGATTTCAAATCCTTGGCATCACCATCAGAGCACAAAAATTTTGACCAAGATAAGAGAGAGATGGTCAGAAAGGACATCAAACACATTGAAAACATATGTACCGAAAGTGACTCAGATATTGTATCAATCACAAATGAAGAAATTGTGAGAGCAATAAGTAAACTCAAAAGCAAGAAGACTGCCGATTACATGAATTTGATGGCCGAACATCTCAAATTTGGAGGCCAAAAATTTAGAGAATTTCTGAAAAATTTCCAGAATACTGTCCTACAGAATAAAACAATTCCCTCAATTTTGAAAGAAGGCATAATTACTCCAATTCACAAGAAAGGAGACATATCCAATCCAGGTAACTACAGAGGAATCACGGTCACTTCTATATTAATGAAAGTCCTTGAACACATCTTAAATGCCAGACACAAGGAGATTCTGAAATTCTCACAATCACAACTACAGTTTGGATTCACTGAAGAAATGTCCTCTACTGATGCAGCCTTCATACTCTCAGAATGTATAAATGAATCCATCAATAAAAAACATCCAATTATAACAACAACACTGGACAGGCAAAAAGCATTTGATGGGGTCGACCATGAATTTTTACTTAGAAAATTGTTCATCGATGGGATTCGGGGAAATGACTGGTTGCTACTAAAGGACTTATACACAGACCTCACTTCACAAGTGAAATGGAACAACCTTCTGTCAGACCCTTTTAAAATCAACCAGGGTGTTAGACAAGGCGGAGTTTTATCCACCCTCCACTATAACCGGTATAATAATCCACTCCTTCTCCAACTAGAAGATCAGTTTACAGGAGCCAGCATTGGACACATCAAGATACCTCATATAACCTGTGCTGATGACCTAGCACTTACGTCGTATATAAAGAACGAAATGCAGGTTATGATAAATACTGTAGAAGACTTCGCTAATGAAGAAAGATACATCATTAACCCAGCAAAAAGTACCATCCTAAACATCACACCAAGGGGCACAGAAGAAATAAAACTTCAAATGTATGAAGGAGATTTAAAATACTCCACAGAAACAAAGCACCTCGGAATTATCAGAAAACTAAGGAATGCACCTGAGGTAGACTCCAAAATTCAAATAGGAAGAAGTACAGCCTATTCCCTAATGGGTGCAGGATTTCATAGCATAAATGGCCTGAAACAGAGTCTAAATGCAAAATTATGGACCACCTTTGTAACCCCAAGAGTGACTTTTGGTTTAGAAATCCTCAACATCTCACCATCAGACAAAAAGAAACTAGAAATCTTCCAAAGAAAGTCTCTTAGACAGATGCAGGGACTACCAGACAGAACTCCAAATTCAGTTTTGCTGGCACTTCTTGGTATCATGCCAATTGAAAATACTATACACAAAAAAATGCTCTTAATGTTTGCCAGAATTTTGAGGAATAAAAATTCTATCCTGTATAAAATCGCTGAACGTCAACTAGCAGTGAAACACCCAGATGAAAAAAGCTGGTTCAACAAAATCAAGACTGTCCTGCTTCACTATAGCCTGCCAACTGCATACAGTCTGATGGAAAATGTACCAGAGAAAAGACATTGGAAAAAATCAGTCAACACAGCTATTTCAACAAAAATAAAAGAAACCTGGTTCGACGACATTGGCAGTAAGTCCTCTCTGAGATACATCAACCCTGCCAGTCTAGCAGTGGGAAAGGCCCACCCAGTATGGGAAACAGTGAGAGACAATGTACACGACAGCAGAAGGGCTCAAATCAAATGCAGATTGCTCACTGGTACCTACACACTGCAAGCTAACAGAGCAAGTTTCAACCAATATACTGTCGACCCAACTTGCAAATTGTTTGAAAATGGAGCAGAAACAAGACAGCACTTTTGGCAGAATGCAACAGCTTTTATAATGAAAGATCCGCATTCAAAAATCAACTGAAGGAACTGTTGGGACCAGGACCACCAAATAACATTAACAACCCGGAAGTGCTAACTCAGCTTATTTTGGATGACAGTGTCGTACTATCACCAGGGGAATCCCCCGACAGCCTCGAAGTGATTGAATTGAAAACTAGGGAATTCATCCACACACTCCACTACAAGCGGCTGTCATTACTCTCCAACGAAAATCCAGTGCACTAAAAGAACATTTTACTAAAAACTAAAGCAACCAATACATTATCATTATCATCTCATTCTCTCATTATCAAATTATCATTATTTTTTCAAAATTCTCAACGGACTCAACGCACAAAGATGTGTGGTGTGCCGAAAAGTCAACAGCAGAACTTTAAGTAACAAGAACAAGAACAAGAACAATGGCTAATCATGATTGAAACATGGAAATAAAGTCAAGTCCAACCATTAGTTTGTACCAATGCTGCTCATTTTAGAGGACTTCAACCACAAGTTTTAGTGAGCACAATAAACAAGCCCAGCTTCACTCCCCAGGGTTCCCACAGGGAGACAGGCAGTACTTTAACTGTAATTAAAGTATCAAAAATAACAACAGCACCTTCTGTCTTTGAGTATAGGTAAAGGACAGAGATGGGCGGTATTGGAATTTTGAGTTCGGTATTAGTTTCGGTATTTATAAAGGGATATACCTCGGTATCGGTTCAGTATCTGATTTGACTGAGATTTGCTAATAGTACCAAAGGGGAACTCACATCAGAAAATACAGAATAACTTGTTCTTATATCATTCTATCACAGAGCCACAAACGCCAATGCCAATGAGCAAAGCAGTGGCATTCTTCTAGAAAAACAAATCATATCTACAGTAATTTTGTGACTTATTCTAAACACACCTTAACCTTTAACCCCCTGCACACTGATGTCAAAATATCCAGATTTGAAGTAGCCATTTTTCCCTTAATGCAACTGTGAATTTAACCAATTCAATCTTGTTTGACAGAGCGCATTGAGCTTTGTCAAACACGATTGAATTGGTTAAATTTCTAGTTGCATTACGGGAAATATATGCACCCTGAAATTTAGATATTTCGACATCAGTGAGCAGGGAGTTAAAGCCCAATTTCAGGCATATGCAATCTCAGAACACGTGCCCTAAGTATACTGAGTATATCATCTTCAAGAGGTCCTGCTGACAATAGACAAAGCACCTGGACAGTGATTTCAAGACAGGTCTTGGTTGCCTGTTAAGGCAGCCAAGACTTGGCTAGAAATCACTGCTAAGCAGTTGGACATGAACAGGTTGTAGTCGAGGGAGAACTCAGGACAACTGCCCATGCCTATGAGGGATAACCCTTTACCCAACAAGTCGCCCATATCCGACCCACGTAATATACAAATTCAGCAGTTGAAAAAATATTATTTTTCAAAAAAATTCAACAAAACCATATCATGTGATCCCTCGTTGGAACGAGCTCGTTCCAACGAGGGGTCACATGACATGGTTTTGTTAAAATTTTTTGAAAAATTTAAAAAAAAGATACTTAAAATAATAAATTTTGATATCGTCTGCGTTGGGTAAAGGGTTAACAAACAAAACAGAAAATAAAATAAGCCACTTCTTTCATGAAAATGAACCCTCCAACTGCTATCAAACCTCAATGGGGCCTTATAAATAGTGAATGTAGTAAAATTTGAATATTCAGACAGTTCCGGTATTCAATGATTAGTTTGGTTCGGTTTTTTGGTATGCCCATGATATCGGTATTGGTTCAGTTTTGCAGTACATTGCCCATCTCTGGTACTGGATTATCTTACTTATGACTGCAAGGAAATCTAGAAGTTTTCACAAGGGGCAGTCACTCATGAGATAATTCTGATACCTACTCAAACACTTTGAGGTGTGAAAGAATGAAAATGAATTGTCTGAATGCTTACCTATCCCACAAAGATCCTGTCTAACGGATATGTCATCCACTGCAGCATCTGTCAACACTGGTGTTACTTTTGATACACCAATAAACTTCAATGATATAAAAGAATCATTAAGATCAAGTGGAAGATCAACACAGATGTATTTCCAAACACCTTTACTTGATGAAATGTCTGAATCATTATGAGACCACAGCACAGTTTCCACTGATGTATTCCAGTTCTTCAGGGTAAGGTGAAGATCTGCATAATCCCCACCAGTCAAAATCTTGAAGTTATAAAAATAAAAGTCTACACTGACCATGCTTGAAGATGAAACAACAGGTGAGATTAAAGCACTGTGTTGGTTTGAGAAATATTCACCTTCTTCTACATACATGTAATAACCTGAAAAAGATAGAACAATATTCTTAGACTGCACTGACTAAGAACAGCCTTTGCTTGACCTTTTACCCAACAAATTGGCCACATCTGCCCATGTAATATGCAAATTCATAAGCTGAAAAAATACTATTTTTCAAAAAATTTCAACAAAACCATATCATGTGACTCCTCTTTGGAATGAGCTCGTCGAGATCAATCCAGTGAGCGGTCACATGATATGGTTTGGTTGAAATTTGTTGAAAAATTTGAAAAAAAAACAAATATTAAAATAATAAATTTCATATCATCTGCGGTGGGTAAAGGGTTAAATACAAGTCTAAATTTAACAGATACAAGCTTCCATTTATCTATGTAAGTTTTGATGGTGGATGCGGCAACCAAAGAATTGTTTCACATTTTGTTTCGCAATTGTTTTCGACTTAATTGACTGGAAAGGCTTGTAGTAAATTCAAGACCTGTATATTTTTTATGTTAGTTATTAGATTGTTAATACAGTCAGCTGTTTAAGTACTTTAGTTTTCTTGCAGCTGCTGCCTTTGGTACCTATGATGGAGCTGTGATGCGGAAGGAGGGGGATGGATCACAAACTAACGTCCTTTGGCTTCAATTGTTTCAGCTCAACTATATACAATCATCTTTGTTTCTTTTATTACATCAATTCTCAGTTGTCTGCTCCTCCATATCATTTATGTTTCTTTTATTATAACAATTCTCAGTTGACTGCTCCTACATACAACTGAAGAGTGAATAATGAGATTTTTGGGCTCCATAGTATCATTGGAGAGGAACTTAAATTTTGAATTCTATTTCTTACTTGATACATATTTAACTCTTAACCTGCTGGGTATTTTATAAATATTTTTCATCAAATCTTGTCATAACTGCTATATATCCGCCAGCAGCATGCAATGAGTTAAACAACAAGAGGTACCAGAGGGCCTGAGGGCGCTCACCTGACATGGTAGCCTAAATATCAACCCGGAGAATTGATTTCAACAAGTTGCATCTGCTCCTCCTAAGAAAAGCTTATACCAAATATCCAAAGATTATGACCAGTGGATCTTAAAAAAAAGATTTTTAAAGAATATTCCTCATATTGAACTAAGTTATAATTCTGGCTCCCACAGGGAGCCCAAATATGAACCCAGGTACTTGGCTTTAACAAACTTGAATCTCATCCCCCCAAGGATGCTGCACACCACATATCAAAACATTCCGACTGCTGGATCTGAAGAAGAAGATTTTTTAAGAAAATTCCTCATTTCGAACTAAGTTACAATTCAAACTCCCACAGTGAGCCCAAATATGAACCTAGGGACATGACTTGAACAAACTTGAATCTCACCCCCCACCCCCTAGGGATGCTGCATACCAAATATCAAAACATTCTGACTGCTGGATCTGAAGCAGAAGATTTTTAAAGAAAATTCCTCATTCTGAACTAAGTTATCATTCGGGATCCCACAGTGAGCCCAAATATGGACCTAGGGACATGGCTTGAACAAACTTGAATCTCAACCCCCTAAGGATGCTGCATACCAAATAAAAAAAACATTCCGACAGCTGGATCTGAAGAAGAAGATTTTTAAAGAAAATTCCTCATTTTGAACTAAGTTTTAATCCGGGCTCCCACAGTGAGCCCAAATATGAACCCAGGGACTTGGCTTGGACAACCTTGAATCTCACCCCCAAACATGCTGCATACCCAATATAAAAAGATTCTGCCTGCTGGACCTTCAGAAGAAGATTTTTAAAGACATTTGCCTGAAATGCACTAAATTCAAATTCGGGCTCCTATACTGAGCCCAAATATGAACCCAGGGGGCCGATTTGAACAAATTTGAATCAGATCCACCCCACAATGTTGCATACCAAATATCAAAAGATTCTGCCTGCTGGATCTGGAGAAGATTTTTTAAGAAATTTGCCTGAAATGCACTAAGTTAGAATTTGGGCTTCTATAGTGAGCCCAAATATGAATCCAGGGGGCCAATTTGAACAAACTTGAATCAGATCCACCTTATAATGCTGTATACCAAATATCAAATGATTCTGCCCACTTGAGCTGGAGAAGAAGATTTTTTAGTAATTTCTCTAATATACTTAGGGTGCTATCGGAGTTATGCCCCCTATGGAGCCCCAAGTATGCATGTCCATTTCATTTTAACAAACTTGAATTGACATATGGTAATGAACATCCATATCAAGTTTCGAGCAAATCGACCTAGCAGTTTCAGAGGAGAAGTCGTTTGAAATATGTTCACGACGCTGGATGGACGATGGACGGCAAGTGATTATTATTTATTTATTGGTGTTCAAGGTCACATATTTATGCACAATGGCTAATCATGACCATGACGGCAAGTGATAAAAATTCGGTGAGCTACTTAATAAAGACTGAGGGTCAAGAAAAAAAAAAAAATTTCCTTCAAAAAACGTGTGACTATGATATGTGAAGAGTTCATAAAACATTGCAGAACCTGCATTTCTGTACCTGTCATGGAAAAAAGTTAACCCTTTACCCAACGGATTGGCCACAGCCGCATGACTAATATGCAAATTCAGCAGCAGAAAAAATATTTTTCAAAAAATTTAAACAAAATTATATCATGTGACCCGTCTTAGGAATGAGCATGTCGAGCTTGTTCCAATGAGGGGTTACATGATATCGTTTTGTTGAAATTTTTTGAAAAATTTTAAAAAGTGATATTTAAAATGATAAATTTTGATATCGTTTGCATTGAGTCAAGGGTTAATTAGCTCTCTGCTGATGTGCAGAAGAATGTAATTTTAGTTTAATAAAGCTTTGCTTTTGCTGGAAATATAGAAACTTTAAATGTTTAAGATCAAATTGTACTATATTATCATAACTATCTTATGTTTGAGTGTTTGGGAGTGTTTGGGGACATAAAAGATAGTTTTTCTGTTACAACTTTATGTTTTTCAGGCCATGCTGATAGGTTGCCAATAAAACTCAATTTCCAACAGGAAACCATTACTCAAATGGCATGATGGTCCGCATAGGGCAAACATTAATCTTATGTAGTCACATCTACATCTAAAGTTTACCTCAAAAAGCCAACTATGTCAGATGCATGGGCACAATTCATTTAAACAAATAGTAAATTCTCATTCAGGTTCTGTGCTAAATTTCAAACTCTTCTGGAGACAAAGTAATGCAAAATATCAAATATTAAATGATTTTGCCTGGAGGGTTTGAAGAAAGAGATCTTTGATGAATATTCCTCATACTGTTAAAATTTGGACTCTCAGAGGGGGAGCCCAAATATGTGCCCAGTGATTTGATTTGAAGAAACTTGAATCTCAGAACACTGATGTCAGTACTATGTAAGAAAAGAATCCGACTTGTAAATGAGAAGAAAAAGATTTTTTAAAAGACTAGTCCTTATACTGCACTAAGTTAAAATTTGGGATCAGACATGGAGCCCAAATATGACCCAAGGGACTTGCTTTGAACAAACTGGAATCTGAACCTCCTAAGGTTGCTGCATATCAAATATCAAATGATTCTGACTGATGGATCTGAAGAACATTTTTAAAGGAATTTCCCGATATTTCCCCGATATTGCCCTAAATTAAAATTTTGGTTGCCATAGGGAGCCCAAATAAGAACCCAGGGACTTGATTTGAACAAACTTGAGTCTGAACCTTCTAAGGATGCTGCATATCATATATCAGAAGATTCTGACTGGTACATCTCAAAGAGAAGATTTTTAGAGAATATTTCTCACAATGCACTAAGTTAAAGTTCAAGCTCCCATAGGGAGCCCAAATACCAGGGACTTGAATTGAACATTTATGAATCTGACCCTCCTAAGGATGATCTATTGCAGTCACCAAAAGATTCTGACTGGTGGATCTGAAGAAGAAAATTAAACAAGATATACACAAGAGGCCCCAGGGGGCCTGAGGGCACTCACCTGACATAGTAGTCTAAATATCAAACCAGGGACTTGACTTGAATAAGCTGCATACACCCCTCCTAAGAAAAGCATATACCAACTAGATGAAGCAGTTGTGCCCACACAATACACAGGATTTTCCTTCTATTTTCAGTTCCTGCACTTTTACATCACAAAATTGAGATAAACGCATAAAAAACAGATTTTTTTTTACTTTTGTTTGGAAAGACCCAAACAAAATATTTTTCAGCCTAAAATTTTTTTTTCTTCTTAAAATTGACCAAAACCCATAAAAAACCAAAAAACTAATTTCCGGATTTTGGTCAAAAAGTCCCACCCGGCCCCCAAATTTTCAGTGTAAAAAAATAATTTTTTTTTGTCTTAAAATTGACCGAAACGCATAAAAAAACAAAACAAAAACTTCCGGATTTTGGTCAAAATTTATTTTCTAAGTCTCACCCGGACCCAAAATGTTCAGAGTTAAAAAAAAAAAAATTTTGTCTTAAAATTGACCAAAACGTATAAAAAACAAAAAAACTAATTTCCAGATTTTGGTCCAAAATTTTCCAAAAGGCCTCCAAATTTTCAGTGTAAAAAAAAAAAAAAAATTTTTTTCCCGTAACCCACAGTGTTAAAAAGTGCTGATTCAGCACTTTTTCAAAGTCACAGAAAAGTACCCCATGATAAAACCGATAGCAATTTTTTTTTACCATTCCATTTTGTTGGTCGAAAGGAAGCTTCACACCAAATAAGAATTCTCAGTGCCGTGTAGTTTTGGAGATATGGGCGTTTTATTTTTTTTCTATTTTTAGCTCCTGTGGTTCCCATGGGGCGACGGGGAAAAAAATTGGGCATAAATTAAGTACTTATGACCCAATAAGCCCTCATAACAAATTTGGTCCAAATCTGCCTCTTGGTTTGGAAAATAGAAATTTTGGGATGGGCAAAAATTCTTGGCCCTCCCATAACGATGGCAAATATAGCCCATATAACTTCTCTTGAGCAAATCTGAGTCTACACCCCAAAAGGCAGCTGCACACCTAATATCAAGTCTCTGCTATTGCTGGTTCATGAGAAGATTTTTTAAGATTTAGGCTCACTTTTTGAGCGTGGCCCTACCAAGGGGCGGGTCAACTTGATTTGAACAAACTTGAATTGACATATGATAAGGTACATGCACAGCAAATTTTGTTGAATTTGGTCCAGTAGTTTGTTAGAAGAAGACGATAATGTAAAGTTAACACCGGACGGACAGACGCCAGACAGAAAGTGATTAGTAAAGCTCCCCTTGAGCTTTGCTCAGGTGAGCTAAAAATGGAATCTGTCCCCCTCCAAGGATGTTGTACACCAAGTATTAAAAGATTCTGATTGGTAGTTCTGGAGACAATTTTTTTTTTAATTTTGTGGGTGCCAACAGAATTATGCCTGTTGTGGTGCCCCCTATGGAAAGGCAACTTTATTTGAACAACCCTAAATTGAAATGTGATAAAGAACATGCAAGTGGCTCAGTGGTAGACTGTTGGACTAGAGGTTCCAAGTTCAACCCCTGTCCGGGACGACCCATGTTGTGTCCTTGAGGAAGGCACTTTATCCCGGTTGCCTACATGGGGGCACGATGATGCCGTGTACTAAGGCGTACTGTACATTGATGGTGCACGTGTCTTCAACCCCTGTAACCCTGCTTGAGCAGAGCTTGAACAGAATTGGAATGTTGAGGAGTTGACAGTTGCTCGTCGATGCTCGGAGGTTCTCTCTGGGTACTCCAGCTTCCTCCACCTGTAAAACTGTCACAGTCACGATTAGCCATTGTGCATAAGTATGTGACCTTAAACACCAATAAATAAATAAATATAAATAAATAAGAACATGCAAATCAAATTTGGTTCAATTCGGCCCAGTAGAGAAGTCAATAATGTAAAGTTCACGGCCGATGAGTGGACAACAAATGGAAAGTGATCAGCCCCACCCCACCCCCGCCGAGCTTCGCTCAGTTGAGCTAAACAGGATCACCATTGACCCTTTACCCACCCAGAATAGCAGATTGTACTTTCATAAAAATTTCCTGAATAACTAAATGTTGTCCGTTTTGTCTCAAAAACACAGCTTATGACTCCTCACTGGAACGAGGTCAACCTGAGACAAAAAATGGAAAAATAAAATTTGAATGCCAATTTTTGTGAATAGTACTGGTTGATTTTGGCAGTATACCAGATAAAGGGGTTAACAGTCTCAATGAGCTCTGTGTATCAGGGTTCCTGCAATTTTCTGATAACCAAATTCAAAGATTTTCAAAGACAGTTTTCAGTGAAATTCCAAGATTTTCCAAGATGCCAAAGAACAAAAATAAAAGATTTTCAAAGATAATATTCAAACTGTAGTTCAAACCTCAACCAAAAATGTGAGTTAGATTATTTTACATGCTATAACACTAATCACTTATGTTTTCATCACATATAACAAAACAGCCCTGAACTTGACAGTACAATACATACAAGGTGATTTAGTACCTGGACACTTTGATTTGTTTCTGTTTCTTTTTTGACAAAACTGACAACTTAGATTTGTATCAGTCTGTTTTGAGCATGCACTTATTTGCGATTTCAATGTGTGAAGACCCATACTTTTGATGCTGAAGGCTTCACATAATTTACGCTGCAATTCATGAATATTGTTTACTCCCTGCAACCACTTGAAAGTTTCATACCAAGAATCTTGAAACATTCAGCTCCCTGCAACCACTTGAAAGTTTCATACCAAGAATCTTGAAACATTCAGGACATTATGAAAAGTGACAATATAAAATAAAACGTATATTGCAAATCATCAGTTTTCTAGGGTTGTATAAAACAATTTGGGGGGTTGGCTTAACCCTTTACCAAACAAATTGGCCACATCCACCTACATAATATGCAAATTCAGCAGCTGAAAAAATATTTTTCAAAAAATTTCAACAAACCATATAATGAGACCCCTCATTGGAACAAGGTTGATGAGCTCGTTCCAAAGAGGGGTCACATGATATGATTTTGTTGGAATTTTTGGAAAATTTTTAAAAAATCATATTTAAAATAATAAATTTTGATATGGTTTGCATTGGGTAAAGGGTTAATGAAAACACACTGCCATATAACATTCATTTTAATTGGACGATTTCCAAGTTACAGTCGCACAGATGAGCAGTAATTCAGCTAATAGTATTCAAATAACTTACATGCTATTGTTAAAATGCACTGATAGGTTAAAATTGACAGGTATTGCATCCGATACTGAATGTATCACATTCCACTCAGAGTAAACAAAACTGTGGAGGGTGAAATGGGTCAAATTCAATTATTTTTAAAGATATTTTGAAAACTGTTGGAAATTCAAAGATTTTCACCACTGGAATTTTCTTTTATAAATTCTCAGATTTTCAAAGACTTTCAAGCTGGTGTGAACCCTGTGTGTTGGAAGTTGGAATAAAACTTATACTTGCCAGAACTGGGAGTGTGGTGGCTGCATGGTTAGAGCATTGAACTTCCAACCAAAAGGTTAAAAGTTTGATACTGACCAGTGGTAAATGCATTACCAAATGCACACGATGTCAAAATTTTTTATTTTCAATATTATTTTTCAAAAAGTTCCAACAAAACCATACCTTGACCCCTCATTTTAAGAAGCTTGATGAGCTTGTGCCAATGAGGGGGAGGGGGGCACATGGTATATATTTTTTTTCAACTGGTTGATTTGAAAATTACATGGGCGGATGTGCTGATTAGTTAGGTAAAGTGTTAATCCTGATTGCCTATGTGGGGGCAATGTGATGTTATGTACTAAGTCATACTGCATGTCGATTGTGCACGTCTTCAACTGCTGTACTTTGCTTGCCACTGCCCAGTGGTTCTCTCAGGTATCCTACTTCCTCCTGCTTCCTACCTACATTCATAAAACCGTTTCACACAATGGGATCCTGTCTGTCAAAAGTGTCATTAAACCACAATAAGACAAAAACAAACAAAACTTACCGGATCTATTTTGATAAGTGTGATCAACTTGGGGTCCAACATTCAACAAAGAAGATCTGCCTTTGTGACGTATCCATCTAAATTCATTGTTATCTCGAGTGTATCCACAGATGAACTGGTGTTCAAACTGACAAGTTACAGACCTGAGGTGATCTGGAAAATATATGAAAATACATAATTTAACTTCATGACTTCACAATTAAAATGTACTGCTTGTGAGGTAAGTTAATGAACATGCAGCTCTACAAAACAAAACTAGATGTGTCCATAAGGTAATCAACAGGTAAATAACACTCTCTCTAGGAATCACGTAAACATCACCATGTCCTTGTTCCTCTGAAATAGAAACTAAGAAACGAGATTGACTCTGTGGTGAGAGGACCAGCAGTGGCCTCTCGCCGCTAACAACATACTGTGACACCCGTCTCCAACGTCTGTCATCCCATCCGACACATGTTGAGCAAGAATTAGTGGGAGTACATCGACTACAAGCAAGGTAACCAACATGTAAATCAGAGGAAGGCTTCCTCGCCTTGCATTTTGAGCAATACGCTTTCATAATGAAGCAAAATAAAGTCGATCGTACTCCCACCAACTCCACAATAAATATTAGAAAAAGATACATAATAAATAACATTCAAAATATAAATCGAAAAATAATTTACACAAAAAACTTTGTCGAAAAATTTTGACAAGATCCCAAGTCCCCAAAGGGAACGATGAGCCCAAATATGTATCCCCCGATAGAGCCTAAGTGTGGACAAGAATTTTTCTCTTATCCAAAAAATTAATTGCTACACTACCGGAATATTTAATGTATCTTACAACAGTCCTACCATGATAATAAATAGGAAACTACATATATTAACAGAGCGTTGTCAATGTAAACAACATCAGTAGAAAAACCAGAAACAAGACTCCAGGCACTGAATAAAAAAGGCCCAAAGTCAGTAACAGATTTTGAACTATCCGATGTAAAGCAAGATCTTCATCAGAAGAAAAAACAATACATTGGATGTATGATGCATGATCAAAAATGCCTAAACACCCCTAGGGTGAGGACGTAATCATGGGGATATACAAAATAAACATTCTGTGTAACATGTCAAACTCCCAAGAAATTTATAAAAGAAAATTCAATAAAACAAGCCAAAAAGCTTGGGAGTTTAACTGGGGGGCTTCAAGGAAGGATAGGGAAGGAACACTTAACAAACAGTGAAAAAATCATTAGCAAGAATGATGACGTCAGGCCCATGTCCCGAAAATCTAAATTTTATAGTAAATTTCCTTTCTTATTATACCTACCACAATTGTTTACTACAGGCTTGCACTACAGTGGAAGTCCCTAACTCGGATAAAATACTCTCTATTTTTGTCTTTCCCAAGCAATTTGGGAAAGAAAAGTGGCGCAAAAGCACCAAGAAAAAATAAGCCAAAACTGGGTCAAGAGCAACCGGCGCAGACCCAGTACGGGACGCTCTCTCCCAAGTACAACTCCACGACTTCCGTTGCCATATATACGTCGCTAAGGACTCATTCTTTTTGAATCCGTCAACATTAGAGTTATGTGATCAGCGGGGAGGAAGGATTCTTTACCCGTAAAGAAGACGGGAGGGCCTCCATGTAAACAATTGTGGTAGGTATAATAAGAAAGGAAATTTACTATAAAATTTAGATTTCTTATCAACCTACTCACAATTGTTTACTACAGGCTGATTAGACAATAGACTGGAGGGAATCGCATAACCAACCCACACATAACCGCAGTGCACTGGAACCGTGAAGCAGAAGGAAGAGGCCCCGAGGCTTATCAACCATAACGTCGCAATCATTGGTAAAGGACAATGAAAGGAGACATGGGCCTGTGTGACACACAGACAGAAAAGAGCAGTAACAGCGCAAGGCTGAAACTGACCTTCAAGAAGCCTAATGGCTAGGGCAGACAACAGCCTGAGCAGAAGAAAGAGGACCCAAGGCAAAAAGGTCCTCCGACTGCTCCTGCAACTGGCGCAGATAGAAGGTGGAGAAAGTAGAGGCATTTCTCCAGTAGGCTGCCTGCATAACATCCGACAACTTGACGGAGTTAGAATAAGCCCAAGAGGTGGACAATGCCCGCACCTTATGGGCAGAAATACGATTGGTAATACAATCTCCAGCTGCTAAACGACCGTAAGCCGTACGAATAGCAAGACAAATCCATCGAGAAATGGATTGAGGAGAGATCTTCTGTCGACCTGGAACAAGAGACAGAAAAAAACGTTTCTTGCCTTTCCGTATGAAACGTGTCCGATCGAGATAAATGCGAATAGCATGGACTGGACAGAGCAAAGGGCGATTACCCTCAACAGAAGGAAGAGCCCTGATACAGATAGTAGTATCTGGTAACTGACTTGGCCAGAAAAGAGCAATCAGTGGTAAAAGTAACATTGTTGGGAGAGCTCCTAAAAAAGGCCGGGTCAACTGAGAGGGCGTGAAGCTCACTAACCCATCTGGCAGAAGCAAACGCCATCAGAAACGCCGTCTTATATGTGAGAAAATGCATATCCACCTGGGATAAAGGTTCGAATGGTGCCCCCCCCCCCCCCCCCCCCCCCCCCCCCCAAGCAAAGCAGCACCCACAAAAGATTCCATCGTGGGGTAAGCTGCAAAGTCCGAGGCCTTTTCAAAGAAAAGTGCCGAACAAGCTTGGAGAGGTAAGGATTAGTGCCGATACGACGCTTCCCCACATAAGAAAAAGTCTCTGAAAGCATGGACCTTGATGGTAACAGGCTGGAGACCCCGAGAATCAAACAGATATACCAGAAACTCCGCAATCTGTGAAATCGAAGGATTGGCATAATCAGCAGAGTGATCAGCACGCCATCGACAGAAGACCTTCCATTTAGCTGCATAAGGTAAACCAGTGGAGTACCTCCTTGAAGAAGAAAAGCACTCCACTGCTCGTCTCGAAAAACCTCTACGGAGGAGACAGGACCTGACAAAAGATATGCGTGAAGACACAATGAAGTCGGGTCGACATGAAACCTCCCCAGGTGACCTTGACAAAGAAGGTCGCGACGTAGCGGGAGACGTGACGGAACCGCCGCCATCAGCGAGCGGAGCTGATTGATCCACACCCGCTGAGGCGACAGATCAGAATGATTCGACAACTGCAGGTTCGAATTTTGGCTAGAACCTGAGGCAGAATCGGAACCGGCAGGAAGGTGTAGCCGACGAGACCGTTCCAATCGAGTGACAGAGCATCCACGGCGAAAGCCAGAGGATCTGGACACGGGGACACGAAAGTGTCCACCTGATGGTTCCATCGAGTCGCAAAGAGATCGATGTGGGGACATCCCCAGAGATCGCAAAGCGACTGGAACACTGCTCTGTGGAGCATCCACTCGGTGGAAATAACCCTGCCCTGTTGGGACAGGGAGTCGGCTAGGACGTTCAGACGACCGGGAATGTGACGAACAACCACTCCAGCATGAACATCCTGAGCAAGCAGTAGAAGATCCCGAGCCAATTCTTACATCGGAACCGAGTGCGTGCCGCCCTGGTTCCGAATGTAAGCAACCACTGTCGAATTGTCGGACAGCAGAAGGACCTGGCGATTCGACAGGTGAGGGATCCACTGCCTGAAACTCGGAAGAAGAGCAAGAAGATCCTTCTGGTTGATGTGTAGAGCTGCTTGATCTGGTCCCACATCCCGTGTAGGGAAAGACCAAGAGGATCCAATGCCACACCCCATCCGAGATCGCTTGCATCTGCCGTCAGAACGCGATCGGACGTGGTTAAGTCCAATGGAACACCCTGCGTAATCCACTGAACATTTGTCCAGGGAAGAAGGTGAGGATAAAGAGATTCCGGAAACAGAAGCACCAGATCCAGAGAATCTACATTCGGTCTCCAACGACTGAGCAGAAAGTGTTGGAGAGGTCTGACACGCAGCCGACCTAGAGGAATGAGATCTGTCACTGAACCGCAGAGACCGATCAGCCGGAGAAAACTCCGAGCGGTCGCGCACGTGGACTGGGACAGAGTCAGAGCAAAAGCTGAGAGAATCACAGCCTTGGCCTGGGGAACCTCTACCAAATTGAATTGGGTTTGGAAAGCCATCCCCAGATGACAAAACGACTGAGAAGGGACCATGTCCGACTTCTCCTCGTTGACTCGCGACGTGAGCAAGCTCAACAGAGTGGCGACATCCGACTCCAGTAAGGCAGCATTAGAATGCCTCTGGAGGACATCGTCCAGATATGCCAAAGTTGTCACCCTGGACTGTGTGAGATGGAACACTATCACATTCGACATCAGTCTGGTGAAGGCCCAAGGAGCCAGGTTGAGGCTGAAAGGCATGGCCTTGAACTGGTAAACTCGCCCCAGAAAAGCGAACCTGAGATACTTCCGTGACACCCGATGCATCGGAACTTGGAAGTAAGCATCTCGGAGGTCGATGCTGGCAGCGAAATCTCCCTGGTGAATTGAATGGCGGACCGACCTGAAAGTCTCCATGCTGAACTTGGGAGCAATGATAGACTGGTTCAGGATACTCAGATCGATAACCGGTCGGAGTCGGCCGTCCTTCTTCGGCACCAAGAACAGGCGGGAATAGAAACCCACCGACTGAATGTTCTTGACGACCTCGATCGCCCCCTTTGCCAGGAGATTGCCAATCTCCGTGGACAAAAGTTCCCGACGTAAAACGTCTGAAGGAACTGTGGTTGGAAGAGGCACCCTGGACAGAGTGGGGTGCCGTCGGAAGGATATTCGCAGCCCGGACCGAACATCATCTAACACCCATGGATCGGATGTGATGGTGGCCCAATGGTCTACGAACTCTGCTATCCTTCCTCCAACCTGGGATGAGTCGAGGTGAGGACCTTCATTTCGAGCCCCGACGAGGCCCGCGAGAGGAGAAACCACCTCCTCTACTAAATGAAGAATCCTGAGACTTCCCTCGATTCTGCCGACCTTTACCCTTACCCCTTGAGTAAGAAGTAGAAGCGGCAGCAGAAGGACAAGCCTTTTGCTTCGCAGAGGAAGCAGAAGGGTACTTGTTAGGCTTGGAACGGCCCCTGCCTCCCCTAGAAGGCTGATCAAGCTGACGAAACAGCAGCTGATCTTTGGAATGACGTAGGACATCATCCCGGACCATCGACATGGAACCATGGAAAAGTTGCGGACCTGCCAAAGAAGCAGATCGAAGAGCAGCGCGCTGCTCCTCGGGAAGGGATCGTACTGTGTCCAGCACAGCGTCCCTTCGAACTAATTCCAGATTAGCCGTGCTACAGGCATGCGTGTAAGATGCATGAGCGCCTTGGACAGCACACGCAAAGGAGCCTGTACCTCGTCAAACTTATCTGGAGGCAGATAAGCAGCTAAAGCTGAGATGACGTGATCTGAGAGAGAAAGCATGCCAAGCATCTCTCTAGATAAGCCCAACGTGGACTCCAGAGTCGTCATTGGAATGACGGCAGACTTGGGCTTGGAAAGCCCGAGGGAAGTGGAGTCCTGATCCAAAAACCGTCAAAGTCTGGCAGACCGACGGATTGGCGGAATCGTAGGAACGATAACGCACAGGAGGCAAAAAGGTGTCAACCCTGGTGAAGAACGGAGTCTTAAGAGCCTTGGAACTCAGCTTGGAGTCCAATGCTGAAAATGCTTCAACCACCTGTACCGACTGGCACGGTCGAAGGCGCCCAGAAGCAGGTTGCTCCATAGGCTGTAGGCGTGCGAACGATGATCGTGGCGTGGCTGACACTGTCGGCTGGTTAGCTGGTTTGAGATCAGGCAGAAACCCAAACACAAAGTCAAGAGCTGCCCCCAAGTCCGAAGACTGATGGCCCTCGACATCAAGCATGTCGGACTCCCATGAAGTCGGGACACCAGGGGAATCAGAAACCGGCCTGTTTCCAATCCCGAGAGGCGGCGCCATAGGAGGCGCCTGGAAACCACTCGCTGGAAGCAACAGGAAGGCTCTTAGACAGAACCTGAGTGAGTAAGGAGAGGGCCTCCCTAAGCTCACAGCCCGAACTGGCAAGTTCGACAGGGGAGCGAACCAGCAAAGTGGCTTCACCGCTGACCCTCTTAACCAGCGAAGGGTCATGATCCTCCAAAACACCCGATGTGGGACGACGGGCGGCAGCCGAAACATCTGAAGGAAGACGTGTATAGGGGTACGAGGCACCCCGAGGATCAATATAGCGAGAACTCATGAGAGTCACCATGGACCTCTGCGGGGCAGAAGGTCCAGGCTGCACAAAAGGCGTTGGTCCCCCAAAACTGGTCATGTGGCCAGAATGAGTGGACGGAAACGCCACGGAGTTCATAGTGTCTCCACTAAGAACATCCGAATCCAAAGACACAACTGTGGTGCTCGACGGCGTAGAGACCACAGTGGTGGGTTCGGCCGGCAGCCCCTTCCAACTTCGCCGAGTTGAAGTCAGGGAAGGCTGAGGCCGATATCCCACGTCTACAGTACCAGATATTCCTGCAGTCCCCTGCAGCGAAAAGCCGAGGCCGGCTGAAACTGACGACAAAGCAGACGGACCAGCAGTAGTAGTAGATACGTCGGGAGTGAGACTGGTGGAATAGTGGAGAGAGCACACGTGCTCGGCTCCGAAGGAGGAGTCACAACCCTAGTGACAGCCTCAGATGTCGACTGGAGGGGGACCGTAGTCCGGAACCAGGCACCCCTTCACCAGAACACTCAACGGCTCCCACAGTATCCGCTACAGGAAAAGACTGCACATCCCCCACGGAGGAGAAATAACTCTCACCAGACAAGGTCGGCTCGGGAGCCCCCGAACGACCATGTTCTCCTTTCCCGCGGGAGGCACGGCCACGAGAACGAACGACACGGTTAACTGACGCCCAGAAAGTGGATGACCAAGATCCACAGACACCACATGGCCGCTCGGCCGAACACCCATTACAGGAGGAACAAGAAGAATGTGAATCGTCCACATGCTTTGGCAGCAGACACTGCCCACAAGGAATTGTCCTGGGCATGATAGAGGTGAGAGGAGCAAAGAAGGTGAAATCAGATAACAGAAGAACACCCCCAAAGAAGTGAGAAAGGTGACAGAAAATAAGACCCCAGACGGTCGACCGGGAACCACACAACAGGATGTCTACTCTCAAAGGAGAGAAAAAAAACTGCAGAAGCAGTACCCCGCTGACACCCAACTCTAACACAATTAGAATGAAAGTGTCAATGACACTGTAGCTCAACTTATCAAGACAAAGACATGTACATGTATAGTATGTGACACAGCAATGACAAACATTTAGGTGATGACCTGATAACAAAGGTACATATAAAGTATTGTAACGGTCTGTACATAAATACTGACCGTTGCCTGTAACAAATGTATAGGTAAAGTATTGTAAAGGTGGGTGACAGTCAGATGCTAAACTAGAAAAAAATCTTTGAGTCCCAGAGTGGGTCTGACTGAACCCCAAAATATTTGTTCTCATAGCACAGTGATAACAAAGGCACCCCAAAACACACTCATTCCTGTCCCAAGGTGAAAACAAAGGTACCCAAGAAGTTTCGTGAAGATCAGTTCACAAATATGAGCTGTGTAGAAGTTGTGACAAAAAACTGATTGGACCTAATTTCGGTACAAAATGGCCACTGGCAGCCATCTTGAATTCTGGACTGCACCCAGAAACACTCGTTCTCGTCCCAAGGAGATAACAAAGGTACCCAAGAAGTTTTGTGAAGATCGGTTCATAAATACAGCCTCTAGCCCAAGCAGTATTGACATGTGCACTTACAGTGTATAAGTAGCACTGAATAAATCACAGTTCATCAAATTTGCATAATTTCTGCACGAGAAAAAAACCTGTACTATATGTGATGTATTCCATGTTACTAAACATTCATACAAAAATATATTCAAATCAGAACTTTTATACAGAAGTTCTGCACAAAAGACTGATTGCACTAATTTTGGTACAAAATGGCTGCTGGTGGCCATCTTGAATTTTGGACCACACCCAAAAACACTCGTTCTCATCCCACGGTGAAAACAAAGGTACCCAAGAAGTTTCGTAAAGATCGGTTCATAAATACGGCCTCTAGCCTGAGCCGTATATAGAAGTTGTGTACAAAAAACTGATTAGACCTAATTTCGGTACAAAATGGCCACTGGCAGCCATCTTGAATTTTGGACCGCACCCAGAAACACTCGTTCTCGTCCCAAGGTGATAACAAAGGTACCCAAGACGTTTCGTGAAGATCGGTTCATAAATACAGACTCTAGCCCGAGCCGTATTGACATGTGTACTTACTGTGTTGTGTGTAAGTAGCACTGAAAAAATCAAAGTTCATCTAATTTGCATAATTTCTGCACGAGAAAAAAACCCGTATTATATGTGATGTATTCCATTGTACTAAACATTCACACAAAAAAATTATTCAAATCAGCGCTTTCATATGGAAGTTCTGTGCAAAAATCTGATTGCACCAAATTTTGTACAAAATGGCTGCCATCGGCCATCTTGAATTTCGGACCGGACCCAAAAACACTCGTTCTCGTCCCACGGTGATAACAAAGGTACCCAAGGAATTTCGTAAAGATCGGTTCATAAATACAGCCTCAAGCCCGAGCCGTATTGGCATTTGCACTTACAGTGCTGAAAGTAACACCAAAAAACATCAAAGTTAGTCTAATTTGCATAATTTACGCACGAGAAAAAACCCCGTATTATATGTGATGTATCCCATGGTACTAAACATTCATACAAAAAATTATTCAAATCATAGCTTTCATATGGAAGTTCTGTACAAAAAACAGATTTCTGCATCGTCGGTACAAAATGGTGGCTGGCAGCGATCTTGAATTTCGGACCAAACCCAAAAACACTCGTTCTCGTCCCACGGTCATAACAAAGGTACCCAAGAAGTTTCGTAAAGATCGGTTCATAAATACGGCCTCTAGCCCGAGCCGTATCCAATTGTTGACGGACAGACGGCCAGATGGACGATGGGCCATGGCATAAGCTCAAATTTGGCTTCGCCAAAGTTGAGCTAAAAATTAGCAATTTAAGCATTGACAATAATTGTGAAAAATAATTTAAGTCCGAACCGCATGGCACACGAAATTCGTGCGCGCGTCTCGAGAGAGAAAATATAAAATACATTATGGATATATAATATGTAAGAGAATATAATAAAAACTGTTCCTGAGAATACAAAGGATACTCGGATACACTATGAATCAGGAAACATCAATCAACAAGTTGGATAAACACTGATAAGCATGCAGAACATCTCGACACAAGGTGGATGATAAAAAGAATGAGTCTTTAGCGACGTATATGCGCACTGGCAACGGAAGTCGTAGAGTTGTACTTGGGAAAGAGCGTCCCGTACTGGGTCTACGCCAGTTGCTCTCGACCCAGTTTTGGCTTATTTTTTCTTGGTGCTTTTGCACCACTTTTCTTTCCCAAATTGCTTGGGAAAGACAAAAATAGAGAGTATTTTATCCGAGTTAGGGACTTCCACTGTAGTGCAAGACTGTAGTAAACAATTGTGAGTAGGTTGATAAGAAATGGGGAACATGAAATAATTTTTATAAAAATTATCAAGATACAGCCCTGAATGTTTCAAACCACCATTTCTTCCTTCCATCAACCAGCTGTGTCCTTGGATCCACCAAATTCACCATTGATTTGTGTCTGGCATAATTAAAACTGAGATTTAAAAGCACAGATGTCAGTTTGTTGTTATCTGACAGAAGGGCCAAACAAAGAAATGATGTTTGCGCCAATTCCAGTCACTTCCTGCCGTCTGCGCATGCACAGAGAGTAAATGTATGGAGGGCCAGATAGGACTTTTAATTTTCGGTTTTGCATGCAAATTTGGGGGATTGGGGGGGCAAAATTTGTGTTTGGCCCTAGATATTTTTGAGTTAGCACCAGCTAGTCTGGGCCATTGGGTTATAGTATAAAAATATAGTGAGTCACCCTCTAAAATCCTTTGACTTGACTTGTCTGCTGGTTTGGTGTTTGAAAAGTCTATTCAATTAACAGGTTTATTATGTTGTTTCCAATTATGTGGAACAAACTATTAACTAGTAGAGTGCTGGAAGCCCATATTTGGACTTTATTCTGAAGAGCAGGTGCCACAACTTAATGGCTTCGTTTTCTGTGAATGTGCTTCATATTATTTTTGAAGTAAAGTTATTTAGTCTGTGGAGATTTTGCCTTGTTACAATTAATGGGAGAGTGCCAATAGGCACTCTCCCATAAATTGTAACAAGGCAAAAAGACGAGGACAAATTTGGATGACCAAAAATAATTTAGCACTCTACCAGTTAATTGAAAATAGGATACATTCTCATTTTTGGAATTCACTGAAATAAAACTTTCCATAATCCATTCCAATGATAGGTCACAAGCTGAGTTTAAATACTTCTTGAGAATATTACTGGCTGGTTTTGGCCATTACATTGGATAGAGTTGTTTTCTAGGAGATTTACACTAAAGCTGTACAGTGCACAGGGTTAGTTACTCAGTTAATAATGAAAATTTTTATAACCAGAAAGTGTGTTTAACCCTGTGCAGCGCACCGGGTAAGTCACATTTTCTGGTTATAAAAAAAATGATAACTGCCAGATTACACACCACATCAAAATGTACACTCACTAAATCTGTGCAGGGAATGTTGAATAATAGAGATGATCTGATTTATAACCAGAAAGAAAAGCGTGACTGATGCTGTGCACTGCAGAGTTAGTTGGTAAGCTAACATACACTGGCTGGCCATAGGCATTGCATATCTCATACACTGCAAGATTCAGAGAACTAATGGAAACATTTACAGTGGATTGTGGAAATGTTCTTTAATGTGAATTCCAAAAATGAAAACATATTTCAATTAATAGCTTGTTACGAGTTTCTCTGTACATACCACAAACTGTTCCCTCATCACTTCCATCAGCGCAGTTTATATAGCTGTTACAAACTTTTGATTGATCAATGCATCTACCATTGCCACACTTGAATTCATCAGTCGTGCATACTAAATGAAATAAAAAAAATGTGTCTTTTTGAGAACAAGCAAATCTTCCACAATCTGAATATATGGTAAAAATTCAGACAATTCAATATATAAAAATATACATCAGATAGTTGCATCTAAGCACTTAATTCTACGAACTGCACCTCAGAAGAAATCAGCGACAGTACTTGTCTTTTTCAAATTTCTCGGATGCCATAGAATTAAGAAAGGACGCTGGTTTTGTTTACATTGGCATGGGGTCTATCGGTGGCCGAGTGGTGTGTGTGTCCAGTATAGTTTTGCTAGGTGGTTGGTGCCTAAGGAAACTCTCTCGGCGTGGGTTCGAACCCCCGCCATGCCAATGTATAAAAATATAAACAGAAGAAAAAGCAACTTTGAAATGAATGATTTTTGACAGATGATAGTGAAGCTATTTAAGTTATCATTGCATTTCAACTGTATATGAAAATGGTTCTATCTGTAACTTGATTACAAATACAGTGGATCCCACTTAAATGGATATCTCTTAACTGAATAACCCTGTAAATTGAATATAAGTACAAATTTGACCTGTTAATTGAATACAGGTTATAGAGTAAACTCCTGTTAATTGAATAAAAAATTGTGTAACCTGTCGAGAAATTATTCTGACTCTCCCCAGTTTTCCTTTGTTTACAGACCCATTTGGACTCAGTTCAGCCAATGCAGGCATTTAATCTATTTTATCATGGAGCTCTGTCAAACAAGATATAATAGAATAAATGCTAAGTTTATCTCTAAAATACAGGAAAGGGACACAATCTCTGTTAATTGAATACTCTGAATAATTTTCATTGGCAAAGTGGCTATTCAATTAACAGGATTCCACCGTATACTGTACACTCATTTTCCAACCCATTCAAGTTATGAATGAATCTGAAAGTGATTCAATGAACAGGTTTTGTTTTCATCTTGATGACAAATATAATGTGTGGATTTAAGGTAATGTAAAGAAAACAAAAGGTAATAACCTGACAGACCTTTAGATCAGTTTAATTTGGGCACAACGGCAAATATGGGTCAGTCGTATTGGGGCCTGCATGGTTGGAGAAAAAGCGTCGGTATTTTCTTCTTCTTGGCGTTTAGGTTTCAGTTCCCCCCCTTAAAATGATAGTTTCCAACCCCTTGTTATAGGTCTTCACCACTATCACTGGTTCCCACCACCCTTGATGTGTCGAGCCAAAGTCCTATTTGAATGTAAATTACGCATGCCATTCAATAGGAAATGCCACAAACATGAATATAATAGATCTCCAGCTTTAAGTGCATAATCATATAGAATTTGCCAAAGAAAAGCAAGTGGCATTGACAGTGTCGTATACGACACTGTCAACGTCAATTGCTTTTCTATGGCGAACTCTGTGGGTTTTTTAAAAAATATTTATCTGTTGCATTGTTTGATTCGGAGGTAAGCTCTAAGCTATACTGCAAGCTTTTAGGGGAACCTGGCCAAACTATATATTGCCGAAACACTGCAAAACTTTGGAAAAAGTTTCAAACTCCGCATAATTTGGGCGCAGTTATCTTATTTGGTCAGTGTTTACTGTCGCTATATGGGAAGAATTTAAAGGCCTGCAACCTGATGAAAATTCACCTTCCCTATTTTTGTAGTATGCACATGTGGGAAGTCACACTTATAGTCTGAATGTCTGCATATCTTGCTGGTGTGATGAAGGTTATTGATTGGTACTGCATAGCAGTCATCTTTGTTCAGTTTGCCTCTTTAACTAATAAACCTTTGCTTGCAGGGGGTGAGGAGTTGTTTTTGTTTTATTGTTTCACACCAGTGGCATCAAGAGGTTTTATGATTTTTGTTTATATGAACTTTCTGAAATATTTTCTCCTTCAATTAACATGCAATGGTCAGATAGATCAGGAAGGATAGATGTAAGCCCATGCCTATACAACCAAGAAACATTATTGTTCAATAAATCAGACTGATTAAATCACAATTTCAAGTAGTTGATATTTGAAAATACTTACCTACACCCCTAATATGATAGTTTATATGTTTTAAATGGCCTGGTTGGCCATATAATTGATAATAAAAGGTTAAACAAATACAAAAGTTAGTGATTTTATGAGGAGAAAAAAAAAAATGCATTTTTGGTCATTTACGCGTTTTTTTCCAACCCCAAACAAGCCACCCACCCCCTCCCTCCCCCCCCCCCCCCCCCCCATCTCTCCTAAACTGGTTTTAAAAGCATATGGGAATTGCATTAATAGTAAAACATGGTTATTTCCCCTCACATTTGCTGTCTCAAAAGAATGAAGCAATAACTTTGGGATAAAAAAAGAAACAAATGAATGCAAGTATTATTTTAATCTTTCTTATTTATTTATTTTATTCAACACATGTAATGGCTATGAAATAAATGTATGACAATAAACCTAGCGAACTTTCCTATTTTCGTTGCACACCAAATCATGATTTCTGTGATCTGTATCAAACATCAAGAAAGACTTACCTGCACACAAAGGTGGGGATGTGACTTAAACATTTTGTCAAAAGGAGATTTGCGGGGCAGAAGTAGGGGTGTGACTTATCAATCATGGGTTAATGTAGATGGTAAACTCTCTCTCCCCACTCCTCATGGGATGTGACTCACTCAATTACCAAAACACATGTAAGAGTCATATATGGACAAACTCATTGGGAATATTAGTTTATTAATGCCCACAATGCACAATAAATTAAACAAAAGGCCCCAATGGGCCTCAGGGGTTCACCCGAGAAAGCTGATTAAAGGATTTAAGGTAACATTCAGAATCTATGACTACCGGTAGTTAACACTACAGAGGAATGAAAACCTGTAATTACTGAAATAGCCGGATTTCCATTAGCACTGAAAAAAGGAGACAAACCCTTCTCCAGGTGCGACCTAGTCTGGATGGAGTGCTGAGAAGTAAAGTTTTTTTTGTTTATTGGTTTCTATTCTATGCCATAACAGATGCTAGATAGGACTGTGGTAATGGGGTTATGAGTAGTCCTACAGAGACTATTGGTCAAATAGACATGGAAAAGTTGTTGCCATAATCTAGATGTAGCGCTTTGTTTGCATTCATCTATTTAAACTTTCAACCCTGGAGATGCATAAGCAGACCAATGGCATCAAGTTTTCTTGCAGTTATCATACAAACTATTTTCATCACTATAAGCAGATCTATGGCATCAAGTTTTCTTGCGGTTATCATACAAATTATTTTCATCACTGTCTATTGTGCTACATAACAGCTACTGACAAGGGCATTGCAAAGATTAATATTCCAACTACATCATCAAGGCATGCGTTTGTTGAAGGCAGGCCTTCATGATGTAGTTTAAATACTAGTCAGCCAGAATTATAGATAAAACAAGAGGCCCCAAGGAGCCTTAATCGCTCACCAGCCAAAGTGGTTCAAAGAAGTATTTGGGGGTCACATTCAGTTAGACATGGTTCATCAACGCTACAAAGGAATCACGAGAGACAAATTTTATGGAACTAGGGCCATGGCTTGAACAAACTTGAATCTTACCCCCCTAAGGATGCTGCATACCAAATATCAAAAGCATTCATCTGCTGGATCTGAAGAAGATTTTTAACGAAAATTCCTCATTTTGAACTAAGTTATCATTCGGGCTCCCACAGTGAACCCAAATACGAACCCAGGGACTTAGCTTGAACAAATTTGAATCTCAGCCCCTAAGGATGCTGCATGCCAAATATCAAAACATTCCGACTGCTGAATCTGAAGAAGAAGATTTTTAAAGAAAAATTCCTCATATTGACTAAGTTATAATTTGGGCTCCCACAGGGAGCCCAAATATGGACCCAGGGACTTGGCTTTAACAAACTTGAGTCTCACCACCCTAAGGATGCTACACACCACATATCAAAACATTCCAACTGCTAGATCTGAAGAAGATTTTTTAACAAACTTGAATCTCACCCCCCTAAGGATGCTGCATACCAAATATCAAAACATTTTGACCGCTGGATTTGAAAAAGTAGATTTTTAAGAAAATTCCTCATTTTGAACTAAATTATAATTCGGGCAACCACAGTGAGTCCAAATATGAACCCAGAGACTTGGCTTGAACAAACTTGAATCTCACCCCCCTAAGCATGCTGCATACTCAATATCAAAAGATTCTGCCTTCTGGATCTTGAGAAGAAGATTTTGAAAGAAATTTGCCTGAAATGCACCAAGTTCAAATTGGGCTCCTATACTGAGCCCAAATATGAACCCAGGGGTTCGATTTGAACAAACTTGAATCAGATCCACCCCACAATGCTGCATACCAAATATCAAAAGATTCTGCCTGCTGGATCTTGAGAAGATTTTTTAAGAAATTTGCCTGAAATGCACTAAGTTCGAATTCGGGGCTTCTATACTGAGCCCAAATATGAATCCAGGGGGGCCGATTTGAAGAAACTTGAATCAGATCCACCCCACAATGTTGCATACCAAATATCAAAAGATTCTGCCTGCTGAATCTGGAAAAGAAGATTTTTTAAGAAATTTGCCTGAAATGCACGAAGTTCGAATTCGGGCTTCTATACTGAGCCCAAATGTGAATCCAGGGGGCCCGACTTGAACAAACTTGAATCAGATCCACCCCACAATGTTGCATACCAAATATCAAAAGATTCTGCCTGCTGGATCTGGAGAAGAAGATTTTTTAAGAAATTTGCCTGAAATGCACTAAGTTCGAATTTGGGCTTCTATAGTGAGCCCAAATATGAATCCAGGGGGCCGATTTGAACAAACTTGAATCAGACCTATACTAAGATTCTGCATACCATGTATCAAAAGATTCTACCCACTGGTTCTGGAGAAGAAGATGTTTTAATAATTTTTCTATAATTCATACGGTGCTATCAGAGTTATGCCACATACAGAGCCCCCAAGGGACGTGGCCATTTCATTTGAACAAACATGAATTGCCATATAGTAATGAACATCCACATGAAGTTTCGTGAAAATCGGACCAGTGGTTTCAGAGGAGAAGTCGTTTGAAAAATGTTCACGACGATGGATGGCAAGTGATAAGTTGAGCTCCTTTCGGTGAGCTAAAAAAAACTCAAGACTTCTTGGAAATGTATTAAGGAATAAATAAAATATTTAGTAGTTGTGATGCCAACTTCTTATTCAATTAACTCTTTACATTCTGCTGGCGCATATTCCTGCCAAGCACATGGTTTCTCTTGTCTCTGAAACAAGAATAATTTGTGCATTTTAATCGAATTGTCTCCCTGTAAATAGGATGGACTTTTTCACCTGGTGATTTATGGTCTAACATTTAGATCAATTTTTCCATCAAATCTAGTCATGGCTGCTTTAAAGCAGCCATGACTAGATTTGATGAAAAATTTCTAGAAAATACTCAATGGGCTAAGATTTAACAGATAACATACCGGTGTCCCAGTTTTTTTGCCCCCCCCCCCCCCCCCAGTAAAATGTCCCTCTGGAGGGGGGGGGGGGGACTAGATTTTACAGTATTTTTGCCCCCCGAGGGAAAACTAGGTTTTTTTTTACCCCCACCCTGATTTTTTGCCCCCCCCCCGTCTAAATTTTTTTTTTTTCTTCCTTTTTTATGTCATACTATTTGCTAATATGGCGAGAAAAACAAGATTTCTGTTTTTTTTCTCCAATTTTGACAATGGTCATAGGGGGCAAATGCAGAACAGATAGTTAATGATGAGATTTATGGCGATGACAATAGATTATGACTCAGCCAAGCCAGTAATCTGTTGCTTTGAGGAGGATTACTGAATGCCAATTAGTGCACTCTAAATCGGCCATGCTGGGCATGCAACAGATGAAATTGGGTACCACAGACCTCTATTTGTATGACTGACTGTGTGTATGTTACAAATCCAGGTATCAAAACTAGTCTTTTATTGGTAGAGTACTTGAATTATTTTTCAAAGGTGATTTGTAACAAGAGTATTCATTTCCCAAGAAACAATGCTACCAGCAAAAAGGAGACTCACTTTCACAAGATTAGGTTCATAAATAATTGTTTTGCTAAAATTTATTGGAGAGTGTCTATTGACACTCTCCAACAAATTGTCACAAAACGATTTTATTTAAGCATTTCTTTTTCTTCTGCTGTGCAAACAAGCTAATGCATACAGTGTAAAGCCACTGAAGTGGCTTTCAGCACTTTTTAGTAAATCCATGACAGTGCCTTCAAGCACTCAATCAGTTGCAAAAAAGTACATGATCACTGTCATGAAAGAATTCATATCTTAGATGTCAATCCTGATGAAATTGTCCCGACTGGAAAAATTATCGGGAGATGCCACACCACCCCTAAGCCTTTCCCATTTACAATGTTGGCTACTGACATGGTAGTTAATTAGTAAACATATAGATATTACATGTAATCAAACATTCTTCGGAAAAAAAGTATGTATATGTTCTAAAATCACATGCTTTGAACATATACAGTGCTTTTTAACAATTTTAGGTACACTTCTTTTAAAATAAATGAAGCACTGATAGGGCAAAGACATGTGAATACTATTTGATGACCAAAAACAATGTAGCAATCGACCAGTTGATGTAAAATGTCAACTAAGGTCTTAGAGGATGCACTTGCCCTAGTTAAAATGTAAGCTGCCCTTACTCAGTTCTGATTCCATCAGACACAAACTCATCCCTGAATCACCTGAAATGTTGGTTAGTTCCTCGACTGTATTAGAGCTATGACTAATTCTAATATCAGAACAGTATTATTATGCATTTTTGTTATCAATTATCTAATGCCATTAAAGGATTCTGATGAAAAGATAGATCTGAAACTTGACCAGAGAATTGGCTTTCACCCATGTTTATCTAAATTCAATTTGTTACAACAGAAAACTATTTTTTTGGCCTTATTTCTTTATTTATGTTCCAGCTCACAAATTTAGACAGCCACTATGGCACGCATGAATATTAAGAATTCTGAGATAGTTCCTTGTTATACTAAGAGGTTATCACTGGGTTAGTTTCATATCAGCTGAGATATCATCCTACGATAACTTCATATCAGCCCGAGACCGAAGGTCAAAGGCTGATGTGAAGTCACCAAAGGCAAAACAAACAATTACAAAATGTTCTCAGATCTATTGCAGTTTTCTGACAGCATTATTGTTTCTCGTCCTTTCTCTTCTCCTAGTACAGCTAGCTGAATATTAAGGCTTCCACGTTTAGACAAAATTGTAAACGTTTTAAACGACTGTCTGTAAACGAAACGGAAACGTTTACACGTACTAACAATGCAAGTAGTCAATATTTGATAGAAGTGTGTAATAATACACAGTAAGTTCATCATATCTTTGCGTACAGGGCATACAATTTATGTTATTGAGACAGCCGATTTACAGTTCGTCCAAAAGCAACGTAGATGAACGATCACAGCATGCAGATGCCAAAGGCAAAGTTGCTCGGTCTATGACTATGGGGGGGGGGGGGGGGGGTCTGGGGGATTCTCCCCCAGGTAAATTTTTAAATTTACGGGGGTCTCTGAGCTCATTCTGGTGGGTTCGGGGTGAAATTCCTTGTGTTTTTTCAAACAGTAATGTTGGAGCGAGTTGCCATGGCACACAGTAGTGACAATACCGGACTTGAGAGTGGAATGCAATGTCGCAAAAATAAACAAAGTCTACAAACCATGCAGGGGAATCCAAATTTTCAAACACCGCAAGTGCCAGTCTGTCTATCAAACTCCATAAATCGATCCTAAGATCATCTCATGTGTGAATAATAAATTAATAATCCATGTCAGGTGAACAAAATCATCGAGAACAATTGTGTATCACTTTGGGAATATACATGTAAATCCGAATAAACTAAAACATCCCACACATGTTTAGAAGGAAACACCAAAGATAAGCACGTGCCATGCGGCTCACGTGACTGAGTCACATATGATATCAAATGATTTGAAGATGATTTCATTCGGTTACTGTGGCGGTGGTGCCAGTTGGAACCAGTACACAGTTTTTCTGAAGCATTACCAAAATATTGCATTGCAAAGTTGGAAATTTTTTTTTTGTTTCTTTGACTTTCTGCATTAATCTGCAATTTTGAAATTACTCTATTAAAACTTCATTCCGTGTACACGTTTACCAGAACTATAAACGTTTAATGCCCATAAAGGAAACGTTCACGTTTACACGTGTAAACGTGGAAGCCTTACTGAATATCAGGGTTTTCCCAGTGGGGATGCCGCAACATTCTGATAGCTCGACAATCTCTCTTGCCATTTTGATGAATCTCTGCTTATAACTCTGAATATTAGGTTGCAATGAATTTTCTGTGCAACTCTCTTCTTTCTTCTCCTCATCCACCTAATCTTTACTTACTGCCATCATTAACGTCTCAAGGTACAAACCACTCCATCTTGCCTGGTAACACCAATATGCCAAATTGCATTTGATGAATAACTTCTCATGTTAACCCTTTACCCAACGAATCGCCCGCATCTGCCCGCGTAATATGCAAATTCAGCAGTTGAAAAAATATTATTTTTCAAAAAATTTCAACAAAACCATATCATGTGACTCCTCGATGGAACGAGCTCGTCGAGCTCGTTCCAACGAGGGGTCACATGATATGGTTTTGTTGAAATTTTTTGAAAAATTTGAAAAAATGTTTTTTAAAATAATAAATTTTGATATCGTCTGCATTGGGTAAAGGGTTAACGATGTAATTAAATTTGTTGTGACTAGTAATGCATCAAGGGGGACAACTCTAATTTGGTTCATATCAGCCAAGATTGGCATCAAATCTGCCGAGTTTGATAATGGGCAATTCTTTGAAAGAAAATCATATCTAATAAAAAAACATATATCCCAAGTGACTGCTTTAGGAGAGATGATGGATGTTTTAAAGGAGTATACTAATAACTTTTTTACCTTATACATATTCAAAATCTGTTCAGAGATACATATAAACACTGTCATTGAAATTTTGTATTTTTTATTATTTCTGTTTATGAAATAAATACATAGACAGAACACAAGGTGTGTTTGAACTGGTGGGTGTTTTACATAACGATTTGGATTATGCGAGAGCTGTAGGCTCAAGCGAAATATGACAACACTATTCCCATGAATTATGTAAAACATTCATCGATTCAAACACACATCGCATTCTGTGTTTATTACACATCCCCATGTATTAAAATTCATTTAAATAAACAAATTTTAATTCCGATATTTAAACCCAAATGTGAAGAGTCTGTTATTTTTGTTTGAAGTGGTAAATGGATCGATAAAAAATCAAAACAACCTTCAAGGAACCAGTCTAAATTACATCACTTATCTTATCTATTGGACGTGTTTGTTGAAATTCACTGTTTCTCTTGGGCTGATGTCCATGCATGCTCAACCATTTGGAGGCTGTTACTGATAGTAACAATATAAGTACAAATTTGAGCAGATTTCCAAATCGTCTGTGAGAAACACAGACGATCAATAATTGTATAACGAAATTTGGAAACTTTTTGAAGCGTAACTAATGACTCAACAGGAAAGGAACTAGTCTAAATGGTGTGGGAAAAATGTTCCGGCTTGTTCATCACCAGTTAAATACAGAAACATTTATGTCATAGCGGCGATTCTGTTAAATACAATGGTTCAAAGTGTATGGATGTGTAATAAATCTTCTGACCCCTCACTAGAATAAGCTTGTTGAGCTCACTCTAATGAAGGGTGGGGGGGGGGGGGGGGGGGGGGGGGCATAAGCTATGTTTTAGAAGAAACAAAATTTTAAAGTGTAATATTTTGGAAAACATATCCTGTCTTTGTAAGGTGTGCTGAGAGAAGAGTAAACCCTTCACAGAACATCAACAAGAGGCAACATTTTACAGCAAAACAATTTCAAGAATTTTTAAAGTTTCACCTTTTTTGCCTCAAAACCCTAGCTTATGTCCAAGCCTGGAAATAAGCAATCTGTCATTTGCAGAATGAGGTACCCAGAGGGTGAATTTGCTGATGCTATCCCATACACTGGGCCAATTTATCATCTGGGTACCTCCCTGTTTAGGCTGGAGACCTTGATTCAGACTGAGGGTCAGAAAGGGTAAATTTAGAGATGCTACCCTGCTGTGCAGGGTAGCATTACCAAATTCACCCCCCTAGGGACCTCATTCTGCAGATGACAGTCTGCTTATTTCCAGGCTTGCTTATGTTCCCTCATTAGAATATGCTCAATGAGAGGTCATAAGGAAAGTTTTTGAGACAAACACTGAAACAATAAGAAAATTTGAATGGAGACTTTTGTGAATAGCACTGGCCAGTTTTGGACTTTTACCTTGGGTGAAAGGTTAATAAAGAATACAGATTTCATCTACCTAGTACGGTAAGCAAGAGAATAGCTAGGCTAATAATGACCTCCACCATTGTGAATATACAAAACCCAAGAGTCCATCAAGCAAGTCGTACAAGGCACTTTCTAAATTTATTTTTAAACCTTTACCCAAAGAATCGGCTGCATCCACCTGCAAAGTATACGAATTCAGCAGTTGAAAAAATATTATTTTTCAAAAATTTCAACAAAACCATATCATGTGACCCCTCGTTGGAACGAGCTCGTTCCAACGAGGGGTCACATGATATGGTTTTGTTGAAATTTTTTTGAAAAATTTGAAAAAATGATGTTTAAAATAATAAATTTTGATATCGTCTGTGTTGGGTAAAGGGTTAAAAGACTTTGTAAACCTATAAATAATCAGGACACATACAAATACAAATACACTCTGACAAATATCTTGATTATCAATTTCTCAACCACATCATTCAGCATGTTAGCATGAAGCAATCAGATTTTATTAGTCAACTCAAATGAACAAAGGAATTCTCAAAGTGACACCAAGAACCGAACATATGCCTCCATCCTAAAAAACATAAGCTTGAACCAGAACAAATTCAAACACTAAGGATTTGCTTCAATTCAGTTCTTAATTTACTTATTTTATCTGTGTTGTCTGACATCTACTAAATTTTTATAAAGCATTTCACACAAAGAGCATTACAAAACAACAAAGTAAATTTTGAAACTTCCAGAAGTTGTACTAACTCAATATTTTTAAACACTTTATCTTCAGTATATGCTTATACATGACTTGTACTTTGGACTTGTGACGTGCTATAGGAATTGTAGACAATTTATTGGCAAAATCTGAGATGGTGGCCACGTTTTTTTAATGAAATTAAAGAAAACATAATTGTTCCGATATAGACATCACCCTAAAGCCAAATACAGTGGAGCCCACTTAATTGGATATCTCTTAATTGCATATCCCTGCTAATTGGATATAATTTCCCAACACAAAACCATTTACTATACACCCAGTACAAATTTGACCTGTTAATTGAATATAGGTTATAGAGTAAACTCCTGTTAATTGAATAAAAAAATCTTGAAACATGTCAAGAAATTACACTCATTCTCCTCAGTTTTCTTTTGTTTATAGACCTATTTGGCCTCAATACATCCAATGTAGGCATTTAATCTATTATATCTTGTTTGACAGAGTTCATGGAGCTCTGTCAAACAAGATATAAAAGAACTAGAGGTACTGTGAGCAAGCTCACAAAGTGATACCCCTCGGGCCTCAGTTGTTGTGCTTACAAGGACACAACCATATGATGTCGCAATTGAAATGTATAAGTTAGATTATCTCCCCTTGGAAATGTCAGAACGGAATTATATTGCTTCATGCACATCTTCATATGCAGTTCTTCCATTGTGTGAAGTTTCATGAAAATTCTTCAAATGGTTTAGGAGTTGCACATATAAGGATGGACAGATGGACGGACAGGGTGATTCTTATATACCCCCCCCCCCCCCCCCCCAAACTTTGTTTGCGGCGGGTATAATAAATGCTAAGTTTACTCTAGAATTCAGGACAGTGACACAATCCCTGTGAATTGAATACTCCTGTTAATTGAATAATTTTCATTGGCAAAGTGGCTATTCAATTAACAGGGTTCCACTGTATTAGAGTTGAAAAAGATTGAGTGAGAGATGCACCCCATAGGCTGTGTGTGCAAAAGGAACTGTTGACAATTTATATGCCAAATCCAAGATGGCCACTGGTGGTCATGTTTTTCAACAAAAATTTGGAAGTTTGATATCTCCCATTCCGACATCACACTAAAGCTACATATAAATTTGAAAAAGATTGGGTGAGAGAAGCAGCCATTAGGGCGTGCTGATGAAATCATTTACAATTTATATGCCAAATCCAAGACGGTCACACACATTTATCGAAGATCTACAGAAAAGGATTAGAATGCGAAGTGTCAAGGAAATGGCTTGCATGTGCCAAATTTGCATAGGGATGGTACTGGAACATAACAGCTCACTTCACTGTAGTTTAATTATAATTTTGGCAAAAACGTCTAAGCGAGGCAGTGGAAGAAAAGGAGCACGAGATGTAGTTTCCTAATGTCATTGACATG
Source organism: Pictodentalium vernedei (assembly GCA_031216915.1). Classification (NCBI taxonomy): domain Eukaryota; kingdom Metazoa; phylum Mollusca; class Scaphopoda; order Dentaliida; family Dentaliidae; genus Pictodentalium; species Pictodentalium vernedei. The sequence goes on along the minus strand of CM062291.1, from coordinate 66,947,139 downwards.
GACTCTTTTTTCTGGCCTTGGTTGGCTTAGGCCTAGCAATGGTTACTAGAGGTAGAGGATTTGTTTAATCTACATGAACAAACAGGAACATTGGGGCAGAAGTATAATACTGTAATCTTGTAAATGTGGGAAATCTTGTTGTAAGTTGGCTTGTAGGAGGAGGTGGGGAGCTGAATTCTCTTAAATTCAAGATAAATATGGGCAAAGGTAAAAATAAAAAAAAATTGAAACCTAAAACTTTTATTTTTTAGAACTACAAATACTTGAGTTAATTAACTATTTTACACTTCACCTAACGAATTGGCCACAAATGTCCACATAATTTACAAACTGAAAAACAAAAAGATTTTTAAATTTTTGAAAAATTTCAACAAAACGATATCACATGAAACCCTCTTTGGAATGAGCATGTTCCTTTGAGGGTTCACATGATATAGTTTTATTGAAATGTTTTGAAAAAAGAATATTTAAAATAATAAATTTTCATATCTTTTGCATTGGGTAAAGGGTTAAGAAAAGAAACCACTTTTCCAATTACAGTACTGTATTCTGAAGATGTATTTATTAACCCTTTACCTAACATGAAAAGCAGACGACACTTGCAAAAATAATTGTTGAATAACTATTTTTTTTCATTTTTTGTCTCAAAAACATAGGTTATGACCCCTCGTTGGAACGAGCTTGACGAGCTCGTTCCAACGAGGGGTCATAACCTATGTTTTTGAGACAAAAAATGAAAAAAATAATGAAAATTGGCGATTTTTGAGAATAGCGCTGGCCGGTTTTGGCCGTTACGTTAGATAAAGGGTTATGGGGCTAAAATTATGTTATGTTATGCAATGCTCTCAGAGAGTTTGCTTAACCGTGTGACTGTGAAGAATCTTTCATTTCCTAGTCTGAACAAGGCCGCTGTGTTCATTACTTCCACCTTTCAACTCTATGCAAATACATGAGAAGTGGTAGTAACAAGCCTGTTGATCTGAGGTGAGCATGTGCCTTTTGTAGCCCATCTGATTTGAATATATGAAGATTGGCAAATGTCCACCACAAAGCACTCATTCTCAGACCACAAAGTTTATCTAAGTCGAATAAAGATGTTTAACAGTTCACAATGGATGGTATTGAAGAAAAGATCATGGTACAGGGCTTCCCATCATAGGGAAATTAGCTGTTATATTTTGGGGGCAGTCAGCTCCTTGAAACTTTCTCAAGAAGGTGTTGGTCACTCAACTGTGATTTCCATTACGATTGTCCTGGAAGTATTGACGTGAGGGCACTAGTTAGGATTAAAACCATTCACACTTCAAAAGTTCACTAAAATGCATACAAAATACATTCCTGGCAATATATAATTTTTGTGTAAACAGACAAAAAATACTGTTTACATTCTTCTCTGTCAACCAGTTTCACTTGATTTTATTCTTCAGACAAGCATCTAATTCATGTATCTGAGAAGAATCATAATTTAAAATGATAATTGTTACACCCGTAAGTCCCCGTACAGCCACAAACAGCACCTTTTATATAGCTCTGAAAAAGTTGTCCCAAGTTTATTCTTCTTTGATAACTCTTTTCATCTTGATGTTGCTTTACATTATAGTTGCCTGCCTGTACAGGCAGCCAACAATGATGTAGAAGTTTTAAGTAATCTGCAGCTGTTTACTTGTACATATGGTAGTTATTAATATATTATTTATTTATTGGGTGTTTAAGGTCACATATTTTTGCACAATGCCTAATTGTGACTGCAACATGGAGATAAAGTCAAGTTTAATCGATCATTTACACCCATGTTGACCATTTTAGGGGACTTCCATGATGGGGGGGTCCTATTTTACCAGTAAAATAGAGCTTGTTTACTACAGTAAACAAGCACAGCTTCACTTCCCGGGTTCCCATGGGGGACATTGTCAGTTCATGATTTTTCTAAAAAGATCAAATTAAACTGGAACTCAAAACAAAATGGAAGACTATAAATATGATAAAGCCAGAAATTTACATTCCTGCTGTAAACTTAGAAGTGCTACAACAATTTAACCCTTTACCTAACGAATCACCCGCATCTGCCCACGTAATTTGCAAACTGAGCAGATGAAAAAAATAAATTTTTAAAATTTTTTCAACAAAACCATATCATGTGACCCCCTCATTGGAACGAGCTTGATGAGCTCATTCCAATGAGGGGTCACATGATATGTTTTTGTTGAAAGTCTTATGAAAAATTAAAAAAATAGTAATTAAAATAATAAATTTTGATATTATCTGCGTTGGGTAAAGGGTTAAGCCACAAACTGATTTTTTTTAGCTTTCCCACATGGCTAACTCTAATCAGGAGTTTCAAAAATCAACAAGCTTTTTGTGGTTTAAAACATAGACACAAAAAATCAATATCTGAAATCCTAACAGCTGATTGACTTACTCAGTGTGATATCTTCCCAATAAAATTAATATTTTCATTTCAAGTAATATAATAGTTGCTAGCATTCCTGCTTCACATACACATACATTACACAATAAAGTGACTTAGTTGTTAGTTTGTTTTTGAATATCTAGTCTTAACCGATGCGAGATTCAAAAATACAACTTGTTGGGTCGATGTTTTAAATGTTGTAACTATTAGCTGATTGTCGTAAATTAAAGCTACAACTGCTCATAAAGACATAAACCTTGAATGAACCAACAACCAACTGTTAGTGGTGATAATAGTAACAGTATAAATGAATGTCCTAAAGTGAACAATGTAATCTCTGCATGTGAATCCTATGAGTGAAACATTTTTATCTATTAAGTTGACCAAATCTGGTACATGAGTTCTCTAATATCGGCAACATAAATATGAACAACTAGATTAGGCCTATAAAAAGTTTTCTTGTTTCTCGATAATTTGTCCTCAAGTTTATAATGAGGAAGGGAGGTTTTTTTTATTTTAGTCTGTAAAACGGAACTAAAAATAGCTGAAATATTGTCACAAAAATTTAACTGAACTTAGATATAAAAAAAACTAACTTTTCCAGCAGCAAAAGTATATAATAATACAGCTGGGAATTTAACTAACTATATCTAGTCTGACAGAGTTCAATGAGCTCTGTCAAACAAGATGTAATTGTTTAAATTTTAGGTTTATAAGTGTCAGATAGCCTCATTGGAGGAATTTTTTATAAAATTACCTGTGTGACTGCAGTAACAATTTTCATTTGGGGGAATCAAGATTGGTTTTTTACATGTCACACTTTTCGTCATAATCATTAGTCATCAAAATTTTAAAAAGAATCAGCTTTAGTCAGTGTAGAAGTATAAGTACAATATATATCAACTGAAGTAACAAAACTTTTGACCAGTTAATATAAACATGAAAAAAAAAACCATTTATGAGGCTGAATTTCAATGATGAGGAAGGTGCCTGAGAAAGAAGAATTTTTTCAACAGCCATAACCTGGTTTTATACTTACTCTGTTGCCTCATTACAGCCTTTACAGCCATAAGTACTGAAAAAGAAACTTACACTTAACCAAACAACAAATAAAAATACACAAACCAGGTTGCCTTCCAAAAAGTAAGAAACTGAATTGAAGGTTTTTCATGGAATTCTCCGATTTGAGTTCACGAATTTTCAAGAATGTTTTGAGACTGAATTCAAGAACCTGCTCAGAATTTCAGTACAGCAAAAATCAAAAAAATGATTTCAATTTCCATACTAAATGATTAGTTCATCTCAATAAGAGTCCGCATGGGCTAATGTCATCACTTCGTGTCAATTTCATTCTTCAGACCCACTGAGAAAAATCCATATTATCTTTGGGTGATGCTCTTTCAAGTTTGGTCAAATGAAATTGCGCACCCAAAATACACCTTGAGGCCACTTGTAGCCAACAAACCTGATCTTCTCATATTCGATTAAACAAAGAAAATTATTTATATTATCGAAGTCAGTGTGCCTTTTGACATAAACATACCTGACAAGATTCAGGAAAAGTACAGTAAATACACACAGTTCCCTTTGAAATATCTCACTTGCAATCCTAATATCAGACTTGTTGTCATCCCTGATGGGCTTGGTGCCTTCTAATTTGTTAGGACATAATGGAAGTGTTACCAGCCTAGACCCAAAGAGGACAGCACTTCAAATGCCATGGGCAATGTAGAAGGCAGCTGTATTGGAGAATCTACATATTTTACCCAAGGTTTTTGGCATGTAAAACTAGGCAGTGCTTTTTGGGGAGCAGTCCCATTGGCTGCCTGGGTTGTGTAGAGGGCATGAGGAATCTTGTCTGACGTTGATGCTTTAGATGGCAGCTAAATAATAATAATAATAATAATAATAATAATAATAATAATAATAGTATTTATCTTTGAAACGGATTGGCAAAATATTTGGGTGACTTCTACTTGATTCATGCAGAAACAAATATTTTCATTCAACCCCTCCCTCCAGAGAAACCCTAGGTCTAAAAATGGATATAAAATTTAACCCTTTACCTAACGCAGATGATATCAAAATTTATTATTTTAATTACTATTTTTTAAAATTAAAAAAACAAATTCAACAAAACAAAACAAAACCTCAATGAGCTCGTTCCAATGAGGGGTCACATGATATGGTTTTGGTGAAATATTTCGAAAAATGTATTTCCTTCAACTGCCGAATTTGCAAATTTACCAAGTGGATGCGGGCGATTTATTAGGTAAAGGGTTAAGTCCCCAATTTTTCTAAACTGCACAGGAGAGACATTTGTCATCTGCTATAGTGTAGTCTAACGAATAGCAAAATTAAACTGGCTAAACAAATGCTATCACAAATGCTTTCAATACAAAAAGTATCACAAATATTATCAATCCTTAAGAAGATTCTTACCCTGCCTAAACAAATCAATAAAAACTTCCTTCACTTACTGCCTCTTATCCACCTTCCAGCCACCCAAGCAACTTGATCCATGTCTGTGTTTTGGGCTGACTTGAGCCTCAGGTTTAACTTTCTGTCCATGAAACAGTTAGCTGTAATACTATATTATATCTCATTTAACAGAGCTCTCTAAACTGAAGCATCACCAAGATGGCAGTAGAAATTTCAATCCACTTATCATTCAGTAGAAACTGTCTTGAATGACACCTGTCATGAATGCTCACCTGTTATCAATGCCCACAATTTCAATGCATGGATCAATTTTACCTCATTTGATACTGTCATATGTGGCCACCTATCAAACACGACCAGAATACTTAGGCCAAAGTGCCTATTTTTACTTGTCATGACCGACTATTTTCTTATATGTGACAGTCCCAGGGCGGCATTATTGTGAGCCTTCCGACTACGTTGTACCTGCATTTACCAGTGGCTGTGGGTTGTATTTTGTGACTAACAAATTTTTTTCCTTTGCTTACTGAGTGTTTGGTTTATTTTTTTGTCCCTATTTTCATGAAAGTTAAAAAAATAACCTCTAGTCACAGATTACGAAGCATCATTTGTGAGATATATTACACTTCCGTAATGTCATCATAAATTTATTTCATGTGTAGTTGATAGCCTGTGATTTGATAATAATATCACTGCAATCTCCTTGGACAGTGGCAGGCACTGATTGGTTGTATTTGATATCATAGGTTACATCATCAAATTGCTGTCTTTGTTGGTTGTTTTCATTACTTCTTATTCAATAGTTCCCTTTCAAAATTCCAACAAACCCTATTATTTCTCTCAGGCTTGTCATTTTGAGGCGGGCGATTGCTGCTGGCCACCCGTCTGAGTTCAAAATTCTGCGGACAGTAAATGCCTGCCTAACCCCAATTTCTGCAGCCCATTAATTCAGTCGAAGGCACCTCAAAATCAACCATTTCAAACGGCAATTTTTACAGATTGAAGGAGGTAACAAAGCACAATTTGTGAAGTTTGTAGTGGGTCGTTGATGCTGTCACCCCCGAGACAGTAAGTAACTTTTCAAATATGAGCAAGAGGTCTGCCAATTTCAAAGTTGTAATTAGTTATTACATCATATATCAGACTGTGGCAACTCTCGTGTCATGCGCGATTATGGGACATATCATCCCCAAGCCAGCTTGACCCCTGACGATTCGCCTGGGACGTCGCGTCCCAAAATCTAAGCCTGGACGATTCATGCCCAAATCCGATTGATTTGTGCCAAGTTATCGGCATCTGGCGGTGAGTATAGTGCACTGGCTTCTACAGTCATCATGTAATCTATAGATACAGGCTTGGTTATTTGGATGCAAGATAACTATAACACTCACTGTTAGTGTCGTGGGAAACCTGGTATCTTGCAGTCCTTCCCATATAGCGGGCGCATATGCGCTTGCGCCCGTAAGCGCTCGCATTTTCCAATGAACAAGCACTAAAAACTGCGCCCGTCAATTTTTGGCTCAAACTGTACAACTGTATTCGCTCGATCTTCGTTCTGAATGAATTGTGTTTTCTCATTCGACAGACCTTTGATTTTGGAAAACAATGCGTGCATCGTGTTTAGCGCTAATAATTTACCCTACGTGTGCTTTTTTTCTGAAGGCAGTGGGTTTTACAGTGTGATTGTTTCGGGGCGATGGTTTTCATTTGTGTTGTTTTTGACCTTGACCGTGTTCTCTCCAAGGTCAGTATTCTATTTGACAATAATCATTCAGTGATGATGTTGCACATCAAGGGAACTAATTTCATTAGCAGCGAGGTCGGTGCTTCTTATAAATCACGATATCGATTGTTAGGTTCCGTTCACACCTGAAATCCTGTCGGATAACCTGTATTTTATCCAAACCGTCCCCCAGGTACCGTCAGAGACGTCTGATACTTCTGCTGACTGATGTCATGAAACAAATTGTCCCCAGACCGAATCGTCCCGAATTAAACTTTATTTCACCCAAACCATCCACCAGGTCTGATACTCCTGCTGGGTTCTGACTGACTGTTAACCCTATCTATTCACGATGATTCACGGGGATATACATTGCCTTGGAAGATTTTCCTGTGGGAACCCTGGAAAATGAGGTAGTGCTTTCTTTACTATGGTAAACAAGTTCTGCTTTACTACCCAGTCACTGATGCTTGGGGTGGAAGTCCTCTAAAATGGGCAACATGGGGATAAACGATTGACTAAACTTGACTTTATGTCCTGTTGTGCCAAGCTTAGCTATTGTGCATAAATAGGTGACATTAAACACCACTAAATAAATACAAATTGTTTTGATGTTGGACAACATGGTTGGCAGGCTCAAGTTGAGCTCGCAAGTGATTTCACAAGCTCATATTATTGCTCTCGCAACATTTTCCATAAGGAAAGCACTGTATCTTGCATCCAAATATTCGAAACCTGCATCTATACATTACGTGATGGCGTACATCATAATTACACAAACCATGTACCTTAAAGTGATATTAGTTGTATTACCCAGCAGTCTGAAACAAAATGGCCCCGCAAACCATAAATGGCCCTCCTGGGGGGTCATTTTAGGTGAACCCAAAATGACCCTCCTGGGCTAATTTGGGACGAACCATAATGGCCCCTCCTGTAATTTTCAAAATGTCGAGCCTGTTTCACTTCATAAAATGAAAAAAATGTCACATTAGTTGATTGTTTGATAAATACATTATCACCAGTATGAGCAGGTTCAAACATTTTGAACAGATTCTTGGTCTTCTCAATAAGTAATATCATGTCTCCTAAAGGTGACTCAATGGTCCCACAATGGAACCCTGTTAACTGAATTGCAACTTTGCCAGTGAAAATTATTCAATTAACAGGAGTATTCAATTAACAGGGATTCTGTCACTTTCCTGTATTCTAAAGAAACTTAGCATTTATTCTATTATACCTTGTTGACAAAGCTCTGTCAAACAAGATATAATAGATTAAATGCCTGTATTGGATGTACTGAGGCCAGATAGGTCTATAAATAAAGGAAAACTGGGGTGAGTCAAAGTAATCTCTTGACAGGTTACAAGATGTTTCCTCTAGAACCCATATTCAATTAACAGGTCAAATTTGTACTGGAGGTATGGTAAATGGCTTGTGTTGGGAAATTATATTCAATTAACAGGGTTATTCCGTTAAGATATATTCAATTAAGTGGGCTCCACTGTACTGCTTCTAGAAACAAGAGGCCCCAGGGGGCTTGAGGACGCTCACCCGACATGGTAGCCTAAATATCAACCCAGAGAATTGATTTCCACAAGTTGCATCTGCTCCTCCTAAGAAAAGCTGAAACCAAATATCCAAATATTCTGACCAGTGGATCTAAAAAATGATTTTTAAAGAATATTCCTCATATTGAACTAAGTCATAATTCGGGCTCCCACAGGGAGCCCATATATGAACCCATGGACTTGGCTTTAACAAACCTGAATCTCACAACCCTAAGGATTCTGCACACCAAATATCAAAACATTCCGACTGCTGGATCTGAAGAAGAAGATTTTTAAAGAAAATTCCTCATTTTGAACCAAGTTACAATTCGAGCTCCCAGAATCAGCCCAAATATGGACCTAGGGACATGGCTTGAACAAACTTGAATCTTACCCCCCCCTCCCCCCAAGGATGCTGCATAAAAAAATACCAAAAGCATTCATCTGCTGGATCTGAAGATTTTTAAAGAAAATTCCTCATTTTGAACTAAGTTGTCATTCAGGCTCATATTGACAAAGTTATAATTTGGGCTCCCACAGGGAGCCCGAATATGGACCCATGGACTTGGCTTTAACACACTTGAATCCCCCCTCCCCCCACCCCCTCCCCCAAGGATGCTACTCACCACATATCAAACCATTCCGACTGCTGGATCTGAAGAAGATTTTTTAAGAAAATTCCTCATTTCAAACAAAGTTACAATTCAAGCTCCCAAATATGGGATACTTGGCATAAATCAAGTACTTATTACCCAATAAGTCCTCACATTAAATTTGGTTCAAATCGGCCTCTCGGTTCAGAAAATAGAAATTTAGGGCGGGGCCAAAATTTTTGCCCCTCCCATAACAACGCCAAATATTATCCCTCGAACTTCTCTTGAACAAATCTGAGTCTACACCTCAAAAGGAAGCTGCATACCATATATCAAGTGTCTGCTACTGCTGGTTCTTGAGAAGAAGATTTTCAAAGATTTTGGTGCCCCTTGGGGGCGTGGCCCCACCCAGGAGGAGGGGCAACTTCATTTGAACAAATCTGAATTAGCATTAGGTAATAAATATTTAGCCAACATTTGAAAAAAATTGGGCTAGTGATTTAGGAGGAGAAGTCGATAATGTAAAGTTAACGCCGGATGGACGACGGACGGATCACGATCAGTAAAGCTCCCGCTGAGCTTCACTCAGGTGAGCTAAAAAACCTCAAATATGTTACAAATCTTTGGATATTCACCTGAGGAATATAAACTAAATATTGTTACTTCCCAAATTTTTCAATGAGAGATGAAGGCTTTTTCTTCTTTACCTTTCTTTGATTCATGAAAAACAACACTGCAAACTGTCTGAAGGGTCTCAGAAATTTGTTTACTTTTAATAGTGGAAATCATTAGTCATTCAGCAGCTGTTTTTCACAAGTCAGCATTTCTACCATATGTGGCTCACCTTAAAATTTACAAAGAACTGGCCTCAGTCAGGGTAGATTTTGAATGGAAGACAATAAAATAGATAGAACATTTTCTTTTTCACAGAATTTTATTGACGGGGGAAGGCAGAGATTTTTTTGACAGCCTGATGATGAAGTTTATTCATTACACAACTGTTCTATGAATTACCTATCTACAGCACACACTAAACCGTGCGGAAAATGAACACATGTGCAGAAAGGAAATCGTTTACAGACTACTTTTATAAGGAAGCGAGATTTCACTGGAAATTTCATCAAATCGTGCACCGCAATTACAATTTGAATTGCTAGCAATTGCTAAAAACCATCCCCTGAGTTCCAATGTGCACATACAGAAATATGCTACTTATTTTGGAATAGATTGTTGCACAAAAACAGTTAAAGTGATGGAAAGATGTTTTGTGACAAAGTGAGGCAGGTCTAAAAAATAAATTGTCAACTTACTTTTCATCTCGCATTAAGTATGTACTGGGGTCATAATTACATAAATGCCTCATTATAAGGGGCCAAAATGCAAAACCAATATAAGGGTGGAGGTTAAGATACAAGTGAATACACAGTTGTGGTAACAAGTGCAACAGACTATTTATCCCAAAATAACTGGTTTTAAATTTCCTGTTTTCTTGTATCATGGGGGTAATACAAGGCAATAAATTTATCATCACCACTTTCAGCTGCACATAAACCTGTATGAAAGTGTCACTCTTGCCACTAGAATGGCTTTTGGTTTCGGTTTTACATCTTGGTCATGAGATTTCAACTTTGATACAAATTCAAGTATAAAAATACAAATTCAAGTATATGCACATAATGGTAATATTATGTATCACATAAATTTTTGGGTGAAGGCTACTCAAGCTTTTATGTTGTGGCAGATTCTGTTAAAACACCTTCACTTGTTTTACAATATTAAAATTCTTCATTTTTCCTTGATTCAACACCCATGAGGCCAAACATCAATTTTTTAAAAAAATAAGAAAATAAAAGAAATAATTGTCAAATTTCTTGAAAAAATCATAATTTTCAAAAATTCCACTACCAGGAATAAAACATGTGATGGGTAAAAAAATAAGTAGGTTTCCAACAGCGATTCCTTCACTGTGATAAAATATCTTTTTACATCTTTTTGTTCACCTCGTAATGAAAGACCTACAATTTCAAACTAAAATATTGGAAACAAAAAAATTGGGGTTATTAATTTCTGAAATGAAAAAAAAGAAGGAAAGTATTTATTAAAGGCTACTAACCACACACTGTCTCATCTGACTGACTTTGCTGACAGTCAACTACCCTATCACAAACTTTCTCATTTTTTATACAATGATCTTCTCCTTCACATTTTGTGTGGCTATCATCGCAGGCTGAAAGTAAAATAATAAACATCAAACATGTTAATGTTGTGCTGGAATGCCAATGGTGTTGACTTGCCAAGTTAAAAGAAACTCTATGAGCATATTTATTTATTTATTTATTTATTGGTGCTTAAGGTCATATACTTATGCACAATGGCTAATCAGGACTGTGACAGTTTTACGGATGGAGGAAGCCGAAGTACCCGGAGAGAACCACCGTAACTCTGCACTGCAGCACAGGCAGGGTTAGATTGGTTGGAGACATATTTATTTATTGATGTTTAAGGTCACATATTTATGCACAATGGCTAATCATGACCGTGACAGTTTTACGGGTGGAGGAAGCCGGAGTACCCGGAGAGAACCACCAAGCAACGATGAGCAGCTGCCAGCTCCCCAACATTGTAACTCCGCACTGCAGCACAGGCAGGGTTAGATTGGTTGAAGACATGCGTACCACTGACGTGCAGTACGCCTTAGTACACGGCATCATCGTGCCCCCATGTGGACAATGGGGGTTAAGTGTCTTGCCCAAGGACACAACGCAGGAGTCTGAATCGATCGCTCAGACGGTCACCTATCCGAGGACTAACCGGGCTCGACGTTGCCTAACTTTGACGATCTGACGAGAACCAGTTACCACAATGCCAACGTGCCCCCAACTCTATGAGCAAGCCAAACAAGAAGGACAGTACTGTACTTACCTGGGATTAAGCCCATGGAGTGCATGAAGTAAAAGAAGGCAAACGTATATGTGTGGAATTATTTTCGAGAGGTCAAGCCCGCAGAATTTGGATGCAAAGTTGACAAAAAGTTAGGTGAATCAGTCAAACCCTTTGCTTACCAATTGGTTGCCTGCGCCTGTGTAATTTACAAATTGGACAATTTCAACAAAACCATATCATGCAACCCCTCATTGGAACGAGTTCGTTGAACTCGTTCCAATGAGGGGTCACATGATATGGTATTGTTGACACTTTTTGAAATATTTGAAAAAGAATTAAAATAACAAATTTTGATATCATGTGGGTTGGGTAAAAAGTTCTTCATTGTAACAACTTAAAAGTACTAGCATGGATGTCATCGAGGTTTTCATTACAATGTCAGGGACTGGGCTTATTTACAAAAAGGGGACTCTGACACTGAAATCTAAAAAGTTGATATGTGGTCTTATTTCTGATTGTGGCCTTATACTCGAGTCAGTATGGCAATGTCCCATACAGTTACTTTGACATAACAGCATTATGTAAGGATAGTTACTTGAACAAATTCCATAATAACTGCATCAAGCAAGTTCCAATAAAAACATTAAAAATGCCGCTCAGGATCACCGATCCAATGTCGAGTTGTGACAACAGTTCCTCGCACCAAGACCAACACACCTATGAAGTTTCATGACTCTAGGTTGAACCACTATCAAGTTCTCATCCGGAAACCAATTGTTGCGATATACTATGTTCAAGGTCACTGTGACCTTGACCTTTGACCTGGTGAGTCCAACATCAATAGGGTTCTTCCTCGCACCAAGGCCAACACGCCTGTAAAGTTTCATGACTCTAGGTTGAACCACTATTAAGTTATCATCCGGAAACCAATTGTTGCGATATACTATGTTCAAGGTCACTGTGACCTTGACCTTTGACCTGGTGAGTCCAAGATCAATAGGGTTCTTCCTCGCACCAAGGCCAACACACCTATGAAGTTTCATGACTCTAGGTTGAACCACTATCAATTTATCATCCGGAAACCAATTGTTGCGATATACTATGTTAAAGGTCACTGTGACCTTGACCTTTGATCTGGTGAGTCCAAGATCAATAGAGTTCTTCCTCGCACCAAGGCCAACCCACCTATGAAGTTTCATGAATGTAGGTTGAACTACTATCAAGTTATCATCCGGAAAGGAATTATTGCGATTTACTATGTTCACGGTCACGTTGACCTTGACCTTTGACGTAGCGAGTCCAAAATCAATAGGGTTCTTCCCCTCACCAAGGCCAATCTACCTATGAAGTTTTATGAATGTGAGTTGAACCATTATCAAGTTATCATCCGGAAACCAATTGTTTAAGATTTACTACGTTCAAGGTCACTGTGACCTTGACCTTCGACGTAGCATGTCCAAAATCAATAGGGTTCTTCCTCCCACCAAGACCAGCCTACGTATGAAGTTTAATGAATGTGAGTTCAACCACTATCAAGTTATCATCCGGAAACCAATTGTTTACGCCCGCCCGCCCACCCGCCCGCCCGCCCGCCCGCCCGCTCGCCATTCACCAAACTATAAGTCGAGTTTGACTTCGTCACAACTCGACTAAAAAATAAAAAGTAAAATCTGAACATCACTAATTTTTAAGTTCAAAAACCAAGTCACAAAACCAATATGAAAGTCAAGAGGTGCACATTGGAGATGCAGGCATCAAGTTGTGGCTACTTTCTTCATGCACTCTCTACTGAATATCAGAAATGTCATCGCACTGAGCTCAAAATTCCTAAAAATTTGGACCGGGCCCCTTTTCGAACTCGCTTGAGAAATTATTTGCAAATGACTTATATGGCAAATATTAGTAAAATTGGAGGAAGTTTGTTTAAATTATTGCGCTAACAAGCTCAAAATTTGTAAAAATTTACAAATTAAGGCCTATAACTCTGTAATTAAAAATAAGACTGGGCCAGTTTACAAACTATATTATTGCCAAAGACTCATATGGCAAATATTAGTCAAATTTGAAAACGTTTTTTTTTTTCAAGTTATTGCTCTAACAAGCACAAAATTTGTAAAAATTGACTAATTAAGGCCCAAAAGTCTGTAATGTAAAATCGGATCGAGCCAGTTTTCGAATTTGTTTTGAGATATTATTGCAAAAGACCTGTATGGCAAATATTAATAAAATCAGAGAACGTTTGTTCAAGTTGGTGATCTAACATCGACCGTCAACAAACAAAAGGTCTCGGTTGTTAAAACAACTCGATCAAAAACAAAAATTCTTACCAGTCAAAATAACAAAAGTTTGCCTTAAAAAATCCTAGAAAAATATAAACAATATAAGAATTAAACAGTGTTAGGAAAGTGCTGACAACACAGAACTGCGATATATAAAGGTTTTGAGGACATGGGATTCTCAGTAATTCAGCTAAACCTAAATTCTTACAAACTGGATACAGATATCCAGGGTCATGATATAATCTCACCCTAATTTGTAGTAGGAAAGCTCAAAACAATCAAATTTTAGCCATATTCCAGGGGAGAAGAGAGGGTATTATCTAACAGAGCTCAGCCAAGTGACAACCTAGGCAGAAAACTTAACTGAGATCTCCCATTTCACGGTGTCACAAGCAAAAAGCAAAATAAAAGCTACCTTTAAATTTTTTATTTTTCAGCTCTTTGTCTGATAACAAGATATGGTTATTATGCCTTTTCCATGTTATCAAGGACAATCCATAATACTATATTTGAAATATTATTGTAGAATCTGTAGTAGCAGTGAAGAAACTTTTATTTTTCTTCCAGTGATATTAATTTCTGGCATTTTCATTTGTCCCTCAAAATACTTGACGCATGGTCCACAAATTTGAAAGTGTCAATAAACAACAATAAATATATAATCAACAATGAGTATTTATATTAGTACAGGGAAATTCTGGTAATTTAATATACCCTTCGCCAGGGAAATATATTCTATTAACAAGAGTATTTTATCAACTAGAATTTGGTAGTATTCTTGCAAAAGGAGTGAGCATTTACTCTCTTGTATAATAGATTAAATGCTTATACTGGATATGCTGAGGGTGAACAGGTTAGTAAATGAGAGAAATTAATAGTTGTCAGAGTAAGGCAGATCACAAGAGGAATAGTTATTGCGACAACATTGTTTTTATCAGACAAACATTGAGTTCCAATAAAAAGGGGCATAACTCCCACAAAAGCCAACAAAATTTGGAAAGATCAAACTTGACAGAGATTGTCTCCAAATAAATGCCTATATCAGTTTTCGCGAAAACCCAGTTCCACTTTTCCAAGTTATTGCATTCACAAAGTCATTATCACACAAATAACAAATTCCAAATAAAGGGGCATAACTCCTACAAAATCCAAGAAAATTTGGTATCCTTAGGCCCCACAAACTAGATCTTCTGTTTCTCTAGGCATTTTTTTGTAAAATTGCTTGTGGAGCATGGTTTTATATTTTTGTCTTTGCGATCGTAAGTTCATGTTCTTGGTTTGTTTTAGGCCTCATAATATACGGAATGGCATGGATGAAGGTGTATTTCGTCCATTGAGTGCAAGAAAGCTTTGCAGTGCTAAAGCATTGCAAAGCCTTGTGGCACTCAAGCAACAAACTGATCAATTTTATTAACTTGAGTAAACTATAAGACATAAAGCATTTAATTTTGATTATTTTTAAGATTGCATTGGTTATAAAAAGCGATCATGTGGCAGCCAAAAGGACCAGGCGGGAGGGCCTGAGAAACAGATTTTTAAATTTTTTAGGCATACCAGAAATTTTATAAGGTTCATAGTTTTGGAGTTTTACATAACAATTGTAAACATACTGTATTCACTGCAAACACCAGGGGTGATGGTGATATCATCAAGTGCTACAATTCTTTCCAATTCGGCATGAGCTATTGGTGATGTCACAGTCCATTGTATCTTTGCTTCACTTGTTGCGTGCAACTGAACTTGACCCTTTGCCCACCCATAGGTGTCTCTGGCTTTCGAAATCCATACTTGCGAGTTGTTATATGTAACCTGAAAAGATATGAAGTTTGGGTTTAATGCATGGAAAATTAGGGAGAGGCCTTTTTTGGGAGTGAGGACCCGTGAGCACCAAAATCCATCAAGTTTGAGCCAACTATGTCCAACTTAAAGGAATCCCAAAACATCTGTGGTGCATGGAGAACTCTCGAATGGAGATTCTTAAAGCAGCCCTGGTCCTATATTAAATCTTGTGAAATATATGCAAGACTTGGACTCAAGGCTGCTTGGACAGGATTACTGGTAGATGATAGCTTGGGGAAACATCGTACGTTCAAATTGGAATTTTACTGCAACTTTCACCCTGGGAAAAGAGAATAAACTTTTCAAAGCCAGGTGAATAAACAGCTGCGCCATGAGCACATGATACGCCCAGTATTAATTACAAGAGGGAAGCACACAATATGAGTATACATGTGTACTTGTCAGGTTTTTTTTATATTCTTGTACAATAATCATAACCAACAACATAATTTTAATCCAGTACCATAAATCTGGAATGACAAATCGGACAGTGACACAAATCGAAAAGGAGAGTCCTTCTATCAACATATACTTGCAACAGAAAAATCATGAAAATTGCTCCAAGTATTTTCAAGTTATTGTTCAACATGTGGAAAATTGCTTATATTTTGAAGAATAAAGTCCCATAACTCTGGAATGACATATCAGACGGAGACACAAATAAAACGGGAGATTCCTTACATCAACATATATTTGCCACCAAAAAATCATGAAAATTGCTCAAAGCATTTTCAAGTTATTGTCAGACATGTGGAAAATTGCCTATATTCTGACGAATAAAGTCTCATAACTCTGGAATGACAAATCGGACAGTGACACAAATCGAAAGGGAGCTTCCTTCCTTCCATCAACATATACTTTCCACCAAAAAATTGCTCGAAGCGTTTTCGAGTCGTTGTACGACGTGTGGATGGATGGACAAACAGACGGACGAACGGACAGGGGTATACCACAATACGACCGTTTTTTTCAAAATGGGCCTATAAAAAGGTATGTTACAGGCAATCTGTCACAGCTTTTCACTGATCCACTAACAATTAGTTAGAGTGGACATTTTGACACATAAATACCAACTCTATGAGTGAAAAAAGGAAATTGACAGGAATATTTAATTGCCCATAATTGGGTGAAAAATTTCTTGGGCTGCAATGATTGAATTATTTATTTATTTATTGGTGTATAAAATCACATATTTTTGTACAATAGCTAAATGTGACTGCACCATGGATATAAAGTCAAGTCCAGCCAATCATTTATTGCCCATTTTAGAGGATTTCCATCCCATGCATTGGTTACCAGGTCCTATTTTTACCAGTAAAACAGAGCATATTTATCTGTTATCTCACTTCCCAGGGTCCCACAAGGATGCAATGACTGAATATAATATCAATGAATCACTATACTTTGCAATATAACTCTGCACAATTCATTCCATCAAAATCAATCCTGATTCAATTTTGATTCTGTGTTTTGTTGCTTTCTGTGACCAACCAAAACTAGTCACTCATTACTTAACTCCTTATATGCTTCCGGCAGATAATCCTTCCCAGAACAGAATTGCTCTTGCCATGGAGATAAGTATAATTTGGGCACATTTAATCAAATTTTCTCTCTGCAAATTGAATAGATTTTATCACCAACGATTACTTGAGTTAAATTTTGACAAATTTTTCATCAAATCTTGTCATGGCTGCTGTGAAGCGGTCATGACTAGATCTGATGAAAAATATCTTGAAAAACCTCAGTGGGTTAAGAGTTCAAGACTGTGAAACTTGAATATTTTAATTTGCTACTGCAAGTAATTCCAAAGCTATACCAATTTTTGTCTTCATATTCCCCATTTATGGTAAAGTGTAGGATACACATAAGTAATATTATTTTTTTTATTGGTGTTTAGGGAGCGCGGTGGCTCAGTGGTAGACTGTTGGACTTCTATGTTAGAGATCCCGAGTTCGATCCCCATTCAAGACGACCTGCGTTGTGTCCTTGGGCAAGGCACTTTATCCCGGTTGCCTACATGGGGGCACGATGATGCTGTGTACTGAGGCGTACTGCACGTCGATGATGCACATGTCTTCAACCATTGTAACCCTGTTTGAGCAGAGCTTGAATAGAGTTAGAATGTTGAAAAGCTGACAGTTGCTCATCGTTGCTCGGTGGTTCTCTCCGGGTACTCTGGCTTCCTCCACCCGTAAAACTGTCACAGTCACGATTAGCCATTGTGCATAAGTATGTGACCTTAAACCCCAATAAATAAATAAATAAATTATTGGTGTTTAAGAACACTCTCAGCATATGTGGCTAACAGGTATAAGGGTCACATTTAAACAATCATTTATACCAATGCTGTCAACTTTAACATACTTTCCTCCCAGAATTTGGTAACCTGATTCTAATTTACCCATGAAACATAGATTGTTTATCACAGTAAACAACAACTGTTCTGTTTCTATCATTCTTCCCATGATACCCAAAATGAAGGTAAGTAATAACTGGACTGTTACTTTCCAGACAGTCTGTACAGAAAGCTTGTGCATTCTTATTAAACAAAAGTTGAATTAAGCATTTCTTAGTTGTCTGCAACTAAGTAGGTATTTATCTTTGTGAAGTAAAGGGAGTCAAGGGAGCCTAGTGTCTCAGTCATTATGGCATTGGACTTCAAACTGAAAGGTCAATGGTTTGATCCCTACCAGGGGTAACTTCAATGGGTCCTTGGGCAAGGCACTTAATCCTGATTGCCCACATGTGGGCATGGTGGTGCTTTGTACTAAGGTGTACTGCACATCAATGGTGCACTTGTTTTCAATCAATGCTAACCCTGCTTGTGCATAGTATGTTCGAGTGTCTGACAGTTGCTCACCACTGCTTGGTTTCCTCCACCCATAAAACTGTCTGAAACGACGTGACTCTGGCTGTGGATGGTGTTGCTAAACACAAAAAAAAAAAAAAAAAAAAGTCAAAGGTGTTCTGATATGGATTGTTTTGTGGGGGGTAATATACAGAAAGCTTGTGCATATCATATAATGAATGTGGTGTATCAGTGGTGTTCTATCAAGTTTCTGTACTGATGTAAAAAGCTGAATATAAATCCATTATATCTTGTTTGTTCAAAAAGCTCTATCAAACACTACAAATGGATTAAATGATCACGTTGGAAGTACTGAGGCCAAAAAGTTCTGCAGAACCCATAAATATAATGGTCTACATAAAATCCAGATGCCCTGCAATACTTCACACATAAGCAAAGCCACAATAAGGAGATTCAATCTATAATACACAAGCAACTGAAATTTATTTACTGGTGTTTAAGGTCTCTTTAACATCTATGGCTATATCATGACCACCAACAAAGTATAAAGTACAGTTTAACCAGTCGTTTATTTTGATGATACCCACTTTGGAGGACTTCCACCCCAGGCAGTGTTTATTGGGTTCTCTTTTGTCAGTAACATAGAATGTAACACAGTAAACAAGAAGTGACAAACTTTTCTTGGAATCTCTATGGGGAATATGCAAACCAACAGGTGAAATGTGTGTTTATATGGATTCATGCAATCAACAGCTGAAAGCTGGTTATACATTAGTGTCGGACAATTCATTGTATTTCAAAGGAATAAATCCTCAGAGCTTTCTCCAACAGTGTCTCAAATAACATCATGTATCACAAAAAGCATCCGATCAGCAAGATACACAAAGCACAATTTAAAACTGCACAATTTATGTTATTATACCACCACAAGGGCAACAACTCTTGAAAAATAATGTTTTGCAACATGGCGTTCTGTTATGCGCAAGTTCACAACATGGTTATTCCGCATACAAAATATCAAAAATATTTAATGAAAAGTGTGAGATTAGTTAGAGATAAATGTTAGAGATAGGTGAATGGATGGATGGATGGATGGATGGATGGATGGATGGATGGATGGATGGATGGATGGATGGATGGATGGATGGACAGACAAATGGACTGACACAGATGTATATGAGGATCCCTATATGTCCATACTAAAGTAGGGGCATAAAAATACTTACAGTAATGGTTGCTGGGGTATCTGATATATAAAAGAACACCAAGCAATGTTCTGTTTGTTGCAGATTGACATCTATTTCCATTGTCACATATCTGTCTCTAGACAATAAACCAGTAAGCAGGTAAAGATAGTGACCTAGAAATATACAATAGTTAGACGTGTATCAAGTTTTATACCATGATTACCTATTCTACTATATATGAAAAGCCCATGACATAAATTTTAGCTTTACACACCAACCGTGATGAACACGCCTGCAATGGGATTTCAATAGTAAAATTTTACACCTACAGTAGAACTACGTCCCTGTTGACCTTTGGTGACATCGACCTGAATGCAAACTTGTTTAAATTTATCGCACGTCGCCTCGCGAAGTGTGAAATGGAAGTGGCAATTATTTATTATGTTTTTAAATGGGTTTACCTCATAAGATGCCAAAAATTAACAAACATGCATTGTCTCATGTTAATAAAGCATGCATAACTCCAAATAGTATGTTATTTTGTTATTAAAACGAAAAAAGCTCAGTTTCTTTTTTCATTTCGTTTCGGCTATAAAATTGACAGCGAAAGTACCACCTACCAATGCTCATGTAAATGAAAGTGTCAATGACACTGTAGCTCAACTTGTCAAGACAAAGACATGTACATGTATAGTATGTGACACAGCAATGACAAACACCTAGGTAATGACCTGATAACAAAGGAACATATAAAGTATTGTAACGGTCTGTACATAAATACTGGCCATTGCCTGTAACAAATGTATAGGTAAAGTATTGTAAAGGTGGGTGACAGTCAGATGCTAAACTAGAAAAAAATCTTTGAGTCACAGAGTGGGTCTGACTGAACCCCAAAATATTTGTTCTCATAGCACAGTGATAACAAAGGCATCCCAAAACACACTCCTTCCTGTCCCAAGGTGAAAACAAAGGTACCCAAGAAGTTTTGTGAAGATCAGTTCATAAATACGAGCTGTATAGAACTTGTGACAAAAAACTGACTGGACCTAATTTCGGTACAAAATGGCCACTGGCAGCCATCTTGAATTTTGGACCGTACCCAGAAACACTCATTCTCGTCCCAAGATGATAACAAAGGTACCCAAGAAGTTTTGTGAAGATCGGTTCATAAATACAGCCTCTACCCTGAGCCGTATTGACAGGTGTGCTTACATTGTGTAAGTAGCACTGAATAAATCAAAGTTCATCTAATTTGCATAATTTCTGCACGAAAAAAAACCCCTTACAATATGTGATGTATTCCATGTTACTAAACATTCATACAAAAATTTATTCAAATCAGAACTTTCATACAGAAGTTCTGTACAAAATACTGATTGCACTAATTTTGGTACAAAATGGCTGCTGGTGGCCATCTTAAATTTCGGACCACACCCAAAAACACTCGCTCTCATCCCACGGTGATAACAAAGGTACCCAAGAAATGTCGTAAAGATTGGTTCATAAATATGGCCTCTAGTCTGAGCTGTATAGAAGTTGTGTACAAAAAACTGATGAGACCTAATTTCGGTACAAAATGGCCACTGGCAGCCATCTTGAATTTTAGACCGCATCCAGAATCACTCGTTCTCGTCCCAAGGTGATAACAAAGGTACCCAAGACATTTCGTGAAGATCAGTTCATAAATACAGACTCTAGTCTGAGCCGTATTGACATGTGTACTTACTGTGTGTAAGTCGCACTGAAAAAATCAAAGTTCATCTAATTTGCATAATTTCTGCACGAGAAAAAAACCTGTATTATATGTGATGTATCCCATGGTACTAAACATTCACACAAAAAATTATTCAAATCAGCGCTCATTCTCGTCCCACGGTGATACCAAAGGTACCCAAGAAGTTTCGTAAAGATCGGTTCATAAATATGGCCTCCAGTCTGAACCGTATTGGCATTTGCACTTATAGTGCTGAAAGTAACACCAAAAAACATCAAAATTAGTCTAATTTGCACAATTTATGCACGAGAAAAAAAAACCTGTATTATATGTGATGTATCCCATGGTACTAAACATTCATACAAAAAATTATTCAAATCAGAGCTTTCATATGGAAGTTCTGTACAAAAAACAGATTTCTGCATCGTCGGTACAAAATGGCGGCTGGCAGCCATCTTGAATTTTGGACCGCACCCAAAAACACTCGTTCTCGTTCCACGGTCATAACAAAGGTATCCAAGAAGTTTCGTAAAGATCGGTTCATAAATACGGTCTCTAGCCCGAGCCGTATCCAATTGTTGACGTATGGACAGACGGGCCATGACAAAAGCTCAAATTTGGCTTCGCCAAAGTTGAGCTAACAAAAATAGATTTGCTCGTATGTATGTCTGAGCACAATCGAGAAAAAATAATAGCAAATCGTAATAATCTGATGGTCATGGTAGTAATAAAATATACCAAAAGTAGCTTGGTATACCAAATGTTTACCACTCATGGTGAAAATTTGGTATATCAAGCTACTACGGGTATATGCTATATATACCAAATGTGCATTTATATGTGCAAGACATCTACAACTTAAATGAAAACTCCAAAAAGATTCTGCAAGGTCATACAGAAACACTGGTTAAACAAGTGCAATATCAAGATTGGCTATCCCCGCCCCCCCCACCCCAACTGAACTGAACTGCCAAGCATGAGTTTCTAGTTATTTATATTTGTTGATATTGAATTAATAAATATCTTATTTCCATTAAACCATAGCACCAAAACAGTAGGCCACCAAATCTGTCCATGAGACACTAATGCCCCACTTTAGGATAAATGATATTTAATGTTTAACAAAGTCCAAAAAGGGGCCATAACTCATATAAAAATTATTGCATCATACTCAAAATCAAACACTAATGCCCCACTTTAGGGATAAATGATATTTAATGTTTAACAAAGTCCAAAAAGGGGCCATAACTCATATAAAAATTATTGCACCATACTCAAAATCAAACTCATCTGGTATATTGTTTACAGTAAGCTATATTCCAAGTTTGAAATCTGACACCTATAACTTAAGTTACCATCTGGAAACCAATATAACCATGTCTTCTAAGACCAAAAGGGTCATAACTCTGCCAAAAATATTGGACCAAGCCTACTAACTATCAATCCCAACCTGCATTATGTGGTTATAAACTTAAGTATAAAACTTTGTTTCATTTAATTCAGTCAAACTAAAGTTATTGTCCAGGAACAATATTCGGGTTGATCAAATATTAGTTACTGAAGAAACCTTGTGTTTTGAATGTGCAAAATTCCAATAAATCCTAATTATTTAGTAGTCTTCAAGCATTTTCAAAATTCAAACATTGAGCATTTCACTCACACTACCGGATTTGTTAAGTACCTTGAGCCTGTGTTTTTGCAGCATGGAATATTCTTTGCAAGAAATTTTCGGATAGGCTCAAAACCCTCTATCAGTTAAATACATATTTAAACCTTTAAGGCCTAATTAGGGAGTGCAGTGACTCAGTGGTTACAGAATTGGACTTCAAACCAAAAGGTCCACAGTTCGATCCCTGTCGCAGGTAACAGTGCTGTGTTCTTGGGCAAAGCACTTAATTCCGACTGCCAGTGTGGGGGTTTGGTGGCATTGTGTTCTAAGGCATACTGCATGTTGAGGGTGAACTTGTCTTCAACTATGCTAACCCCGCTTGTGCAGAGTTAATATGTTGGGGAGTTTGACAGTTGCTTGCTGTTATTTGGTGGTTCTCTATGGGTACTCCAGCTTCCTCCATCCGTAAAAGTGTCTGAAACTTGTTGACCCCGGCTGTCAAAAATGTCGTTAAACCCCAATAAATAATTAAATAAGGCCTAATTCCAACTTTGATAACTTTTTATTGCAGCAAAGTAGGTAACTCAACATGCAGTTTTTGAAAAACCTTGCATGTTACATTCCAAGCACCTTGGCAATTGTTTCTAGGCAAGTTTTGGCTGCCTATAGAGGCAGTTAAGATTTTCCAAGAAGCAACTGGAAAACCACAGAATTTCAAACTATCAAAATATAGCAAAAATGTATAAAAATCAAGTCAGTCCTTTAAGGGTTAATCGACATGGCTTTTGACAACAATATGTAACTAGCATGGATTCCTTTTAACTTGTGTTATGCGGTTTTATTTTTCTTGTTTCAGTTCGTTTTTTTTTAAAAAAACTTGGTTTATAGGTCGGTTTTTGGTTTTTCTTATAGTGAGACATCTGCAGTTTCGAAAAGTAACTATGTAGTGTCAATATAATGCCCATACTGTCATATTTTCAATGATGATTTAATTAGCAGTGACTAGCATTGGCCATTGGTACTAAGTGTATAAATGGCAGGCATTATCAAAACCCCCAAAAATAAAAGAAAACAAGGGCAACGCCCCCAGTCCCCCGACCAAGATGGCAAATTCAAGGGAGCTGTTAGGATGCAATTTGTTCGCAGAGCATGGCCATTTTTTAACCTGACCTGTATTTCCAACCAATTAAACCACATACTTAGTTTTGTTTCAATCAAATGATCCAAAGTAAAGTTATCATCCGGACAACACAAAAACCGTATTTTCTAAGTCGAAAAAGGGGAATAAATCCAGTAAAAATCAGTGGAGCATGCCCATTTTCGAACTTGACCTGCATTTCCACCCAAATAAGCGGCATACTAAATTTCGTTTCGATCAAATGATCCTAACTAAAGTTATCATCCGGACAACACAAAATCTGTATTTTTTAAGTCGAAAAAGGGGAATAAATCCAGTAGAAATCAGTGGAGCGTGCCCATTTTCGAACTTGACCTGCATTTCCACCCAAGTAAGACACATACCAAATTTAGTTTCAGTAAAATCATCCAAACTAAAGTTATCATCCGGACAAGGGTGTGACGGACAGATGGACGGATGGACGCACGCCTAGACGGATGGACGGACGGACGGACACTGCTGATTACAATAGTCCCCCGAAGGGTCGGGGGACAATAAAATGTAAGTGTTCGTAGAAAACCACCACTCAGCACTCACCAATTCTAGGCACATGCTCCTCCTCCTCCTCCCCCCCCCCCCCACCTCTGGTCTTTTAAGTTCAGGCGTAAGAGAGTCTATGATGAATTGATATTAACACATGGGTGCAAAAAGAGCCAATTCACAATTTTCCAGGGCTCTGTTCAGTGCTCACTCCTGGGTGGGGCCCTGGGCAGCCTAGTGAGCCCAGTGACCCTTCGAGGCATTGAAAGTAATACCAAGCGTTGCCAAGTGGGTCACCTAGACACCCATTCTAAGATATTTGACAATGAACTGGAGTATGCACTCTTTTCAGTACCCCCCCCCCCCCCCCCACTCACAGTGGTGCCCCCCCCCCCCCCCCCATCATGCGCACACAATGGTTTTAGCTCAATGGAATTGATTTTACAAATTCACTGGTGTACTGTTTTATATTGTAACTTTCTGCGTTTGCCTCTTGCCATTCCATTTTCTATTTCTACCGCTGATGTGTTCCTTTGTTTGGCCCCCTTGGAATTAGTTGTGTGGGAATGCAACCGCGGCATGCTGACAAGAGTGATATTACGGAACGCAGCTTTTTCCCGTGGATATGGGCGATTTGGCCTTGGGACGTTTCAGCCTTCGTATATTGAACTAAATAGAATAAGAACTTGGGGTTTCGTGTTTTTAGTGGTCCGAAACGTCCAGGACAAAATGTCTCCGGTCGGAACGTCCCAAGACTGAATCGCAGTAAAACCTCTTCTCGGATAAGCACATCAAGGGAGGCAACATGCAAAACACGTGGTGGAGAAACCCATGACAAATGTTATTTTGGAATACGACAATGAAATACCAAGACCTTTCAGATATGATATTATTCACTGTCCAACAGATTGTAGATAAGTAATTTTAATTAAACTGATTGACCATTTCAGACAAACCTGTTCAAAAACCGAAGCCAATGACGCAAGGTATTTCCTGTATTCAGTGAAATGTAGGCGTGTTGGCTGCCTGTTTTGTCATTCTCACAGAAAACACAAGCCATTTTTACGTCAACAATGTGTGATTGACAACTTGTCCTACATCATTCTGGAGTGATCGGGACATGCAGCAGTGACCCATTTACATCCAGAATGTGGCGTGCAGTGACAACGCTGTCATTTCCTGACAAAGCTTGACATTTCAGATGTTGTTAGTGCAAGCTGAACAATGAAAACATCTCTTTCCGACATTTTAGGGAAAAAAACGAAACCATACTCATTTATCAATTCCACGGTTTCGGTTTTAAAGCAAAACCGAAATCGACTTATAAAACCGGTAGACCGTACAACAATACTTTTAACTGAATATCAATTTTATCAGTGACTATATGTAATTCAAAAAATTTTCAATTGCCCCTCTGCACTCTGTTGTAAATAATATATGAATTTCAAAGTTTTCCAATAATGTAACAAGGAATTTATCCAATGCAGTCTTGTTTAAAAGATTATTATTAAAACAAATATTAAAAACTATCCTGAAGCATGCCCCCGCACAGCACATGGACACAGGAGGTTGAAGAGCAAACTGTGATTTGTTACTCGTACATGAGCTGTGTCTGTAAGACACATATGGTGCCCCTGCAAAGTCTACCACACACAAACCACAAACCATGCAAGTGAAATTCTACAAAAAATGGACCAAGTTCAACATGTAATTTTGTGAAATATTGAAGCAAATCAAAATGCTGACAATATGCACACCTCTGGTATATGTACAAATATCCTGTGAAATAAAAAAAAAGTCCTAGCTTGAAAACTGTGAGAAAAGTTAGCCTGACAAACAATGTACCGTAGATGCAAATGGATGGACAGCAGATGGTTGGACAGACAAACGCATGGATGGATGGATGGATGGATGGATGGATGGATGGATGGATGGATGGATGGATGGATGGATGGATGGACAGGGGTAAAACAATATGCCCCCGACTATCTGAGTAACTATTTGCTTTCTTCCTTGCTGGTATTAGACAAAATGTTTGCAAATATCATTCTTCTATGGAACGTAATACAGTTATAATGTTGTCTTGACTTGATATCGCTACACATTATTAATTGCAGTGCTCCTATAATTAATTACCTGTGTTATTACTTGCTCCTGGAAAACTCATCCCCCTTTAAACAATAAAGGAGTCACCAGGTCTGTAAATCAATAAGTCTAGAGGCTTACGGAGTAACTGTTGGCAGTGTTGGAGTTCAGAATTGGTGAGAGATGACAGGCAGACAGCCAATCTGGCTAGGTCATCTCCCAACGGTGTAAATCGATTGTAAATTTATAATATTTCTATCACATTGTAACTATATTTGATGTATACAGTTAAATAAATATAATCTAATCTAAAAATCATCAGAAAAATAAAACAAAAGGCCCCAAGGGGCCTTGATCACTCAACTGATAAAATTAAGGGGCCTTAATCACTCAACTGATAAAATTGTTTAAAGAAGTATTTAAGGACACACTCAACATCTACATGTTACTATAGTAAATCTAATTTAGCTCGTGGAGTGAGAGATGGGGCGAGAAGAGTCTGTTGGATGAACTGTTATTTTTGCTTAACAACCCTCAAAACTCATTTTCAAGCAAGGAGAGAGAAATAACAAATCCCAGTAGACCACTTATCTCTCCTTCTGCCCCACCCTTGCAGGGAGAATTTTTTTTTATATAAAATCACTCTATCTTGTTCTCAAAAAAAAACCCCAATGGACCTGTTTCCCCTCCCCAACCCCCTTCAGGTCTCAAGTGGCCTGGTAGGTCCCATCTGAACAAACATTTGTCTTAGCATTTATATTTAAGTTTACAAGCTCTGTCATGCGTTGGCACATTCATTTAAACAAATAGTAAATTCTCCACTGGGTTTGATGTTAAATTTCAAATCCCTCTGGTGTCCAACAAATTCACCCCAGCATAACATTTTGAATAAACTTCAATCCAGGAGTCACGCTGATGCTATATACCAAGTATCAAAAGAGTCTGCCTGGTGAATCTGAGGAAGATCTTTGAAGAATATTCCTCTTACTGCATGAAGTTAAAATCCGGGCTCTCATAGTGATCCCAAATATGAACCCAGGGACTTGTTTCAAACAAACTTAAATCTGGCTCTTCTAAGGATGATGTATACCAAGTATCAAACATCCTGATTGGTATTTCTGGAGAAGATTTTTTTAATTTTGAAAAAAAAATTTGTGGATTCTAACAGAATTATGCCCCTTGTTGATGTGGCAGCTTCATTTGAACAAACTTGAATTGATGAATGATAAGGAATATGCATATCAAATTTAGTTCAATTTGGCCCAGTAGTTTATGAGAAGTTGATGTTGTGAAGTTCATGCCGGATTGACAGACAACAGATGGAAAGTAATCAATAAAGCTC
This sequence comes from Pictodentalium vernedei, assembly GCA_031216915.1. Lineage (NCBI taxonomy): Eukaryota > Metazoa > Mollusca > Scaphopoda > Dentaliida > Dentaliidae > Pictodentalium > Pictodentalium vernedei. The sequence goes on along the minus strand of CM062291.1, from coordinate 66,919,020 downwards.
CCCTTGAGTTTTAGTCAGATGAGCTAACAAGGCAACTCAGTGGGTCTTACCTGATTTAAGCATCAACCTACTGTGGCAGATCCCTGGGACAGATGTGTGAATTTGGTGATTTTTTTTTTTCTTTTTTCTTTAAAATGAATTTTGAAGGGTTTTGAATGATTTTGTGAACCTTCAAACATCTCCCACCCAGCACAAGTCAATTGGATGATTTTTGTTTCAATAAAATAACTTGAATGAAATCCTTTGAGACACATTTTAAAGAGAAAAGTCAAAAAATTTATAGTAATTTATATATTTTTTATACTTACCAATGACCCAGACATAGCTGGTGCTAACTCTTAAAATATAGGGCCAAACACAAATTTTGCCCCCCAATCCCCAAAATTTGCATCTAAAACTAAAGAAAACATGTCCTGAAAGGCCCTCCACACTTCGCCCCTACTGCGCATGCGCAGTGTCAAGGACGTTCCGAAATTGGCGCCATTAATCATTCTAATAACCAGTGCCTGGTAAGCGCTATGTACTCAGCGGGGAGGCAAGAGTTCCCAACTCCTGGGAGGGCCATCCCCGTCTGGGTCATTGGTAAGTATAAAAAATATATAAATTACTATAAATTTTTTAACATTTTTATACTGTACCAATGACCCAGACATAGCTGAATAGTAAAAAGGCTGGAGGGCCAAGGACATAGAGCAAAATGGAATACGCTCAATAAAATAAAATAGAGTCATCCCCTGTAGGGAAAAAGAAGTAATAGGCCTTACATGTATCTTTCTTATTTATGATGAATTAGAAAGATACAACACCTTCCAAAATTGAGCTTCATACATCCATGTACTCTATTAATATCCAATATAATCCTTATACTAATAATTTTTAAAGTAAGCCAATAAATAAAGTAAGTCTAGAGAATAGAGACTCTTATACTCCTAAAAGTGTCTGAGGATTGCATAATCATGTCCGCTGACATATGCAATATTCAAAAGCTATACTTTAAAAACTAAGACTTGAATGAATTTTAAAAACCTAAACTTCTCACTAAACAACCATCCCAATAACAGCTCAGAATTACTAACTCCGGAGGAGGTATCCCCTTGTTTTCATAGTAAAACAGGTGACCCAAGGGAACACCCTCCCCCCCCCCCCTTTTTCTTGCCCTGGGTCAAATAGCCCAGAGCGAAGAGGGCAGCCGAACGGAGACACTGCCGAAACAGACAGCCTACCTAGCTATAGTAGCAACTGTTAAGTGAATGACATTCTGAGCAGTAGATAATAGACCTAACAATAGAGGCCTCCAGAAATGGACTTGATATTTCTAAGATAAAATTCATGAATGTGGATGGCTGAGCGCAATGAGCGGCCTTCAAAAATCTATAATAGCGACACTATTAATGTAAGCCCAAGAAGTAGAAGAACTCTTACTTCATGAGCCGAAATCTTAAGCACAACTGCTAAGTCAATGATATACCATAAGCAGTACCGATAGTTAATAGAATCCATTAACAATAAAATGGAGCGTAACGTCCTTCTACTAGACATCAAAGACAGAAGAAGCTTACGCCCTTTGTAATAAACAGATATCTGTTTATAAATACATAAACTGTACCTGGAAAGAGTAAAGGCCTATGCCCATACGAAGACGGAAGGACCTTAAAATAATAGGTTCCGGATAATAGGAGCCTAACTCTTATGCAACAATCCAACCTAAATAGTAACGGAAGTATTGATTCCGAAACTATGAAAGTGAAAATCATCCATCGATAGTGCATGAAACTCACTGACTCTACAGTAAAAGAGAAACCAACAGAATTACTGTCTAAAAGGTCAGAATTTGAAAACTACTGTTTCCAGAGGCTCAAATGATTACTTAGCTAAATAAGAACCGAAGTTAAAATCCGTATAGGAATTTAATCTAAAGATTCTAAGTCTATTTATCAAAAAGTTACTAACTGACTTAGATAAAGAGACAAAAGACTCAATTGTAAACTATCGTAGAGTGCATAGGTATGAGGTAACATAAACCTATAACCTAAATAATAACAGGCTGCAGTAGATCTTGTGAAACAAGTATACTAAAAAATAGCAATGAGTAGTATGGAGGGATCAACAATATGAACATAATGATCCCTACACCACGACGGAAGAGCCTCCACTTTAGCCGCATAGAATAGCGAAGAAGAGGATCTCCTATAGTAAGAAATCGCGTCCAAAGCTCGTCCAGTACAGTGCTTACAACGCAATACGGACCACACAACGGAATACATGAAGGTTGCGACCTTGCTGGTTGTGATAAAGATGACACGATTTACCCAGTGAAAAAGATCCTCACATAGAGGAAGATTTCACGTTAAGACCCACAGTAGACAAGAGAGTAAATTACTCATGATCTCTGTGAAGATAGAGATGCTATCAACAGAAATGTATTGTGGTTGTTTATCTTAGCAATACCTGCTAAAACAACAGCGCCGGAGGATACGCGTATCCTATCATTCCGTCCTATAGATCAATAGAGCGTTAACAATATTAGCTCAGAGATCTAGACAAGCCAACACATACGTCTGCAATTTATTAGCAAGCTGTGTCATAAATAAATCATCATTGGGCGCTCCCATAGATAGCAAATCTGATTGAATACTTGTTTGTTGAGAGTCCATTCTGACAGCAACAAGCGACCCGTAAGAGAACGGGAGTCCGATAAAACAATCAGACGACCCGGAATATGACGGACCAAAACTGAACTTGGTGTACTATAACCAACAGACGGATTCTTTCCATTAAATTGAATAACGGAAACGAAAGAGTGCCTCCCTGGTTCCGGAGATACGCCACTACTGTCGAATTAAAGGACAGGAATTTGGGCATGCGTTTCTGAATAATGTTCATGCAATGACATAAAGCAAGCCTAAAAAACATTATTCCGCGGAAGTTAAACTGATTGCTAAAAGACTGCGGAACCCAAAGACCCTGGCACTTCGAATCCGTAGGGATCAGTATTATATCCCAATCTGTTTGACTGGCAACCGTCATAACAGCCACACTCGGGTCCGGCAACTGCGGCGGCACTCTCTGAGTCAACCACCGAATGTTTGCCCCAGTCTGAATCTCTTGTAACACTAGATAGACAAGAGAACGTATAAATCGAGCAATTCATGGATTGCCGAAAAGTTGCCGTCGAAGAGAAGCTCCTCCGAGAACGAAGCGACTCTGAGAGAGTTCTTAACCTTACTATCCACGCGTGTGGATGTAGCTAGGGCTGCGTCACGTCTAACTAACTCCAATCAGCCACTGAAGGGCGGAGTTATACGTGAACAAACTACTGCCCTCAAAAGAAATTACATTGAGAATAATATCCCGTAAATCTTTTCTTGAAGACGTAATGATAACGCCTCAGTAAGGCGGATTACGTATAATAAAGCGTCTAAGTTGAGTCTACTATACATAATGTCGTTCCCAACATTGAAATTGGAAAAGACATAAACGGCGAAAAAGAATATATGCAGTCTTTAATCACACCGTCTAGACGCATATGAACTCTCGGTATGCCCTGCTCTACCAAAATAAACTATTTGTATAAATGATAAAATGGCAGAAATGAGCAACGCGGACAAGAAACTAAACTATCATGCTTAGTAGCAGGTTTGTTTATATATATATATATATAGCGTCGAAAAATAAAACACATGTTGTAATGACAATATTGGACTGCGTCGGTAAGTCAGGGACAATGTCCCTGAACCGATCGAAAAATTCGAGTCCAATGACGCTATAAGTCTCTTATCCAAGATCGCAGCAATGAAGTCCGAAATAATAATCACTGGAAGATAATGCCAGAAGATATGAAAGGCATCTTCCGATACTACTAAAGGGAAAACTCGAAATCTTTCGAATCCCTTTCGCCATCCTGTCGGACCCTATAAAGCGTTTGGTCGTCCGTAGCTGATGCAACCGCGGACCGCACCGACCCAGCGCCGTCGGATAATTCCTGATTCGACCGAGAAACTGTCAATTGCTGGGATGCTGCGAAACAACTGTGCTAACTCGGATAGCACGTCCGTCACTGAGGCCTGAGGAGAAGCGGTCTTACGATGCATTGCCGCTGGAAGCTCCGTGATCGTTACCCCGTGCATACTACCAATATGCGAGCGAACGGAGTGTATAGGCCTCGTGTCCCTTGGCTACCGGATGGCGCGACCTATTCGCCGTGGAATCACTGAATGCCGAAACTGATCGGATACTCGAGGTCACGTAGCCAATGTGCGGTCGTGTGCCCTGCTGTGAGGATGAGGAAGCATTCAAGACAGTCTCTCGGACTGTCAATATAACGGAGCGTCCCGACCAACGGACATATGCTCCGAATGTAAAATATCTGAACCACAACATGCGGTCCCCTATGTTGTTGGGCGAGAGAGGGACCTCTCTCGCTCACAGCCCGGACGGACCTGGACAAGCCAGGAACCGGACTAACAGGCTTCCTCCGATCTGTCCTCAATCTGCCGTCACTGGGTGAGTACTAAAGTAATTAAAGTGCTCGCATCACCCAAATCTCCTTCCTAGACCGCAACGGACGAACCCGGCAGCCGAACCATTCGATGAATGTACGCTACACCGGGTGAGCTAGCGAATGTCACTCCGTAGGCGATAGACATATTCATGAGCACTTATTGCCGCTAACTCTTCATTAACTATGACGACAGAGGCACACTTTTGAAAGACATCTCCATAACTCTTCGAACAAGAAACCAGAAATGCTTGGATAGCAAGCATAAAATAATAATATATATAGCGTCGTTCAATAATTCGAAAGTTTGTGTGACATTATTGGACTATGTCGGAACTGAGGGACGATGTCCCTGAACCGAACCAAAAATTTCTAAGTCCACCGACGCTATCAGTTTCTTATCCGGCATCGCAGCATTCTGGTCCGACGAAAGAAGCTGTAGAAGACCAAGTCAGATGACATACACAACAGCATATGTTGTTCCGAAAGGGAAAGCTCGAAATCCTCCGAATCCCTTTCGGTATCCCGTCGGACCGGATGAAACTTTCGGACGTCCGTACCCGCTTCCGCGGAGCGTCCCGACCCAGCATCGTCGGATAAAATATATGCGACAGATTCAGTTGATGCTGGGATGCTGCGATAAACTGTGCTATTAAGGAAAGCACGTCCGTTCCCGAGGCCTGTGCAGTCGCGGTTTTACGATGCATTGCCACTGGAAGCTCCGTGTACGTTGACTCCCGCACACTTCCTATGCGAACGTCCGGAGTCTGCAGGCCTCGTGTCCCTGGCTACCGGATGGTGTGACCTGGTCGCCGAAGAATCCTTGATCGGCGAAGCTGGTAATATATCGGCGGTCACGCAGCCAAGGTGCGGTCGTGTGCGCTGACGAGAAGAGGAAGCCTTAGCAGTCTCAGCGGACTGCCTATACAACGGAGCGTCCCGAGCGACGGACGTATGCTCCGCTTGCGACACATTTTGTACCACAACATCTGGGGCCAGATGTTGTTGAACGAGAGAGGGGCCTCTCTCGCTTGCCGTCCGGATGGACCGGAACGAGCTATGAACCGGACTAAAAGGCTTCCTGCGTTCTCCCTCCGATCCGCCGTCACTGGGTGTGCATTAAGTTAATTTATAGTGCTCGCATCACCCCAAAATTCCTTCTAGACCGCAACGGACGAACCCGGCTGCCGAACCATTCGGTGAATGGACGCTACACCGGGCGAGCTAGTGGACGTCAAAGGCCGTCGAACCTACTAGGGTCCTCTTAGGCAATTGGCGTATTTACATGAGCACTTTTCCGCTAGAACTTCATTAATTGTGACGACGGAGGCACACTGTTGGAAGACATCACAGATACATCACCCTAATCTTGATCGTCTGAAATAGAAATTGATAAAGTAGAGTGACCCTGCGGGGAAAGGACCGGAGTGTCCAAATCCCCAACAACATACCGTGACATACGCTTCCCATATTGTCATCGAAATCATACGATACAGAACAGGAGTTAATGCGAGTACACTGACCACATATAGAATGATAATAAAGTCAGAGGAAGACTTCCTCTTAAAACAATTGATCAATATCCTTTCAATGTGAAAAGAAAACAAGTCCTGGTACTCGCACTAACCCCTGGCAATCAAAATACATAATAATAATATGATCCATTAATATAGAAAAAATAATTGAAATCAAAATATTTTGAAAAAATATTTTTTCAGAACAGCCCAAGTTTCTGAAAAGTAACGTTGAGCCCCAATGGATCCCAAGCCTAAGTGTGGACAAAAATTTTAAAAATATTTTAAACAATTTATTCAACACTTACGAACAATAATAATGTATCTAGTTATGATTAAAATAACATAAAGATATTATTTTTTAGAAATCCCCCCTCACACAGAGGGCTGTTGTAAATGTAAACAATGAGTGTAAAAACACTAAAATAAGACTCCAGGCACCCAGGCCCGAAATCAGTTACCAAAAATACACTATCTGATGCAAAACAGAGACTTCCAGGGAAGAAACTGCAGAACATCAGATGGTAGATGCAGAACACAACGCCTAACCACCCGTAGGTGAAGACGTAAACATGGGGAAAGAACAGAATTCATTCTGTTATTCAGCTAAAACTCCCAAGAAATTTTAGTAATAATAATTACAGAAACTATGCCAAAAGCATGGGAGAATAGCAAGGGGGAACTTAAAGGACAGGGAGAGAGGAAAACACTTAAAAAACAGTGTAACTAAATAATCAGAATGACAACAAAATGTCTGCTGCCTTGAAAATAGGTAACTTAACATAATTTCATTAAAAAAAATTAAGTTACAGCCCTGATAATATTCTGTCACACATTCTTTTCCTCTCCTCCTTCTCTATCCTCCTTAGAATCACCATTTCACTAATATTTATGCGTCTGGTATCATTTAAACTGAGATTTATAAGCACAAAGATCAGTCAGATGTTAACTGATGAAGGGCCAAACTTAGAATGATTAATGGCGCCAATTTCGGAACGTCCTTGACACTGCGCATGCGCAGTAGGGGCGAAGTGTGGAGGGCCTTTCAGGACATGTTTTCTTTAGTTTTAGATGCAAATTTTGGGGATTGGGGGGGCAAAATTTGTGTTTGGCCCTATATTTTAAGAGTTAGCACCAGCTATGTCTGGGTCATTGGTACAGTATAAAAATATAATAGAATTGTAAATACTCCCTCCCCACTCTCCACTGGGGTAAATGTGGTGAAAACATTTCTTTTGGTACGAAGTCATTTGAAATCCTTGAAAACTAGTTTAAAAAAAAATTCAACTTCAACCCCCTGTGTCCCTAGCTCCTCTCCTTCTCCTGGAGGCATGATTTTGAATACCACATATCAGGTCATGGTCGGATATATTCTCATAAAGTTTCTCTTAAATATTTTCAACAGTTATTAAGTTATAGATGATGAAAAAACTCGACCCAAAAACTTAAACCTTGAGAAGTTTTACGGAAATGTCTTAAAGGGTTCAAAGGTTATAATCCATTGCTGATAGTTGCTGGCCAAAAGCCTTTGGAATTAGTAACACCAAAATCTCACCTTTATTGAAGCAGGCGAGACAAAAATACAAGCAGCCATACCATTTTACCTGAAATGTTATTAAAAGTATGATCCAGAGGCCTTTTGGGAAGGAGAGTTCCATTCAATATTCTGAAATCTTCATGGTCTGTTGAGAGATGTTGAATAGCACACACAACACTATCTTCAAAATCACATTTGTAGATGGAATCTGAAAGCAACACCGTAAAAATGAAATAGCTCTCACAAATACAATTTCTGTATGGCTGACTACCCTCAAATATCAAATGTTTACAGGAGTGGAGGTCTCACCTTTTCATTTAAACTTTTGTAAAAAATTAAAGGATATTTTAACAACTTATTAGCCTTCTTCAAGTAGTTCTTTGACAAAATACCATTTTAAAAAAGTAATACCTGCTGAAATAATTCTTGATCATTCAATTTTTTTATTGGTGTTTAAAGTCACATATTTCTGGATAACGGCTTATCGTAACCGCAACATGGATATACAGTCAAGTACACGCATTAATCGTTTATATCCATGCTGCCCATTTTAGAAGACTTCCACCTCAGGCATTAGTTACTAGATCCTATTTTAACAGTAAAACAGAGCTTGTTTACCACAGTAAACAGCACTGCCTCACTTCGCAGAATTCCTACTGGGAGATCATTCACTTTTAAATTTCTTTCACAAAAATGCACTTGCTTGTCTGTTTCCTTTGCAAAACAGATTCTTTTGAAAAAAGTTTCCTTGCCCCTCCATGAAACTATCTCATTGCACAAGACACAGATTTGTAAAATGGAAAAGTCTTAAAAATACACTGAAACACGAAGTGCTTCAAATACAAGGTGTTGTAAAATAGTTGTTTATTTACCCTTATCACATAGACTACAGCCATGTCAGAAAAAAACTCAAGTACTTTCAAGGAGTCTGACTGAATTTCAAATGAGTACAAATCAAGAACATTTTCGGAATTTTCATGGCTTTGTGCTCCCTGTCCATTTGAAATGGAACTATCTTGAAATGATGTAAAAGAAATGTGGACTTTAATGTGTTTGATGTGGAGGAGATGAAAATACTGGTTATATTTATGTTCTGGTTTTGATTTATGGAGAAAACTGAAAATGAATATATTTTTTGGGGCAGCCAACAATTACTCCTTGTTAATGTATGAGAAACTCCTAAGCTACCAACAATGCTTACTATAATGGCAATTGTTCTGAAAAAAAAACCTTCAAGAATCAAGACTTTAAATGGAATTGTAGATAACTTGAGTATTTGTTTGGAAAATGAGTCATGGGCAACCTAATCTAAAATCATAATTTCTGCGTTTGTGTTACCCAGGAAACACAAGTACAAGTCATTGGAACTATACTCTTTAAATAGTTTTTAAAAACAAAACAAGTATAAAATACCTGTACATCCTTGTTCATCTTCTCCATTTGGACAATCTACAGCTAAATTACATCTTGATTCTTCTCGAATACATAGAACAGAATCTCCAGATCCACACTTGAACTCTCCAGGTAAACAATCTGTATGAAAGATAAATTGAAACTCTGTCAAAACAATCTGTATGAAAGATAAATTGAAACTCTGTCAAAACACTCTGAAATCCTTATCTCAGAATAAGACTAAACACTTTAATAAAAAAAAAAAAATTTAGATCTGAAAACCTGAAAAGTACCAAAGATTCAAATGATAAGTTATTGTTTTTATTTTAAATTCACTTTGAACTCCATAACTGATGTGTTTCATTCACAATCATTTTGGCAAAATTATAGGCATAAAAAATAGAGCAAACAGATTTTTCTGAGTGAAGACAGAGTCTTAATATGGAACCCATTTCCAATAAGATCAAAGCATGATTTCTCCCAATCCACAACCTCAATATTCCCATCCATCAAACTGGTCAAACTTAGAAGGGTACAAACATGATTGGTAGATCTGTTTCAGAACTGGAAGTCTGCAGACAAAGGTATTTATGTATAGCAGTTTCAGTGTCATGTATCTCTCATTTCACATGAGCAGTTCTTTCTACTCAAGTCTTGGCTGCTTAAAGGGCCACAACTCTAGTAAAAATGACTGGACAAAACCCATAACTTATGAATATCCTTTCCTCCATAATGATCCATCAGCATACCAAAGATCATTCAAATCTGACATGCACTGGCCGAGATACAGAGATCTAAAGTTGTTGTTGGCCCTGGCATAGTGATACTCTGTTCAGTCAAATCAGTTGTAGAGTGTATAGATGTGTCACTGCCCTGCGCAGATGGCCCGTTGCACTTGTACTTTCTGCATCCTTGTGAAAAATAAACTTTTTTTTGAAGTGTCCTTTGTGTCTTTTTGGCGTTAACTTTTGTATGTAAAATCCTTCTTAACGACTCATTGTGAATTTTCAAACGACAATAATATTGTTTTGAAGCATATCTTTGAACTGGACATATTGAGGGCACATACATATAAAACTATCTAGTTATAATTATACTTCATTAACATTTTTTTTATTTTGTGATATTCAAGGCTTTTCAAGGACTACTGGCCCATTTTATGGGATTTCAAGACCTTGAATGTCCTTTAACCCTTTACCCAACGCAGACGATATCAAAAGTTAGTATTTTAAATATCATTTTTTCAAATTTTTCAAAAAACTTCAACAAAACCATATCATGTGACCCCTCGTTGGAACGAGCTCGACAAGCTCTTTCCAATGTGGGGTCATATGATATGGTTTTGTTGAAATTTTTTGAAAAATAATATTTTTTCAACTGCTGAATTTGCATATTACATGGGCGGATGCAGCCGATTCGTTGGGTAAAGGGTTAATCAAATCCAAGGCCATTCTTTGAATTCAAGGCCTCACATAAACCTTACAATCACCAAACTAACAACCACTTGTGACAGTTTATTGCCATTTCCTATGCACACGTCTATTAACATGTCCCTTATCAGCCAATAGTATAACTGCCTGACAATGAATATCATCCCCAAGGAATTTGGGGTGAGGGTATTCACCCCCACATCCTCCACGATTTTTCCCTGAATACCATCTGTTTCTGAGGGATGAATAAGCCTTAAAATGCAACTAGGAGGGAAGTGTGGATGCCATATCTCAAATGCACAACCTCATCATATGAATCAAATGGTTTCCCAGGAGACTAATTGATCCACCAGGATTCCTGGTAAGTGACCTTTATACCTTGACTGCTACACTTCCAATTTTATTCCAATGGGTTTGTGACATAGTGTCTTGTTGTCACTTCCAATTCCTAGGAATATTAACCCATTATCTATCACAGTGGCCATAAATACCAAATACTAATGAAAAAAAATCACTATTCAAATTTGAATATTTTTTTTAATTTCTGTTTCCAAAACATAGCTCATGACTTCAGTAGAAAGAGGTTTACACATTCATTACAAAGAGTGGACCATGAGGCCTAAAAAAAAATAAAAATTAAATGGTTTATGTCTGATATTTTACCCAGGTTAATAAAACTGATAAATTTGTCTCTTGATGGTAACATGGCTTTGCTATGCTTTAGCGTTGTATAGCCTTCTTGCACTCAAGGGACGAAATACACCACTATCCATGCTAGTCTGTAGCTTATGAGGCCAAAAACATAAAATAAACCAAGAACATGAACTTCTGATGGCAAAGAAATAATTACAAAAAAAAAAAATTAAAAAATTCTCGCCCATGTGCAATTTTATAAAAATGGCCTGCGAAACAGAGGATCTACTTTGTGGGGACTGAGCTATGGATTTTTTTGACAAAAATAAACAATTTCTGACTGCTCAATTGTTTTTGCAAGCACTGTCTCTCGTTGTGTTAGGTAACGGGTTAGCCTTTACATAACGTAAGGGCCGAAACCTGCCAATGCCATTCATAAAAAATGCCCTTCAAATTTTTCTTTCTTTAAAATTTTTGCCTAAACCTGTACCTTATGTCCCCCCAATGGAAGGATCTCAATGAGCTCATTCCAATGAGGGGTCACAAGCTATTTTTTAGCCAGAAAATAAAAATTTCAGTTGTTCAAGAATTTTCTTCACATGTGACATCTGCTATTCAGGTTGGGTAAATGGTTAACTGGTAAAGTGCTAAATTATTTTTGGCTGTTAAAATTTGTTCACATGTCTGCCTTGTTACAATTATGGGAGAATGCCTTTAGGCACTCTCCCATAAATTGTAACAAGGCAAATTCATATGGATTAAATAATTTTACTTCACAGATAATATAAAGCACATCCACAGAATATGAAGACTTCAAGTTGGGGTACCTGCACTTCAGAATAAAGCCCAGAAATGGACCTCCAGCACTCTACCAGTTAAATATAATATTTATTTATTTATTTATTTATTTATTTATTTATTTAATGGTGTTTAAGGTCACATACTTATGCACAATGGCTAATCATGACTGTGACAGTTTTACGGGTGGAGAAAGCCAGAGTACCCGGAGAGAACCACCGTGCATCAATGAGCAACTGTCAGCTCCTCAACATTCTAACTCTGTTCCAGCTCCCTTCAAGCAGGGTTACAGCGGTGAAGACATGTGCACCATCGACGTGCAGTACGTCATAGTACATGGCATCATCGTGCTCCCATGTAGTCAACCGGGATAAAGAGCCTTGCCCAAGGACACAATGCAGGTTGTCCCGGATGGGGGTTAAATATAATAACTCTCCACATACTGAACAGAACTGGAACAAAAGATACATACCTGCATTAGAACAAGTGGTGTTACTCAACAAAACTATGTCATCAAATGCAAGGGTTATTCCTGATGGTGACCAGCCTTGTGCAGTCGGAACTTTGAATTGAACTTCATATTCTCCTGCTCCAGAAATATCAATTGAAGCCATTTTCCACTGATCAGATTGTGGTCCAGGAGACGGATATCTCCAATAATCCATATTTGGTTGAACGTCTTCACCTTTATATGACACTAAATTGATGCTCATTGCATCTGTTAGAACACCATCTCTGGATGCATAGTAGAATCTTAAACAACTGACAGTACTCACAGGAAAGCGTGGTGTTATCAGTTTTGCTTCATTTTTAATTGGCACAATGAATTTCCCTGTAATGTAAAAAAATTATTTACCTCATGGCTCTCAACAAATCTAAAAATGAAAAGTGCTGAAATGAATATTGTGAATTAATGTTGACTAAGGAAGGATCAGCGTAGATTACTCTGGGATTGAAAGGTAAGGCATTTAGTTAATTTGTTAGTGTGGTATGCCCTGTGAATTATTCTCATTCAGCCATCAAGAAGAAGTAATTTAATGTGAGAAATGAGGTTATAATCTGTTTCTGACTAAGGCCTAAAAGTTAAAAATGTGTTTCTAAGGCCCTTCTGCATGGTCCTATTGGCTGCCACATGCTCTCTTTTTATAACTAATGCAAACTTAAAAAAAAAAAATTAAATGGTTTATATCTGATATTTTACCCAAGTTAATAAAATTGATAAATTTGTCCCTTGAGTGCAACAAGGCTTTGCAATGCTTTAGCAATGCAAAGCCTTCTTGCACTCAAGGGATGAAATACACCACCACCCATGCTATTCTGTAGATTATGAGGCCTAAAACATAAAACAAACTAAGAACATGAACTTTTGATGGCAAAGATATAATTACAAAAGTAAAAAATAAAATAAAAATGATCGTTCACGTGCAATTTTACAACAAGTGCACCACCAGGCGACGGATCAATATACAGCTCCCTATGAAGAAATTGGGCTTGTGGAGAAATTTTTAGCCGAACAAAAGGTCAATAATTCCTTCAAAAATAATTGTACATTCCTGGCTTACGACCCACTCAAGTTGAATATATTGTTTTCTAGTTATTGCATGGAGAATCAAAAGTCACCAAAACTCCCACATGGTTGCCATGGCGGCCATATTGGACATGCCAGAATGCTGATTATTGAAAGGAACCATGCTCTAGTCATGATTAATCAACCATAAACATCCACTATTCATGATTAATCAACCATAAAAAATGTTATATGTCGGAGAATCGAAACACACCAAAAATCCAAGATGGCTGCCATGGTGGTCATATTGGATATGCCAGAATGCTGGTTATCAAAAGGAACCATTCTCTAGTCATGACTAATCAACCATAACAAAGCAGTATCTGTTGGATGTATTATTTTTAAAGTTATCGAGTGGACAAACAAAAGTGGACGGACGGACATTCTTACATGTTCTTACTTGTGGGGTTTTTCCCATGTTAAATCCTAATCCCACAAGGTCAAAATATTAACCCCACAGTGCAAAAAATAACTCCACAAGTGGCCACTGTACTAACCCAACCCCACAACTACCACAGAGCTTAAATTGTAAACCCCACAAGTGTGTCTGTGTAAGCCCGGACAGACAAATGGATGGATTGACGGATGAACAAACATTGATGCTGGTTATCAATAGGAACCATCTTCTAGTCATGACTAATTAACCATAAAAAATGTATCTGTTGAATTATCACATGGACAATCAAAAGTCCCTGAAAATCCAAGATGGCTGCCGTGAATGTTGGTTATCGAAAGGAACCATCCTCTCGTCATGCTTAATCAACCATAAAAAAGCAATATCTGTTGGATCTATAGTTTTCAAGTTATCACGTAGACAATCAAAAGTCCTTGAAAATCCAAGATGGCTGCCGCGGTGGCCGTATTGGATATGCCAGAATGCTGGTTATTGAAAGGAACCATCCTCTAGTCATGACTAATGAACCATAAAGAAAGAGTATTTGTTGGATGTATTGTTTACAAGCAATCATGTGGACAAACAAAAGCTGACAGACGGATGGATGGACAGACATACAAACGGATGGACAGACTGACAAGACATTGCCATACCATAATATGGACCACTCATATGAATAATGAATGAAAAGGATAATGTTCAATGTTTATGAAAGGATTATGAAATAAGACAAGAATTGTGATAATTGGGAATATGTTAATTTCTGTTCCCTAAATGCTATGTTTTCATGGGTTAATGTGGACCTCACAGTTAATGTATGTGGCCCTCACAGTTAATGTATGTCAACGAAAGTTACCAAGTTACAGTGACATTATTCCAAAATGAGTCATCCTATCAAGTTACAATAAAATCCCTTCATAAATACGATCTGTAGACTGTGCTAAAGGTTTTCGGGCCTGTGTAGCGATCACGGTTAACCGATCACAACCAAAAGGGAATGTCCTCATTTAGACATCATACAGAGTCATCGTACCAAGTTACAATGAAATCTCTCCATATTAAATATGACCTAAGATTGTGCTAAAAGTTTTTGGGTTTCAGGCTTGGGCACCCATCACAGTTGACAGGTCATGACCAAATGGGGACATTCTAAATATTATACAGAGTCATCCTATCAATTTACCATGAAATCCCTTCATAAATACGACCTATAGACTGTACTAAAGGTTTTGGGGTTTTGGGCTTGGGCAGCCACGACGGTTGACCGATCGAGACCAAAAGGGGACGTTCTCATCTAGACATTATCTGGAGTCATCCTACCAAGTTCGATGAAATCCCTGCGTAAATATGACCTGTAGACTGTGCTAAAGGTTTTTGGGCTTCGGACCCCTGTAGCCATCACAGTTGACCAATCGTGACCAAAAGGGACGCCCCTATCTAGACATTATATGAAGTCATCCTACCAAGTTACAATGAAATCCCTTCATAAATACCACCTTAGGCTGTGCTAAAAGTTTTCGGGTTTTGGGCTCAGGCAGTCGCCACCGTTGACAGATCGTGATCAAATGGGAAAGTTCTCATCTAGACATCATATGGGGTCATCCTACTAAGTTGCAATGAAATCCCTCCAGAGTAAATATGATCTGTAGACTGTGCTAAAAGTTTTTTGGTTTCGGGATTGGGCAGTCGTCATGGTTGACAGATCATGACCAAAAAGGGACGTTCTCATCTAGATATTACACAGTCATCCTTCCAAGTTACCATGAAATCCCTTCATAAATACGACCTGTAGACTGTGCTAAAGGTTTCAGATTCTGGGCTCGGGTTGCCATCACGATTGACCGCTCGCGACCAAAAGGGGGCATTCTCATCTAGGCCTGACCTCAAACCTCCATATGAAATTTTGTGACGATCGGACAAGAACTACGGGATGTAGCCTGTGCTAAAGGAAAATGTGAACAGACTCACAGACTAAGACTCACAGACAAACAGATTCACAGACTAACAGACTTCCGCACGCATGATGGCAATAGCTTATCTTGACTTTGTGGGGGGCCTAATTATGAATAAGTTCACACCTTCAATGTAGTTGCTGGAGAATTTTGTTTTAGTACTGACGCTCATATTCCTGGTGGCTCAACTATAGTCTCTCTTTTCCAATCCTTAACAAAAACATATCCTATCGCTCAAATGGATATCCAAGAATCAAATTCAAGCACTATTTAAAACTTTTCAAGGACTGTGTTAATGATTTTCAAGGACTATTATTGCGAGCCATGGTGCATACGATTACAACTGCATGTCAATCGTTAATTTATTTTGTATGGTATTTAATATGACACGAAAATAGGAAATGCCAAAAGTAAACTTTAAAAAAAATTATTTCACCAAATGCAAAATTCTTTTCACAACCTGTTTTATAAAATGGTAAATATGAATTTTTTCTGCATTACTACAACTCACTGAATCAGTAATCAGATGCTAATGGTAAATGGTATTTCAATTATGCTTGTAAATACACTCAACTCATTGTTGAGCCAAGTTGAGAGGCTTGCATTTTTACACTTACAATACACATTATCAATCATCAGTGATTTGTCATCACCGACCACCCTTATTTTTATATCAACAAGTGTTTGACCACCGAGGTGGTATTCGTCCCCTACGGCGCTTTTGTGACATAAGGTGTTTTTGTCACAGAAGACACTAGAGTATATAAGCTTCTTGGATTTTGAAAAAAAAATATTGAGCGTGCATAATCCCCTCACAACCCTTTATCCATGTACCATATATGAAAGGCGTAGCTTGAACCATGTTGGAGGGAGGGGTGGTAACATAAAATAGAGAAAAAAGCTTAAAAAACACAACAAAAATGGCCGCCATTCTGCCATCTTCAATTTTGAAAAATAAATATTGACTGTGCATCATCCCCTCAGAACCATTTATCCATGTACCAAATATGAAAGGAGTAGCTTGAAGCATATTAGAGGGAGAGGTGGTGACAGACAGACAGACAGACAGACAGACAGACAGACAGACAGACAGACAGACAGACAGACAGACAGACAGACAGACAGACAGACAGACAGACAGACAGACAGACAGACAGACAGACAGACAGACAGACAGACAGACAGACAGACAGACAGACAGACAGACAGACAGACAGACAGACAGACAGACAGACAGACAGACAGACAGACAGACAGACAGACAGACAGACAGACAGACAGACAGACAGACAGACAGACAGACAGACAGACAGACAGACAGACAGACAGACAGACAGACAGACAGACAGACAGACAGACAGACAGACAGACAGACAGACAGACAGACAGACAGACAGACAGACAGACAGACAGACAGACAGACAGACAGATGTTAGAATTTGAACAAAAATACTGAGTGTGCATAATCCCCTCACAACCCCTTTATCCATGTACCATATATGAAAAGTGCAGCTTGAACCATGTTGTAGGGAGCAGTGGTAACATAAAATAGAGAAAAAGGCTTAAAAAACACAACAGAAATGGTTGCCATGGCGCCATCTTGAATTTTGGAAAAAAAATATTGAACGTGCAACATCCCATTACAACCCTCTATCCATGTGCCAGATATGCAAAGTGTAGCTTGAACCATTTTGAAGTGAGGGGTGGTAACATGAAAATAGAGAACAAAAGCTTGAAAAACACAACAAAAATGGCCGCCATTCCGCCATCTTGGATTTTGAATAAAAAATTTTGAGCGTGCATCATCCCCTCAGAACCATTTATCCATGTACCAAATATGAAAGGTGTAGCTTAAAGCATGTTGGAGGGAGATGTGGTAACATAAAAAAACAGACAGACAGACAGACGGATGGATGGACGGACAGACAGACAGACGAATTTTGGAAAGACAGACGGGTGGACGGACGGACGAATTTTGGAAAAAAAATATTGAACGTGCAACATCCCATTACAACCCTCTATCCATGTGCCAGACATAAAAAGTGTAGCTTGAACCATGTTGGAGTGAGGGGTGGTAACATAAAATAGAGAAAAAAGCTTAAAAAACACAACAAAAATGGCCGCCATGCCGCCATCTTGGATTTTGAAAAAAAAATATTGAATGTGCAACATCCCCTCCCAACCCTCTATCCATGTGCCAAATATGCAAAGTATAGCTTGAACCATGTTGGTGGGAGGGGTGGTAACATGAAAAAAGAGAAAAAAAGCTTTAAAAACACAACAAAAATGGCCGCCATTCCGCCATCTTGAATTTTGAAAAAAAAATTTTGAGCGTGCATCATCCCCTCAGAACCATTTATCCATGTACCAAATATGAAAGGTGTAGCTTGAAGCATGATGGAGGGAGAGGTAGTAACATAAATAAAAAACAGACAAAGAGACAGACGGAAAGACAGACAGACAGACAGATGGACAGAGTGCAATCCTATAGTCCCCTTACGGTTCCCGTAGGGGACTAATAAAAGCTATCATTTTTATATACAATCGCTTCGAATAACTAGTCCCCAAAACAAATATTTTGAATTTTTAGAAGCGTATATCACTTGAATTTGTCTGCTTTAAGTACACCAT
This sequence comes from Pictodentalium vernedei, assembly GCA_031216915.1. Taxonomy (NCBI): domain Eukaryota; kingdom Metazoa; phylum Mollusca; class Scaphopoda; order Dentaliida; family Dentaliidae; genus Pictodentalium; species Pictodentalium vernedei. The sequence goes on along the minus strand of CM062291.1, from coordinate 66,900,674 downwards.
AATGCAACAAGAGCAACGCGTGTGCTGATGCCCCTGAAGGTAGCAAAGTTGGACTTGCATGTAAATAAATAACTTCTGAATGTTTGAAGAGAATTGGTTCATCCAAACAACTTTGAATGAACGGAATTAAAAAAACACTATGATTCTTGTGTCATCCATATTTATATGAATAAATCGATATGTAGTAGGTTAAAATGACATGCAAACCCGCCCTGCAAACACTGGGCAGTACAAAAAGTGGACTAGAAAAAATTGGGATAGTGGACTAAAAAAAAAATTGGGCAGCACTTCCCCTATAAGACACAGGCCAGTAAGAATAAATCTGAAATTGGCATCCATATTTATATGGTTATATCGATATGTAGTAGGTTAAAATGACATGCAACCTCCCCACCAAGCACTGGGCAGCACAGAAATAGTGGACTAAAAAAAATGGGCAGCACTTTCCCCATAGGCACTGGCCAGTTAGAATAAAGCTGAAATTGGCATCCATATTTATATGGTTATATTGATATGTAGTTTAAAATGACATGCAACCTCCCCCTGCAAGCACTGGGCAGTACAGAAATAGTGGACAAAAAAAAAATCGGGCAGCACTTCCCCTATAGGCACTGGACAGTAAGAATAAAGCTGAAATTGGAAAATTTGTGATTTTTTTAATTCAAAAATAGGCATAACTCTTGGAAGAATGGTCGGAGTGAACCTCCAAATCGAACTTGATCTGTATTTGACATTAGTAATAAGCAAATAAAATTTGAAATCGATTGGTGAGGGGATACAATTTTAAATGGTCTACAATTTTAAATGGTCTGGAACCCAAATCACTATAATTCTTGTGTCATCCATATTTATATGGATATATTGATATGTAGAGGTTAAAATGTCATGCAACCTCCCCTGCAAGCACTGGGACGCAGAAAAATAATAAACTAAAAAAAAATTGGGCAGCACTTTACCTATAGGCTATGGTACAATTTACCTTAGTCAGAAACAGCGGCCAAAAACAAACAGGGGCCATAACTCTACCAAACATGAATAGACGAAACGCTAGGTATGAGGGCATCCATTCCTCCAAGCTACCCTATCACCATACCAAAGAACATTAAAATCCGACAACTGATGCTTGAGTTATAATACAAAATGTTCGTACATACGGACAGACAGATGGATGGACGGACGGATGGACAGATGGATAGATGGATGGATGGACAGATGGACGGGCGGAGACCTCGACTATATACCCCCACAAAAATCTTTCGGGGTCATAATAAAATCAAAAGAAAAAGGTGTGTAAAAGCAGATGTAAACAGTTTTCATGACATATGTCAATTTGGAATGAGGATGATTCTAATTGGTCAACTTTCCAAGGGAATCCTTCAGAAGAAAAGAAGTTCTTGTGCCAAAATTATGACATAACTGAGATACTGGGAATTCCGGTCCTTGAATATTATGCAGAGATGAACATGATGTCATTCACTGTGTGTGATTCTGACATATTTGTATGTCATTGCACATATGCAGGGTGGATTAGCATGAAAGTTATGGTCTCAAAGGTTGTAGGCAAACTGAATTCAAGTACTTTTCAAAGAAGGTGGTGGAAATCAAGAACTATTAACTGGTTGAGGGCTATATTTTTTTTTTTGATGGCCTGAATTTGGTCAATAAAATTTGTTTTATTACAATTTATTTTAATTTATATTTGTAATAAAACATTTTATATCAACAGAATAAATTTGTGCTTAACTGAATATGAAATATGAGCAAGAAAAATGTTAACTTTTGCTCTAGTCCCCTCATTTTTCTGAAAGCCATGATAGAGGCTTCTAGCACTCAACCAGTTAAAGGCTATAAATTAATTTAACCCATTACCTAATCAATAGCCTGCATCTTCTCATGTAATTTGTAAATTGAGCTGTTGAAAAAAATTAATTTTTCAAAATATAAAACTATATCATGTGATCCCTCAATGAGCTTGTTCCAATGAGGGTAACATGATATGGTTTTGTTGAAGTTTTTTTGAAAAATTTAAAAAAAATAGTAATTAAAATAATAATTTTTTATATTCTGTGTTGGGTAAAGGGTTAAGCACTTTTCAAGGAAATGGTCTAAATTCAAGGACTTTTCATTTGCATACAAACACTACCAATGCTGATCGTTGATCTGTTTACTGATAATTGAATTTGCAGCATATAGCGAACAAACAATTAATACAAACATAGCAATAATATATATACTGCGTAGGAATGGCATAGCCCAACAGGCTGTCTTCTTGCCAATCCCATACGAAGAGACCAGATAGATGTCCTGTCTGCGGAGTTATCAAGTACTGTGACAATTTGCTCTTTACAAATTATAAATGATTTAATAAAATTAGAAGCTACAAAACTTGAAACAAAAGTGCTTAGGATGCTCCAAAAGGTAATTTTTGTCTCCTGGGAAGACCCTGGACTTTCATCAATAGGGGACACACACTCTTAAAGCAACACAAGATGAAATGAAATGAAGGCAAAAACTATTTTAACCATTGTAATGAGGTGGGGGAGACAAAATATTATTCTGCTGCCAATGCACACCCTGGGCTTATTCCCGGGTCAGTAAGGTAGCATACAAAAATCTTAAATGTCATACATATATACGGTGTCGATGATTGGGATTGTGTTAGGAGTCAGTAGGCCAAAGGTCATTGCCACTGTTCTATAAACAGAATTTTGCTTTCCATGCAATAACAAGTTTCTTTGCATACAAAACTTACTTCCTACACAGATTGCCTACAAGGTGTCAGTGATTGGGTTCATGACTTCAACAAACAGATCTCAAAAGCAATTCCAAACATTATCCCATCACAAGCAATCTAAGAAGTATGAGCATTGTGTGAGATTCAGCAACAGTTTAATTCTACAGCCTTATAGAGCTGTATGGTTAAATTATTGCTGACCCTTCTTAACCCCTTACCTAACGCAGACGATTTCAAAATTTATTATTTTAAATATCATTTTTTAAATTTTTTCAAAAAATTTCAACAAAACCATATCATGTGGCCCCTCTGTGGAACGAGCTCGTTCCAAGGAGGGGTCACATGATATAGTTTTGTTAAAATACTTTGAAAAATAATATTTTTTCAGCTGCGGAATTTGCATATTATGCAGGCGGATGCGGGCGATTTGTTGGGTAAAAGGTTAATGGTTTCTTATCTACTGCAGTCCTCGGAATTAGGAAAATATTGCGACGGCACAACATTGCCGCTGCCAAAAATTCTGCGATAGCAAATTTTTATCAGCGATGGCACATTTGAATTGAATTGTTTGGATGTCAGTATTGTGACACTAAGTGAATAATAATCATTAATCAGAACAGCTGACTTCGAATGGACAAGAGATCTCTGGTGGGTGGTCAGTTGGACAATCTGTTGTTTGATTAAGTGATCAATTGATTGACTGGTTGTCCTAATTTTAGGGGCTGGTTGTAACTCGCATCCATGCATTATTAGCCTATCGGTTTTGACAGTAACTGTTAGAGACAGAAATATCTGCATTGCGCATCAACCCAGGGTGAGTTGACTCTGATCCGATAAACACAACCAGAATTATTTTCCAATTCACCCTTGTTTTGTGCTCAATGCCTTTATTTTTTTATTGAACCGATTGATTGTTTTCCAATTCAGTTTGTTTGAGATTGTACAGTTTACATTATGCCACAAGTGGAGAATGCTAAAATTAAAATGGAACATGACCACATGCTCTGTTGAGATTACATCAGTGACCAATAGAACTGCCGCATTGCTCCAGTACACCAATTTAGCATACTTTCATGAAACAAAGAATTTGATTGGTTGTATTTATGTAAGGTGTGACGTCAAAAGGGAATTGCCCAGGAATTCCTGGGTTATTTTAAACGTGCATCACAGTCAACAAGGGGGTTCTTTTGAAAAAACACAAACAAACGAAAAACAACTGGTTATGAACAGTATTTCAACCACATACATTTTGTACAAACTTACTTTCAAATTAATTGATATTAGATATTTCCACAAATATTGATTTTATACACCAGTTACGCCTATAAAACATACGTTATATAGGGTTGGATGATCAGTTCTGACGGACTTCAGGTAATTGGGACAAGTAAAAAAATATTATGGCTGCCAATTTGCGACGGCAACAAAATGCTGCCGTCATGCCCCACGGCGATGGCGTTTGCGACGGCATTGCCGTATGCCATCACTAATTCCGAGGACTGCTACTGTGCAACAGTTTTCTTTATGCAAAAGTCTATGTACAATGGGTTGAAAGGATGAAGGACAATTTTAGCTTCTATGGCTATATAACGATTGAAACACAAGTAAGAAGTCGAGTTTAGCTAATTGTTCATAACTATGAGGCTGATTACTAGTAACATTAAAAGACTCAGATGGTACCATTATATTTACATAAAAAAAATTTAAGCTATTGAAAAACAAAATCTTGTTTCTCAGGCACCTCACTATTTATAAAAACTCTTTCTAGACAGTTGTGCAATTCATTATTAAAATTCTGCTCCAAATTGTCATTTGTTTTATTTTTAACTTGTCAAAAGGGACACTGACTACTGATAAAGCCTCTTGTCAACCTTTGATGTGTAATAAATAAACATTCTAAGTTCTATGGCAGTTGTTTCTAGGTAAGTCTTGGCTGCATATACAGGCACCCAAGACTTGCCTGGAAACAACTGCCAAGTCACAGAATGTAGACTGTCAAAGCACAGCAAAAATATATAAAAATCCTCCCTTTAACCCTTTACCTAACATGAAAAGCAGACGACACTTGCCAAAAAAAATCTTGAATAACTAATTTTTTTCATTTTTTGTCTCAAAAACATAGGTTATGACCCCTCATTGGAACGAGCTCGACAAGCTCATTCCAATGAGGGGTCATAACCTATGTTTTTGAGACAAAAAATGAAAATATTTTGAAAATTAATTGGCAATTTTTGAGAATAGCGCTGGCCGATTTTGGCCGTTACGTTGGGTAAAGGGTTAATGTAAAAAAATCCAGGAAAAATTGTCTGAAAAAACAGACAATATGAAAATTTATTGTGTTTTTCAATTTTTCAAAAAATTTCAACAAAACCATATCTTGTCACCCCTCATTTGAATTAGCTTGACGAGCTCATTCCAATAATGAGGGATCACATTATATGTTTTTTTTTTATTTTTGGGAAAAAATATATATTTTTTTAACTGCTTAAGTTGTAAATTTTGTAAGTGGATGTGACTGATTCATTAGGTAAAGGTTAATAGCTATAGTTTTTCCCTCTTTTTCAGAAAATGTTTATCATTGTAATACTAGATATATTTCAAATGACCAACGCTGCTGTTCCATGGCAAACATGTTTAAACAGTGAACATACCTGGAGATCTACCAAGAGTATGATCAAACAAAGGAACAAACTGAGCATCATCATAGGCTGATTTAATATCCAATTCTTTCCACTCAGATCTGTCAAGCTGATATCCACACAGAAAATCCTTATCAAATGTGCAGTTCACAGAGATATCTGTAAAACAAAAGAAAAAATTAATGTCCATAGTAAGGCACATTATCTTCACAATATACACATGGTGATTTAGTACTGTGTGATATAATGCGTAACATCAGCACATTCTCTTACTTGCAAGCTCCTAAACCATCAATCTAATTCTGTAAGGAAACCAATTTCAGACAAAAAATGGGTGTCCTCTGTGCAGAGAAAGACACACTCTATGCAGGCTGAAGATTCCTTCAGAGTATCCGAGGAGAGCGAAGCCACGAAGTTGTCGCTTCAAAGGTCAGCACACACACCTGCACCATTGTGCCAAGGAGAGGCTTTAATAGAAGTTGGAATCATTGTACCCCTTAAATAGTCCATTGTCCATGTTTAGATTAAATCATTTGGAATATCTCAGTTGGTCGGAAAAGTGATTGAATAAAATAAATACCATAAAGATTTTCTTTGAATCAACGCAAGAAAGGTTTCTCAATTTATTGACATTATCATTGTGAATGAAGACTTAACAGAACTGAAGTTTTATGATTGTGCCATATAGTTCCACCAATTATGTTAATATAGTGATATGTTCAAAGTGAATTACAGACTTATTGATTTGAATATCTATAACAGGAGGGAGCACAAGAGAATAATCATTTATCTTAGTGATAGAAGGAACATTACATAACATCAACAGTAGTCTACGCTCAAAACTCCACAAACAAGATGTGTGCATCAGAGTTGCAGGCATCAAGTTGTGGCTACCTTCTTCATGCACTCTCCATTGAAATCAGAAATGTCATCGCATTGAGCTCAAAACTCGTAAAAACTAACTAACTCAAAATTCGTAAAAATGGACTAATTAAGGCCCATAACTCTGTAATGAGAAAGCAGACCAGGCCAGTTTTTGACTTCCCTTGAGATATTTGTACAAAGGATTTGTGTTTAAAAAATTATTCAAACTGGAGAATGTTTGTTCAAGTTATAGAGCTAATGAGCTAACAATTCATAATAAGCAGCTGTGCCATGATGATACGCCCGTTATTAATTACAAAAGGGAACCACACAATATGAGTATACATGTGTTCTTGTCAGGTTACATATACTTGCCACCAAAAAGTCAACATGTGGAAAATTGCCTATATTTTGATGAATAAAGTCCCATAACTCTGGAATGACAAATCGGACAGCGACACAAATCGAGAGGGAGATTCCTTCTATCAACATATACTTGCAACCAAAAAATCATGAAAATTGCTCTAAGCATTTTCAAGTTATTGTTCAACATGTGAAAAATAAAGTCCCATAACTCTGGAATGACTAATCGAAAGGCGACACCAACCGAAAGGGTGCTTCCTTCCATCAACATAAACCACCTACCAAAACATCGTGAAAATCTCTCGAAGCGTTCTCGAGTTATCGTACGATGTGTAAAAAATCAACAATTTTCTAAGTAATAAAGTCCCATAACTCTGGAATGACTAATCGAACGGCGACACTAAACGAAAGGGAGCTTCCCTCCATCGATATACACCACCTACCCAAAAATCACGAATATCTCTCAAAGCGTTCTCGAGTTATCGTACGACGTGTAAAAAAGCAACAATTTTCTAAGTAATAAAGTCCCATAACTCTGGAATGACTAATCGAACAGCGACACTAAACGAAAGGGAGCTTCCCTCCATCGATATACACCACCTACCCAAAAATCACGAAAATCTCTTAAAGCATTCTTGAGTTATCATACGACGTGTGACCGGACGGACAGACGGACAGCGGTATACCATAATACAACCCGTTTTTTCAAAACGGGCGTATAAAAATTGACTAATTAAGGCCCATAATTAAGTCACAAAGATTCTGACCAGGCCAGTTTTGGAACTCTTTGAGATATTATTGCATAAGACCTGTATAACAAATATTAGTCAAATCGGAGTACGTTTATTCAAGTTATTGTGCTAATGAGCTAAAAATTAATAAAAATTCACGAATTATGGCCCATAACTCTGTAACAAAAAATTAGGCCGAGGCAGTTTTTGAACTCGCTCGAGATATTATTGCAAAGGACCTACATGGAAAATATTAGTTAAATCGAAGAACGTGTGTTCAAGTTATTGTTATAACTAGCTCAAAATTTGTAAAAATTGATGAATTAAGAGCCATAACTCTGTAACGAAAAATCAGGCCAGGCCAGTTTTCAACATTGTTCCAAGATATTATTGAAAAAGACCTGTGTGGCAAATATTAGTAAAAACGGTGAACATTTGTTCAAGTTATTGTGCTAACAGTGTGAGAACACCTGGTCGCCCACCCGCCCAGTCTGGATGCCCACCGACCGTCGCCAAACCACAGGTCTTCGTTGTTAGTACAACTTGACCAAAAAGTGGGTGAACAAACAGCTCATAACAGCATCAGAATCCTTACAAAATTAGACTGATGGTAGGGGCCTGCAAAGCTTTGAGGTTTGATTCAACTTCAGATCTTAAGAAGATATTTGATTCAATTTGAAATCGACTGCCCAATTCCTTTCCTCTCGAATCTTTTCCATAGGAATATAGCTTAGTATCAGTCATCTTCACCATCTCACAAAACATATAGTTCAGATGTAAATCGTACATAAATAATGCTGAAATAAAAGACTGAGTGTAACTTCTGCAACATTAACATAAAAAACTCATGCCACCAGCCATACTACTTCCAACATCACTAGTCCCTACCACTGTTAACTGCAAATTTAATGTTTCTAAGTAATGTCCACGATGAACTATAATTCTCACATGGTAATACTCCAACTACATCATCAAGGCATGCCTTCAATGAAGGCATGCATTGCTGACAGTTGGAATATTTTATCTGTCGGAACTTGAGTCACCACAGTCAGAACAAATCAGGTTTAAAGTACCTCACCCTCCTTCGGTCATCTTCAAGATGGCCACTGATTCGATTTAAGGTTTGATTCGATTTTGAATAATAGACATGATTCGATGCAAGGTTCAATTCGAATCAAAAATTGTGATTCACAAGGTCCGAACTGGTGGCCTGAGAGCCTCGACCCCAAGTCTGAAGCATGAGGATTCAACAATACTTTTTCTCATTTATAGTGCACCAGGTATACTGCCTGGTGCTTCACAAACTGCAGATTAGCTTGCGGAATCCCCGAATTTCAATTTATTTATTCATCAACTGGAATTTAGGGGTCAATTTCAACACATGGCTATATGATGATTGCAATACTGCTATAAAGTCAAGTTCAACTAATTGGTCATACCTTTGCTGCACACTTTTCGAGAACTTACTCTACAGGCATTGATTACCAGGTCCTATTCTATGAGTAAAGCAGAACTTATTAACGACAGTAAGGCCCACAAAGTAGATCTTCTGTTTCTCATGCTATTTTTATATAATTGCATGCAGGTGGGAGGGCAGGTTTTTGTTTTATTTTTGTAATTATTTCTTTGCTAAAGCATTGCAAAGTCTTGTTGCACTCAAGGGACGAATTTATCAATTTTATTACCTTGAGTAAAATATCAGACATAAACCATTTAATTTTTAATTTTTCAAGTTTTCATTGGTTATAAAAAGAGAGCATACAACAGCCAAAAGGGCCATGCGCGAGGCCTGAGAAACAGATTTTTAACTTTTTTAGGCCTAAACAAGCACTGCATAATTCCTAGGGTTCCTACGAAGGATAATTTTCTAGTGTCTCAACAAGTACATGATTACTGATTGAAAGAAGCCACCAGAACTGCAATGAAAAGTGCACTGTATGCAACACTCTTCAACGTATCATAATAAAACAATTATTTATGAACAAATGTGTTTTAACTGTAGCTCCCTTGCTGATAGTGTGGCATCCCTGAAAAAATATCGTTACCAATCACCCTTGAGAAATTTTTTTCTTAGCATTTTACCAATTACATGTACTAGAAGATCATGGTCTTAGAACCTAGATTGGAAATTTGGGAAGTTTGAATGACCTATGTTCTGTTTTCCTGGTTTATTAATTCAGGTAAAAATTTGGTTATCCAACAGGTTACCTGGGATGGCCACTCATTACCCAGGGCAGGCAAGCCTTTGGGTTACTATGTGGTGGAATGTAAATAGTTAAAACAAGATTAAATTGACATGTATCTTGTGTGTTCTATCAGAAATTAATAAATATGGAATTGAATCGACCCATTTGTCTACATTTCTTTCTGTTAGTATTTGCTCTCACCCATATTAACATCAAGAACGAGTTGTCTAGACCTGGGTATCAGTTTCCAATTTTTTGAGTACGAGTCATCCAGACAAAATTGGGTAACAGTCATCCAATTGTTGGTCTGATTTGACTGGTGGGGTTGTCGTAGGTAAAAGTTGTCCAGTATCTATCTATGCATAAAAGCAGTTACATGCAGTACAATTGACAATATCCACTACCTCACTGCTGCATGTTTTAATTCCCTCAAGTAATCATGATACAATAATCAAAATCATGGAAAATGATGCTGAATGTACTCATTCTTTTCAGATCAACATCACTGCTTCAATGTCGACAAACCATACTCCAAGGTGAGCACCTGGGATGTTGCATCGTATATATGACACTTTACTGAGTGCCTATTGAACATAATCAACTGATTACACAAGGGCAACAGAAAGTGTGGGCCACTGCCCCCGACCAACAGGCATGTTTGAAGTAGCCTTAAAGGTATTATTGGACAGAACCCATTCCTTGTGCATATCCGTTCCCCCATGCAGGTCTCTCAGCATACCAAAGGAGATCCAAATCCGACCAATGGTTTCAAAATTACAATGCAAAACATTTGGATGGATGGACAGATGGATGTACAGCTCGACGGACAGATGGACAGATGGAGGGCTTCATCAGATACCCCGAATCCTCCATTGGAGGTCGGAGGGCATAACAATTGAGGTTAGGGCTCAGTTCATGTAACTTCCGGTTTGGTGAACAAGGTTTTGTTCTCGTCTTTTCGAGTTTAGGTAACCTTCAGGTGAACTGAATGACCATTCACCTCAAATTTCCAAACCTGCAACACACAACTAGAATAAAGTTAATTCAGGGGTTTTACAAGACACTTTTTGTCATATTTTCAATGAAGAGATAAACCCTGAATCAAGACTTTTCACCACCTCTGAAGAACAAATTGATAATTAGTTTTACTGCAGTTCAGGTGTGAACAGTTTACATCCATTATGGAAAAAAAGTATCGCAAAAGTTCCAGTCAAAACAAGTGCAACACCACTGGATGGCCAATACCCCACTGCCCAAGTCCCACAAGGGCAATAACTTGCAAAGAAAAACTTCGACACAGCTGGCTCATTGTCCCTTTCAAGATATTACAGTGAAACCCTGTTAATTGAATAGCCACTTTGCCAATGAAAATTATTCAATTAGCAGGAGTATTCAATTAACAGAGCTATTGTCACTTTCCTGTATTCTAGAGATAAACTTAATTTTTTTTCTATTATATCTTGTTTGACAGAGCTCCATGAGCTCTGTCAAACAAGATATAATAGATTAAATGCCTGTATTGGATGTACTGAGGCCAGACAGGTCTATGAGTAAAGGAAAACTAGGAAGAGTCAGGGTAATTTCTCGACAGGTTACAACTTGTAACTTACAAGATTTTTTATTTAATTAACAGGAGTTTACTCTATTACCAAAAATTCAATTAACAGGTCAAATTTGTACTCTAGGTATGGTAAATGGTTTTGTGCTTGGAAATTATATTCAATTAACAGGGTTATTCAGTTAAGAGATATCCAATTAAGTGGGCTCCACTGTATGACCAAAAAGCTACATATTAAACTCAGGAAAAAACCTGAATAAATAAATGGTAACGTGAATACAAGAAATGAAATTCTCAGTCCAACAATCAATAAGGGTAATAACACTTGAAGAAATACTTGTTTGAAATATTCTTCATGATATTATCACCCAAAAGCTAAATGTTAAATTTGGAAAAAAAATTTTGAACACTTTTCTTTTAAATGTGATAACAAGAAATGGTAATGTGACGACAATAAATTCTAATCCAACAAGGTGTTTGGTTAAAAAAGTCAACAATAGTTTCTACACTTACCACAAGGATCTATCTCATCACTGTGGTCATCACAATCATTGATACCATCGCAAAGATCTCGCTTGAAATAAAGGTTTCTTCCATTTCTGCACTGAAATTTCACAGCTGAAAATAATATAACAGTAATTTGTAGTACATCCTGGGACCAATGCTATACAACTTTTTCAATTGTATTTTCCAGAATTGTATTTTGTACCTTTTGTAGTTATGACTTTAAATGGGTTGAAATGAACCAGTAGGATTTTCCAAGATGTGGCAATTTGCCAGTTGGCAAATTGTCACATCTTTTAAAATGCTAATGGCTCATTTTAGTCAGTTATATTAATAGGTAAGAAATACAATTCTAGAAAATACAATTGTAAAAGTTTCATAATATTGGCTCCAAATGAAATTTTTTTCTTGTTTTTAGACAGCTAGGATTCATTTTCAACAATTAGACCACTTTTACAAAATTGATATATGAAAATGTGCAATGCATAACCTCATATCGAAATAACAAATGGACTGTAAAATCGTGTGATGGCTCACAGTTCAGCTTACAAGTCTACTGGGTTTAATAATTGCAGGGTTAACTCTTTGTGCACTTAATTTTTTTGAAACTATCATAAAATTAAGTCATGCCTGCTGAATACAAGCCTTAACTTGATTTGATAAAAAATTCAACAGAGTCTGGACAGTCCTGAAGCCAGGAGGGAGAGCAAGGCAGGGTATGGGTGGGGTTGGGAAGTTGTGGGCATTCAACTCCAACCAAGAAAAAATTTTGCTGTCTGTAGAAAACAATTGGGAGACATCCAAATGCAAACATTTTCTCTAAAGGCAGGTAACTGATTAGACAGTTCCTTGACATTTCTCCACATGGTGAGATGTGAATAGGAATGTATGTCAATAATGATATGTTCATAACTGAGGGCTGAGCCACAAATTTCGTAAAAAATGGAAGATCCATGAGTTGTACATATAACTATATGACAATCAAATTATCTTGCACACCAAAAATATTCATTCATAATTTTTAATTTAAGAATTACTTTTGATTATTATTGTACTTCAGAAGTGTATTGAGTTAGATACTCATACCAATGGTAAATGATTCAGAAACACTGTTGGAAATTTTAAATCTTGCCCCACCCTGTTGAATAATTTTGATATTCTAGCTTCGAGGCCCACCCAGTGTGGTATGAAATCATGTTTAAAAGCACTACTCCTATTTAGGCCTAAATTTTTTTATAAAAACTGTTTCTCAGGCCCTCCCATATGGACCTTTTGGCTGCCGAATGCTCTCTTTTTATGACCAATGTAAACTTTAAAAAAATAAAAATTAAATGGTTTATGTCTGATATTTTACCCAAGTTAAAAAAATTGATAAATTTGTCCCTGGAGTGCAAGAAGGCTTTGCAATGCTTTAGCATTGAAAAGCCTTCTTGCTCTCAAGGGACAAAATACACCACCATCCATGCTATTCCGTAGATTATGAGGCCAAAAACATAAACCAAGAGAATGAATTTTTAATGGCAAAGAAATAATTACAGAAATAAACAAGACCAATACCGGGTCTGGACCTGCGATGCTGCATGCAATTGAATCAGCAAACAGGAAGTGGCTGCACGGCAGATCTGAAAATTGCATACACAATACAACTGATCATTATCAGGCTCCAGATGAAATATAAAATCTATCCCTTGCATAGAAGTCGAGAAAAGTTTGACAAAAAATTTCAATGTTCAGTGGGTACAGTAAAATTTCAAAGTATCGGCAAACAGGAAGTGGCTGCACGGCAGATCTGAAAATTGCTTACACGATACAACTCATCATTATGAAGCAGCAGACCAAATATAAAATCATTCCCTTTCATAGAAGCCAAGAAAAGCTTGACGGAAAAAGTGTTTCGGATAATTTCAATGTTCAGTGGGTACAATAAAATTTCAAAGTATCGGCAAACAGGAAGAGGCTGCACGGCAGATCTGAGAATTGCTTACACGATACAACTCATCATTATGAAGCAGCAGACCAAATATAAAATCATTCCCTTTCCTAGAAGCCAAGAAAAGCTTGATGGAAAAAGTGTTTTGGACGGACTGATGGACTGACGGACGTGATGGACTGACGGACGGAGTCGAGCGGTTACTAGACCTGCTCTGCCGCTGGCAACGCAGGTAAAAATAAAATTAAAAAAATGCTCGCCCACATGCAATTTTACAAATAATGGCCTGAGAAAAAGATCTACTTTGTGTGGCCTTATTGAGATATTTTTTTTTTTAAAAAAGAGCCAGTAACACATCCTTTTAGGTAATCAAGTATTTTTGTTCTGGGTGGAAAAATCTGCATTCAACAGTCAAAGAGTCAACTCCCCTCCCCAACACTTATCCAATTACCAGTCATAATGTAACCCACAAAAATATGTCGCATGTTTTCTGTTCTCAACTGATAAGTCAAAAATTCGGTAAAACCGACTGTCTTGTTGTCATGTATTGAAAAACTCTCTGAGGGAGCTTTCAAATAAATGATAAGTCAAGAATTTGGTGAAGCCAACTAACATTTGACAATGTTTTTAAATTGTTTTTAAATTGTCATACTGAAAAGGTTGCGCCAATCATGCAGAAAGATTAAAAACATTTTATACCATTGATTTAAACCCGAAGTGAAGTGGAAGCCTGATTTGCAAATCCGAATCAAAGTTTGAATATTTGCAGGGTCTTATTGAGATGCTGGCAGGTAATATGGGTGTCACTGCGAGACAATCACAGTAGCAGTTGTAATAAATTGTAAAATAACAAGAAAATTCTAATTCCGTTTTTTTTCCCTTGAAATATCCAACCCTCAACATTACTTCTAGGGAAACTCTCAGGGTATGAATTATTTACATTAGGAAAATGTAAAAAACAATTTTCTTGTGGTTATCCTTCAATTTATACAATAGTATTTAGCTTTCAACCCTTATTGGATTGAACACATTCCGTCCAAACCACATTCTGTAAGTGTAGTAGCTTAGTATAGTGGAACCCTGTTAACTGAATAACCAGTTTACCATAGAAAAATGAAAAAATTTAAAGTAATTTATATATTTTTTATACTTACCAATGGCCCAGACTTAGCTGGTGCTAACTCTTAAATATTCAGGGCCAAACACAAATTATGCCCCCAAATCACCAAAATTTGCATCCAAAACCAAAAAACTAATGTCATATATGGTCCTCCATACTTTTGTCTACTGTGCATGTGCAGTGTCAAGGAAGTACCGAAAATGGTGCCAAGCCTCATTCTTACAACCAGTGTCTGCTAAATGTTATATAATCAGGGGGGGGGGGGTATGAGTTCCCAACTCGTGGGAGCGCCATCCCCGTCTGGGCCGTTGGTAAGTATAAAAAATATATACATTACTTTAAATTTTTTCATATTTTTATACTGAAACCAATGGCCCAGACTTAGCTGAATAGGAAAAAAGGCTGGAGGGCCTAGGACATAAAGGAAAATCTAATAAGCTCAATTATATATACAGGAATATCCATCCCCTCAAGGAGAAAAGGAGAGAAAGGATTTATATATGTCTTTCTTATTTATTAGAAATAAGAAAGACAATACCAACCAGATAATTGAGCCGTATATCATCTATAATTCTCCATTAACATCCAGTATAACCCATTATAATAATTTAATAAAGGAAGCCAATAAATAAAGATAGTCCAGAGAAAGAGACTCTTCATACTCATTTAAAAGTGTCTGAGGATTGTATATTAATGCTCGTATGACACGTGACATATACAAATGCTTCACACCGAGCTACACTTTAAAAATATTACATAAATGAGATATTAGCTTTACACTTTAAAACCATTCCCATACCGGCTCGGAATTACTTGACTCCGGAGGAGATATTCCCTTGCTTTTCACTATAAAGCAGGTGATATAGGGGAACACCATCCCCCCCCCCCCCCCTTCCCCTTGCTCTGGGTCAAATCACCACAGGACGAAGAGGGCAGCAGGACAGAGTCACTGCTGGAAGAGAAAATCTACATAACTATAGCTGTAATCGTTTAGTGGATGACATTCTGAGCAACAGATAACAGACCTAAACATCTAAGGTTGCCTGAAATAGGCTCTATATTTCGAAGGTAAAACCTTGTAAATGTAGAAGGCTGTGTCCAGTAAGCAGCCTTCATGAGATCAGTAATGGCAATACTGTTAGAATAAGCCCAAGATGTGGACAGCGCTCTAACTTCATGTGCTGAAATCTTAAGCACCGACTGCTGATTGGAAGATAAACTTTCATAAGCAGTATGAATAGCTAATTGAATCCATCTAGCAATAGAATGAACCAAAATGTCCCTTCTATTGGGAATTAATGATAAAAAGAAAGCATTTTCTTCCTTTTCTGATAAACTCTGATCTGCGTTCATGAATGCGCATAGCTCTTACTGGACACAGCAAAGGTCTACGGCCATCTGATGACGGAAGAGCCTTAAAGATAATAGTCTCAAGATATTTATTAGGAGCCTGATTCTTAGCCAAAAATCCCACATGAGTAGTTAAAGTAATAGTATTACCTACACTACGATAATGAGAATCCTCTATAGATAAAGCATGAAGTTCACTAACTCTTCTTGCGGAAGCAAAGGCTAAGAGAAAAGCTGTTTTATATGTCAAGAATTTGAACTCTACAGCATCCAACGGTTGAAATGGAGTTTCTTTAAGCTTCAACAGAACCCAAGCTAAATTCCAGTTAGGAATCAACCTAAGGGTTCTAGGCCTATTGATTGAAAAGTTCTTAACTAACTTAGATAAAGAAAGATTAGATCCAATATCTAAGCTATCATGATGAGCATAAGTGTCCGATGGCATAGACCTATAACCCTTAATAGTAACTGGCTGCAGTTTGAGAACGTCAAACAAGTAGACCAGAAAGTTTGCATTGTCTGGAATGGAAGGATCATAAACATCTATCGACTGATCCTTACATCAGCGAAAGAAAACCTTCCACTTTGCTGCATAATTTAGCAAAGAGGAGGCCCTCCTACAGTTAGAAATTGCATCCACTACTCGTCTTGTAAAGCAATTCCCGTGCAAGAAGGACCGCACAACGGAAATACATAAAGGTTGAGACCTTGCGGGTTGTGATGCAGTGTGCTAGATTTTCCCTGAAAGAGAAGGTCCTCCTGTGGAGGAAGCTTCCGAGGAACGTCCCATAACAGACACCTGAGTAGATTTATCCATGGTTTCTGAGACGACAGAGATGCTACCAGCAGAATCTTGCACTGCGATTGCTTGATCTTTAACAAGATCTGTTGAATCAACAGAGTTGGAGGATATGCATATCCTATCATTCTGTCCCAAGAAATTGAGAGAGCGTATACTGCGTACGCTTGAGGATCTGGGCATAGCGACACATATGTCTGCAATTGGTTGTTGAGATGAGTCGCGAATAATTCTACTATCATTGGTCGATCCCATTGGTAGCAAATCTGCCTGAATACTCACTTGTTGAGAGTCCATTCCGAAGGCAACATGCGACTTTTCCAAGAGAGCGAGCCTGCTAAACGTTCAGACGACCCGGTATATGATGGACAGATAGATGAACGTGATGTTCCAAGACAAACAGAAGAATTCTCTCCGTTAGTTCGAAAAACGGAATCGAATGAGTGTCTCCTTGGTTCCGAATATACGCTACTACTGTCGAGTTGTCTGACAATATTTGAACATGTGAATTCGGAATTATGCTCATTCAATGACGTAGCGCTAGCCATATTGACATAATTTCTATGATGTTTATATGTTTGTCCAGGAACACAGGGAGGGTCCCACAGACCCTGACACTTCAAGTCTGTTGGGCTCAGGGTTGCGCTTCAACCTGCTTGACTCGCATCCGTCATAATCGTAAAAGCCGAATCTGGCAGCTGATGCGGAACTCCCTGAGTTAACTACTGAATGTCTGGCCAAGTCTGAATCCTTTCTTTTACTTGGTCCGATAAAACAATATTCATTTCGAGCGAATGCGTCTTCAAACTCCATATTTGAGTGAAAAATATATGGAGTGGACGTATGCGCAAGCAGCCCATCGGAATGAGATCTGCCACCGCTCCACACAGACCCATCAGTCACATGAACTCCCTCGCTGTTAATACGTCTGAGTGTAGACAAAAGCGAGCATAACAACTGACTAATTTCGCTCTGGGTAACAGAAGAGGATCCAGATTGTTGTGAGTCTCAAAGCTCATTCCCAAGTGTATGAACGACTTGGACGGAGCTAGATCCGACTTCTTTTCGTTTACAATGAAACCGAGACGTCGGAGCAATAGAAGCAGACTCTGAACATCATTCTGAAGAACCGTTTAGTTGCCGTATCTCTGAAGAATGTCATTCAAATAGGTGGATGTTACCGCAAACGAATGAGCCCGGAACTATGCCATTACCGAGTTCATTATTCGAGTGAATGCCCAGGATGCTAGATTGAGTCCGAAGCACATCGCTCTGAACTGATAAAAGACCCATAGGACAGCGATCCGTAGGTACTTTCTGAATGCTGGATTTACCATGTCATGAAAGTGCGCATCCTTTAGATCTATGCTTGATCTGATCTATGCTTGCCTTGACTGATCGAATGGTAACCATATAAAACTTTGGAGCCACGATCAGTTTGTTTATCCAGCTCAAATCCATTACTGGAGGGAACGAGCCGTCTGGCTTCAGAACCAAGAACAGGTGACTGTAAAAACCCAGTGAATCCTGGTTTTCTACGATCTCTATTGCGTCTTTCTCCAAAAGAGATTTTACCTCGGATAGACGAGAATATCTTTTTAGAGGGTTGGTCGCAAGCTGAGTCCAACGTGGACTTCGTGTTAACGGAGGTTTCTCTCGGAATGATAGCCTTAAGCCTTCCGAGATAACCCCTCTGACCCAGAGGTCTTCTGTAATTGGAATCCAATTTTCCAGAAACCTTGACAGTCTTCCACCAACAGGACCGCAATAGAGATCCTGACCATCACCTCCTGGACCTGTGAGGCCTACAGGAAGAGAAACTACGTCCTCCCCATGCAGTGCCTTGACAGGTTGACCTGGGGACGTCAGACTGGTAGTCTTGGCCAGACCCATGTCCCCTACCTTAGTCGCTACTTTAACGATCTCTAGGGTAACTACCTGGGGATTTCTTGTATCCTCTGTAGGAGCTTCCTTTGGACGTACTTTGTCCTGAAGCTCCTCCTTTACCCTTCTCTGCTGTACCAGTTTTACTTAAAACTGATTTCAAAAGCAGAGTGTCAGATGATTAGTGACCTGATCATAGATCAATGAAAGCTTGCATCAAAGAGAAGGTCATCAGATACCTGAGCGACTCGAAGAGAGTTTTTCACCTTAACATCCACTAGGGATGATGACGCTAGGGCTGCATCACGTCTAACTAACTCTAAATTAGCCACTGATAAGGCAGAGTTATACGTGGAATAAGCTATAGCCCTAGAAAGAACTCTTAATGAGGTACAAACATCCTTGAATTCTTCTCCACTGAGACGTAGCACTAAGGCTCTAGTAAGGTGATCTGCATAAGATAAAGCATCTAGATTCGCTCTACTGGAAAATAACGTTGTATCCATTGTATCCGAGCGAACAGAAAAAGACGAGGGTAAGGACAAATCTAAGTCCTCAGCCTGTTCGTCCAAACGCAGAGGAACTCTCGATATACCCTGACCTGCCATTTTAAATTTATTTCTATTATTGATAAACGGCAGATCTAGAGTACGTGTAGATAAAAAACTGCTTTTCCTCGGTCCCGAGGATAGATTGAGTATAGCGTCATTTATCAGTTCAAAAATTACAAGTCCATAGTTCTCGCATTAACACTCATCATAATATGACAAAGATACATAATAACACAATCCAATACAAAAATTTCGAAAAATAATTCATAAAAAAAATGTTCAAAAAATTTTGATATGAGTCCAAGTTCCCAAAGGGAACGATGAGCCCAAATGGATCCCCCAAAAGCCTAAGTGAGGACAAAATTTTTTACATGATTCTAAAAAATTAATGCTACACTTCCGGAGTATATAGTGTATCTGATAAAAGACCTAACATCATAATGACTAGGAAATTACTTACAGAAAGTAACCGTTGTCAATGTAAACAAAATGCTATAAAAAACTGAAACAAGACTCCAGGCACTGAACAACACGGCCCAAAGTCAGTAACAGATTTTTTAAACTATCCGATGTAAGACAGAATCTTCTCTTCATCCAAAGAAACTGCGATACATCAGATGGTAGATGCAAGACCAAAAACGTCTAAACACCCAAAGGATGAGGACGTAACCATGGGCATATACAGAATAAACATTCTGTAACCAAGTTAAACTCCCATGAAATTTTTAACAAAAAAAATTTCAAAAAAGGTCCAAAAAGTATGGGAGCTTAAAAGGGGGGTATCAAGGAAGGAGAGGGAGGAAACACTTAACAAACAGTGGCAATTTCACAGCAAGAATGACAACCTCAGGCCCATGTCCTGAAATTTGGGAACATGAAATAATTTTCAATAAAAATTATAAGTAACAGCCCTGAACACATCAAACCACTGTTTTTTCCTCTCATCCTCTTAATGCATCCTTTGATCCACCAAAATCACTATTACTTTGTGTCTGGCATCATAAAAACTGAGATTTACAAGCTCTGTCTAACAAGATATAATAGATTAAATGCCCATATTGGATGTATTGATGCCCAAAGTGTCTATATTGGGAAGGATGTCGGAGTATTTCTTTGACAGCTTACAAGATTTTTTTCATTCAAGTAACACAAGTTTACTCTAGAACCTATATGCAATTAGCAGGCAAAATTTGTACTGAAGGTATGGCAAATGATTTGGTGTCTGGAAGTTATATTCAATTAACAGAGTTATTTAATTAAGAAATATCCAATTATGTGAGGTCCACTGTAGTTATTTTTTATACAGTCTTGTTTACTTATTTGTACTACAAACCACTTCCATACTTTCATGAAATCTAACTCACTTAAATGCTGTTTTAACCAATCACCATTTCCGTCTAAACTGGCAAAGACATTTGGTTTGTCAGTTGCACATTCTAAAGGAACATAGCTGAGTACTCCCTTCAATTGCCAAACACCATCTCTATTTTGACACATCAGTGGTCCTCCACTATCTCCCTGCAAAGAAACATGAAAAAAAAATCAGGTAAGATTAGGGCATAAATAAAAAGAATGAAGCAGAGGTGAGACATCATCAATTTCTGGTCAGGACATTTTGTCCTGCTTTGAAATCTTAGATTTGGATGTGTTTCCTGTTGGTATTCATGTATTTTCTTATGCGATTAAAACCTCTCATAACATTCCCAGTTGCTTCTTTTCTATAAACTTGTAAAACGCTACTTCATAGATGTTATCTTTCAAGCATGAATTTCAAAATTCAGGTGTCAGGTGTCCCATGACACAATGAAGTATGATAAATGGAGCCTGTTTCAGTGTGCAAAATTTGATGAGAATGCTTGTTTTGTTTGCGGATGGCCATATATTGCACCCTGATTGGAGAAGATTGAGTAACTTAACTGGTAGAGTTCTAAATTTTTTTTCAGCCTCAAGATTTGTTCATACGTTTTTGTCTTGTTACAATTTATGGGAGAGTGCCTATATGGAAATTGATGGAGATGAAGAACCTCCAAGATAAAATGAAGGATATCCACAGAATATGAAGACTTTAACTTTACATACCCGCAGTTTAAAATAAAGCTTAAATATGAGCTTCCAGCACTTTACCAGTTAACAAGCTTTTCTTGTGTCTTGATAGATTTTTAGACTTTTGCCTTGAAAGGCTATATATATTTCGATTCCACGCAATATATGAATACTTGTTAATGACAAAGAAGTAGTTTCCCTGAAGAATTTTTACGTTGCCGAATGTTCGGTTAACCATTCCCAAAACCCTTGAACGGTCAGTCGGCTTGAGCCATTTTTGAAATTTTGCACACTGCTGTTTGAACAAAATCAAATATCCATACAAAGATATTACTTGTCAAACATGGAAGTTTTGGAAGCAGTGGTTTGAGAGGGGTTTTTTTCAGTGTTTTTTAAAGGCTTTTCCTCACTACCCAGTGTTAAAACCTCATATGGGATCACATAACTAATGAAAATCTTTTACATCTGTCCAATTACACTCCTTTTGAGGATACTCTAAACAATATCAATAGCTTGTGCTCTGCACAATGGGAAAATACAACATTTTGTGTTCTTTTCAGCTCCCAAGGATCCCCAGAGGTTGGCTAATCTACTTTGGACAGAAATTGGGTACATATCATCCATTGATAGCGTGTTCTAAATTACATTCAAATCTGCCTAGGGATTCTGAAAATTGAATGTTTGAGTGGGGCTAAAAATCCTGACCCCTCAATCATTGATGACAAATAATGCCTCTTAATGTTACTAGCACTGAATAATCTTTATTTTACACCTTAAAATAAAGCTGTATATCCACTCCCCACATCCATCAGTTCACAAGAATTTTATAAAATTAGGACCATCAATTAGACCAGTTCTAAAACCCTCCCCGCAACTTGATTTGGACAAAATTTGACTTCTTTCATCTCTTTTTCTCAAAGGACCTGTGATAGATGCACAAAATATTTTTTTTTTTTTCAAATTTATTTCATTAATTCATTACAAATTGTTGGATTTTGTGCACAAGTAACTGTTATTCATCTGAGATGCAATATTTCGGAAATTCCCTGCAATATTACCCTAAATTTAGTAAAACTGAACTGCACATGGTGAAGAGTAAGAAGTAAACCACCCAATTCGAATGTGACCTGCATTTTATGTTGATACACCTACATAACAAATTTCATTTGATTTGGTCAACTGTAACTAAAGTTATCATCAGTGGGATGGACGGATGCACAGATGTATCGACACCGGCTATTTTAATAATCCCCCGAAAATTTTTCCGGGGAACAAAAATCTCAACATCTTTGAATATATACATATCTGGCATTCTTAGGGCGATTTGACATGTTTCACAATCACATGAGAGACTTATTAAATAATCATAAAAAGATTTGAGTGCTGGAAGCCACTATCATGGCTCTGTTGAAAAGTGCTGAAAGCCACTTTAGTGGGTGTATACCATATTCATTAGCTTGTTTTGCAGAAACACAAAAATGGTTTGTAAAATTGCTTTATTACAATTTATTGGAGCATGTCAATAGACACTCTCCAATAAATTGTAACAAAACTATTGTTTATGAACAAATTTTTGCCATGGGTGAAGACTGTTCTGCAATTTAGGTATCCAACTGAATTGGGGGAGGCAATACTGAAAATGCATGGTGTTTTCTGCCTTGTAGAGGTCCCTGAGAATACCGAGTTGCAAAGTCCACCATGGATGAAGATTGTATTACAGATTAGGTATCCGACTAAATTGGGGAGACAATGCTGAGAACACATGTTTTTTTCTGTCTTGCAGCCACCCTTACTCAGAGCTTTTGGAGTGTTATTTGCAGAGCCGTTACCCAATATAGCAGTCCCAGCCTGGCCATTCAGGGTTCTATTATTGCTATTTATTTTAACAAACATGAATAGCTCCTCGGAGAGAAATGATAAAATTCAGATACCTGGATTATATCTACATATCACTTGTGGGTTGTCATTTTTAAAAGAAATACGCTAAACTACGTGAAGCACTAGGTTCCAGTACTGAGTTACATCTGTCTACACATGTAGACAAGGACTAATATTAATTGAGCTCATTGAGCTCTGTCAAAAATAATATTGAGTTGTTTAAATTCTTAGCTGTGTTATTTGAAAATTTTCTGCTTGAAATTTTTGTATTTTGACATCAGAAAGCAGAGGGTTAATGTAGATGTACATTATATTAATATTTTAACCCTTTACCCAAGGCAGAATATTATTATTCTAAACACCATTTTTTAAAATGTTTCAAATAATTTCAACAAAACCATATCATGTCCCCACCCCTCGTTGGAACAAGCTCAATCAGCTCGTTCCAAGAGGGATCACATCATATGGTTTTGTTGAAATTTTCTGAAGAATAGTATTTTTTCAGCTGCTGAATTTCGATTGGTAAAGGGTTAACAGCTTTTATGTGTTAATGCCAATGACCCATTGCCCTACTGCTCAACAGAAAGCGTGTCATGTTCCCTCAAAGCAGATTTACCACAAAGCGAGGTTAACAACACACCCAACCTTTTGCATTGCACCCCAAATTAGCCTCGAATTCAATAGCCTATGAAACTGTAACATTTCCTGCTCACCAAATCCGCATGCACAACCTTTTCTTTCTTTTTCATCACAATTTTACCTCAAGGGGAAGTCGGAAGGCAGCCAGTCTGGCTATGACTTCTCCTAGCAGTATGCAGACAGTCCATTTAAATGTTTCGTACATTTCATGTATTTTTCTATTCGTATGTTTGTATTTATTGTCCTTTTTCTTCAATTATTGTAATGTATACATACTGCTGAATAAAGTCATCATCGTCATCATCATCATCATCATCATCATCATCATCATCATCCCAACCAACCCTTGTGAAGCACAAGCACTGCTTAGTACATCTTACTTTAATACTTGCCCAGGGCTTATTTTTCGACGAGAATCCGAGAATCGATTCGCACAAAGATTCGCGCAATAAAACCGACGAGAATCCATGTAGATTCTCGCTGCACCTCTGCTGGGATTCCCGTGAATAGAATTGAGTCAATTTAACCCTTTATCTAACACAGCAGCAACAAATTAACCAACAGAAGGCTAACATGACCTGAAGTATCCTGACACTTTGTCAATAAAATTGCACAAATACGGCTGTCATTGGAACCGGCTCATTGAGCCGGTTCCAAAGACAGCCATATTTGTAAGATTTTATTGGTAAATATTGTTCGTTTAATTATTTTATCATTTATTTATTATTTATTGTTGAAAAATTATCAAATATAGTTTTTAAAATTAAAAAGGTGTGTTGGGTAAAAGGTTAACATGTGTTATCAGTATACAACAGTAGTCGAACCATGGTGGCGTCATGGGATCCTGGGGCACTCATAGCAGGTATGGATTCTCGCAACCATTTTCACGAGAATCCAAATGGATTCTCACAAATTTAGACGAAATATAAGCCCTGCTTGCCATGTACTACAGCCCCAATAAACTTACTTCACAGAGAGAAGACTGCCCCTTCTGATATCCAGCACAAACATGCTTTGAAGTTATCACACCACCCCAAGAACTGTTGCAATTATCTTGTGTAAACAGCTGAAGCCTGGTTTCTTGTAGACGAGCTGAACTATCACCTGTCAATAAAAGACTCAAATAATACATAAGGCTGCACAAAGTAGATCTTCTGTTTCTCAGGCCATTTTTTGTAAAATTGCATGTGGACAGGCAGTTTTTTTATTTTATTTTTTATTTTTGTAATTATTTCTCTGCCATCAAAAGTTCATGTTCTTGGTTTGTTTTGTTTTAGGCCTCATAATCTACAGAATTGCATGGGTGGTGGTGAATTTCGTCCCTTGAATGCAAGAAGGCTTTGTAATGCCTTTTTTTATTAACTTGGGTAAAATATCACACTTCAATTTTATTTTTTCCAAGTTTGCATTGGATATAAAAAGAGAGGAAAAGGACCAAGTGGGAGGGCCTGAAAGAGACAGATTTGTAACTTTTTTTAGGCAGTAAATCATCTTTGTGACATCAAATATGAATGAAGGAGACACATAATTGGGGTTGTGTATTTGAATTATGTTTAATGGTTTATGTCGCTGAAGTAAAAGCTGTTAACACATTATATAATATCACAAAACTAGGCCCCTCAAAGAGGATCTTCTGTTTCTCAGGCCATTTTTTGTAAAATTGCATGTGGGCGGGCATTTTTTGTATTTTTGTAATTATTTCTTTGCCATCAAAATTTAATGTTCTTTGGTCTGTTTACAAAATAGCTTGATGGGTGGTGGTGTATTCCATCCCTTGAGTGCAAGAAAGCATTGCAAAAGTTTGTCACACTCAAGGAACAAATTTATCAATTTTATCAACTTGAGTAAAATATCAGATGTAAACCATTTATTTTTTACCATTTAGTTTTCATTGGTTATAAAAAGAGAGCATGCTGCAACCAAAATGCCCACACAAGATGGGGGGGGGGGGGGGGGGGGGGGGGGGGGGGGGAGGGGGGGCTGAGAAACAGATTTTTAACTTTTTTTTTAGGTCTAATACATAATTAGGAGCAGAGTTACTGTGTACACATTAAATTTCCCTCAACAGATATTGAGCAATTTGTTAAGCTCTTTACAAAGGTGGGGTTTTTGAAGACAGAACACAACAAGAGCGATTGCTAAAGGCAATTCATACCACCATAGCAGTGCTGAACAGATGAAACATAAATGAATTCCAGAAAAATCATTAAACATTTGACAAAGTAAGCAATGGAGCAGAAGCAGGTCTTCCCAAGGATATGGCATACTGAATTTTCATTGGACATCTATCCACCCACAGCTTATATATGGCTCCAAATGGACAAAGCGACCATAAAAAATCACTGAAAATTTGACAAACTTAGGTGAAATAGAGTGAGTGGCCGAGTGGATAAGTGCACTGGTCTCTCATGCCAGAGGTCCCGGGATCGATACCCGGTCAGGGAAAGTTCTCGAGGTGTCCGAACACTCTCTGTCAGCATCAATTGTGGGGTTGATGCTGCCACAGCGTACCGTCCCATTGGGTGGGGACGTAAAATGGCTGTCCTCTGTGTGGAGAAAGACACACTCCGTGCAGGCTAAAAATCCCTTCGTAGTATTCGAGAAGAGCTAGGCCACGAAGTTGCCGCTATGAAGGTCATCCCACACACCTGCGCCATTGGGCCAAGGAGAGGCGTAAAATAAATTGCATAACTTGTTCGCCAATCCTTGTAAAACAAATAAGATTAAATAAGCAACTCTGTCAAACATTTGGCAAAAATGGTTCATCCCAAGGATACCGCATACCAAATTCCATTGAAATCCATT
The DNA here is from genome assembly GCA_031216915.1 of Pictodentalium vernedei. Classification (NCBI taxonomy): domain Eukaryota; kingdom Metazoa; phylum Mollusca; class Scaphopoda; order Dentaliida; family Dentaliidae; genus Pictodentalium; species Pictodentalium vernedei. The sequence goes on along the minus strand of CM062291.1, from coordinate 66,874,096 downwards.
GACCCACAGATGTGATATGGCTGCGGATGAACAATGTGACCATAAAAAATCACAGAAAATTTGACAAAGTAAGGGCCATAACTCTGATGAAAACAGTGCATGCAACCCCATTCAACATATGGTTGGAGTAGAGCATCCCAAGGATACAGCAAACCAAATTTCGTTAAACCCATCCACCTATAACTGTGATACGGCTCCAGACGGACAAAAAGACCATTAAAATCACTGAAAATTTGACAAAGTAAGGTCCCATAACTTCGATGAAAATAGTGTGAACAACTCCATTCAACATGTGGCAGAAGCAGATCATCTGAAGGATACAGCACAATTGAGTTTCTTTGAGATCCATCCACCCACAGCAGAGATACGCTCTGGACAAAGTGATCAACAAAAATCACTGAAAATTTGACCAAGTAAGGGCCATAACTCAGGTGAAAGTAGTGTAATTTTAGTTAAAAATGATGCAGATGGGGGACATCCCAAGGATACTGCGCACTGAATTTCATTGAAATTGATCCATCCACAGGTGAGATATGGCTCCAGATGGACAAGTTATCAACAAAAATCACTGAAATTTGACATATTAAGGGCCAAAACTGTGGTGAAAATAGTGTGAGCAACTCTGTTCAATATGTGGCTGAAGCGGGTCATCCCAAAGATACCACATCTTAATTTCATTGAAATCCATCCAGCCACAACTGAGATATGGGTCTGGACGGATGCACGGACGGACGGACGTACGGACGGATTGACAGGGGATACACTGTGTGGCTAAACCCAAAACACTCTCCAATAAATTTCAACTAAACAATTATTTATGAACAAAATATTGCCAAACTAAGGCTACTCTTGCTGGTAGCATGGTATCTTGAAAAAAAATATATCCATGTTTCAAATCACCTTTTAAAAAAAATTTAGCACTCAACCAGTTAACTTTTGTCCATCCAAAAGTCACACTCTAATATTTTCAGCAAAATAGTCCCTTTTATAGTCCCTTTGTGTAAGTTGCAGTGACATTCAACAACCTTTCTCTAATTAATGATTTTAACAATGAACGATCTGAGTGTTTACAAATAATGAGAAAATGCTAGATGAGAAAATGCTAGATACCAGACAAAAGTGTCAATAGTATGACAATTTAAATTTAGCTAATGGTTCTATCACCATTGCCTGAATATGAAATGCATTTATCGTAGGGGATATAATTTAGTATAACAGCTCCTTCAGCTTTCGCATGCCCTTTCAGAGACCGAGTTGTTGCCCATGTACTGTATCTGTCAATATGGGCAAAACTAAACGCCAGTTGGCCTGCCCCATTGTATGTTTCATCATTTGCAATTGGGTAACACAGGCAAATGATGAAACATACAATGGGGCAGGCCAAACAGCATTTAGTTTTATAGGCTGCATTCAAAGTGATGTTCAAAAGTTCCAAACTTCCCATGTTCCATATGTACATCATACATGTGAAATAATTTACCCAACGCATGATGCAAGATCAGACATGGTACCCTCCAGAATAATTTTTCAGGGAACCTGAGGGTGATCTTCAGGGAAATGGGATGGATTTCAGGGAAAAGGTCGCACGGGGACAAAAGAAAAAACTTACAAATTTTCAGCTCATGGACCACCATTAACACCAGGTTATATCCAGATCTAGTTGTCAATTATGTTGATGCATTTATGCTGTGTTAAAAATCATAAAATAATCGTTGATTTGACTCAGACTCCATGGCATCACCCCCCCCCCCATCCTATGCCCCACCCCATCCTCTTCTTCATGAACTCCCCTCCCCCACCAACCCCCACCCCCACAGAGCACCACCATCTGTGGTTTGCTTTTATCAAAGTCTACTAAGCTAATAATTTCCCAAGTCTGGACATGTTAACAGGAAAAGATGTTCTACTGTTCAGTTACTTCAAAAAGATTAGTACTTGGAAAGTATCTTTATCAAAATCCTTCATGCATGTGTGGATGTTTGTGCCTTGAACAAAACTTTTCTTTTCATCATTGAAGCATTTTTTTTTTTTTTTTTAAATTCCATTCAAAATTTTCTGGGTACAGATGGCCAATAGTTCTGTTGTCAGCACAACTGAATAAATGTAGTGTTAGAAAATAAGTCCATTGTGTCTAAATATGCAGTCATAATTTTTTCGGCATCCGAAGCGACTTTAATCTATTTTTAAACTGTGTTAAACAGTTGAGGTCAAGGTGTTGTTTACGTTTTGACAAGGACCCTGAACAGTGTCCTTGGTTTTGATTTGGGAAAGGGATGAGAATTAAAGCTATTCTATGAATAAATAAATATATATTATTTAATTCCTTTTCACATACTTTATTTACCAAAAAACTGCATTTAAATGATGGTAGAGTTTTCAATTTTTTTTAAAGTAAGTCAGCTATTTTCACTTCAACATTCGCACATTGATCACGAATCTCCAATTACGAAGAAAAAAACAGAATTAAACATGAACACAGTTGAAATATATATCATAAAATACCCTTTTCTAAAATGAATTTAACTTAAATCCATATTTTACTGCTTTGTGAGTTTTTACCAGAGTTTGAAATGCATGTGATTTGACTCCAAAGTTTTACATAAGTTACAAAAGGAAAAGAAATATTCAACTGTTGTTTTCCGTGATTTTTGGTCCAAAACTGATTCTCGTCCAGGAGGCCGGGAACTACACAGAAATTTTGGGATTTTCCCGGGCATTCCGGGAGAGTTAACATGTCTGTGCAAGATACAAATATGTAAAGTGTAGAATTTATGTTTAATAAAAGTTTTGACAGATCACAAAATTCTCAAATACTTATAGGAGATCATTGTTTTTTTCTTACCCATATCTATCTTGTGGCATTTTGTCTCGACAAGCTATGCCGTTGGTCGCTAATAATCGATGACCCCGTAGAATTAACATTTTCCAAAGCACAATTTGTAGCCTGCACCGAGGGAATATCTCTGGTGACCACAGCCAAACATGGGAAACAAATAGCACATTCTTTCTTACCACAGCTCCAGTGGATTTATGTTTCTGTCGGCAATTGGCTCTTTACAGTAGAGTTTAATTTCCGAATCCAGTTGTGTATTTTCACTCAAATCGAGCTCCGATCTGATCAGCGATTCTGAAGTATGAAAAAACTCAACACTGACGATCTAGAATTGACGCACTCACACAAAATCCAGAATCCGATGACTATCTGCACACGTAGTTTGCCATTTGCGATAATTTTATCATGCTGTTTCCTTGCAATTTACTTGTTATCACATGTGCTTATACACATTTATTAGCGAGTTTTATTTTTTTATATTTGATTTTAATATTCGTGGTTTTATTTTCGACTCAAATTCGCTGCTCGGCTTGAATTCGACTTGAACATTCACATACTCTATTTGACACATTTGTGTATATTTCTCATGTTTTCATGCATGGTGTGTAACTTGAATAAAATTACATGTACTCACAAAATCATCATAATGGGTATTTGCCTTATTTATCCATCAATCAAAAAACATAAAACCTGAAGCCAGGTTGTTACAAGTTTTCAACAACACTTAACGCTGTCATTATTATTCATTATTATCCCCACATTTTAAAATTGTGGGTATGTAGTGATGTTCTCTGAATGTATGTCCAGTATAGGTTTAGTTTGAATTTTTGTCACCAGGTGGTGCCAGTAGTGTCATTTAAAAATTGAGCTAAATACTGCTTTCTGACGAAAGGCTCCTAGCATATGTAATTTTGATTGTTGAAAATGTGTTCACATGTTCCAGTAGGATGTCCATAGATATGCATAAAGGTTTCAGAATTTTGATTTGGCCCCCATGTGGTGCTCATACCACCACTTTTGTTATTAAAGAATCGGTTTCCGGCAAAAGGCTACTAAGGGTTTTATATTCAAAATGTTGAAAGTGTGTTCATATGTTCCGGTACGGTCTCTAGATGTGCATAAGGTTTCGGAATTTTGATTTGGCCCAACTATGTGGCACCCGTAGTGCCACTTTTGTCATTAGAGCTGCATTTTATGAAAAAAGGCTCCAAGGGGTTTTAATTCGAAATGCTGAAAGTGTTTTCATATGTTCAGGTAAAGTCTCTAGATGTGCATAAAGGTTTCGGATTTTCGATTCGGCCGCATGTGGCACCCATTTCCGGCAAAAGGCTCTTAGGAGTTTTAATTCAAAATGTTGAAAGTGTGTTCATATGTTCAGTTTAGGTCTCTAGATGTGCATAAAGGTTTCAGATTTTTGATTTGGCCCCATGTGGCATCGTAACGCCACTTTTGTTGTTAGAGAATCATTCTGCGGTGAAAGGCTCCTCGGGGTATTAATTGGAAACATTGAATGAGTATTCAGATGTTCCAGTAGGGTCTCTAGATGTGCATAAAGGTTTCAGATTTTTTATTCAGTCCCATGTGGCACCTGTAGCGCCATTTTTGTCGTTAGAGAATCGGTTTCTGTCAAAAGGCTTCTAAAGGTTTTAATTCAAAACGTTGAAAGTGGGTTTATATGTTCAGTTAAGGTCTCTAGATGAGCATAAAGGTTTCAGGTTTTTGATTCAGCCCCCCCCCCTGTGGCACCCATAGCACCAGTTTTGTTGTTAGAGGATAGGTTTCCGGCAAAAGGCTCCTAAGGGTTTTAATTCAAAATGTTGAAAGTGTGTTCATTTGTTTAGGTACGGTCTCTAGATGTGCATAAAGGTTTCAGATTTTTGATTCGGCCCCATGTAGCACTCATAGCGCCACTTTTGTCGTTAGAGAATTGGTTTGTGGTAAAAGACCCCTAGGGATTTTAATGTGAAATGCTGAAGGTTTGTTCATATGTTCAGGTCTCTAGATGAGCACGAAGTTTTCAGATTTTTCATTCAGGACCAGCTGGCATCCCTTTTTTTGTTAGAGAAATGGTTTTCAGCGAAAGGCTCCTAGGGGTTTTAATTCGAAATGTTGAAAGTCGGGTCTATAGATGTGCATAACGGTTTGGGATTTTTCATCTGGCCCCCCCCCTGCAGTGACATTTTTGTCGAGCCACATTAGAGAATGTAAATTGAGTTGTGACCATTGTGATGGCAAACTGAAAATGCGGGGATATATCTTAGTGTGCATTGCACACAAATGACAAGGTTCTAGTTAATTTTGAACTGTTCATTGGGAGGCAGTGGAGATATATGGGTACCAACAATCCAGACATTTTTGGTGCTGTTTAAAAAAAAAATAACAACTAGCAATCTCAAACTGAACTTATTTTGTTACTTCAAATATTTCTTTAGATAATATTATCTCAGTAATTAATACCAAATCCTCCAAAATGCAATATTTATATCTTGAAGCTACAACACTATAACATCTGTGTTGAACATGTGCCCCATCAGGTTTTCAGTATCAAGAGATTCAACCACAGGACTATCAAACTGTTTGCATGAACACTGCAAACAAATCGGAATAAGTGTATCTATCAACAGTAAAAATACAACAGCCGATAAGAGCATGCAAACAACGGAAAAGGAAACAAAGGCTGAAATGTACCAGGGCTGAAACATTAAAATGCTGAAATATCCCATTCCAAAATACGATGTCATGTTTTGGCTTTTTTGGAGAGGCCGAAAAATTGTGATCAAAATGTACCCAGCTGAATGGTTTAAAGCCAATATTAAATGAAAGTGTCAATGACACTGTAGCTTAACTTGTGTGTGTTGTGTTTGATGAAAAGGATAATGTTCAATGTTTATGAAAGGATTATGAAATAAGACAAGAATTGTGATAATTGGGAATATGTTAATTTCTATTCCTTGTATGCTATGTTTTTAATAAAAATAATATGAGGTGTACACTGTACTAAAGAGCTGAGGGGTGGGTTAATATGACCTCACAGTTAATGTATGTGGCCCTCACAGTTAACGAAAGTCAACGAAAGTTACCAAGTTACAGTGAAATTATTCCAAAATGAGTCATCTATCAAGTTACATTGAAATCCCTCCATAAATATGGCCTGTAGGCTGTGTTAAAGGTTTTCGGGCTTCAGGCCTGTGTAGCCATGATGATTGACCGATTACTACTGAAAGGGGATGTCCTCATCTCGACCTTATACTGAGTCATTCAATGAAGTTACAACGAAATCCCTTCACAAAGACGACCTGTAGTCTACTAAAGTTTTTCGGGTTTTGGGCTCGGGAAGCCATCATGGTTGAATAATAGCAACCAAAAGGGGACGTTGTCATCTGGGCATCATCTGGAGTGATCCTACGAAGTTACAATGAAATCCCTTCATAAATATGACCTGTAGACTGTGCTCAAAGTTTTTGGGCTTAGGGCCCCTGAAGTCGTCACAGTTGACCAATCACGACCAAAAGGGGATGTCATCATCAAGGCATTATATGAAGTCAACCTAACAAGTTACAATAAAATCCTTACATAAATACGACCTTTTGACTGTGCTAAAGGATTTTTGGTTTTGGGCTCAGGCAGCCATCAAGGCTGAATGATTGCGATTCATGGTTGAATGGTCGCAACCAAAAGGGGATATTCTCCTCTGGGCATCATCTTGAGTGATCCTACAAAGTTACAATGGAATCCCTTCATAAATATGACCTGTACACTGTGCTCAAGGTTTTCGGGTTTCGGGCGCCTGTAGCCGTCACAGTTGACCAATCACAACCAAAAGGGGATGTCATCATCTAGGCATTATATGGAGTCAACCTAACAAGTTACAATGAAATTCTTCCATAAATACGACCTATAGACTATGCTAAACGTTTTTGGGCTTGGGCAGCCATAAAGGCTAAATGATCGCGACCAAAAGGGGACGTTCTCACCTAGACATTATTTGAAGTCATCCTACCAAGCTACAATAAAATCCCTTCATAAATATGACCTGTAGACTGCGCTAAAGGTTTTTGGGCCCCTGTAGCCGTCACAGTTGCCCAATCATGTCCAAAAGGGGACGTTCTCATCTAGACATTATATGAAGTTAATCTACCAAGTTACAATAAAATCCCTTCATATATATGACCTGTAGACTGTGCTAAAGGTTTTCAGGCTTCGGGCTTGGGCAGCCATCATGGCTGAATGATCGCAACCAAAAGAGGAATTCTCATCTGGGTATCATCTGAGTGATCCTACAAAGTTACAATGAAAACCCTTCATAAATAAGACTGACCTGTAGACTGTGCTCAAGGTTTTTGGGCTTCGGGTACCTGTAGACGTCACAGTTGACCAATCACGACCAAAAGGGGATGTCATCATCTAGGCAATATATGGAGTCAACCTAACAAGTTATAATGAAATCCTTACATAAATATGACCTATAGACTATGCTAAAGGTTTTTGGGCTCGGGCAGCCATCAAGGCTGAATGATCGCGACCAAAAGGGGACGTTCTTATCTAGACATTATATGAAGTCAACCTACCAAGTTACAATGAAATCCCTCTATAACTATGACCTGTAGACTGTGCTAAAGGTTTTCGTGTTTTGGGGTCGGGCAGTCGTCAAGGTTGACCGAAATCGACCAAATGGGGAAGTTCTCATCTGGACATCATCCGGAGTCATCCTACCAAGTTACAATGAAATCCCTCCATATTAAATATGACCTGCAGACTGTGCTAAAAGTATTTGGGTTTCGGGCTTGGGCAGCCATCACGGTTGACAGATCATGACTAAAAGGGGACGTTCTCATCTAGGCATTATACAGAGGCAACCTACCAAGTTACAATGAAATCCCTTCATAAATACAACCTGTAGACTGTGCTAATGGTTTTCGGGTTTTGGGCTTGGGCAGCCATACCGGTTGACCGATTGCGACCAAAAGGGGACGTTCTCATCTAGACATGACCCCAAACCTGTATATGAAATTTCGTGATGATCAGACAAGAACTACGGGGTGTAGCTTGTGCTAAAGGAAAATGTGAACAGCCTCAAAGACTAAGACTCACAGACTAACAGATTCACTGACTTCCGCACGCGTGATGGCAATAGCTTATCTTGACAAGTTAAGCTAAAAACAGAAGTGACAAAAAGTGGGAAATTCTTTTTAAAAAAGGGTCATGACACTTGAGGGTAATCTTCATTGTGTGTGTGTGTGCTGTCCACATTATGTGATTTTACATCGGAATCAAAAACTACATGTTTATAAGACAAGTGCTTTACCAAAAATACTTGTTCCAAGTGAACATGACTCAGGAAGTCAACAATTCACAAAGTTGTCCAGAACAAAGCCCAAATTTCAGCCAAACAATGGTGAGCATATGTTGGAGACTCCAACCTACTAACCCAGTGCAAGTGAAGTTAGTAGTGATTGAAGGCAAGTACATCATCATTGGGCAATTGCCTTAGCTCTTTACACGACGAATCGCCCACATCTGCCCACGTAATATGCAAATTCAGCAGCTGAAAAAATACTATTTTTCAAAAAAATTTCAACAAAACCATATCATGTGACCCCTCTTTGGAATGAGCTCGTCGAGCTCATTCCAATGAGGGGTCACATGATATGGTTTTGTTGAAAATTTTTGAAGCATTTAAAACAAGAGGCCCCAGGGGGCCTGAGGGCACTCACCTGACATGGTAGCCTAAATATCAACCCAGAGAATTGATTTCCACAAGTTGCATCTGCTCCTCCTAAGAAAAGCTGAAACCAAATATCCAAATATTCTGACCAGTGGATCTTAAAAAAGATTTTTAAAGAATATTCCTCATATTGAACTAAATCATAATTCAGGCTCCCACAGGGAGCCCATATATGAACCCAGGGACTTGGCTTTAACAAACCTGAAACTCACACCCCTAAGGATTCCGCACACTAAATATCAAAACATTCCGACTGTTGGATCTGAAGAAGAAGATTTTTAAAGAAAATTCCTCATTTTGAACCAAGTTACAATTCGAGCTCCTACAATCAGTCCAAATATGGACCTAGGGACATGGCTTGAACAAACTTGAATCTTACCCCCCTAAGGATGCTGCATAAAAAATATCAAAAGCATTCATCTGCTGGATCTGAAGATTTTTAAAGAAAATTCCTCATTTTGAACTAAGTTGTCATTCAGGCTCCCATAGTGAGCCCAAATATGAACCAAGGGACTTGGCTAGAACAAACTTGAATCTCAGCCCCCTAAGGTTGCTCCATGCCAAATATCAAAACATTCCAACTGCTGAATCTGAAGAAGAAGATTTTTAAAAAAAAATTCCTCATATTGACTAAGTTATAATTTGGGCTCCCACAGGGAGCCCAAATATGGCCCCATGGACTTGGCTTTAACACACTTAACCCCCCCCCCCCCCCCCCCCCCCCTCCAAGGATGCTACTCACCACATATCAAACCATTCCGACTGCTGGATCTGAAGAAGAAGATTTTTTTAAGAAAATTCCTCATTTCGAACTAAGTTACAATTCAAGCTCCCACAGTGAGCCCAAATATGGACCTAGGGACATGGCTTGAACAAACTTGAATCTCACCCCCCTAAGGATGCTGCATACCAAATATCACAAGATTCTGCCTGCTGGATCTTGAGAAGAAGATTTTCAAAGAAATTTGCCTGAAATGCACTAAGTTCAAATTTGGGCTTCTATACTGAGCCCAAATATAAACCTAGGGGGCCGATTTGAACAAACTTGAATCAGACCCACCCCACAATGTTGCATACCAAATATCACAAGATGCTGCCTGCTGGATCTGGAGAAGATTTTTGAAGAAATTTGCCTGAAATGCACTAAGTTTGAATTTGGGCTTCTATAGTGAGCCCAAATATGAATCCAGGTGGCCGATTTGAACAAACTGGAATCAGATCCACCCCACAATGTTGCATACCAAATATCAAAAGATTCTGCCTGCAGGATCTGGAGAAGAAGATTTTTTAAGAAATTTGCCTGAAATGCACTAAGTTCGAATTCAAGCTTCTATAGTGAGCCCAAATATGAATCTAGGGAGCCGATTTGAACAAAATAGAATCAGATCCACCCCACAATGTTGCATACCAAATATCAAAAGATTCTGCCTGCTGGATCTGGAGAAGAAGATTTTTTAAGAAATTTGTCTGAAAAGCACTAAGTTCAAATTTGGGCTCCTATACTGAGCCCAAATATAAACCCAGGGAGCCGATTTGAACAAACTTGAATCAGATCCACACCACAATGTTGCATACCCAATATCAAAAGATTCTGCCTGCTGGATCTGGAGAAGAAGATTTTCAAAGAAATTTGCCTGAAATGCACTAAGTTCAAATTTGGGCTCCTATACTGAGCCCAAATATAAACCCAAGGGGCCGATTTGAACAAACTTGAATCAGATCCACCCCGCAATGTTGCATACCAAATATCAAAAGATTCTGCCTGCTGGATCTGGAGAAGAAGATTTTCAAAGAAATTTGCCTGAAATGCAGTAAGTTCAAATTTGGGCTCCTATACTGAGCCCAAATAAAACCCAGGGGGCCGATTTGAACAAACTTGAATCAGATCCACCCCACAATGTTGCATACCAAATATCAAAAGATTCTGCCTCCTGGATCTGGAGAAGAAGATTTTTTAAGAAATTTGCCTGAAATGCACTAAGTTCGAAATCGGGCGCCTACACTGAGCCCAAATATGAACCCAGGGGGCCGATTTGAACAAACTTGAATCAGATCCACCCTACAATGTTGCATACCAAATATCAAAAGATTCTGCCTGCTGGATCTGGAGAAGAGGATTTTTTAATGTTTTTCCCATTGCCTACAGTATTAAAAAGTGCTGACTCAGCACTTTTTCAAAGTTCCAAAACTGTACCCTATGATAAAACCGATGGCAATTTTTTTTTACCAATCCTTTCTGTTGGTCCTAAGGAAGCTGCACACCAAATAAAAATTCTCAGTGCCGTGCAGTTTTGGAGATATGGGCGTTTTAAATTTTTTCTATTTTTAGCTCCTGCGGTTCCCACGGGGCTGCGGGAAATTTTTTTTTTGCATAAATCAAGTACTCATGACCCAATAAGCCCTCACATAAAATTTGGTTGAAATCGGCTTCTCGGTTTAGAAAATAGAAATTAGGGGCGGGGGCCAAAATTTTTGCCCCTCCCATAACAAGGCCAAATATTATCCCTCAAACTTCTCTTGAACAAATCTACACCTCAAAAGGAAGGTGCATACCATATATCAAGTCTCTGCTACTGCTGGTTCATGAGAAGAAGATTTACAAAGATTTTGGTGCCCTTTGGGGGCGTGGCACCACCCAGAAGGAGGGGCAACTTCATTTGAACAAATCTTAATAGGCATTAGGTAATAAACATTTAGCCAACATTTGAATAAAATTGGGCTAGTGGTTTAGGAGGAGAAGTCGATAATGTAAAGTTAACGCCGGACGGACGACGACGGACGCCGGACAGAAAGTGATTAGTAAAGCTCCCCTTGAGCTTCGCTCAGGTGAGCTAAAAATGATATTTAAAATAATAAATAAATAAATTTTGATATCGTCTGCGTTGGGTAAAGGATTAGTACACAGCACCTCTGTGCCCACACTGGGATTAAGTGTCTTGCCCAACGACACAGAGCAGGTTTAACTCCTTGGATTAGTCATTACTGGCTCCTTGAAAAATGCTTGAAAATCTACTGAGAAGATCCTGGAATCTCCTTAACCCTTCACCCAACGCAGATGATTTCAAAATTTATTATTTTAAATATCATTTTTTAAATTTATAAAAAAAATTTCAACAAAACCATATCATGTGACCCCTCTTTGGAACGAGCTCAATGAGCCCATTCCAAAGAGGGGTCACATGATATGGTTTTGTTGAAATTTTTCGAAAAATATTTTTTCAGCAGCTGAATTTGCATATTACGCAGGCGGATGTAGACGATTCATTGGGTAAAGGGTTAAAATGAAAACTCAGTTTTCCCTTTAAAATTTGCATTTTCAGTATTATTTAACTGGTAGAGTACTGGAAACACATATTTGGGCTTTACTCTGAAGTGCAGGTGCTGCCACTTAAAGGCTTAATATTATCTGGTTGTGCTTCATATTACCTTTGAAGTGAAAATATTTAGTCGGTATGGATTTGCCTTGTTACAATTTATGGAAGAGTGCAAACTCCTATAAAATGTAATAAGGCAAAGATGCATTATCAAGTTTTGCCAAGCAAAAATGATTCAGCCCTCTACCAGTTAAACCACTAACCTTTTTTTTATTATTTAGAATCCAATGCTCCAGGCAATGAGCCACCATGCTCCCTCTATTTGAGTATAACTTATATAAATCATGATTTTTATTTATGCAATTTACACCATCAAGGTATCATTGGCTACATAGCATATAAGTACATTCAAAGAAAACTCATTATCATAGTGACAACACTTGGAAATTAAGCCTAGATGATGGCTTGAAGCACACTGACAGTTAACTCTTCCCACTGATAAACATAACAACCATATCTGGACATGTTCACAGAAATTGTGATTTTTAGAAATTTTTGTTCTGACATAACTTATGACCCTTCATTGGGATGAGAAAGTTGAGCTCATTCCAATAAGGGGTTGGTTATAAGCTATGTTTTTTAGGCAAAAAATGACAATTTCTGAGTGATTCCCATTTTTTTGGGGGGGGGGGTGGGGTGGGGGGGGTGGGGGGGGGTGGGGGGGGGGTGAAGTGTCATCTGGGAGTCATTTAAGGGGACATCAAACCAAATTTTGGTCAAATTTCATTTAATTTTCTTTCAAGTCTAAAAAAGGCCCAAAATGAATAACCCTTATAAAATATACCAAAATGCTTGGAATGAAACATAGAACATGTGGAAACTGAAATTTGCCATGGAACTGTTGCCATGTGTAAATAGCACCACCTGAAAGTCTGCTATGGCATAAGTAAGAGATCAAAATTCTTACAATAAAATACCTCAAAATAAAATAACAGCTGTATTCTATAAACATTGAAGTACATACTCGAAATCTTTTTCTAATTCATGAAAGTAATAAAGCCTAAGACCAAATGTTATAAGTGGAGTGCTCACTGATTGAAGGCAGACATTTTCTTTTGTTTATGTTTTGATTTGGGGCGTTCAACAAAGGTCAACTTGAAGGAGTCCACCAGAAGAAGTATGGAAGGACAAAAGAGTGTCTCCCAATATAAAGATGTATGTGTCACTGTGGTGGTTTGGAAAGAAACTATGATATTCTCCTATGTAGAATGCACTGCAAAGTCATACACTGTAGTTGAATAAATATATTTACAAACCCCTTGCAACCCCTTTTATCCCATGCATCAATTTGATAGTGATTAAATTGTTAAATTTATAATAGCTTCGTTTACTCTTGGACACCAGTACACTCATGATATCTGTTTGAGAAGAAATAAGTAACCTGTCAATGCATCTATTGTACTTAAAAGTACATTGTTATTCATACATTGTAGTTGAATAAATATATTTACAAACCCCTTACACTGTAACCCCTTTTATCCTATGCATCATTTTGATAGTGATTAAATTGTTAAATTTGTCTGGTTTATCAATAAGTATAATAGCTTTGTTTCACTCTTGGACACCAATACACTCATGATATCTGTTGGAGAAGAAATAAGGGTAACTGTAACCTGTCACTGCAATAAACCATCTACTGTACTTAAAAGTATATTATTATTCAAAACATATCAAATCAACCTTACATAACCATTAGTGCGTGTACTTTCCCCAAGGAGGCTTATTGGCATATTGAGATCAGAAGGGCACATCCAGAGGGCCTCACATATCTTTTTTCAAGAAGAACGCAGTACACAAAGCAATCCCCAAAAGGTGACAAGTGAGCTCCATTTGACACACAAAATTTCCCAGGAGGGGGGGGGGGGGGCTCTTCCTTGTATGACTCTACCTCCAGCACTCAAGGCATATGCCTTTTTTCTCAAAGTTTAACTCTTTTTTCTTTTTGAAGATCTTGGCCACATGTTCCAGACGCTATCAGACAGGTAACCCTCCAAATAAGTGTATTTGCAAAAATCATGTTACATTGCAAAACATTCTTTTTAGACTTTTAAGTTCTGGACCTTTCATGCTTCTTACTTTCAACTATAACACTTAATTTATCGAGTAATGGGTGAATCTAAAAGTCCTGCCATAATCAACATTTTGAGTTCCATAAGCCTTCATAACAGCTCCGATAAAAGTGTCAGACATCAGATTGGTGGCTTTATACAGAATATTCATTAGGTTGTTGCTTGATAAGAAATAGGAACAAAATCTTCACCAGAAATATTTTGTAGCAATACATTTGAGGGTATCAGCAGGCACTTTCCAACAAATTGTAACAAATCAACTAGTTATAAACAAAATTTTCTAACTCAAAAGAGTAAAAAAGTACCACAACTCTGAAAAAAATGTGGGAAGAAACACATGCTACAGCAGCTACACAGGCATTGTTTCCCCATGATGCTCGATCACAACATCAAATATCCTTCAAATTGGAGTAGCAGTGGTTGAGATACAAGGGAGAATGTTGGAACATGTAATAATGAATGGGTAAGACTAAGAGGACAGAGGTCATCACTGCACGGCCCTAGATGCACCTTTGATTTTACAACTTCCAGGTCTGGGGCATAATAATCAGAACACACCCACCTTATCAATTCATAATTTCAGTAAAATAAAAGGAATTATCAACTTTAATTAATTTATAGATGATGGGAAATATTTGGCTTCTTTCGCCTTCTCGTACTATTAATTACCACAAACAATATCAGTTTGATGCCAACAAACGAAATTGAATGCATGTGGTCTGGTTAAAAAGTAACTCGGCATGGATAATGAAGAAATTGCAAATATTTCTTGTATTTCATTTGTTTAAAAGCCAATTGCAGCTAATTTTGACCGTGGATTCGATAATTCGTTTCGGTTTTGACCACACGGTCATGCTGACAGCGGTTATGTTTATTGTGATATGCAAATTAGGAGATAGTTTGTGGTGAATGAGATTTGTCACATTTGTCAGTGTAAAACGATGACAAAATACACTGATCGACGCTTGTCTTAGTATGGTTTGTTGCAAGAAAAAACTAAATTCTCTGCATCGTCCAAATGCACCTTATTTAAAGCACGAATGCATCATTTTCAACCCATCTTGAATCGGTCATTTGCCGACATCAACACAGTTCATGGTAACTTAGAACATCACAACATCGAGGGAAATCAACACGCTCAATATAGTTCCAGGTCACTTGGAATATACTTCGTGAAAAAGTGATTTCTGAAGCATTCTGCTTACTTTAGGAATATTGCCTTATTTTATGTGTATCGTCCCGATTTGATACACTCGGTTATTTTTTTACAAGTGGTTCATGTTGTCTTTCTAGTGCACAATAATTCAGATTTTTTGTCAACAAAAAAGTTCAGATGGCCTGTAAACGCAAGAGGGAATTTCGAACCATATTTTGCAGTTATGACATTAACAGCTCAAGTATTTGCTGCCACCTGTTTGCAAATCCGCTCATACATTGTCTCAAACAAATAAAGGGCGTAATCACATCCTTGCATTCTTACTATTGCCCAAATTGAGTATTTCTGCAAGAACCACATCGTAATCACATGACCGGAATAAACATCATTAAAACATGGCCACATCCGGAACATCCAAAATTTGTGTTGGTGTTATTACATTCAAACATCAAAACCCACCAAAGTGTGTGTCAAAAAAATGCTTTCTCCGAGTCTGTAGTATGTTATCATTATATTGAGGACAAGGCTTTCGAATTACCGATTATTGTGTGGTTTTACCGGTTCGTTACTTACGCCATTGGCAAATTAATGTTCTTCAAAATCATAAAATTCACTTTTTTTCCTGAAAAAAATTATATGTACCTTTTCTATGCACTTTACTCATTATTTTGATATATAATTTGCCTTTCCTTACTTCTCTTATCTGTTTCTGAGGCATTGGGGAAAATGTCAACAAATTGACCAAAGTTAGGTTGGACGACCCCTTAAGGTTAACAGTTAATATATAGCCTTTGACTTTTTCTTACTATTTACCACTATGTCATACCTTCCCACTGCAATCTTCCCCAGCCAGCTCCATAACAATTTGAAGATTCAGTAAGGGATGCATCACTGTCACCATCTTCTGGAATGCATATTGGCTGTATAACTTCATTAAACTTAACTTTGTTCACTAACTGTAAAAGAGCAATGTCTTCTCTGTTCCCAGGTGTTTCTGGGTATATGATGTTCCAAATACCAACTCTGACTGCTAAAGTATCACTTGAAGGAGGATAAGTGGATGTTGTACCCATCAATACTGATAACTCAGGTTCAGATGTTTTTTTATATCTACTGAAATAAAAAAAAATGAAGATAACTGGGATTATTCAATCTTTCAGCCTAAGTTCCCAATGTCAGATACCACTCAAACAGAAATTTAATTCACAATTGGTGTCCTGAACTGTGTGGTCAAAAGCTCTCAGAAAACCAATAATTACCTACTTAACAAAGCAAAGAAAGCCTCTGAATTCGAAGGCAAATAATGACAGATTCTTCTTGAACCCTCAAAGGTCTAATTCTGACTTTAATCACTTTTTACTGTAACATAATTATTTCTAGGCAAGTCTTGTCTGCCTATGTAGGCAGCCGACACTTGCCTTGACACAACTGAAAAGTACCAGGACTGTCAATGTATAACAAAAATGCATAAATATCTCTGGGCCTTTTAACTGGTTGAGTGCGAAATATTTTTTAAAGGTGAATTGAAACATGGATTTTTTTTTTTTTTTTCTAAATATATCATTCTACCAGCATTATTTATTGTTTATTTGTTGGTGTTTAACCCTTTACCCAACGCAGACAATATCAAAATTTATTATTTTAAATATAATTTTTTCGAATTTTTCAAAAAATTTCAACAAAACCATATTATGTGACCCCTCGTTGGAACGAGCTCGAAGAGCTCGTTCCAACAAGGGGTCACATGATATGGTTTTGTTGAAATTTTTTGAAAAATAATATTTTTTCAACTGCTGAATTTTCATATTACGCGGGCGGATGCGGGCGGTTCGTTAGGTAAAGGGTTAAGGTCACATACTTATGCACAATGGCTAATTGTGACCGTGGCTAATTGTGACCGTGACAGTTTTACGGGTGAAGGAAGCCAGAGTGCCCAGAGAGAACCACCAAGCATCGACAAGCAACTGTCACTTCAACATTCTAACTCTGTTCAAGCTCCGCTCAAGCAGGGTTACAGCGGTTGAAGACATGCACCATCGACTGGCAGTATGCCTTAGTACACAGCATCATCGTACCCCCATGTAGGCACCAGGGATAAAGTGCCTTGCCCAAGGACACGTGGGTCGTCCCAGATGGGGATCAACCTCTAGTATAGAAGTCCAACAGTCTACCACTGAGCCACAACGCTCCCATTCTACCAGCAAGAGTAACCTTAGTTTAGCAAGATTTTGTTCATAAATAATTGTTTGGTTAAAATTTATTAGAGAGTGCCAATAAATTGCAGCCAAACAATTTTATATAAGAAATTTTTCTTCTACTGCTGAGTGAACATCAAGCAAATGCATACAGTGTAAAGCCACTAAATTGGCTTCCAGTACTTTTCAATACAGCCATGATAGTGGCTTCTAGCACTCTACCAGTTAAGAATTAATATATAAGAATAGTTATTTTAATAGAGATTACAGAGACTAGATTCATCATGATTTAATCTCATTGTTTGTTATAAAACTTACTATAAATAGTAGCTTCTGTATTAATGTTCTCAGTTCAATGTGAAAGAAATATTTATTTTTTTGTGCGTTTCTTCTCCTCCAAAACAAATTCCTACCTCGGGCCTTCATGATGGAAATGTTCCCAACAGTGCAGACCCTGAACCCTTTCCCAAAGAGGGCAGAAGAATCCCAGCCTCATGATATTACAGAATGGTTTTACTGCACAACCTAACCCTTTTTTTCGACATTAAATTCAATCATACTTTAAATAAAAAAAGTCAGCACGAGATGTGGAAAAATAATAAAAGGAGAGCCAAACAGCTAATTTGTCTTTGATAAAGTTCAAATAAGAACAAAACTAGTTAAGTAAAACACAAGCTCTATATGTTATTTTTGAACTCTCAGGTCCTCTCCCTCTCCTAAAGTCGTTTTACACTGAAAACTTAGTCATAAACAACGATGATCATTCAATAAAATTCCAGAACTGGACAAAGGTGTACTTTGTAGTATTCTTGCATGAAATAATAATAATTGTTGACTGGGACTTGAGAGACGAAGGAATGAAATAAAAAACACATCTAATGACATCATTTAATTACATTTGAATGAGAGTAGACTTCAAACCAAAAGATCCATGGTTTGATCCCTGCCAGTGGTAACTGCACTGTGTCCTTGGCTAAGGCACTTCATCCCAATTGCCCAGGATGGTGCTGTATATTAAGGCGTATTGCACGTAGATGGTGCACTTGTCTTCAACCAATGCTAACCCTGCTTGTGTGAAGTTAGTATGCTGGGGAGTGAGGGAGTTGCTCGCTGGTTCTCTCCGGGTACTCTGCCTTTCTCCACCTGTAAAACTGTCTGACACGAGGTGACCCTGTCTGTCAAAAGCGACATTAAACCTCAACAAATAAATAAATAAATAACTCTGAATGAATCAAAATATCTACCTGATTGAGGACTGTTTTGTAGCTCTGCCAAACAACACATTTTTTCATGATATTATTTGAAGTCTTACATAGAGCTCTGTTTGTTTCTTGTGTCATTTAGGCATCTTTTATTTAGTTTTCGATCAAGTGGTAAGTGAAAAATTCCACAGGTACCAAGTTACAGTAAAACTTTATAACATTGGGTCTTGTTAGAAATATTGTATTATTCAATGGGGATTACTGCAATACATTCTGATAGAAAGCGCTGGGGACAATAGGTCCCAGGTTTCCAATATGTTACTGTCCTTCATCATAGTTTTCAAAACAATCATGATCTGTCTTGATAACAAGCAATCCAAATTTTTTGCAGCAGTATTTTCAAGATGATTTTTTTAAACTTTGGTAATTACACTGTTGCTAGATTGAAGACAGATTTTTGCCGGCATATTTTGACCTTTCGACTAGATCTTTATGCAAATAATTGTTTTCAACAACAAAGAAGGAAGTTAATTGCTCCAAAAGTTTCAAATCATACACATTGCTATGACAATAGTCCATTTGCATACCCTCCCACCCCCCTTTCATGGATAAACTAAACTGCAAAAAGATTATCCTCAACAGCTGAAAACCAGTGTTCTATTGGTACAGCCGCAACATGTTACTGATTTATGTTTTTATTTGAGATTAATAACACAATTTCAACATCCAGGGTCATATTGTGTCGGGCACCATTAGAGGTGCAGAAAGAAGGAGTACCTAGAGAACCAACAAGTAGGAGTAAGTAACTGTTGGGCCCTCCAGCTTACTAATCTTGCACTTGCGAGGTTGCCATAGGTTGCAGGGCTTATATTCGACGAGAATCCCAGAACTGATTCACACAAACATTCTCGCAAAAAAACCCAGCAAGAATCCATTTAGATTCTCATGCAGCTCTGCTAGAATGTGCGTGAAATGAACTGAGTCAATTTAACCCTTTACCTGACATAAGGGCAGTAAATTAACCAATACAAGGCTAACATGACCAGAATTATCCAGACAGTTTGTAAATAAAATGGTACAAATATAGCCGGTTCCAATGACATCCATACTTGTAAATTGTAAGGTTTTAATGGTAATTATTGTTTATTTATTAAAAAATTATCAAATTTAGATTATGCTTTAAACATTAAAAAGCTAGTTGGGTAAAGGGTTAACATGTGTTATCAGTATACAACAGGGGTTCAACCATGCTGGCTGCATGGGATCCTGGGACACTCATAGCAGGTATGGATTCTCACAACCATTTTCTTGAGAATCCAAATGAATTCTCCCAATTCCTGGGTTAGAAGAATGTGCACACTAGATGAGCAGTATGACTTAACATGCTGTGCCACCATGCTTCCACTTTGTAATGAAGTGTTTTGCACATAGACACATCACAGATGATGTGGCCAGACTGGAACCTACAACCTTTCAAAACTGAAATCTGATGTTCTAACTAATGTGCCATCATCCTCCAGAAAACATGTGTTATATGGTTACAGGCTATGATATAATTTCGACATGAAAGTCGTTTTTTTCTCCCCCTAAACTTTCCAACTGAAACCACAAGTATCTTTTCAACAAAATGTTTATGTGATGAAATGGATTTCAAATTCCTTGCATCTGCTTTCTGAACAAAATTTATTTAAACTCTCCGCACACTGATAATGAAAGATTCACATTTTCAGATCAAGCCAGGCATCAATCCCAACCTGTATTATGTAGTTATAAATGTATGTATAAAATTTTGTTTCATTTCATACAGTCAAACTAAAGTTATCGTCCAGAAACCAATATCAACATGTCTTCTAAGTCAGAAAAAGGGTCATAACTCTGCCAAAAAAATATTGGACCAAACCCACTATCAATCCCAACCTGTATTATGTGCTTATAAACATATGTATAAAATTTTGTTTCATTTCCTTCAGTCAAACTTAACTTATTGTCTGGAAACCATATTCGGAATGGACATTTGAGAAAAATGTATGGAGTATACGTATGGATGGAAAAAGGGTAGCAATTAATGCCCCTTCGCCAAATTAGCAGGGGGATAAAAGAAAAAAAATGTTGACGATAGAATGACTTCCAAGGTCTTAACTGTGACCTTGACATGACCTTGGATCAAAGTCATCATACACTTTTGAGTTATGAGCAAAATGTGTACCAAGTATGAGCAAGGTCTGTCTATCATACCAAGTTATATATACCAGACAAAAGTGACCGTGAAATGTCAAAAGTTTTTTCTGTCACCTTAACATATGGCCTGTGACCTTGACCTTGAGGGGCACATACCATATTACAATTTGCGACAGACTATCTTCTTTTGATAATACATAATGTACAAAGTTTTGTCAAAAAAATATTCTGTCGGATGCGATGGACAGAGGACGGAGAGAAGACAGACAAATCATTACCAGAAAGGCTTTGCTGACAATTGTCAGGTGGAGCAAAAACACTGCATCCATTCCAAGGCACCAGCATCACTGTAACGCTATGCCTCAGCTTTCTGGCATCGACATAAAATGCCATCCCCTACATGCATGGACACGTCCCAAGTGAGATACCTGGGCGGGAAAGACATATCTCATCCACCAACATAATACGTAACATCATGTAAACCTCAACATAATAGCACTGTAATGGTGCGTATTGGCATGAATTCCATTGCACCACCAAGGATTTAGATTTTTGATTAGTTTGTTTCAATTAGGGGATCATACACTATTTTGAAAGTAAAAATCGGAAGAAAAATTAATTTAGAATGCAATTCATGTGCATAATGCTGGGCAGAGTTGGTTGAAACATTGGGGAAAGGGTTTAGTAGATTACAATGAACTATAAACAGTGAAGAGTACAATAATTGTCATACAATTTAATAAAAAAAATACTTACTACACACAATGTTTAGCTGTTACAACAAGATCTTCTTTAATCAAACTGCCACCACAAAAAGGTCTTTTATTAACATCTTGTATAGACACCTGCCATGGCCAGCGACCCAGTGCGGCATCATGTCCATTAATGATAGCCATTGAAAGATCCACTTGTCTTTGCCCACAACCTACATCAAAAGATATCAAAATTGGGTTTTTAATTCTTCTTACAGTCATAATGCCAGAATTCCAAATGAGGTGAATAACCAACCCCCAACTCAAAGGAAAAGACAAAAAAACTAATTCATGACTTTCAAGAACTTTTCTCAGAACCTTCATTTAAACTGATTTTACTAATGTCTGCTGTGGTACAAATGTATTGAAAATGATAGTATCTATACCTGACTTTATTCAATGAATCCAGGGTTGAGAGTGAGAAGCATGTATTAATTTAGTGGGCAAGAATTACAAATTATGCCACGCGAATACAAAATCTTATTAACTGGTAAAATATGGGAAGTCCACATAGGGGCTTTACTGTTAAGAACAGGTACTGCAACGTAAAGGCTTTATGTTCTTTTGATGTTCTTTATATTAACTTTGAAATGGTATTTTACAGTCTCTTAGGATTTGCATTGCTACAATTAATCAGAGAGTGCCTCTGGCCACTCTCCCATAAACTGTAACAAAGCAAATACATAAGAATACATTTTGACGACCAAAAATAAATTAGCACTCAACCAGTTAAGTACACATTTTCACCAAAATAGGACAAGCATTTATCTGAACATATAGGAGTGTGTTGGTTCATTGGCTAGCACATTGGACTTTGGATCAAAAGGTTGTAAACTCGATCCTGACCCAGTCATCTGAAATCTGTTCTTGGGCAAACCACACAATCCTGACAGCCGACTTGGGTGCAGAGTGGCACAGTCTGCTGAGGAATGTTGCAAATTGATGGTGCACAGGCTTTTCCCGGATGCTCACCCTGCTCTGGATCATTTGGGGGATCTGACAGTTACTCAATGTTGGTCTCATAGGTGGTTCTCTTAGAATACTCTGGTTCCCTCTACCCATTGACTGACACGATATGACACTGGCTGTTGAAATTGTTAAAATCTTCAAAAAAAATAAAATGAACAAATGAATCTGAACATATTTTTATAAGTAGTATACCTAGAGGTAAACACAGCACACTTAAAACAAGGCCAGCATCACAACTGTCTCTGGAATAGAAAGAAAATATAGAAATTACAATTAAAACTGATGTGCATTTATCATGTCAAATGCATACATGTTGTATATTAGCCCGATTTCATAACACACAAGAATGCAGCGCATCAACAATCATCTCAAGTTACTGATTTGCTAAAAGACTCAATACTTTTGAAAGTGGCCTCCTGTACTGAGACAGCTAATATAGCCCAGTTATAAGGGCCTTGACATTTGAACAATCTTTTCCTTCTAACAAATTATTAGATATTTCTGCCTCTACAGTGATTCCAATTCATCTTGGCTGCTATTTAGGCAGCCAAGACTGGCACAGAAATCACCGCCATGTTAGTAAACTTAAAAATTGTGCATTTTAACTCTTTCGTCATGGTACCCATAAATTTTATAGTAAAGCAAAAGCTGGCAGTCTGTATTATTTATTTATTTAATGGGGTTTTAACAACACTCGAGACAGCTGGGATCACCCCGTGTCAAACAGTTTTATGGGTGTAGGAAGTCAAGAGTACCCAGAGAGAACCACCGAGCAATGGGGAGCAACTGTCAGACTCACTAACATACTAACTCCGCACAAGAAGGGTTAGCATTGGTTTATGCCAAGTAGCAGTCTGTAAGTCAACAACATAATAAGCACCAACTGGATTGGAGGATTAGTGATAATTTAATCCTACAGCCCTATAGGGCTGTAGGATCAAATTATTACTAAACCTCCCCACATGTAAAAGATGGACTTGCCCATTTCTGTATATACAGAAGTGACAAGATGAAACCATCCTATGCATTAGGGTTGAAAGTGTTAATACTATATTTAGCTACTTACACCAAATCAAAGTTTCCCAGCACACTGGTTAAACTTCCAGATTCTTTCAACTGTGCATACTCTGGATTTACCATTAAAATACTACTAGAGGAGATATATGGTCTGAAAAAAATAAAGAAAATCGGATCAATATCGCACAAAGAAGAACTTCTGTTTTTCAAGCCATTTCCGCAAAATTTAGTGGGAATGCAATTTTTATTTAGGATTTTTTTTATAATTTATTTTCCTTCAGAGGTTCTTACACTATGCTTCTTTCATGTTTACAACATAGGATTTTCAAATCAACGTAAGAGGAATATATGTGGCATGACCCAATTAACTTGCTTGAAATCTGAGCTCTGCTGAACAGTGCTGAGACCTTGCTCAAAAGGCTTCAGATTCTGGGGATATGCTTCACATAGATTCAGAAGCAAAACTATTTTTCTAAAATGAATTTGTCAAGTTACAGTTTATTGGAGAGTGTCGGCAGTGATATGGTAAAGTGGGATAAGAAATGCCTGAGGGCCAAATGTACCATCTATGTATGGTATAGCTTTGCACCACCAAAGGACACTCAGTCATGTCATACATTGTGCTATTATTACATATCCATTAAACTTTAACCCCTTGTATTTAACGGAATCGCCGCTATGACACGTTTCTGTATTTAACTGGTGATGTGCAACACAGAATTGTTTTCCTCGCACCGTTTAGACTAATTACTTTTCTGTCAAGTCATTAGTTATGCTTCGAAAAGTTTCCAAATTTTGTTTTACAGTTATTGAATGACTGTGTTTCTCTTAGCTGTTTTGCAAATCCGCCCAAATTTGTACTTATATTTTTACTATCAGTAATAGCCACCAAACTATTAGGGGTGAATGGATACCAGCCAAATAGGAACATTGATACAAATTTCAACAAAAACACCCAATAGAAAAGATAACGAAAGTAATTTAAACTGGTTCCCTACCTAAAGATTGTTTTAATTTTTTATCGATCCATTTGATCAGTACCACTTCAAACAAACATAACAGACTCTTCACCTTTGGGTTTGAACATCAGAATTAAAATTTGTAAATTTAAAAGGATTTTAATGCATGGGGATGTGTAATAAACACAAAACGAGTTGTGTGTTTGAATCGGTGGGTGTTTTACACAACTCGTTGGAATGGCGTAGTCATATTTCACTTGAGCCAATGCAAAATATGACTACGTCATTCCAACTCGTTATGTTAAACACCCACAGATTCAAACACACATCGCATTCTGTCTATTTATGTAACCACACTATAACTGGTGATCCAAGTGTTGAAGCCATCAAATCTTGAAATCATCAAACTTTGGATGCTTGCTAAATTCATGTGATCAGTGGACCTGAAGCTCATAGTGACATTTTATACCCAAAATGAATTAAGTACCAACTTTCAAAGATTTAATTTAAAAAAAAGTACAATTCCTTTCACAACCGACCTTATAAAATCATAAATTGGGATTTTTTCCCCTAATTTATTCCAAATTAGCAGAACTCATTTGAAGCAGCATTTTCATCTGCAAAGAATATTTTTAAATGTAAACTTCTGAAAAACAGACTAAATTGTTTGTTTGCAGTTCTTATTGCACACTTCGACTGCACATAATTAATAATCTGTAATTTGTCATCTAATATTACTGTTACTTATATATCAAGTAAAGATGTATCTTTGATACATTAAAGCTTCCAACAACTATCCTGTATCTTAACTGGTAGAGTGCTGGAAGCCCATATTTGGGCTTTACTCAGTAGTACAGGCACCACAACTTAAAGGCCTCATATTCAGTAGATGTGTTTCACTTTATCCTTGAAGTAACTTTATTTAGTCTGGTAGGATTTGCCTTACTACAATTTATGGGAGAGTGCCTATTGGCACTCTCCCATAAATTGTAACAAAGCAAAGACACGTGAACAAATTCTAATGTCAAAAAATAATTTAGAACTCTACCAGTTAAATTCAGATACCATGAAACTGTTTCTCATATCTCTAACTTGGGAAATATCACTGGGTTTAAGAAATTTAAATTCTTGATAATTAATAGTTTGGCATACAAAGCTGAAAAAAATACTTTGTTTCACAGACACTTGAACAACTTGTGGTCAAAATATGGTTCAAATTTATTACCTGGTGTGCTAGCAAATTTCAGACCTAAAACAAATAGTTCTTAAAGAACATTTCATTTTATTTTGAGGATTTATACCTTTTTCAACAGCTGGAAGAAATACTTTTGTTTTGTCCTTCCCCCCATTCAGAAACATTCACAACAAATGTATGTACCGTTTTCACCCTCCGAAAAATCATCAAACAATTTTTCAGATGAGAAACAGAATTGAAATAAAATAATTATGAAACAAAGCTGTTAGAAGTAGTTGATAACCTTTCACCACTTCATTTGATCAATAAAATTCATGAGTGAATAAACTGTCTGCTAGTTTCAATTACTACGAACATATGGGAGAAGACAGATGGGCAGAATGAACCAGGGACATATGTCTGATATCTCTGCACAGAGTTTTAGATACATGTCTTGCTTATGACATAAGAAAAGGTGAATACCGTACCCAGTTTCAAACATCACATGTTTATTGAAGATGTCTCCTTTAGTAACTGCTTGTATCTGGCCATAATTGCTTGCTTTCGTGGATGATCTTTTCATTTGCAAAGATGATGATAGTAAATGGTATTGCATGTAAACAAATTCCTACACATGGAATGGGCAGCAATGAAACCTGTCTATATCCAATTTTCTAGACATACACAGAATCTTTCGAGAGCAGATATCCGGTTTGGAACAGAATGGTAGAAAGAAATTAATTTTGTTTGTGTTTATGTTTCTGTGCCACATATAATTAAATCGATGAAGAATTTTCTTCTTTTTTTTTAAAAATCTTTGGGGCAAACTTTCCAAAGAAAAACTTCAGGAAATTGGAAACAAATAATAGAAAATAGAAACCTCCCACATCCATTTTCAAGGTTTCAGTGTCTGAGAAATGAATTTTTTTTTTATATTTCTGGCCTAATAAAATATAATACTCTTACCCTTGTCCCATCCTCTGACAGGTCAAATTCCCCAAACTTTCGTTCCATGAATTAAAACACACTGGGAAATATAAACTCTTCACTCTAACCTGGACAGAATTTAGCAACCCATCTCTCACTGTGAACAGAAAGAAAGAATAATATTCTAAATGTGGCCTAAATAAACTTTGCTCTTTCAACCCAGTATTCAGAAATATTTACAGGGAAGACATTTTTTTCATTCAATGATAGGTTAACACGATTAACAACAAATGGTATGGATGATACACGATAATTTAATGCTACAGTCCTTCCAGGATGTAAAGTGCTGTAGGACTAAATTATCACTAAGTCTCCATATCAGTACAAAACAGTACCTCCCATTTTGTCATAAAAATGACATCTTCCATTTTGTTCCAAAAAAAGAGACAATCCAATGATACCATTAATAAACTTTAGCCAATAAGCTCATTCATACATTTATCATCTTTCATCCCAAAATGAGGGTACATGACAGCAACAATAAAATATATCAATGACAGCAAATACAGTTCACAATATAAGAAAAAAAGTTACCAGAAACATTCTTAGAAACAAGAGGCCCCACGGGGCCTGAAGCGCTCATCTTGTACAGAACACAATTTAAACAGAGTCCAAGAATGAGTCTACATTAAGCAGGCCATCTCCATAGGCTACACTGTCAATCCTTTAGTCCCTCAGGAGTGACAAAAATAATCTAGGCATCATGCCTTTTCTTCAGTTGATCATAAGTAAAATGTAGAGCTCCCCTATGAAGCCCCTTGATACAACCTATGTGGATTAATCTTAGTACCTCTAGAGGGTACTGAATACAAAATTTTTAATTCTTCAGCAAAATGGCCAATTCCGGCTCCCATAGAGAGCCCAAATATTAACCCAGGCTCTTGATTTAAACACAGTTAAATCGGACTTCCCTAGAGATGTTGTGTACCGAATATGAAAGCATTCTGATCGTTGGATCTGAAGAAGAGAAATTGTAAAGACATTTCTTCGAATTGCACTAAGTTCAAATTTGGGCTACCATAGCGAGCCCAAATATTGACCTATGGGTCCGATTTGAACAAACTTGAATCTGACCCCCCTAGAGATGTTGTATACCAAATGTGAAAGCATTCAGACGAGTGAATCTGAAGAAGATTTTTGAAGAAATTCCCTCATATTGTACTAAGTTAAATTTCATGTTCCAATATGGAGCCCAAATATTAACCTAGGCACTCGAATTGAACAACCTGGAATTTGACCCCCCCCTCCCCCCCCCCCCCCCCCCCCCCCCCCCCCCCCCCCCCCCGAGATGTTGTATACCAAATATAAAAGCATTCCGACTGGTGGATCTGAAGAAGATTTTTAAAGAAATTTTCTCATATTGTACTAAGTAAACATTAGGGCTACCATAATGAGCCCAAATATATACCTAGGGATCTGATTTGAACAAACTTGAATCTGACCCCCATAGAGATGTTGCATACCAAATATCAAAGCATTCTGACTGATGGATCTGAAGAAAAAGATTTTTTTTAAATTACCCTCCATATTGAACAAAGATAAAATTTGGGCTTCCATAGGGAGCCCAAATATTAACCTAGGGACTTGGTTTGAACAATCTAGAATCTGACCCTCATAACAATGATGTATACCAAATATTAAAAGATTCTGACTGGTGGTTCTGAAGAAGAAGATTTTTAAAGAATATTCCCCATATTACCCTATGTTAAAACTTTGGGCTCCTGTGGAGAGCCCAAATATGAACAATGAGCTTTATTTCAACAAACTTTTATCTGACCCCCCTATGAATGCTGTATACCAAATATCAAAAGATTCTGATGATTGGTTCTGGAGAAAAGATTTTTTTAAATTTTTGCAAATATGCTGACTCAGCATTTTTTCGATGCCCATTACAGAACACCCTAACATAACCGATGGTAATTTTTTTTTACCATTCAATTCTACTGGTCATAAGGATACTTCATACCATATAAAAGCTCTCTGTTCCGTGGGGTTTGGGAAATATGGGCGTTTGAAAATATTTCTATTTTTAGCTCCCAGGGTTCCCATGGGGATGCAGGAATTTTTTTTTTTGCATGGGTCAAGTACTTATGACCCAATACTACCACAAACCAAATTTGGTTCATACCGGACCATCGGTTCAGAAAATAGAAATTTTGGGTGGGGCCAAAAATCTTACCCCTCCTATTACAAAGCCAAATATTACTTCACGAACTTCGTTTGAACAAACTTGATTCTACACCTCATATGGAAGCTCCATAGCAAATATCAAGTCACTGTACACACTGGTTCTTGAGAAGAAGATTTTAAAAATATTTTGTAGCATTTTCCCCCACTCCCTCCCTATGGGGCTGGGCATGCTGAGTTGAACAAAAATGAAATGCCCCTTTGGGACCATCACTCACACAAACTTTCACTTGAATTGGCACAGTGGCTTTGGAGGAGAAGACCAAAACACGGTGTTGACGGACGACGGATGGGAAGCGATGAGATTAGCTCAGCTTGACTTTGTCAAAATGAGCTAAAAAGGAGACAGTCATTGTAAGTATATACATGTTGATGTAATGCATAACTCAATGGAGTTGGGAGCATGTTAGCTCAGTAGTTAGAGCACTTTAAACTTAACCCTTTACCTAACCTGAAAAGCAGATGACACTTGCAAAAATAATTCTTGAATAACTAATTTTTTTCATTTTTTGTCTCAAAAACATTGGTTATGACCCCTCATTGGAACGAGCTCGACGAGCTCATTCCAATGAGGGGTCATAACCTATGTTTTTGAGACAAAAAATGAAAAAAATAATGAAAATTAATTGGCAATTTTTGAGAATAGTGCTGGCCGGTTTTGGCCATTACGTTAGGTAAAGGGTTAAAGGCCAAGGATTCGATCCTAATTGCAGCAGTAATTGCACTGTGTTCTTGGGCATAACACTCAATCCTGATTGCCCACATAGGAGCACCAGGTGATATGTACTAACGCATACTGCAGTGGCGTAACCCATTTATCGTTCACCAGGTCTGAGCTTTGGTAACTTATCGTTTGTTCCCATGTTCTTGAAAATATTCATTGGTCTACCCCACATATTTACTGAACAGCCATCCTATTTAATGACGTTATGATGTATCATGTTCCTGGCCGGAAAAGCGGCCACTCGGGTTCAAAAGGTTAATGACACTTTCAACAGCCAAGGTCACACAGACAAGTTTTACAGGTCACGGAAGCTGGTGTACCCAGACACACTGAGCAGTGGCAACCGTCAGAGTGTCCACTCACTAACTTTGCACAACTGTGCAGAGTTAGCAGCAGTTGAAAGCAAATCTTTGTTGATTATCTGTCCAAAATTAATCTACATGTATACCTTTTTATTCCAATCCTTAAAGACTGCGAATAATCAAGTCCCTGGGTGCAGAAATTTCATTTCTAACAATTTCAATTTCAAACACCGAATAAGTTACACTATTTGGCAAACAAGATCATATTTTCATCCAGATCTCCACTCTATTAGAAGAGATTCATACTGGCAAGGGTCAGATTTTGTTTATGACATATTGCATAGTAATATTTTATAGAATAGTGCCTATGTAACATGGAAATATATGATGAAACGTGTCTGTGATCAAGAAATATATAGTACTCTACCAGTTAGGACATTCTACTTGTCATTTTTGAGATAGAAATTAACTGGTTGAGTGCTAGAAGCCACTGTCATGGCTCCACTGAAAAGTGCTGAAAGCCACTTTAGTGGCTTTACACTATATGCATCAGCTTGAAGTTTGATCACCAGAAGAAAATATTTTATATAAAATTGTTTGATGCAATTTATTGGAGAGAGCCTATTGGGTAACTGTTACTAAACTGAAAGAGATTGACACTGAATGCACCAACATATGACTGCAATAATACATACAGCAATAATATTCATCACCACCATCAGGGCACTGAGCTACCCCATCACATTCCTGATTCAGTGGTATACAGGACAGATCTTCACAGGTAAATTCTCCAGAACTACATACGGCTAAAAGACAGAAAAAAGAATTCATTCTTCAGGTTATAAAAAAATACATCAAGAAAATGGCCAATCCTCGAAAAAAAGAAAAAAAAAACAATTAAAATGCATATATCCCCCCTCCAAACTCTCTTAAATGGATTTCTTGTTGTTTAACAGTGACTTCTAGGCATTAAAATAAAGAACACCCCTCCCCAACCCTGGAAACTATCCAACCCTGATTCACGATACAGCCCCTTTCTTTATTGTTGGCGCAGAAATCAGAACCTTGAGGGGGTGGGTGGCCAAATTCAAAGGATGTGCCAAGGCAAAAAAAAGTAAAACAAGGTCTTTTTGGCTATGTTTGGATGGACTGGGGCAGTCCAAACCCAAGAAATCCGGACCCCTGGGCCAAACACAAAAGTTCCGGGCCCCAGGGTTACTCTTACTCAATTGCCTACTTCACATGTATTTGCATCAGGCTTGTGCCAACTTTTTATATATACATGTGTAAATGTTGTAGTTGTATATTGTATTAACGAGAATAACTTGTGACCAAATTGTAATATCTTGTGTATATTGTGTTCGTATTCAATACTACTATATATATGTGAGAAAAGATAAAAAATTTGTAAAAAGGAGACAAAATCAAAATGATCTGAGAAAAATAGAATATTTGATCATGTAACATAGTTTTGTTCTTCTTTTGCCAAGTTTTGGTTTGGTTCCATTTTTGCCAGATGCAAGTTTGGTGCCGTTTTTGCCAGTTTGGTGACATTTTCACACAGTGCCATTTTCGCCAGCATCCGTGTCACACAGTCATAGCCTTTATGGAGGTCTGGAGCACCCGATTACTGAGGGCTGTTGTCAGCCAGGCATGACAAATATGGAATACTGGTACGGCACATAATAAATAAATAATTTGCGTCACAACTACAATACATGTATCTTTTATTCATTCACTAATTCACTAACAAGTTTTGAACAAGTCTGGAGTTTTATTTTGAACCATAATCATGACTAACTGATATTCCAACTTCGTCAAAACACGCCTTCTGCAAAGGCAAGCCGTGACATGAAAATTCAAATTTTACCTGTTCTCAAATGGACTGTCCCATTTACGTCACTTGTGCTTTGTTGCAAAATGGACGATGTTCCACAGAGAATTAAAAAATATGTTCATATAATTTTCGAGTGAGCTACAATCACAGAAACATAAAGGTGAAGTGAAATATATTACAAGTAATCGAGATCTGAAAACTAAAAGATATATTCTTGATTTTGTATTTTCCCTGTGTTTATTTACCTGTGCGGGGTTTCGTAAGAGACAGTAGTTTTTACACAGAAGATCTCTAATAAGTCCCGATTTCACATCAAATTTCTCTACCCAGTGCACTAAAATCGATCTGAACTGGGGTTTACGGCTAAAGTTGGCCAGCACTATTAACAATAATTGCAAGCCAAATTTTTATTTTTAATTTTTGCCTAAAAACAAAGCTATTTTTCAAGATGAAAAATGGAAATATTTAGTTATTCAGGAAGTGTTTTCTGCAATTGTTGTCTGCTATTTGCATCAGGTAGACAGTTAAAAGAAAAATAAGAGAAGATTCATACCCGGTGGTGATGCTCAACACACCTTCCCTTATGCTTTATTGATAATGAAGTTTCATGAAAATCCACCAGGACAGATTTATGACTAAGGCACATATCTTTCAGATGGACAAACTTTTTTAAGATTTCAGTTTTTATAATCATCTGACCTTGACCATAGTTATTCAAACCTGGTTGTGATAAACAACACATCTTCTCTTTGTTCTTTACTCTTAAGTGAAGTTTTGTAAAAATCCACCGAATCTCTTATAGAGTTATGACTGGCGCAAAATTTTCTGGACTATCCAAACAAATTTGGACAGAGGGAAAGACAACCCAGATTTAAGATGCTCCAGTTGGGGTCATAAAAATGAAAATAAAATGAATGATATTATTTTAAACTTACTGCAGTTCTGTTCATCCGACCCATCCGCACAGTCAAACTCTTTGTCACATACCCAGTCATTTTTAATGCATTCTCCATCATTACAAATAAACTCTCCACTCGAACAGGCTACAAAACAAAACAAGAGTCAAAAATTTATTTGCATTTCATAGTTCTCTGCATTTTCCATGTTAAATTTCAAAAACCGTTTTTCACTCATTCGGATGGTAATACAGAAAATTAGTTTGGGCACCCCAATAGATATTCAAAGATTATTTTTGGGGACACAAGTCCTTGTTGCAATAACCGTGATGAATACAATTTCTGAAGTCAGATATCATACATTTGTTCTCTGTACTGATGTCTTAGTCAGTAAGTACAAATGTAGGAGATTGTTGTAACAGTTGCTCACCACTGCTTGATGGTTCTCTCTGGGTACTCCAGCTTCCTCCACCTGTAAAACTGTCTGACACGAGGTGACTATGGCTGTCGAAAGAGTCAATAAATAAATAAATAAATAAATAAATAAATAAATAAATAAATAAGAGATTCTTGTTTTTTTCAATCTTTTGCCATTGTGCTTACTAAAGTTTATTTCTTATTTGGAGAACCAAATCTATGGCACCCAAACCCCTTGAAACAGGTTCAAAATCAGCAAGTATTATTAGCCCCTGTTTACAAAATGCTATGGCTACTGTAAAAAAAAAACAGCTTGACCAATTATTATTATTTATTATATATTGGTGTTTAAGGTTACATATTTCTGCACAATAGCTAATCATGACCTCGACAGTTTTAAGGGTGGAGGAAGCCGGAGTACCCAGAGAGAACCACCAAGCAACTGTCAGCTCCCCAACATACTAACTCCACACAAGCAGGGTTCGCAATAGTTGAAGATAGGTGCACCATTGGCGTGCAGTATGCCTTAGTACACAACATCACCATGCCCCCACGTGGACAATGGAGGTGAAGTCTCTTGCCCAAGGACACAATGTGGTTGCCACAGATGGAATTCGAATCAAGGACCTCTCGGCTTGTAGCCTCTACCTACTCAGCCACCATGCCCACCACCTGACCAATTGCAGAAAAACATAGCAACAAGTCACAAAGATTTCTTGTCAAACACTTGTGTTATAACCATTCATCTAATGGTCATGACATGCTATTTCCAAAAATTGTTATTCAAGTTTTATCATTTTTTTTCAATTTTTGCCCCAAGAACATGGTTTGTGAGCTCATTCCAAGTGTTTGACATAAAAATGAAAATTTGTAGTTCCAAAAATGTTTTGCAACTATTAACTCCTTGTCATGCTAAGTAAAGAGTTAAACATACGACAGTGCCCCTGATCAATAGGTTAAGTTACGAGACCAATCAATTACACCAAATTTGTGCATCTTCATTTTTGCAGATAAGATACTGTTATTAAAAACACTATTGGAAAGTGTTCTCTGAGCTCTTTCCATAAATGTTCCACATAACAGCAAACTGTCACCTTTATGAATAAAAAGCTCCTGAAATGAACTGTGATATTCTCGGCTGGTATGATCGGCTGTAGGAACAAAAAAATGTTTAACATATTTAAGGTTTCATATTGTGATATGCTTGATTGGCTCAAGCTCTGTAATCAAACATCAAAGATTTTAACCCTTTACCCAATGCAATGGCCAAATCTGGCCTTGTTGAGTTCGTTCTAATGAGGGGTCATAATCTATGTTTTTGACACAAAAAATGAATTTTTTTTAGTTATTTAAGAATTTTGTTCGCAAGTGTTGTCTGCCTTTCGTGTTTGGTAAAGAGTTAACAGGGACCACTATAACACCAGTCTTATCAAAACTGAGGACAAAGTAAGTGGCTGCTTTGACAGAATATTAAATTATGTTGAAGAATGAGTTTTGTGTGTAATCATCTATCAGAAATGTCCAAACTGTTTGGAGAAAGAGGCCGATTACTGTTCTTGGATAGAAATTAAGAATTTTAACATGATGTGGTTTTGTTGAAATTTTTTTTAAAAGTTGAAAATAAAATATTTAAAATAATAAACTTTGATATTGTCTGCATTTGGGTAAAAGGTTAACTATTGGTTGTTCATTCAGTTGTTTTCTAATCAACTAATGAAATGTCTTTTTCGTAAAACACTTCTGTGTATCAGGGTGAACAGGTTAAGAATTAAGTTTACATAACATAGTTCTACAAATAATAACTTACTTGGAGATGGCGGCTTCTCTGAAAATATAAAAAGATATAGTAATTAGCTGCTTATATATTTAACAATACATATATGCATACATCAGTCATGGTTGTAATTAATTATTATTACACACATCCATTCACATTTGAACCCTTGTATTTAACGGAATAGCCGCTATGACATAAATGATTTTGTATTCAATGGGTGATGTACAAGCCGGAACTTTTTTCCCAGCACAGTTCATACTAGTTCCTTTTCCACTGAGTCATTAGTTATGCTTGGAAAAGTTTCCAAATTTTGTTATACAATTATCGGCAGTCTGTCGCAGAGTGTGAAAATGAAAACATCCAAAGCAAAATAAAGTCGGTTCACAAAAATTAGTTAACCAAAAATGAAATGAGATAATATTTTTTAAAAAACCAATCATGCGTTGTGTGTTTGAATAGGTGGGTGTTTTACATAAAGATTTTGAATGGCGTAATCATATTTCACTTCACACGTTCTCGTGAAATATGACTACGCCATTCAAAATCGTTATGTAAAACACCCACCGATTCAAACACACATCGCATTCTGTCTATTTATATTATTAGAAGTCAATATCACTTCAGCATTGAGAGATTATATTTAATTATTCATTTATTTATTACCCAAAGCCTGTTTCAGCATCTGTGACTATATCATGACTGCACCACAAAAGTATAAATTCAAGTTCAGCCAATCATTTATAACTAATCTGTCCTCTTTGGGGGACTTCCACCCACAGTGGGTCCTACTTTACAGAACACAGCTGGTTTACCACAGTAAACAATAAACAGCTACGCCATGAGCACATGATACACCCGTTATTAATTACAAGCGGGAAGCACACAATATGAGTATACATGTGTATGAAGCATTTTCAAGTTATTGTTTGACATGTGGAAAATTGCTTATATTTTGACGAATAAAGTCCCATAACTCTGGAATGACATATCGGACAGCGAAACAAATAAAAAGGGAGAGTTCTTCCATTAACATATACTTGTCACCAAAAAATCATGAAAATTGCTCTAAGCATTTTAAAGATATTGTTCGACATGTGGAAAATTGCTTATATTTTGACGAATAAAGTCCCATAACTCTGGAATGACACATCGCATGGCGACACAAATACAAAGGGAGATTCCTTCCATCAACATATACTTGCCACCGAAAAATCATGAAAATTGCTCCAAGCATTTTCAAGTTATTGTCCGACATGTGGAAAATTGCTTATATTTTGATGAATAAAGTCCCATAACTCTGGAATGACAAATCGGACAGCGACACAAATCGAAAGGGAGCTTCCTTCCATCAACATATACTTTCCACCAAAAAATCACAAAAATTGCTCAAAGCATTTTCGAGTTATTGTACGACGTGTGGACAGACAGACGGACAGCGGTATACCATAATACAACCGTTTTTTCAGAATGGGCATATAAAAATTGCTTCACTTTTTGGAATACCAGTCAATGTACCAATGGGGAAATTTCTGATAAGAAATAAAACCTCATTATCCGCATATTTACAAAATAGACTTAAACCTTTACCTAACAAATCGGCCACATCCACTGGTGTAATTTACAAATCGAGCAGTTAAAAAATCATGTCTCAAAAAATTTCAACAAAACCATATAATGTGACCTTCTATTAAAAGAAGCTTGTTAAGCTAGTTCCAGTGATTTGCTTTGGTTTTGTTGAACTTTTTGAAAATTTTGAATAAATATAGAATAAACGTATAGTGTTTTCAAGTAAGAAATTTATTCTAAGAGTTGGATTTAGAATGAAACCAAATGGCCACTAGCGAGTGGGTTTCATTCTTAATCCTACATTAGAATCAATTTTTCACTTGAAAATGCTTTACGTTTATTTTGTTTATCCCATAAATCATTTACAGGGCAGTTGCGATGAAATAGTGCTGTTACTTGCTACAAAACACTAAGAAGTCAGGAGCGAATTTGTCCAATTTGATCAAAAAGCAAAACTGCCAAAAACAAACAAGGCACAGTGATACATTTCTGTCTAAAAATAATTCCCCTACACAGTTGAGATAAAGTTGCTAAAATACTTTATTAAATGAACAATGTTTATCTTTCTTATTTTCATTGTTTGTTGTTGTTTTTTTTGTCGTCAATTCAACTTAAGTTTTATAAACAAATTAGACATGTGCATTTGTTTATTTACACTTTCCTAATTTGGAAAATGAAACATCATGCCCATGCCTTTCACAATTGAACTTGTGTGTTTTTCAATGCCTGGTTTCAATTGATTTACTTTGTGTATTCTTTGTTAATTGTTGTTCGTTTTATTGTTAGACAAAGTTGAAATGTGCCATATATTCTAAAACTAAACATTTCAGGTATGGTCAATGTTTGGTAAATGTTGGTTCATTATGTCTCCCACAAACGTAAAACAGGTCATGACAACAAGAATGTGGTAGAGGTCCGAGGTCAACAAGTCTGTTTCTATTATAGGAAAAAATTCTTTCAGTGTTAAACCTACGAGGGAAAATGTATCACCCTACTAACAGCTGCTACTAGGTGAATAAAACAAAAATTTATCATGGACTTTTATTGTCGAATAAACGTCCATTTATGGGATAAATAGCAAATTAAAGTATAGAAGGTGATGAGTGTATGTTTATGCAACTTCCAACTTGTTTCGCATTTTTTTTACTAAATCAAAACAGGCCATCTTTCTAAATACATTCATTTGCGAGCATCCTGAATCTATTTTTATCACCATTTTGGAACTTTAAGGCTATTGAGAAAAATAATTCTTGTTTCTCAGGTACTACCTGGAAATCTGTTCTATGACACTATTTTGCACTTGTACGACAAATATTGAACCGACTATAACTTGTTTGACAGAGCTCACAGAGCTCTGTCAAACAAGAATTAGTTGGTTAAACTTTCACCTACATTATGGGAAATTTTCACTGCTGAAAAAATTGGTTTGCTACATATAGAATAAGCAGTTAAATTTCTGATTCCAACCGATTTCAGAACTGTTTTCTGAATAAACCAAAAAAAGAATCCTCCTTCCCTCATAAAATTGAGGAAAAATTGCCTGATAAACAAGAAATTTTGATTAAAAAAACATGAGCCTTTCCTTGTATGACATATATTAAAAGTTTACAACTTTACAGTCACTTTGAGAATTTGTAGCTATATCATGCCCACTTTTGAGGTGGAGCACAGGGCATTCCAGGCATTAACTACTACACGGCACCAGTGAATCAGGCATTCTGGGTTCAAATCAAATCTCATACTGAATTGAGTGAAAGATTCATAATTGAAATAATATAGGGAACCACCATGAATATATGAAGTTTCTAAGTAAAACTGGGTGGATATCTCATCAGAGCTATCCTGGCAATGGGTACAAAGTTAAGATAAACAGGTACCTTAAACAGAGGCTGATTCAAGCTAACTGGATGAATGTACTAACCATACCCTGAACATCATACCATAAAGATAAACCTATAAAGCATCAGTGTACACCCTGAAGGGTTCAAAATGGAGTGATATGACTGAAGGGGTATTTTTACTGCTGACATTCAATTCCAGTCCAGATGTGTTCTCAACAAATGTTAGTGACAGGGAATCTTAAGTGTTTTTTCTAAAGAATTCTCTTAGAACTATTCTTCAGCACAGAAAAAAGAGAATTGGCTATGTATGTGATGAAATTCTGCATACAAACCCGTCATCTATTGCTTGTTTCCTTTTAAGCTCGTAAATGCTTGTGGGTCTAAATCAAACAAAATTATCTTTGAAAAATGCTCTCTTGAAGATTCAGAAATGAATATTGTGAGGAATGGTACCTTAGTGTGATGAAATGGTTAGAAAACTGTATTGCCAATGAATGAACAGTGTATTTATCAGATAACTGTGGTTGACTGTGGCAGTGCTTAATGTCTGCCAAAACAAGACAAGATAAAAATAGTTCACCTAAAATTATTAAGGTACACTGCTATGGGAGCTAAAATTATCATCGCAAATGTTCACGGGAAGTGATGTGGAAAGTGTATGTTATTTTCTTCATAGACGGGCAGACAGATGGATGCACTGCAAAGCCTTCTTGCACTTAAGGGACGAAATACACCACCACCCATACTATTCTGTAGATTATGAGGCCTAACACATATAACAAATCAAGAACATGAACTTTGGATGGCAAAGAAATAAGTACAAAAACAAAAATCCACCCACCCACATGCACGTTTACAAAAAATGGCATTAGAAACAAAAGATCTGCTTTGTGGGACCTAATTTTATCACAATAGCATTAATAAAAATTGAAAATGTGATCAGTTTTTTTATGGTGAGTTATCGTTTGGGATAACTCATCGAAGACAATAAATAGCACACAATGCATGGATGGTTCAGTAATTTGAGGTAAAAACTTGATCAGATCAGGATGAATGTATTATTTAAAAGAGTACCTGGTAATTATTTTTAGAATGCCCACTTATTATTAAAAATAAAGCACACGTATTGTTCAGGGCAGTTATTCTTTCGAATAACAGCAACCATGAAACAAAGGGAGATGTGTAAAGTGGTTTTTAATGGATGGAACAAAATCTTGCACCCAATATCAAGCCACCAATATCACCATGTCTATTTTACTAGTACTCTCTGACACATTATGCCTGAAATCAGGCATACCTGTTCTTGCACTTTAAATATATCAGCAGTTGGATGTATCTAATAATTTCCACAGCACACCCAAGCATATTTGGGCTCTAAGGACAAGTAGGCCTGGGGTGTGGTATAAAAATCATTAGTTGTAATCTCCTGCTGACAGCTTAGGAGATCAAGGTTAAGTGTACCTTAGTTTAATATAAATATGGAGCATAATTGGTGCACCTCAGAATCTCCTGCTGATAGCTTAGGAGATCAACGTTGAGTGTACCTTAGTTTAATATAAATATGGAGCATAATTGGTGCATCTCAGAAATGAAGCACTGTTGCTGGTCTTGGTAGAGGGTTGACGCAAGAGTAGCAATGTCTCTATTCAAATTAGTCAAGATATTTGACTACTGAAAATTATATGCATCATGTAAATCTAAAAACTGTAATGAAATATAATTTCTGTAAACTAACAGTGATACTAAACTAACAAAGCTTTTGCTTGAAATTTGTGATATTCTACTTAGCATAAGAATAAATTGTCTAATTTCCTGATCATGTGGCTTCAACTTGAAATGCTCCAAAATTTAATGAACCTGTAAAAGTAACAAAAAAGCTGGAGAATGAGTACAATAAAAATTTGTGTTTGCACCCAAGCTGCGATGGATGGTAAAAATGAAACAAATTCCAAGTTCATCAAGGGCAATAACTCTGACAAAAATACTCTCAATAACACCTGCAATAAACATGAGGCTAGACATCAACAAGAGACACTTGAATACCAAACATGATGTCATTCCATAAAGTATTTTAAAAGTTATTGAGTTTAAAGAATTTTTTGGTCATAGACCGACCGAAAGTCAGACCGAATGCTATTGCCACAAAAAAAGCTGCTTGGTGCAGCTAAAAATGTTAGGCCACATAAAAAAATACATTTCGTTCTCGAGCAATTAATTTTTCAAACCAATTAGGGAGGGAGGCTTTTATTTTCATTTTTTATTTTTGTTAACTGGTTGAGTACCTGAAGCCAAAGAATTCATGTTCTATGAATGTAGTTCAAATTAATTTT
Organism: Pictodentalium vernedei; assembly: GCA_031216915.1. Taxonomy (NCBI): domain Eukaryota; kingdom Metazoa; phylum Mollusca; class Scaphopoda; order Dentaliida; family Dentaliidae; genus Pictodentalium; species Pictodentalium vernedei. Next base: position 66,833,629 of record CM062291.1, on the reverse strand, counting down.
AAAGTGAATTTATTTCATCTGTATGGGTTTGCCTATAGGCATTCTCCCATAAATTGTGACATGGGAAAGACGTGTGAACAAATTTTGGCAATCAAGTAACAGTTAGCACCCTACCAGCTAATAAATAAATATCAAATACTTTTGTGTTCAGTTATACTTATGCACTTTTTTTCAAATACCATCCACATAATATTTTAGGTTTTTCTGTGGAACATAGCAAACTGATGTTTACAAAACAGTTATAAAAACAGACACTGCAGTTTAATCATGCTTTGCTGCAAACACGTGCAAATAAATATACATCAATCAAAAAAAAGGTAAAATTTTAAAATCTCAAGATTTCATACTATTTTTGGAAGACACTGCAAGCCAATAAAAAGATATTCAATGAGGGTGTTTAGATTCACTGAGAGATTGCCAGAGAACCAAAACCCTTTTCTGGGGCCTTTCTTGTTTTTCACTACATTCAAGATGCTACACAATTTTTGGAAGAAGAGATGCGAGAAATTTCTTTCAAAACTTCTACAACATGATGTGACTGTAGCCGTAGAATTGTAATCAGTGTAAACAGATTACATAACATGAACAATAATAGGTCCAATTTCTATAGGCCAGGGCTTAAAATTCGTCTGGCATCACGCGAATCTAACATAATTCTCGCGAAATATTTTCACGCGAATCCATTTAAACCATGATATGAAATCCCCCGTGGGGACCCGGGAAGTAAAGCCAATGATTGAGGTGGAAATCCTCTAAAATGTGCAACATGAGGTATAAATGATTGAAAACCCTTGACTTTATATCCATGTTGCGGTCATGATTATCCATTGTGCATAAGTATGTGACCTTAAACACCCTTAAATAAATAAATAAATAAATAAATAATGATATGAAATTCTTCAAAAACTAGCTGAATGTTGCTGGTGAGATCACGAAATAAGTTGTCAAAATCTCCACCCATGATTTACTACATGCTTCACATTTTCTTGAGTTTGGTATCAAATCAAGTCATGGCTGCTACAGCAGCCATGACTTGATTTGATACCAAACTCAAGAAATATGAATAGACAGTTTTTCATAATTATATATTTTATGATAACCCAGGTCAGAACTTCATCACGAATCAACGACATCATATATAAAGTGAATCCAAGCAGTAAATTGACGTGAATCCACTTGGATTCGCGCCAGTGTAGTTTGCCAGAATCATTATGAGAATCGATTCGCGGATTCGCGTGTAATTTTAAGCCCTGATAGGCCCTGTGAAGCCTGGCCATTTGGAAATTGAAAGAGAGTAACAACAGTTCTTATTAATTCAACCATGGAGAATAATTTTTCAGAGGGGAGAACGGCTTTGTGTTTGTCTCACATTTCCACCACAAACCCACTGGTACTTATCTGCAATGATATTAAGTGAAAGCATTGTGCATAAATGATATTCCAGCCTTTATAAGGAAGCCATCCCCTATTACCGTCAATTAATACAGTCCAGATAATACCTAACACTATATGGACTGTATTGGTCGATGTATATGGTCTACATATGTAAGGCTACAATATCATTCAATCACTCCTCTTACTATGGTGATATAAACAGTGCAGTCAGTACAAACTGTGTGATTTCCTTTTAAACTCCAAGGAGTGTTCAAAGCTGTGAAAGTAGGTAGTAGCTGACTTAAACCCATTATCTTTAACTCATGGGTTGCTGCAGGCAGTTTTTCCTGCCCAGAACAATAATACAATGTTACCTAGTACAGGTATTTTATGGTTCTTCACCCTCATGTCCTTATTAATATTATGTTAATAACTACCATATATACATGCGCACAGTTGCAGGTGACTTAACAGTGTTTCTATATTATTGTTGGCTGCCTATATAGGCAGCCAATAATGATGTCAAGTCACTGTCAAGATAAATGCAACCTAAAAGTAGAGCTCTCAAGGAAGAATACACTTGGGACAACTTTTTCAGAGCAATATAAAAGAGGCAGTTTGTGGCTGTATAAGGACTTGAGTGTTAATAAATAAAAGATACTCCTATGAATCGGAGTGTAATTCTTAATAATACTTTTGTAATAAAATACTTCGTATTTGAAACCTTTACCCAACTTACAGTTTATCAACATTTGTTATTTTAATTACATTTTTTCAAATGTAAAAAAAATGTTAACAAAATCAAATCATGTGGGCCGTCATTCTTTTCAACTGCTCAATTTGTAAATTACACTTGTGAATGCGGCAGATTCGTTAGGTAAGAGGTTAAGACTTAACACTCTCCTCGTGATGCCACTGACAACCAGTGGTGTGACTGTCCTAGATGGGCCTGTCCATAACCAACCAACCCCCACCACTATGATTATTCTAAAATGGAAAAGGGTACAACTCTGGCAAAAAAAATCTGATCGAAACAATAATCACAGATGCACAGGTTCCCATGGTAGTGAACATCCATACCAAGTTTCAAATGAAACAACCCATAAACATCTGAGAAAATATCCAGTCAAAATTATGTCTATGGACAGACAGACGGGTGGACATCCAGACGGACAAGGTGATTCCAGTATACCCCCTACAACTAGTTGTGCGTGTATAAAAATCAAATCATACTGATGCTTTTGCCATCTCAGAAGGCCTGTAAACTACAGTTCCCTTAATGCAGATGAATGTGTCTTGGGACAATACCCTAGTTTACCATGGTAAGGAGGGTGGAAGACAGATTTTGGAAGAGATTGAGCTCTGCAAGACAAACAGATAATTGAGGTGGGAGATAAAGAGACTGAAAGATGGGCAAGTACTGATCAACTTATTTTAATTATATGCAAGCTATAGAAGGCAAAAGCAATCATCTACCTCCAAAAAAGCCAGGTCCGCTCCATATCTGAAATGTGGTATAATAACTGTCAAACTGCATGTAAAAACAAGAATGTGACTCCGAAGGAACAGCATTAATACACTACACTTTCAATTGAAAAAAAGCTGGAGGAAATAGAGTATCTCTAAATAGTCCCGATTTGATTTGAAATTACTGAACAGAGCACACTGAAACTGATCTGGGCTGAGGTTTACCAAGGCCGAGACATAACGAGGTTCAAAAATTCTATTCAATCATAACAGATAATTTAACCCCTTATCTAATAAATGCAAAAAAACTAACCTGTCATATTCACAAAACTCACCAACCGAACTTTATTATTTTGCCAATTTTTGCCTTGAAGATGCAGCTTGTGACCACTCTTCGGAACAAGCTTGTTTAGCTTGTTCCAATGAGGGATCATAAATTATGTTTTTGAGGGCAAAAATAAAATATTTAGTTATTCAGGACATTCTTTTGGAATTCTTATCCTCTAGTCATGTTATGTAGAGTAAACCCTTTACCTAACATAGCAACCAAAAAACAGCCAGTCAAATTTACCAAAATAAGCCGACCACAGCCTAAAATATCTTGAAAATGTCTCAATAAAACCATACAAATATGGATATCATGAGAACCAACTCATTGAGCCAGTTCTATAGGTATCCAGACCTGTATGGTTTACTGAAAAATTGTGAGAATTTTGGGGGGAAAATGTGAAATTTTCTTCTTTTTTTTTGAAAAAGCTGTTAGGTAAAGGGTTAATAAAATGAATGACTTCAAAAATGGAGAAGATTAAGTCAATTCTTCTTTCAAAATTGAGTCATATTAAAAGTTACAAGGTTGGTTGTGTCCTTGGGCAAGACACTTCACCCCCATTGCCCATGTGGGGGCTCGATGATGCTGTGTACTAAGGCATACTGCACGTCGATGGTGCGCATGTCTTCAACCAATCTAACCCTGCCTGTGCTGCAGTGCGGAGTTACGATGTTGGGGAGCTGGCAGCTGCTCGTTGTTGCTCGGTGGTTCTCTCCGGCTTCCTCCACCCATAAAACTGTCATGGTCATGATTAGCCATTGTGCATAAATATGTGACCTTAAACATCAATAAATAAATAAATAAATAAATAAATAAATTTGATGTTGATTATGTTGTAAAAAACTTGTGAACTTTGTATCTTCATAGAAAAAATAATTTGTATATTGTCAATCAGCTTACCCCGAAGAAGACATTTGGTTGGATCATTTGAGTTCAGATATATTGAACAATTTACTTCAACATATTGACTGCATTCTTTCTGGAAATCTTCACATAAACTTCGACAAGGATGCAGGGTTTCCCCATTCTCACATTTGGGAAAAAATGAGTTACACACAAATAGAGGGCCATGTTCCAAACAAAGCTTGTACTTGAACAAAGGAGAAAACGTCTGAAACTTTGTTGTTGCTTCCTCAGTACTCTCATTGCGAAGGTTTGGTGTTGATGTCCAATTATGAAATGTTTGACAGAAGACTACTTCAAGTGGTTGACAGGAACCTGTAATAAAGAGACTAATTAATGATTATCTTACTGCTATAATATTTTTAGAAACGTCAAAAACAGAGCTTAGTGAGTCTGTTATTTTGGTTTGGTTTGGTAAGAACTTTCACTTTTTGATTTTGTATTTGGCTTCAAGAAAATAATACCATAATTTCAAACCAATACTCAAAGAACTGTTGTTTTATGTCAGTGAAATACCCTGTAAGTGGAGGGATAGCCAAAACAAGACTAGACAACTTGTACTTTTATACCCTGATTCCGTGTGCAGAAAAATAGGTCCAACATGTACACTTTACAAAATAAAGGGGCATACCTTCTCGATCTTGGCATCATTTTGGTTTATTGTTAATATCTGGCATATGGTGGGAAGATATATATTATATTAAATTGTATATATGTTACAAGGAATTCATGTAATTAGGGATTTCACAAAATCCCTAGGAAAAACATGAAATCCCTAAAGCAGTTCCAGGATTTCATGAAATCACTAAGTTTGTTAAGGACTTCATGCAATTCCTAAAATCATCCAGGGATTTCATGAAATACCAGAAATTTTCTTTTTATTTTTCCATGTGTTCCCTGAAAAGGTTTTAGGGATTATGTGTAATAGTTAATCTAAAGGCTAGTCTGCAGTGACATTTCCATTAAATTATCAGATAAATTTATACTAATCACCTTCAAAAAGCTTACTGATTCTAAAGGCTAGCCTGCATAATTGTTAACATTTCCATTAAATTATCAGAGAAAGTGATAGTAATTACCTTAAAAATACACTGAATCTTAACCCTTAGGGGCCCAGTAATATGGCAAAATAATGCAGAAAATGGAGTGTGGTTGCTTCAATGGCTGTCATTTGGGACCAAATAGAGGTACGGTCATATCCCATGTGTCATAATGGAGGTAAATGTCTTTGGAACGTGACATTTACCGACCATGGTGACCTGATTTTTACCTGTAATTAACAACTGTAATTGACAGGTAAATAATTGAAATGTAAGAAATTTTGTGATATGAGGTATATTATTGTTTTTTACTTACTATTTTCAGCCTATTTCAAGACATATATATATTTATATACCTTTATTTCGTTAGGTAAAGAGTTAAATTAACAGGACTTTGTTCAGCTGTCTGTATTATAGAGATAAACTGAGCATTTATTCTTGTACATCTTCTTTGACAGAGCTCTATATAAAGATATCATAGATTAAATGTCTGTACTGGATGTACTGAGGCCAAATATGTCTATAAACTAGGGGAATTTCGATACAGGTGATAATTTCTTGACATATTATAGGTTTTTTATAACAATAGAAATGTGCTCTTTATCCTATAACTGGGCAAATTTATACTGAAGGTATAGTAAATGGTTTTGTGTGAATATTACATTCAATTATCAGGGTTATTTAATTAAGAAATACCTAATTGAGTGAGCTCCATTATAACAATAAACACCAAAAAATAAGGAAAATCGGAAGAAAGCATTGTCTGGTCATCCACAAGTAACCCCTAAAATAATGATTTGATCAAATAAGCAGTTCTTCAGTTATTGGACGGAAACCAAAAATTAACGGATGGATGCCATATGCACAGACAAGACAGACATGGTGATGAAAACATAATGCCCCTGAGAGATTCTCGGGAGCATAATAATAATGCCCACAAGAAAAAAAATCACAGCAGCTTAACCCTTTACCCAACGAATCGCCTGCATCCGCCCGCGTAATATGCAAATTCAGCAGCTGAATTTTTTTTTTTTTTTTTCAATAAATTTCAACAAAACCATATCATGTGAACCTCCTTTGGAACAAGCTTGTCGAGCTCGTTCCAGAGGGTCGCATGATATGGTTTTGTTGAAAGTTTTTGAAACATTTAAAAATGAAAGAGTCAATGACTCTGTAGCTCAACTTGGATATGACAGGAATTAGTACTTGCTGTGACCAAGACAACTGAATAATGAATATGACAGGAATTAGTATTTGTTTTGGCCCAGTCAACAATAATAAAAGAATTACAAGGTGACTGTAATGGACTACAGATTAAGACCAATCATTGTAGATTATTATTTTTGTGTGGAAATTTTCAGTCCCAAACAAAATATTTTCAGACTAAAATTTTTTCTTCTTCTTCTTAAAATTGACCAAAATGCATCAAAACACAAAAAACTAATTTCCGGATTTTGGTCCCACCCGGACCCCTAATTTGCATAATTTATTCACGAGAAAAACTCTGTATTATATGTAATGTATCCCATGGTACTAAACATTCATACAAAAATTTATTCAAATCAGATCTTTCATTTGGAAGTTCTGCGCAAAAATCTGATTGCACTTAATTTTGAACAAAATGGCTGCTAGCGGCCATCTTGAATTTCAGACTGGACCCAAAAACACTCCTTCTCGTCCCACAGTGATAACAAAGGTACCCAAGAAGTTTCGTGAAGATCGGTTCATAAATACGGCCTCTAGCCCGAGCCGTATTGGGATTTGCACTCACAGTGCTGAAAGTAACACTAAATAAATCAAAGTTAGCCTAATTTGCATAATTTACGCACAAGAAAAAAATCTGTAATATATGTAATGTATCCCATGGTACTAAACATTCATACAAAAAATTATTCAAATCAGAGCTTTCATATGGAAGTTCTGTACAAAAAACAGATTTCGGCATCGTCGGTACAAAATGGCTGCTGGCAGCCATCTGGAATTTGGGACTGCACCCAAAAACACTCGTTCTCGTCCCACGGTCATAACAAAGGTACCCAAGAAGTTTCGTAAAGATTGGTTCATAAATACGGCCTCTAGCCCGAGCCATAGCAGCTTGGCACTTACAGCTCTGAAAGTAACACTAAATAAATCAAAGTTAGTCTAATTTGCATAATTTACGCACGAGAAAAAAACCCGTATTATATGTGATGTATCCCATTGTACTATACATTTATACAAAACTTTATTCAAATCAGAACTTTCATACAGAAGTTCTGTACAAAAAACAGATTTTTGCATCATCGGTACAAAATGGCCACTGGCAGCCATCTTGAATTTCGGACCACACCCAAAAACACTCGTTCCCGTCCCAGGGTCATAACAAAGGTACCCAAGAAGTTTCGTAAAGATTGGTTCATAAATACGGCCTCTAGCCCGAGCCATAGCAGCTTGGCACTTACAGCTCTGAAAGTAACACTAAATAAATCAAAGTCAGTCTAATTCGCATAATTTACGCACGAGAAAAAAACCCGTATTATATGTGATGTATCCCATGGTACTAAACATTTATACAAAACTTTATTCAAATCAGAACTTTCATACGGAAGTTCTGTACAAAAAACTGATTTTTGCATCATCGGTACAAAATGGCCGCTGGCAGCCATCTTTAATTTCGGACCACACCTAAAAACACTCGTTCCCGTCCCAGGGTCATAACAAAGGTACACAAGAAGTTTCGTAAAGATCGGTTCATAAATACGACCTCTAGCCCGAGCCATAGCCAATTGTTGATGTATGGACGGACGGACGGACGACGGGCCATGACAATAGCTCAAATTTGACTTCGTCAAAGTTGAGCTAAAAATGATATTTAAAATAATAAATTTTGAAATCGTCTGCGTTGGGTAAAGGGTTAAAAAAAAATCAGAGGGGGTTTTGTTGTATCAAAATGCAGAACACCGATAACTTTATGGCATCGAATTATGAACTCAAATTTCAGAATCCCATAAAAATTCTGGAAAATTTTCATCTTTGATGCAACTGCTAACTGATAAATGGAAATACAAATGTAATCCAATATATAGACAATCTCAAAGCTAGTGTAATAAAAATTGCTTTGTTATTTCTTACCCTCATAATCCAAACTCTGAAACTCATGATACTCATTCCACTGAAGCTCTCAGAGATGGATTTATCAAGAAGAAAGCAATTATAGTAGTGTACTTTATGCTATTATCCTACTTTCTGTTCCTAACAGCATGTACTGCACCGAGTAGTTTTGGTTGGATTTGGAACTTGTTTATAAAACATTTCAATATTAGACCCCACAAAGTAGATCTTCTGTTTCCCAGGCCATTTTTTTTTGTAAAACTGCATGTGGGCAGGCATTTTTTTTTTTATTTTTCATCTCAGTAGTTATTTCTTTGCCATCAAAAGTTCATGTGTTTTGGCAGTAAATAAAACAAGAGCGGACGTATTGCTGAAGCAATACAATGTCCCCTACCAGACTAATGAGCATTAATAATTATACAAATGTTATAACCTAGATGTGATAAGCATGAATTCCGTTGAAACGTTTCCAAAAAAAGGCTGGAAAAGTGATATTTTGGCGCTTTTCCATATTTCCAAGGGCTATAACTCACACAAGAATAATGCAATCAGCATGAAACTAAAACTTCATCTGTAAGTCATCGTTCTACAGTAGGTTACCAAGAATGAAATCATTCGGTTGAAGCATTTCCAAAAAAAGTTCGGAAACTAAAGTATGACTGACAGACTGACAGACTGACTGACGGATGGACAGAGTGCAAATGAAACTTGATCTGTAAGTCATCGTTCTATAGTAGGTTACCAAAAATGAAATCATTCCATTGAAGCATTTCCAAAAAAAGTCCTGAAAACTGATATTTTGGTGCTTTTCCATATTTCCAAGGGCCATAACTCACACAAGAATAATGCAATCAGCATGAAACTCAAACTTGATCTGTAAGTCATCTTTCTATAGTAGTTTACCAAAAACAAAATCATTCCGTTGAAGCGTTTCCAAAAAAAACTCTGGAAAACTGATATTTTGGTGCTTTTCCATATTTCCAAGGGCCATAACATCACACAAGAATAATGCAATCAGCATGAAACTCAAACTTGATCTGTAAGTCATCATTCTATAGTAGTTTACCAAAAATGATATCATTCCATTGAAGCATTTCCAAAAAAACTCCAGAAAACTACAGTGTGACTGACAGACTGACTGACAGACAGACTGACAGATGGACAGAGTGCAAACCTATAGTCCCCTCCGGCGATGCCGGTAGGGGACTATTAAGCCTTTTAGTTGTTCCTGAGAATATTTTGTACAATGGAGACAAGTTAACTAAAGAACTATTAATCAAATAACTGTTAATTTAACATAACTCCCAAACAAAAAACATAAAAACATTTGCCATACCTTTAGTACAAACTTGATCACTTAATTGCATATGGGTTGTAGAGTAAATTTCTGTTATGAACAAAAAATCTTGTAATATGTTGAGAAACTGCCCTTGCTATCACCAAATTCCCTTTGTTTATAGATCAAGAGTTCTATCAAACAAGATATAACAGAAGAAATGCTCTCTAGAATATAAAAAAGTGACCAAATCCCTGTTAACTGGATACTCGTGTTAAATGAATAATTTTCACTGGAAAAGTTACTATTCAATTAACAGGGTCCACAGTATGGTCTTCTAGCTGTGGTAAGTAAAGGGTTAATATCACAAATATTAAGATAATAACATGCAACATTTAACCAGCATGATGTCATTTTCTTCAGCCTTCTTTGCATATTGTTCAATGAGTTTGGGGTTATTTCCAGACCAAAAAAGTCTTGAGGTGGTGGGGGGGGGGGGGGGGGGGGGTGACAAATGTCCCCGATACAAGGGATATGATCCCTTTCTCTCTCTGACAATACCCTTCAACCTAGAATAAGTTCAGTCCTGGAAATGAGACAGGTGCAAGTGCAATCGCTCCCGTCAGCACGTGTGATTTCTATTTTACCGGAGCTAAAAAATGCACTCGTTGAAAAATAATGTGGAGCACTAATATACTGTGAGGGCATATAAATATGAGTTGTTTTGAGAAAGCAGCACACTGTGGCCAGTGGCACGTTACTGTCATAATTCTGCAATTCCTTATACATTTAACCCCTGAACACTAGTGGTATCAGCCATGCCAGTTCAATGGCAGCAGTTAGAAGAGTCCATATTCATTATTTGGGGTAGACCAATCACTATTTTCAACGTGGGTCTCGGGGCTGAACGTAGAAAATACCGATTGGTCTACCCCACACATTTACTGAACAGCCATCCCATTTAATGATGTTATGACGTATCATGTTGCTGGCTGGAAAAGTGGCCGCTTGGGTTTAAAGGGTTAATGTTTCTGGTGTTTAGTGACTGTATTCCCTCGAAAATACATATACAGTAGAATCCTCTTAATTGAATATCCATTTTGCCAGTGAAAATTATTCAATTAACAGGAGTATACAATTAACAGGGATTTGGTCAGTTTCCTGTGTTCTGGAGGTAAACTGAACATTTATTCTATTATATCTTGTTTGACAGAGCTCATAGAGCTCTGTCAAACAAGATATAATAGAATAAATGCCTGTATTGGTTGTAGTGAGGCCAAAAAGGTTGATAAATAAGGGGAATTTGGTGTGTGTCACAGTAATTTTTTCGACATATTACAAAAATTTATATACAATTAACAGGAGTTTACTCTACAACCCACATGCAATTAACAGATCAAATTTGTTCTGAAGGTATGGTAAATGGTTTTGTGTTTGAAAATTATATTCAATTAACAGGGATATACAATTAAGAGATATCCAATTAAGTGGGCTCCACTGTACTAACATTTTACGGGTGCAATTTACTCTCGTCTCTGATTTCGCGGGAGCTTAAAACTGCACCCGTCAATTTTGTTCATTTCCAGCACTGTAAGTTCTAATTTTATAAAACTAATATACAAACTTCAGTGCAATAAGACACTTGGGTAGATCATTACATTTTGAAAACCTGCAGTTGTAAAATCAAAAATAATGGCTGAAGTACATATTAAATATAAGTCTACTAATCTGACACTGAAATGATAAGCTGACAGACACAAAATCGTTTTTTATAATTTTATAAGGTAAAAGATTTTCTCATTTCACTTGATATGAGGACAAATAACTGAGAGGAAAATAAAAAGCTTGTTCCCTTCAATTTTAAGTCTTGTGGATAATTGGCAACTTACCATTCCCAGGCTGTGAAGTGGTCATTTCTGTTGTCACTCCAGTTGTTGTTTCTAGAAAGAAAAGAAAACATGCTAAATTATTCTCTATTTCATATGAAACCTGATTTGTGTATTCTGAACTTTGCATATCAATCATCTCAAGCCTTTCAAATCATATCCCTGAATCATATACATACTGTCTACAGAAAGAGTTAGTCCACCAGACATTAAGGAGGCACATGTCCCCACCCCAAAATTTCCAGAAATAGTTGAGAGAGAGAGATGGGCGGAGGGGGGGGGGGGGGGGAGGGGGGAGGTTATAGAAAGCAATGATTTCAGTTTTGAGCAGTTTGGGTTGGATTTGGAACTTGTTTATAAAACATTTCAATACAATGTCTCCCTTGTGATGAATCAAGTGTGAAAATGACATTCTGTGGCATGAGGGTAACCCCTAGGGTATACTTTAGTGCAAGATGTCAGTAAACTTCCACATATAAGATAGGGATTAGGCATTTTGCCCAAGGATATAATGTAAAAGACTCAGAGGTTAAACTATACTACGGGAGATGAGCAACATAAGCTCCTAGCTTTCTTCAGATCCACCCCCCCACCCCCCCCCCCCCACCCCCCCATAAGATACCAATATGGTAATTTGTCTGTATATGTTATATTTTTTATGTTCACTATTTATACTGTTACCTTTGTTTTGGTGTTAAATCCTGTAACATATAGCATACCTATTGAATAAGATATTGTTTAAACTAAGTATCGTGGAGTCTATTTATTTATTTATTTATTTATTTATTTATTGTTTATCCCCATTTTAGAGACTTTCCACTGCAACCACTGGTGACTGGATCCTATTTCCTATTTTACCAGTAAAATAGAGCTTGTTTACCACAGTAAACAAGCACTGCTTCGCTTCCTGGGGTTCCTTCATGGGGGGGGGGGGGGGGGGGGGAGGATAGTTAACTAAATATCTTTTAATAAAATGAACATGTTAACTGAATATAATTTCCAAAGCAAAAAAAAAAAACATTCACCATACCACATTCAGAACAAACCTGACTGCTTAATTATATATGAGCTAGAGAGTAAACTACTGTTAACTGAATAAAACATTTTGTTATATGTCAAGAAACTGTCGTAATAATTATTGAATTTCTCTTGTTTATGGACCGATTTGGTCCCACTGCAAGCAATACAGAAATTTAATCTATTTCATCTCATTTTATATCCAATACAGGCATTTAATCTATTATATCTTGTTTGACAGAGTTCCATGAGAAATGCTCTCTAGAATACAGCAAAGTGACCATATACCTGTTAATTGGATCCTCATGTTGATAGAATAATTTTCACTGGCAAAGTGGCTATTCAATTAACAGGGTTCCACTGTATAGTCTTCTAGTCATGGTAAGCAAAGGGTTAACAAGCGCTAGGAAAAGTATGGGCCACTGCCCCCGACCCATAGGCATGTTCGAAGTAGCCTTAAAGGTAAAGTGAGACAGAAACATTTTCTAAGACGAAAGATTGAAAGAGGGCTATAACTCACGGAAAAATTATTGAACGGAACTCGTTCCTTGTGCATATCCGTCCCCCCATGTGGGTCAATCTGCATACCAAAGGAGATCAAAATCCAACCGATGGCTTCAAAATTACAATGCAAAACATTTGTACAGACAGATGGACAGTCAGACTGACAGTTAAACAGTCAGATGAACAGAGGGACAGGCGGATGGATGGTGGGCTTCACTAGATATCCCTGAATCCTCCTTCAGAGGTCAAGGGCATAATAATACCAATAATCATTTAACCAGCATGGAAGCCACTTTTTCCAGTCTTTTTACAGATTATTCAATGAGTTTGGAGTTCTTTCCAAACCAAAGGTCAGAGGTCAAGGGAGTGGGAAGCAAGTATACCTGACACAAGGGATATCTCTCCGGAAATACCATTCAACTCTAAAATAAGTTCTAATTTTTGTAAAACCTATATATTTCAGTGCTACAGATCAGTGAGGTAGATCATAAAACTTGTAAACCTTCAGTTTGCAAAGTCATATACATTCACCAGGGTTTCTGCCAGGGTGACCTGGGATCCCCAATATGACCCCATTCCCCTCGACCTAAATTCCCCATACCGTGCATTCCATAGTTAATATAAATTGCTACAAGAAGTTTGACATCGGGGAAAACGTGAAATAAAAGTCTCATGCTAGCAACGCAACACATTCGATGATAGTAATCACGGGTTACACCAAACAGAAGCAGGAAATGCACTGTGAAATTATACATGAATGATGGTCAGATATCAATCAATGACACTCTCCTGTTTGGAAAGACCACGTGTGGGTCGTGCAACAGTGTACAAGAGTGTCTGCAAACTTCAAGTCAATCAGTGACAGACGTCACAACTGCATGTTTTTTTATTTCTGGTTGATTGCTTCCCAGTAAACTGCTGTAATTATTAATCAGTTTAATGGTCAAAACCCTGATCAATTGTGGCAACACGGATAGGAATTAGTGTTCGATGCTAGGACGTAATATGATGTCATTTTCTTCAAAGTATAATTTTGACCCCCACCTCCTTTACACACAATTGTTGTTGAACTAGATCCTCCATGCCACCATGGACCGGTATTGTCGGTAAGTACTGTAATCTGATTATGTGATTTTTCACCTGAATTTCTTCTCATTGGTCCTCATTCTTCTTACCGGCTCTCGGATTGTGAAAACCTACATAAATATCGCTGTGAAAAAAACTCAAAATATCCCTCAGATGCAATGAAATGGGGGTTTTAGGACCCCAGTATTTAAAAATTTCCAACCATGGTCGGCCTGTGGTAGCGACAACACTTGGTTGCTCCATTACAGCCTCATTTATTTTCCCCCAGCAGAAACACTGACAATTTTCCAAAAAGTGCCGCCCCCAATATTTTTACCCTAGTGGAATCCCTATAATCACTGATGTACATATTAAATACAAGTCACTGAAATGATAAGCTGACAGGCACAAGATTGTTTTTTATAATTTTATGAGGTAAAAGATTTTCTCACTTCACTGGAGAGAAGAACAAATAACTGAAAGAAACCAACATTTTTACCCTAGCGGAAACCCTGTAATCACTGATGTACATATTGAATATAAGTCTACTAAACTAATCCGTCATTGAAATGATAAGCTGACAGACACAAGATTGTTTTTTATAATTTTATAAGGTAAAAGATTTTCTCACTTCACTTGAAAGAAGAACAAATAACTGAAAGAAAAATAAAAACCTTGTTCCCTTAACTTTTAAGTCCTGTGAATCATTGACAACTTACCATTATCAGACTGTGAAGTGGGCATTTCTGTTGAGACCTCAGTTGTTGTTGTGGGAGATTCAGTTGCTGTTTCTAGAAAGAAAAGAAAACCTTCTAAATTATTCTCCATTTGAGATGAAACCTGGTTTGTGTGTTCCGAATTTTGCATCAATCATTTTAAGCCTTTCAAATCACATCCCTGAATAAATTCATCATATACATAATGCAACTGGGAAGACACATGAAGCAAGCCCCCCACCCTCCCACCCACCCACCACTTTTTGCTCCATATTTAACAAACTTCTACACCAGGCCAAAAATGCACATTTTTTATCTATATTTAACAAGTGCTCACTCCCCTCCCAGGCCAAAACATTGTTAGATATGGAGTAAAAAAATGCACACTTTTCTTGATGCAGAGGTGCATTAGTTCCAAACACAGCTTTGTGTATTATATTCCTACCTTAATCCACAGCTACCTAATACTTCTTTTGTTCTCTGTCATGAAAACAAGCCCTATAAAATCACACCAAGTACAGTTTTGATGAGAACAGCTCAGTAAAACAGTACCAATATCTGGATATTGGGACGGTTTTGAAACAGTCCCAATAACTAGATATTTGTACGATTGTCACGGTACTGTAATCATAACCATTCAAAAGTAAAGATGCTGTAAAGGAGGTGTGAAAAACTTTCTAACACATGAATTATCGACAAGCTTTTCTCGACAGAGCTACTGAATTGAGTGTGCATCGTGTCCAAATTATAATGTACTTTTTAATTTTTTGTTGCTTTTAATAACCAACAGCCCTGGTAACCTAAAAAGGACTCCTGTGGAAACCTCGGAAGTAAAGCAGTGCTCGTTTGCTGTGGTAAACAAGTTCAGTTTTACTGGTAAAATAGGACCTGGTCACCAGTGCCTGGGGTAGAAGACCCCTAAAATGGGCAGCATGGGTGTCAACGATTGGCTAAACTTGACTTTACACCTTTTTTGTGGTCACAATTAGCCATAGCTGCAGAAAAGTGACCTTAAACACCCGTAAATAAATAAATAACCTAAAAAAAACGCCCTTTTTCAAATATTAAGACGGCAATCAGGCACCACCACCCGCCACCCCTGAGGGAAAGCGAACCTCTTCTTCAGATAAAAAAAAGAATTATTCTTCCAAATGCTTTAAAAATGAACGATTATTAAATTTATCTGCCGCACTTTCGATGAGGGATTGAATAAGTTTTCCACCCTTGAGCTGAGACATTATATTAGCGGGAGAACAAATTACGTCATGATGTGAGTTCACTTCGAAGCCACAGATCTGTTCACAATATCTGAACTCCTGATGCATGTCATAACTTCAATAGACTTTCTAGCAAGCAAACAATGGGTTCTGCACATTTTGTTTTTCGGGGGTAGAGCAAGCAAAAAGTGTTTTAAAATGTGGTTTTACTCATGTCAAACTTTCTAAAATATAATTTTTTTTGACTTTTGTTAACATTGAGGGGCTGTGGATTAAATCACATATATCACTTATTTTGTGTACTATATGGGTAAATAATTGTACAGTTGTGCAGGTGTCCTCCAATATTTGGACTCGGCTTCGCCTCGTCCAAAATATCTCCGGATACCTGCACAACTGTACAATTATTTACCCATATAGTCCACAAAATAGTGATATATCTATTACATCTCACTAAGGCACATGGGCCACCACTGATATTTTTAAGTGTATGGGTTCTCTTCCATGACAATGCCGCCCCCACCAGCTCTCCAAGTTTGAAATATCTCCTATGCTTGTAAAGTCCACCATTTTGTATTTGTAGGGAGGATCAATTGTAGTTTAATCATATAGCCACACAGGTATGTAGGATCAAATAAGTACTGAACATTTCTGCCAATCTGATATTCATGTTATTGTCTGTCCATTATTTGTTGTTGCAAAATTTTATGTACAGAGAGGGAAAGGGTTGATATACTATTGGTTTAAACCCTAAACCCTAATCACTGATGTTAAACACCACTAACTGCCTTAGCAAAATTTTCCCAGGAATTGTGCTGACAAGGATTTTGTCCCTACAGATGGCCATGCAGAATGATGACCCTATAGGGGAGGGCGGGGGGAGGGGGGGGGGTTAGTGTTTCCAGATCTTCCTTATACCAGCAAAGAGAGAATGTTTGAGACAGACTTGTTCAATAATCTCAGTGAAAAGGGGCAATAACTTATAAAAAATAACGTGCAGCAAAATGTCATACAGATATGTGCAAGTTCATATCTCAGTTATTCAGCAAATAAAATATCAAAACAGTCTGATGGAAAGAGTGAGGCAAGTTGCGGATAAAAGACTGACTTGTTCAATAATCTAAGGGACAAGAGCAACGCGTGTGCTGATGCCAAAGTCAGACTTGCATGTAAATAAATAACTTCTGAATGTTTGAAGAGAACTGGTTATGCCAAACACCTTTGTATGAACAGAATTAAAAAAACATTATGATTCTTGTGTCATCCATATTTATATGAATATACCGATATGTAGTAGGTTAAAATGACATGCAAACCTGCCCTGCAAATACTGGGCAGTACAGAAATAGTGGACTAGAAAAAATTGGGATAGTGAACTAAAACAAGCTAAGACCAATACCGGGTCTGGACCTGCGTCGCTGCATGCAATTTATTATTGCATACATGATACAACTCAACATTATCAAGCTCCAGGTGAAATATTGAATGAATCCGTCACATAGAAGCCGAGAAAAGTGTGATGAAAAAATTCAAAGTTCAGTGAGTACAGTCAAATTTCAAAGTATCGGCAAACAGGAAGTGGCTGCATGGCAGATCTGAAAATTGGATACACGATACAACTCATCATTATGAAGCAGCAGACCAAATATAAAATCATTCCCTTTCATAGAAGCCAAGAAAACCTTGACGGAAGAAGTGTTTCGGACGGACTGATGGACGGACTGACGGACGGACGGTGTTGAGCGGTTACTAGACCTGCTATGCCGCTGGCGACGCAGGTAATAAAAAATTGGACAGCACTTCTCCTAAAAGACACTGGCCAGTAAGAATAAAGCTGAAATCGACATCCATATTTATATGGTTATATCGATATGTAGTAGGTTAAAATATGACATGCAACCTCCCCCTGCAAGCACTGGGCAGCACAGAAATAGTGGACTAAAAAAAATTGGGCAGCACTTCCCCCATAGGCACTGGCCAGTAAGAATAAAGCTGAAATTAGCATCCATATTTATATGGTTATATTGATATGTAGTTTAAAATGACATGCAACCTCCCCTGCAAGCACTGGGCAGTACAGAAATAGTGGACTAAAAAAAAATCAGGCAGCACTTCCCCTATAGGCACTGGACAGTAAGAATAAAGCTGGGAAATTTGTGATTTTTTAATTCAAAAAGAGGCATAACTCTTGCAAGAATGGTCAGAGTGAACCTCCAAATCGAACTTGAACTGTATTTTGACATTAGTAATAAGCAAATAAAATTTGAAACCGATTGGAGCTGTGATACAATTTTAAATGGTCTGGAAGAAAAATCATTATAATTCTTGTGTCATCCATATTTATATGGATATATTGATATGTAGAGGTTAAAATGTCATGCAACCTCCCCTGCAAGCACTGGGCAGCAGAAAAATAATGAACTAAAAAAAAAAATTGGGCAGCACTTTGCCCTATAGGCTATGGTACAATTTACCTTAGTCAGAAACAGAGGCCAAAAACAAACAGGGGCCATAACTCTACCAAGCATGAATGGACGAAACGCTAGGTATGAGGGCATCCGTTCCCCCAAGCTGCCCTATCACCATACCAAAGAACATTAAAATTCGACAACTGATGCTCGAGTTATAACACAAAATGTTTGTACGGACGGACAGATGTACGGACGGACGGACGGGGACCTCGACTATATACCCCCTCTAAAAATTTTCGGGGGCATAAAAAAATGGCATAAAGATATGTGCAAGTTCATACCACTTATTCCTCATATAAATTTCAAAAGAATCCTATGGAATGTGTGAGACTAATTTGTGGGTGAAAGTTCGAGACCATAAAGTGAAAAGGGGCAATACATCCTGAAAAATGGAAAGTGTGAGACTATTTAGAGACAAAAGTTTGGTATGGATGAATGGACAGATGAACATATGCACACATGGAAGGACAGAGATGGATACGCAGACCTTCATTTTAAAAAAAATCCAGGCCCGCTATACATCGCACGCCCAAGATGACGCCAAGGCACGTGGTTTCTTTGGTGGCACGCAGATTTGGGAAAACGCCTCTAAGGGCACAATAAGGAAAAACTAGACGCATTTACGACCTTCTGTCAAATATGAAATAATAATATAAAGCACTGATATAAAGTGCAGATCAGTTTAATGATACAAATAGTATGGTAAATTGAGTGAAAATAAGAATAATTTTACCAGCTATCGATAAAACGCTGCCGTTTGTAGGCTGTTTAAATAAAAATGCTATTTTTGCAGTATTTCCACTGAATCATCTACTCAATTCCCAGTAATGCGTCCCATGTCAGTCTCGCCCCAGTGACTTTGTTCCAATTTGGTGATCCTGTCCGGTCCAACATTTCTCAGGCCTGCCTTCAAGGTTGCGCTAACATTTTTGCGATAGTGGTGACGGAGTCGAAAAAATTATTTGCCATGGACAGCAGAATGATAAATAACTAAATAACTTCATTCCTCTGTTGTGTTAACAAGACACAGATGGTACTTAAATCCTTCTTTATACAACTTTGGTCAGGGCTTCTTGGTTTTTTGCTGTTACATTAGGTAAAGAGTTACAAAATACTCTCACACAAGTTTACCTGAGGTAATAGAATTTTTAACCCTTTAACCTGAAAGCCTTGTTGCACTCAAGAGACAAATTTTTCAGTTTTATTAACTTGGGTAAAATATCAGACATAAACCATTTAATTTTTATTTTTTTAAGTTTGCATTGGTTATAAAAAGTGAGCATATGGCAGCCAAAAGGACCATGTGGGACAGCCTTAGAAACAGATTTTTAACTTTTTTAGGCATAATGGCTAGTTTTGTCAGTTACTTTAGATAAAAGGTTAACAACAATGAACGTTTGTAAAATGCATAACTATCAGCTTACCTAAAAGAAGGCACTTGGTTGGATCTTTTGAGTCCAGATACAAGGAACAATTGGTTTCAAAATACTGTCCACATTCTTTCTTGAAATCTTCACATAAACTTCGACAAGGATGCACCACTTTTCCATCCTCACATTTGGGGAAATAGGATCCACATAGAAATAGAGGACCATTTTCCAAACATAAATTGAACTTGAAATAATTTAAAACCCCTTGGAACTTTTCAGTTGCTGTCTCCATACTTTGATTGAGGATGTTGGGTGTTGATGTCCAGTTATAAAATGTCTGACAGAACTCTACTCCAAGTGGTTGACAAGAGGCTATAACAAAGAAAATTAAATGTTGATTATTATATGATTACCACAAATAGCCCCTCAATACTACTGAAGTTTACCCATCAAATCTAGCTCTCCAGAACATAAGAGTGTTAAGTTTTCCAGATCGTTATCATACCTGCCTCAAATGAGGCACATATGAATGGACTATTTCTGCCAGTGACCTATAAATAAATCAGTAAATTACACAAATACATCAGAGAATTCCATAATGCGTGCATTCATTCTGGTGTCTTTTATTAATCCTGTATGAGAAAACTTCTTTTTTATGACCAGTTACAGAACTCAATAAAAACAAATGCACAGTTTGCGCGTTTCATGACATGCGATTGAAAGAGAAATCAGAATCGGTTAATTGAATATACTCAATTTTTTGTTGATATTGCCTCTTCCCATTGCCAAGCAACAAATATAGATTCCGTCTCCTCATTAAACTCTGTTGACAAGCATTCAGTCAAAGTCTATTTCAAAATACTGTGCTGAACAATTGCAAAATAATAATTAACAACTACATATTTTCAAGACGCGAATCCAAAAAAATGTAAAATCGGTGTTATCAAAAGCAATTCTGATGAAATTGAAGTCTTGCCTCCATTGTTTTGACTTTCAAGTTTCATGTTCGAAACGAATGTTCGATACTACGCATTTGGGATTCCTCAATTCCATAAAATGTCAATGGTTATTTGGCTAATATAGTTGTTGTTGTTGTATTTGATTTTTCAGGTGTTGTGATCAGTTTAAAATACTACTTGTCATATAATAAACAAATTACTACAACTGTCAACTGATCTGTGTTATTGTATTCCATCTCATTGACAAGATGAGATCGGCCAGATCAAATGAGATGCCTGCATTGTCTCATTTGATCTGGCCGATCTCATCTCATCAACTCGAAAAAATACAACAACACAGATCAGTTGACTGTTGTAGTAATCTGTATTTATCACTCAACTAAATCAAAAAACATTATTCATTATCTCTGTACTACATTATTCACAAACTCTGTTAACCCTTTACCCAACGTAATGGCCAAAACCGGCCAGCGCTATTCTCAAAAATCGCCAATTAATTTTCATTATTTTTTTCATTTTTTGTCTCAAAAACATAGGTTATGACCCCTCGTTATTCAAGAATTATTTTTGCAAGTGTCGTCTGCTTTTCAGGTTAGGTAAAGAGTTAAGTGCTGTAAATCCATATATGGGCTTTATTCTCAGGCACAGGTACCACAACTTAAAGACTTCACAAGCTGTGTGTCACATTACCTTTGAAGTGAAATTATTTAACCTGTAGAGATTTGTCTTGATACAATTCAGGGTATCTGATGAGCAAAACTGCATTGCAAAAGTTTCTTGCTGTGATCCATTTCTCTGCTTATGCTTGGCCATGCTATGATATAAATTGCTAATTACGAATACTTTAGAACTGCAAATCAATTTTTTGTAAACATCAGACACACTGAAATTTATGGAAAAGTGCCTGTAGGCTCTCTCACCAATTTTAGCAAGGCAAAGACATATCAACAAATTTTGAAGACTAAGAATAATTTAGCTCTCTACCAAAGAAATATGGTCATGTTTTAGACTAGTCTATAGTACAGGAGATATAAGCAACCCAGAATATCATATCTGTTTTAAGTTTTCTTGTAACAAACTAAAGAAACATGGCTCAATAATTCACACAATGTGACAAAAGGTAAAAACATGCAATCGCTCTTGCACAGTCACACAATGTGACAGAAAGTAAAAACATGCAATTGCTCTTGCACACCTCGCACTATCAAAGCTATTCTTACTTGAGTAATTATAGTTACGTTACATTTACGAGAGACATTTTCATTTGAAA
Organism: Pictodentalium vernedei; assembly: GCA_031216915.1. NCBI lineage: Eukaryota > Metazoa > Mollusca > Scaphopoda > Dentaliida > Dentaliidae > Pictodentalium > Pictodentalium vernedei. Next base: position 66,811,676 of record CM062291.1, on the reverse strand, counting down.
GACTAAAGAATGTCAATTTGATGAAAAATACACTTATTTATTCTCTGGGAGAGTTTGTCAACTGATACAATTATGTCTCACTCAGATTCATAAAATTGCATTATAAAAGAAACACTGCATAACTGTATCAAATGCTCAACTGCAGCAAATGCCATTTCATTTCTCTCGCAGGGTATTTTCTTTTTTCGTATGAAGGGGTACAATTTTACAACACCACAGATGGCAACAGTAGTAGAGCTTAATCAACAGGGTATGCCTAAATGGTTATCATAACTTACAAGCTGAACCATTTGAGGGGTCGTCCAACCTAACTTTGGTCAAATCTCATTAAATTTTCTCCAAAGTCCAAAAATGGCTAGAAAGGAATAACTGCAGTAAAATGAGTAAATTATATACCAAAATGTTTGTATAGAAACACAGAACATGTGGAAACTGAAATTTGATAAACTCTTGTCAAGAGGTTGAGAGCACTGCCTGAAGGTCTGCTATGGCATAAATAAGAGACCAAATTTTTACAATAAACTACCTTAAAATAACTGAATAGCTGTATTTTGCAATCCTTCTAGTATAGACTCAGAGAAATCTCATTAATGAGAAGAATGAGAAGTATCACTAATTCCAATCTATGGTATCTACAATTCCCAAATGCTGTCATTTTGGGTTTTATTGTTTTGATGAAGAAAGTTCAGCAGGGGTCAAAACCATACAGTTCAGAGCAACAGGTATGAAGGCATAAGTGACTTCACAAATGAAAAATGAAGACTGCGCAATGTGAACACTTTGTAGTAATTATACATCATAATTCAATTGAAGATGGTTTAATATTCTTGGCAAAATCACAAAAATTTCATTGATAAACTAAAGAGAAAAATTACCCTAATTTATTTATTTCATATCATGTGGGGCACTTTGGGTCCTTACTTATAACAACTGCCATCTAAATGCACAAATAAAGTGAACTATGGCAACAAAGATTGGAACAACCATCAATATTAACAGTCCGACATTACAAGAAACTGTATCGACCAACTGATTTGGTTTAGGGTGAGTGATTGTTCATTTTATGCTTTACTTTGCATAATTTTTTTGAAACTATCATCCTCCTGTATTATGTTTCAGGAAAGGTGGACTGTTATCAGAAGCAGCTGATTTTACAACAATAATAGCTTATTTGTTGATTGAATCCAATTTGATAGGCAGTCAATGAAAGGCATGAACAAATCCACTATTATTTTGGTTAATGATTTCATTTATCTGTAATTTCATAAGCGTTTGGACCTCATTTTGGTAATGTAACAGTTCTAATAATGAGGGAATGCTGATGCTTGTGGATACAATGTTGACATGCAATTTCGGTGCTACCGATTTCATATTACAAGGATTAAGAGATCAGATCAGTATAGATCAATTTGACACTGAATATAATTACCTGACAAGGAAAGTTAACATTACGATGCCCCAATTTTCACTGAAGATGGTCAGCTAAAAGTATAATATTTTGAAACAAAGGTGTACTGATCCATTTCTAAAAATGGCATCCCTGGATAAGAAAACTGAATATTTTGACTTTATCTCGCATTAATGGCACTTTCAATGTAACTTTTCTCTGTAAATGTATTGAGCATTTTCAATTCCATCGCCTTGCAGATTTGTGAAGAGTGTGGCCTTTTCTGCAAGTCTCAGATCTCTGAAAACAATATTTTGCCCAAGTTCACAATCTGACTTATATGGTTACAAGTTGTCATGTGACCGATTTCCCTGTATAGTTTTCAAATGGAAGCTTATTTCTATTTTGTGCATTTTCCAGGGTTCCCACACCTACCAAGAAAAAAAATTCCACACTTTTTCCAGACCCTCCTCTATTTTTTCCATACCTTTCACAGCCATCGCAGTTTTTTGTAACTTCTTGGGTGACCAGATAAATCAAAACTGTATCTTACAAAACACTTACATGTACATGTATTCACAATGTGTTGGGAGTTTAACCTCATTGCCAGTTCTCTTGAGTTTTACCACCAATTACCACAACTAATGAAACAAAACTATTAAAATTCTTCAGTAACAAGTCAATCAACATCAGTTACTGTTGGCTGTGCTGCTGGGATTTTTTTTGTTTTGTGTTTTTTTTTGTTTTTTTTTTTTTTTGGGGGGGGGGAGGGGGGGGGGGGCGGAGCATTTTCGATCCAAAATAGTATGTTTTCTGGAGGTCTTGTGTCTTGTTAACCCTTTACCTAACATGAAAAGCAGACGACACTTGCAAAAAAAAATTCTTGAATAACTAATTTTTTTTCATTTTTTGTCTCAAAAACATAAGTTATGACACCTCACTGGAAAGAGCTTGTTCCAACCAGGGGTCACAAGCTATGTTTTTGAGACAAAAAATGAAAAAATAATGAAAATTAATCGGCGATTTTTGAGAATAGCGCTGGCTGGTTTTGGCCATTACGTTGGGTAAAGGGTTAATGCCACTTACCCTGTACCTGAGACATCAAAAGACTTGTCACAAACGTGACATTTTGCTTCCGATTTTGTTTTGAATTTCGTGTTCCCGCTAATCCAGTGTGTGTATTTGGGATTTTCCAACCACGTTTCTGAAAACAAACATTTCCCCATTTCCTTTCACTTTAATTTGTTGACGGTATTTCACAATCGCTAAACTTAGCAGATCAAACTTTAAAGTTTGTGGGGAGGGGGAGGGTTTGACCTTAACAAACGCGTTATCAGTGGGCGCAGCCATTTTGATCACAGAAATATACGGAAAGATTAATGGTCGCTAATACTTGTATCAGATCGGTTATTTCCGTGTCGAGTTAAAAAGGCCTAAATTTTACGAGTTTCGAAATTTGAATTTCATGAACAATGAAAGTGATTCTGAACACAGTTAATTAAATTTCCATACTTTTTCCATACCATTTACATGAAAACATTACATTCCATACTTTTTCCAGGCCTGGAAAATGTTTTTAAAAATTCCATACTTTTTCCAGACTTCCAGACCCTGATTTTCTTGGGAGCGTTTGTAACAACACATCGGAGACAAAATGGTAAAATGTGCTTTCTCTGTGTTTGGAGTTTGAAGTCATTTATTTGAAACCTTGTCATTGGAATGACTGATCTAATCGTGATTTTTGCAATTTGTTACTCATGTCATCGGAAGTTTGTCTGTTGTCAACACAGAAGAAAAAAAAATTTGTGAAAAAGTGAATATATTTCATTGCCTTGTACTCTAGTCATTATTTTAATATATAATATGCCTTTGTTTAATTGTTTAATTGTTATTTTGGGCACTGGTGAAAATTTAAAAAATTTTCCCAAAGCTCTGTTGGACGACCCTTCAGCTAACATTATTAACATTCTCAATCAAAATTCCATTGCTTGGTGTTAATAGCCTTTCAAACTCACCATTGGGAGAGAAACTTTATACTTGTCTGCAGCACAGATTTTGTGGAATGATCTTCATAGCAGCAACTTTGTGGCCTCCTTTTTTCACAAATATTATATGGGAATCTTCTGGAACCCTTTCCATCCCAAGTTCTGAGTACCTGAATGGTATTACTGCACACAATATTGTTCATTTTGTATTATTAGGGTGGTTCATTAATAATCTGATCCAACAGTCCTGTGGGGTTGTTGGATTCCAACTGAATTAGTACGGACCTTCAAGAACTACTGTTTGTCCATTCTGTTGTTTGCTTACCGATCGCTGAATTTTCTTGTACGGAACAAATTAAGCATTCAGTGTTGGACAGGTTCACCCTTTATCTAACAAATGGTCAAATCCATCTAGTGCTATCACTGCTATGAACAAGAATCGCCATTCAAATCTTATTACATTTCAAAGTTTTGACTTCAAAAACATAACTTTTAACCTCTCATTAGAATGAGTTCAACGAGATTTAAGTTGAGTCATTAGTATAATGGATGTTCTATGATATGTCATTTATGATCTTGCCAGACTAAAGGGTGTGGCATGGGGAGAGAATTCTACCAACCATAAACTTAGTCTTGGAAGCAAACAATGATACAGTGGAGCCCACTTACTTGGATATCTGGTAATTGAATAACCCTGTTAATTGAATATAATTTCCAAACACAAAACCATTTACCATACCTTCAGTACAAATTGGACCTATTAATTACATATGGGCTTCATAGTAAACTCCTGTTAATTGACTAAAGAAGTAAAAACATGACCTTGACAATCACCAAATCCTCCTTGTTTATAGACAGACCAGTTTGGCCCCAGTACATCCAATAAAGGCATTTAATCTATTATACATTGTTTATATAAATTTTTGCAATACCCAGTTATCTGATTTCTACAGAGACATATTGGGGCAGTATTGAAACATGTCGGATGATGAAGTTTGGCTTCAGTACATCCAATAAAGGCATTTAATTTATTATATATTGTTTGACAGAGTTCCATGAGCTCTGTCAAACAAGATATAAATGAATAAACGCTCAGTTTATCTCTGGAAAGATACCAAATCCCTGTTAATTGAATGTACATGTTAACTGAATATTTAATGGCAAAGTGACTATTCAATTAACAGGGTCCCTCTGTATTTTTTAGTTACTTATGAAACAAGAGGCCCCAGGGGGCCTGAGGGCACTCACCTGACATGGTAGCCTAAATATCAACCCACAGAATTGATTTCAACAAGTTGCATCTGCTCCTCCTAAGAAAAGCCTCCTACCAAATATCCAAAGATTCTGACCAGTGGATCTAAAAAAAAAGATTTTTAAAGAATATTCCTCATATTGAACTAAGTTATAATTCAGGCTCTCACAGGGACCCTATATATGAACCCAGGGACTTGGCTTTAACAAACTTCAATCTCCCCCCCCCCCCCCCCCCTCCCCCCAAGGATGCTGCACACCAAATATCAAAACATTCCGACTGCTGGATCTGAAGAAGAAGATTTTTAAAGAAAATTCCTCATTTTGAACTAAGTTGTCATTCGGGCTCCCATAGCGAGCCCAAATGTGAACCAAGGGACTTGGCTTGAACAAACTTGAATCTCAGCCCCCTAAGGTTGCTGCATGCCAAATATCAAAACATTCCGACTGCTGAATCTGAAGAAGAAGATTTTTAAAGAAAAATTCCTCATATTGACTACGTTATAATTCGGGCTCCCACAGGGAGCCCAAATATGGACCCAGGGACTTGGCTTTAACAAACTTGAATCCCCCCACCCCCCCACCCCCAAGGATGATACACACCACATATCAAAACATTCCGACTGCTGGATCTGAAGAAGATTTTTTAAGAAAATTCCTCATTTCGAACTAAGTTACAATTCAAGCTCCCACAGTGAGCACAAATATGGACCTAGGGACATGGCTTGAACAAACTTGAATCTCACCTCCCTAAGGATGCTGCATAACAAATATCAAAACATTCCGACTGCTGGATCTGAAGAAGAAGATTTTTAAAGAAAATTCCTCATTTTGAACTAAGTTATCATTCGGGCTCCCCAAGTGAGCTCAAATATGGACCTAGGGACATGGCTTGAACAACCTTGAATCTCACCCACCCTAAGGATGCTGTATACCAAATATCAAAATATTCCGACTGGATCTGAAGAAGATTTTTAAAGAAAATTCCTCATTTTGAACTAAGTTATAATTCAGGCTCCGACAGTGAGCCCAAATATGAACCCAGGGACTTGGCTTGAACAAAATTGAATCTAACCCCTAGCATGGTGCATATCCAATATCAAAAGATTCTGCCTGCTGAATCTTGAGAAGAAGATTTTCAAAGAAATTTGACTGAAATGCACTAAGTTCAAATTGGGGTTCCTGTACTGAGCCCAAATATGAACCCAGGGGGGCCGATTTGAACAAACTTGAATCAGATCAACCCCACAATGTTGCATAACAAATATCAAAAGATTCTGAAAGCTGGATCTGGAGAAGAAGATTTTTTAAGAAATTTGCCTGAAATGTACTAAGTTCGAATTCAGGCTTCTATAGTGAGCACAAATATGAATTCAGGGGGCTGATTTGAACAAACTTGAATCAGATCCACCCCACAATGTTGCATACCAAATATCAAAAGATTCTGAAAGCTGGATCTGGAGAAGAAGATTTTTAAAGAAATCTGCCTGAAATGCACTAAGTTCCAATTCGAGCTTCTATAGTGAGCCCAAATATGAACCCAGGGGCCGATTTGAACAAACATGAATCAGATCCACCCCACAATGTTGCATACCAAATATCAAAAGATTCTGCCTGCTGGATCTGGAGAAGAAGATTTTTTAAGAAATTTGTCTCAAATGCACTAAGTTTGAATTTGGGCATCTATAGTGACCCAAATATGAATCCAGGGGGCCGATTTGAACAAACTTGAATCAGATCCACCCCACAATGTTGCATACCAAATATCAAAAGATTCTGCCTGCTGGATCTGGAGAAGAAGATTTTTAAAGAAATTTGCCTGAAATGCATTAAGTTCGAAATCGGGCTCCTATACTGAACCCAAATATGAACCCAGAGGGCCAATTTGGACAAACTTGAATCAGATCCACCCTACAATGTTGCATACCAAATATCAAAAGATTCTGCCTGCTGGATCTGAAGAAGAAGATTTTTTAATGTTTTTCCCATTGCCTACAGTGTTAAAAAGTGCTGACTCGGCACTTTTTCAAAGTCCCAAAACTGTACCCTATGATAAAACCGTTGGCAATTTTTTTTGACCAATCCTTTCTGTTGGTCCCAAGGAAGCTTCACACCAAATAAAAATTCTCACTGCAGTGCAGTTTTGGAGATATGGGCGTTTTAATTTTTTTCTATTTTTAGCTCCTGTGGTTCCCACGGGGCTATGGGGGAAAAAATTTCTGCATAAATTAGGTACTTATGATCCAATAAGCACTCACGTAACATTTGGTTCAAATCGGCCTCACGGTTTGGAAAATAGAAATTTGGGGCAGGGCCAAATTTTTTGCCCCTCCTTTAACATCGTCAAATATAGCCTCTCCAACTTCTCTTGAACAAACTTTTGTCTACACCTCAAAAGGAAGCTGCATACCAAATATCAAGTCTCTGCTATTGCTGGTTCTTGAGAAGACTTTTTAAGAATTGGAGCATTTTGCCCCATCCCTCTGCTCAATATGAGCCGAAACCTAATTTGACAAAAAATCAAAATGCCCTTATATAACCCTTACTCACATGAAATTTCATTAATATGCGGCCAGTGGTTTGGGAGAAAAAGGCCCAAACACCACCTTCACGATGGACGACAGACGACGGACGAAAAGTGATCAGAATAGCTCACCCTGACTTTCAGTCAGGTGAGCTAAAAATGTGATTGATCTGGTCTCCCTGTGGTAATTGATAAAGAGCTAACCTGCAGAGAACGGGGACAGCAATTTGACATCCCCATCTGATAAGACGGTACACTTGATAGCATTGATCTCACAAACAAGAAAGGGCAATGCAAAGTGTGTGCCAATTCCCCCGATGTGCAAACAATTTTCTGAGTCAAACAGTGAAAAAGGGCCATAACTCTGGAAAAAATGTGTGGAAGCAAATTACGCTACACAGGTATTATTTCCCTATGATGCTCTATCACAACACCTATCACAACACCAAATATCATTCAAATTGGAGAAGCAGTGGCTGAGATACAAGGGAAAATGATGGTACGGACGAATGGATGAACGACAATACGAATGCGCAGACAGACAAACAGACGAACAGATGGATGGATGTCTCCCCTAGATGCCCCTTCAACTTATCAAGTCGGGGGCATAATAATGTAGATAAAAAGTGTTTTGACATCTTGGAAACTTTCCCAACCGAGAAACCTGTATCCCTGGCTTGGAAAATCAGTTTACTAATCCACTTTCAACCATTACTCTTTATCTTGATATTAGCTATGAGCCTTTCCATTTATGTCATTAAACTGATTAAATTACCTCTTTACCTAACATGACTACTAGATGACACAAACAGAGATGAAAGTGGGAACTGATGAAAATGACTGAAAATCTTGGCTGAAGGCCGAGCTAGGGTAGAGTCTGAGGGGATTCTCCCCACCCCCCCTCTTGCTGCTGGGGGTTTGGGGTTTTCCCCCCAAGAAAATTTCGAAAATTAGATTCTCTGAGATTGCATCTGGTGGCTTTCTGAGCTTATTTTTTCATAAAATATAGGCAACAGAAACAACTTTTTTACTGATAACTTTCTCTGAAATCAGCAAAAACACAGGGTATATTAATGCTATAGAAGAAAATGTAAGGTAAGCTCATTTATATGACAACTGAATCCACTGTATGTACATGTATCACTGAAACATGCTCAGTAAAATTACTAAGTGTACAACACACATATGACAGGTAGATGACCTTTATTGTACTAGTTAGAAATTGTGACAATTACTTGGAAGAGTACCTTGATGGCACCTTTGGGGGGTCACTGTTGTTCAAGCTGAGGTCGCAGTCCCTGGAGCTGAGAGGAAAAATTGGGAAACACAGTGAAAAGGAGTGCCAGATGTGTAACGTGGGCGTGTTGGAGACCCTGGAACACTTTCTTATAGAATGCCCAAAATACCAGTCTAAAAGAACAAGATTCATGGGGAGTATAATGGAGAAGTGGGATGGGAGAATGAAGGACATGTGGTTAGGGGGCGACTCAAAGGAGAGGGTTAATATACTAATCGGAGAGATTGGGAAGAATGGGGCAAGGGATGTCATCAAGCAGTTCGTCTCCGAGTGTTGGGAGAAGAGAAGAAGCGCGGGAATAGGGGGAGGCAGTTGGTAGAACATGGGTAACCAAGGCCTTCTCATACGAGAACTGCGACAAATCAGTGGCCGGCCAAAGTGGTATTATTATTATAGCATAAATTATTACATGGTCTGTTGGGTGACTTGGAATATGTAATGATTAATTCTAAGTAATTCTGAGATAAAACATTCCCATGGATAAATGTGTTTTTATCAACCTAATGTCATAGCTGTATGCTGAATAGCCACTTTGCCATTAAATATTATTCAATTAACGTGTGAATTCAATTCAATCATAGTAGACTCTTTAAAAGTTGTTTGGCATAATGGGTTGGGTAATGAAAGACTAAAATGGGTTCAAGTTTTCTATTTACCTCAAACATATTCAATGCCACATCATGACTCCTCTGACAGCTGTTTTAAAACACAATTTTTCTCTGTTCATCATACAAGAACCAATATTTACAAATGACTTAACTATTTGTTTCTGTTGGTTTGAACACATTGCGGCATTGTGAATATTATCTGGAGTACCATTGGCAGATCACAGGTTGGAGGACTATCATCACCACCCACTTAGGCTTTTGGAGTATTCACACTTTGCTCCATCATTTCCTCATTCAAAAATGTTGACGGCATTAATTGATTGTTAATTACTGTTTTTCATTGTCTCTGATGGAGGGCAGACATTCATTGCGTTTTTATGCATTTCTTCTCTTCGTTGGCATAGTTTAGTTCTTTATTACACCATACACATGTCTGGCGATCCCAGGCTGATCAATTTTTCTCACTTAATCGGATAAAAAGTTGCCATTTACATCTTTCTCCTGTGTCCAGGCCATCCAAAATTTATTCTTAATACTAGAATCGATTTTCGACGCATCGTCCTGATTTTTAAGATCCATCGCCACAAATTTGAATTCAAATCGCAATTTAAAACTTTCTTGTAGTATGGCTGGCACAAGTTCAAAATTTAAGAAAACAATAGAACAACCTGTTATATGCACAGCCATTGGTCACTTCATTACAATGAGCCAATCAAGTGCTGTGTTAGAGCGGCAGTTGATTTTTAACCTCGCAGTTTATTATGGGTAAAAATACGGATGTAAACCCAGAACAGAAAAATAAGGAAATTGTGGAATTCCGTCAAATACTGGAAAACTTTCATCTTTGGAAACAAACTTTCGTGAATAATTAAAACTTTTCAATTTTTTTTGCCTTAATTCAAATCTTGTGACTAATCATTGGATCAAGTTTAAGTTTTGTAAGAAAAAATTGATAAAAAAAAATATTTAAATTTGAATGGCTATTTTTGTTATGGCATTGGGCAAATATGGTTGGTACATTTGGTCAAGAGTTAACATACTGAAATATATAGTCCTAGACCACTGATTCTTCTTAGATAAATATTTTATTGCATAACCCCATGACAGTGACATACTGAATTAGTTAAAATCCTAATTGCATTATGGTAAAAACTTGGAGCTTGAAATCTCGGTATTTTGACATCAGTGTGCAGGGATTAACCCTTTACCTAACGAATCGTCCGCATCTGCAAGCGTAATTTGTAAACTGAGTAGTTGAAAAAAAAATCTTTTTTTAAATATTTCAACAAAACTATATCATGTGACCCCTCATTGGAACGAGCTCGATAAGCTCATTCCAATGAGTGATCGCATGATATGGTTTTGTTGAAATCTTTTTGAAAAATGAAAAAAAATAGTAATTAAAATAATAAATTTTGATATTCTCTGTGTTGGGTAAAGGGTTAACTAAATTAGAAGATGGCAAATTATTTGAGAAATGAAATGCACATTTACAAAAATTTGAAGTATTATGGATCATATGGATGTTAATCATCGATTCTCTAAGATAAATATTTTACTGCTTATATAAGAAGGATTACTGATGGGGAACAGAACGTTTGGTTTGCTTAAAATTTGAAGTATTGTGGATCAAAGATTACAACTTACCATTACTTGTTTGTGGGATGGTTGGATTTGTTGTCAATTCAGTTGTTGTTGTAGTTTCTGTCACTGTTGTAGACTCAGGTGTTGAAGTTGTTGTCTCTAGATTAAAAAATCTTTTAAATATTAATTCTGTGCTTAAATCAAACCTGGTTTTAAACTTTATACATAAATGTTTGCAATGCCTCGTTACTTTCAATATTACAGAGACATATTGGGGCTGTGTTGAAAAATGTTGGAAGATGAAATGTTCATTGCCTATGATAACTGTAAAATTGACATTCCACTTGATTCACAGTGCACTACTTTTTGTGGGTGGAGGGGGGGAGGGGGAGGAAGGGTGGATTTCACCCTCACTAAAAGTTTTGTTTGGAAATTTGCAGACTGGTCGGAAAATTGTTTTGGCCTATAGTCCTTGTTCATATACATGAAACTGCAAAGTACAAAGAAAATGGACAGTTTTCTGTTGAAGTTGAAGAGACTGCATCTTTTTGACATCCTTTTTCCTCCAAATTTCCAAGCTAGGTGAGGATACATCCTCACTTAATACAGGGTCAAAGCCACCAGTTGTTCTGACAGAAGAAAAGCGATACAATGCATCACAATGTTCCACAAATAATTTGTTAATTTTTGTCAAAAAAAAAGGTTTTGTTCCCCATCACAAAAATATAGCTATACCACTGGTATCAAACTTAACTGTCCTATCACTGCTTTATTGATGCTAAAATTTTATAAATTTACAGTAAAGTCGAAAAAATAATTGAAGATAAGAGCAAAAAAAAAAACACAAGTCCTTCTAAAATTTGGCTGTGTAAAAAATACATTTTGGATGACAACATACATTTCCATCTTTGAGATTTACAAAGTCCACCTGTTCAGGTTGGCGAGGATTACCTATTTTTGTGACAAACCTGTACATGTACAAGTATTAGATTATTCATTCAAATAACTCGAAATTTTCTGAAATGGATAATTAAGCAAGGTAATCAACTACTTAAATTAAATTATAAGAATTGATATGAATTAACTGCCACTTTTATAAGAGTATGAATGTGTGACTGGTGTGTTAAGTTCTTTACAAAATTCTATTCACTTTATAGGACTTAACATGCCTTTCCCACATTCATACTGTGATAAAGCAACAGATAATTAATTTAATTTAAAGGATTGCTGGAGCATTAGTGAAAATGTTGCAACTCAATCTGCCTCCCTCCAAATGGCATCAGGTCAAACAACACTTGTAATTCCTCCCATCAATGGCATTTGATGCCATGAAATCTATTACACTGTGAATGTGATCACAATGTAACAGCTTTCACTTCAGTAAACGTCATGGCTTCATGGGGTTTATCTAGCATGAAAACTAGTTACACGGTATCAATTTTCCAATATCAGCACTTGTTGTTTTTTTATGAATAATAACTAAAATATGTTGCAAATATTCAGTTCGTTCTGCTGTGTAAAATGTGCACATTATCAACATATTCCTTTTTTACAGCCATCAAAGTACAGTGGGACCCTGTTAATTGAATAGCCACTTTGCCAATGAAAATTATTCAATTAACACGAGTATTCAATTAACAGGGATTGAGTCACTTTCCAGTATTCCAGAGAAAAACTTTATTCTATTATATCTTGTTTGACAGAGCTCCATGAGCTCTGTCAAACAAGATGAAATAGTTTAAATGCCTCTATTGGATGTACCGAGGCCAAATAGGTCTATAAACAAAGGAAAACTGGGGAGAGTCAGGTAATTTCGCAACAGGTTACAAGATTTTTTATTCGGGAGTTTACTCTATGACCTATATTCAATTAACAGGTTAAATTTGTACTGGATGTATGGTAAATGGTTTTGTGTTGGGAAATTATATTCAATTAACAGGGTTATTCAGTTGAGAGATATACAATTAAGTGGGCTCCACTGCATTTTCTTCAAAAAGTGATCGGTGACTTCAAAGTATGGAAAAATTTAAAACTTTTCTTGCTGAGCATTGTCTATTTATAGCAACAATTGCCGCACACTCAAGATGGCAGCAGGTGAGGCACTTTTCTATATGTGAGATGAGTTGTATAGAGATCAGTGACAGTTCAGGATACTTTTACCTATTTCTAGTGTCATCCCAGTTGGAATTACATAATTTGAAGAAATGTTAACATAAAAATGTATACACTGAAAATCTGAAGTTAGAAATATCAGACCACTGATTGCTCCAACTCTTCAGCTGGCATAATGATAAAATATATATATATGGCTCCTTGGAAAAATGATATTAAACAGCCAATCCCAATTTTGGATTACCAGTTAGGTATACAAGAAGAATTAACACATGATGCATATATGAACTAGAGCTAGCTGCCTAGGGGTGGCAAATCCCCCCCCCCCTCCCCAAAGAAATCACCCTGATACTGTAACCTTGGTAATATATTGCATTAAATTAACACAGCAACTGTTGGAATTATTTACTCAAATAATACAGATAAGTTTACCTGCATCTGATGATGATGACCTTTGGCACAATTATCCCCCATTGAATAGACTTCTTACACTCATCAAGCCTAACCCACATGCAAAGTTTGGCTTCAGTCAATCAAACGGAACTATAATTACAGAGCAGAAACCAACACTGATAGAAATTAAAGTTCAAGGTCACTATGACCTTGTCCTTTGGTACAATGATTCCAAAATAAATAGGGTTGTTCCTCTCATCATGCCTAACCCACATGCCAAGGTTGGGTTCAGTCGGCCAAGCAGAACTTTAATTAGAGCGGAAATCAACACTGATAGAAAAATTAAAGTTCAAGGTCACTGTGACTTTGACCTTTGGCACACCGATCCCAAAATACATAGAGTTCTTCCTCTCATCATGCTGAATCCACATGCCAAGACTGGATTCAGTTGGCCAAGCGGAATTTTAGTTGGGAGAGCAGAGACCAACTCCGTCTACAGGACGGATGGATGGAAGAGGACGGACAGCTATATCCCCCCACAATTTATATGCCAAACACAAGATGGCCACTGGCAGCCATGTTTTTCAATGAAATTCAGAAATTTTTTATATCTCTCATCTAGACATCACACCAAAGCCAAAAATAAAATTTGAAAACGATTGGATATGAGATGCGGCCTGCAGGGTGTGCTAATGGAATGGTTGACAATTTATATGATAAATCCAAGATGGCCAATGGCAGCCATGTTTCTCAACAAAATTCAGAAAAATTCAATAGCTCCCATCCAGACATAACACCAAAGCTACATGTGAAATTTGAAAAAGATTGGGTGAGAGATTTGGCCTGTAGGGTATACTAATGGAATTGTTGGTAATCTATATACCAAATCTAAGGTGGCAGCCATGTTTTTCAACTAAATACTGAAAAATTTGATAGCTCCCATCTAGACATGTACACCAAAGCAACATATGAAATTTGAAAAAGTACTGGTGAGAGATGCAGCCTAGGATGTGATAATGGAATTGTTGACAATTTATATGTCAAATCCAAGATGGGTACACGCGGCCATGTTTTTGAACAAAATTTGGAAAAATTTGATAGCTCCCATCTAGACATTACCATAAAGGTACATATGAAATTTGAAACTGATCAAGTGAAGGATGTGGCCTGTAGGATGTGCTGAAGGAATTGTGGATGGACAGAGGTACAGACATTTTTGTATGGACATACTGGACACTGTATTAAAATTGTACTTCAGTAAAATTCTGTGCATATTATTTTTCCTTCTGAAATATACATAGAATGTATACAATGAAAGTGTCAATGACACTGTAGCTTAACTTGTCTGTGTGTTGTGTTTGATGAAAAGGATAATGTTCAATGTTTATGAAAGGATTATGAAATAAGACAAGAATTGTGATAATTGGGAATATGTTAATTTCTGTTCCGTGTATGCTATGTTTTCAATAAAAACAATATGAGGTGTAGACTGTACTAAAGAACTGAGGGGTGGGTTAATGTATGTGGCCCTCACAGTTAATGTATGTCAACGAAAGTTACCAAGTTACAGTGAAATTATTCCAAAATGAGTTATCCTATCAAGTTACAATGAAATCCCTTCATAAATACGGCCTGTAGACTGTGCTAAAGGTTTTCGGGCATCGGGCCTGTGTAGCCATCATGGTTGACCGATCACAACCAAAAGGGGGTGCCCTCATCTACACATTATTCTGAGTCATCCTACCAAGTTACAATGATTATGAAATCCCTTCATAAATATGATCTGTAATCTGAGCTAAAGTTTTTCGGGCAGCCGTCATGGTTGAATGATCGTGACCAAAAGGTGACATTCTCATCTGGGCATTATCTGGAGTCGACCAACCAAGTTACAATGAAATCCCTACATAAATATGACCTGTAGACTGTGCTAAAGGTTTTCGGGCTTCGGGCCCTTGTAGTCATCACAGTTGACCAAGCACGACAAAAAGGGGACGTTCTCATCTAGACATTATATGGAGTCAACCTACCAAGTTACAATGAAATCCCTCCATAAATATGACCTATAGACTCTGCTAAAGGTTTTCAGGTTTTGAGCTTGGGCAGCCATCACGGCAGAATGATTGCGACCAAAAGGGGATGTTCTCATCTAGACATTATCTGGAGTCATCCTACCAAGATACAATGAAATCCCTTCATAAATATGACCTGTAGACTGTGCTAAAGGTGTTCAGGCTTTGAGCCCCTGTAGCTGTCACAGTTGACCAATCGCAACTAAAAGGGGACGTTCTCATCTAGACATTATATGAAGTCAACCTACCAAGTTACAATGAAATCCCTCCATAAATACGACCTGTAGACTGTGCTAAAGGTTTTCGGGTTTTGGGCTCGGGCAGTCGTCACAGTTGACAGATCGCGACCAAATGGGTAAGTTCTCATCCAGACATCATACAGAGTCATCCTGCCAAGTTACAATGAAATCCCTCCATATTAAATATGACCTGCAGACTGTGCTAAAAGTCTTTGGGTTTTGGGCTTGGGCAGCCATCACGGTTGACAGATCATGACCAAAAGGGGACGTTCTCATCTAGATATTATACAGAGGCATCCTACCAAGTTACAATGAAATCCCTTCATAAATAAAATCTGTAGATGGTGCTAAAGGTTTTCAGGTTTTGGGCTCAGGCAGCCATCATGGTTGACCGATCGCGACCAAAAGGGGACGTTCTCATCTAGACATGACCCCAAACCTGCATATGAAATTTCCTGACGATCGAACAAGAACTACGGATGTAGCCTATGCTAAAGGAAAATGTGAACAGACTCACAGACTTCCGCAAGCATGATGGCAATAGCTTATCTTGACTTTGTCAAGTTAAGCTAAAAATGAATTTTTTGAAAATTATTTGACAAAATATCATGCAAATTTGTCAGTGGCCAAAGATGGACCTTCCCGAACATTAACCCTTTACCCAACGCAGACGATATCAAAATTTATTATTTTAAATATCATTTTTTAAATTTTTTCAAAAAATTTCAACAAAATCATATCATGTGACCCCTCTTTGGAACGAGCTAAATGAGCTCGTTCCAAAGAGGGGTCACATGATATGGTTTTGTTGAAATTTTGTGAAAAATAATATTTTTTCAGCTGCTGAATTTGCATATTCCGCGGGCGGATGCGGGCGATTCGTTGGGTAAAGGGTTAAGGCAGATCACAACATGGGTGGAGGATGAGAGTGAGGAATTAATAACCTGAGGCACGTGAAAAACTCCAACAAGGGTGGTTGATTCCTGCCCTTCATCCACTACCCAAGTTGTGTTCTGTATTTACCAGTATACCACGGTTAAACAGGAATTAAGTTGATGAAGCTGAAATTTTTAAGAAAAATATCACGATCGAAGGTCTGTTTACATTCTTGTTTGACACTGTTTTCTGTTGAAGCATTTCATTCGTGCCATAATTTCACTCGAATGCATAACGACCAATAAGATGTTCTTACATCATGTTTGTACAAGTAGGCCAGATTCCATATGAGGTGTACCTAGCATACTACTCAATGTTTGTATTGTATTAGGTAACATTGTATAAACACACAGTAATCATGGTATTAAAATGGTTTGTGAATAGCATGCCTATAAGCTTACCCAAAAGAAGACACTTGGTTGGATCATTTGAGTCCAGATACAATGAACAATTGGTTTCAAAATATTGACCACATTCTTTCTTGAAATCTTCACATAAACTTCGACAAGGATGCACCACTTCTCCATCCTCACATTTCGGGAAATAGGATCCACATAGAAATAGAGGACCATTTTCCAAACATAAATTGTACTTGAAATAATTTAAAACCCCTTGGAACTTTTCTGTTGCTGTCTCTATACTCTCATTGAGGAGGTTTGGTGTTGATGTCCAGTTATAAAATGTCTGACAGAACTCCACTTCAAGTGGTTGACAGGAGACTATAACAAAGAAAACTAAATGCTGATTATTTCCCAGCTAAAACAAAAAACATCATTTATCATCTCTGTACTATGTTATTCAGAAAAAACTTAACTGGTAGAGTGTTGTAAGCCCATATTCAGACTTTATTTTGAATTGCAAGTACTGCAGCTTAACCCTTTACCCAACAAATTGCCCGCATCCACCCGCGTAATATGCAAATTTAGCAGTTGAAAAAGTATTATATTTTCAAAAAATTTCAACAAAACCATATCATGTGACCCCTCGTTGGAACGAGCTCGTCGAGCTCATTCCAACGAGGGGTCACATGATATGGTTTTGTTGAAATTTTTTGAAAAATTTAAAAAAATTATATTTAAAATAATAAATTTTGATATCGTCTGCGTTGGGTAAAGGGTTAAAGGCCTCATACTCTGTAGATGTGCTTTATATGATCTTTGAAATGAATTTATTTAATCTGTAGTGATTTATCTTGTTATAATTTATGTGATGTGCCCACTCTCCCCTGAATTGTTACAAAGCAAAAATATGTGAACCAATTTTGATGACCAAAAATAATTTAGCACTCTACCAGTTAAGAGACTCTGCATCTCTTAACTTGATTTCTTGGTTTGTAGAAATAAAAATAAAAAATATATCACAAAGATTTAGGCTATTCATTGTAAGATCAAAAACTTTGTTTCTCAGAAACTTCCCTCGTCATGGACATATTCTTCAGAAAAATCCTTCATGATCAAAATTCTCCAAAAAGTTCTTTTTCTCCCTTTTTAGGCAATTAAAAAGAAATGCTGGGTTCTCAGGCACTTCCCTCGGCAGTGAAAAGCTGCCTCATCATTTCATTTTTATTAGAAGGAAATCTCTTAATTATTTTGCACTTGTTGAAAAATTTTTTTGATTAACTATGTCTTGTTTGATAAAGCTTGCTGAGCTCTGCCAAACAAGATATAGTTGGTTAAATTTGCAACTGCAATATGGGAAACTTTCACCGCTGAAAAAAAAATGTTTTCTCCATATAATAGTGTAACAGTTAAAATTTTTAATTCCAATTATTTTCAGGGCTGTTTAAAATTTATTTATATTTATTAGTGTTTAAGGTCACATACTTATGCACAGTGGCTAATCGTGACCGTGACAGTTTTACGGGTGGAGGAAGCCGGAGAACCCGGAGAGAACCACCGAGCATCGATGAACAACTGTCAGCTCTTCAACATACTAACTCTGTTTAAGCTCCGCTAAAGCAGGGTTACAGCGGTTGAAGACATGTGCACCACTGACAAGCAGTACGTCTTAGTACACGGCATCATCGTACCCCCATGTAGGCAACCGGGATAAAGTGCCTTGCCCAAGGACACAACGCGGGTCGTCCCGGATGGCAATCGAACTTGGGACCTCTAGCTTAGAAGCCCAATAGTCTACCACTGAGCCACCATGCTCCCGACTGTTTAAAAACTTAAATTTTTAATTTAAAAACTTAAAAAAAAGCCTCCCTTCCTCATCATGAAATTGAGAGAAAATTGCCAGAGAAACAAGAAATTTCTTTAATAGGCCTAACCTTATCTTGTCTGAATTGGTAACTTCAGTCTTGTGAAGTAGTCAGTTTCGAAGAGCCATATGAATGTACAACAGGCAAAAAGACTTATGAATAAAAGAATTAACTTATGATTTTAAATTCATACGGATCAGAAGAAATAAAAATTAAAAGTCTCCCTACCTCATCTGTTTTTCAAAACAAAAACGCCTGAGAAGATAGTTTTTTATATTTTGGCCTTAGTTTCACATTTCAAACTTAGTTTGTTTTCAGAGAGTGAAATGATAAAAGGCCTCTTAAAAAATTTAGAAGCCCTCAAATAATTTTGTTCTAGACCAATTACCAAAGTAATATTGACAAGCTTAAGTCAATCACAACACCAAATATCATTCAAATCGGAGTAGCAGTGGCTAAGATACATGGGAAAATGTTGGTACGGATGGACGGATGAACGGCAAGACAAATGGGCAAATGGACAAACAGATGAACAGATGGATGGCGGTCTCCACTAGATGACCCTTTGACTTATTAAGTCAGGGGCATAATAATATAGATAAAAAGGGAGGGAGATGACTAAAATAAGCACTATGTTTTCTGTTAAATCCCTTCACTATAGGGCTTATCATATTCACTGTATACTGCCTACCATGTTCTATGTATCTACAATTATGTTGTTTTATTTTTGTTTGTATAAAATGATGTATGCATGTATACAGATATTTTCAATAAATATTGTTTAAACTAGATAAAAAGTGTTTTTGACATCTTGGAAACTTTCCCAACCAAGAAACCTGTTCCCCTGGCTTGAAAAATCAGTTCACTAATCCACTTTCAACCATTACTCTTTATCTTGATATTAGCCATGAGCCTTTCCATTTATGTCATTAAACTGATTAAATTACCTCTTTACCTAACATGACTAGTAGATGACACAAACAGAGATGAAAGTGGGCATTGATGAAATTGATTGAAAATCTCGGCTGAAGGCCAAGCAGCTCGGCCAAAGGCTGAGTAAGGGAATAAAGAAAAGTGGGTTTTTCCCCTTTCGCTGGTAGGGTTTTGGGGTTCTCCGTCAAGAAAATTTGGAAAATTAGATCCTCTGAGATTGCATCTAGTGGCATTCTGAGCTTATTTTATAATAAAATATAGTGAATCAAATGGTTTTGCCGAAGGCGTACAGGGACGATTTGGGGAGCAAGCCCCTTTCGACCCTCATTATCTGTAGAATTTTGAAGTGTCAGACCGTGGTAAAGGAGGAAAAGTTGTGGGTTGTTAGCGGCGCTTGTGTCTTTTCTGCTTCTTTTTCAGAGGTGGAGGTTTGGAAGGAGAGACAGTGGTAGTTGGTGTTGTTGGTGGGCTGCCTGATGGTGGTTGCTGGGTTGTGTAGGGTCTGGTCCTAGCCGAGTCTGGAGTGGTTGTGGGTGATTGCTGAGTCTTTTGTTGTTGTAGGTTTCTGGCGTCTATTAGTTTATTGGCTTCTTCAATTTATTGGAGGAGTAGTTGGTACTTCCTGTCCATCTCTTGTCTGTGAAGGTCCCCTTGTATTTTGTTTTCCCGTAAGATGTTCTCCAGCCTGTCGTCTGCGTCCTGGCATTCTGGTTTAGAAGGAAGAGGCCAGTGGGGATCAGGAAGAGGCGAGAAGGCAGCTTCCATTTCCACCTCAGTCTCCACAGACTCTTCCACATCCGACAATACCGGCTGGGAAGCCGACATTTGGATGGGGCTGTCTGTGGGAGTGGGAGGGGAAGTGGTGGCCGCCTCTGGCTCTTTCTTTTCCTCACCGTTCTCTTTCTTCATCTCCAAGAATGCCTCCAAGCGTCGGGAATCCCTCCGCTTGGTGGACAGGCTCTTCTTTCTTCTCTTTCTCTTTTCAGGGCCTCCTGACCTACTCGGGTGAGGACCAGTGTGAGAGGGGGATCCTCCCATCAAAGGTACTACCTCTCCCCGAGGAGGGTGGTAATTCTTTCTCTTCTTCAACCTTGAATTCAAGGTTCAGATGAACGCTCTTGCCTATCTCCTGGATAGTGCAGGTGATAGGGCAAGAGACGCCCAGAGCTGCTATCGTTCTCTTCATTCGCGCTGGTAGTTCCAGTGTTTTCATAATTAAGATTGTAATTAGGATGCTCGCACTCTGAGTTCAGTTGACGCTCGCACTCTGAGTTCAGTTGTGTGGTTAGACTATGACTGACTGATAAAATATAGTCTGACAGAAACGTCTTTTGCACTGAAAACTTTCTTTGAAAACAAGCAAAAACACAGGGTGTATTAATGCTATAGAAAATGTAAGGTAAGCTCATTTACATGACAACTGAATCCACTGAATATAAATGTATCATTGAAAATGCTCAGTAAAATTACTCAGTGTACAACACACATATGACAGGTAGATGACCTTTGTTGTGCTGGTTAGAAATTGTGACAATTACTCAGAATAAATCATTACATGGTCTATTGAGCGACTTGGGATAGGTAATGATTAATTCTAAGTAATTCTCAGATAAAACATTCCCATGGATAAATGTGTTTTTATCAATCTAATGTCATAGTTGTATGTTGAATAGCCACTTTGCCATTAAATATTATTCAATTAATGTGTGTATTCAATTAAATCAACGTAGACTCTAAAAGTTGTTTGGCATAATGGTTTGGGTGATGAAAGCTGAAAATGCGTTCAAATTTTCTATTTACCTCAAACATATTCAATGCCACTTCATGACTCCTCTTACAGCCGTTTTAGAAACACAATTTTACTCTGTTCATCATACAAGTACCAATATTTACAAATGGCTTAACTCTTTGTTTCCGTTGATTTGAACACATTGCGGCTTTGTGAATATTATCTGGAGCTCCATATGACAGATCACAGGTTGGAGGACTCTCACCACCACCCACTAAAACTTTTGGAGTATTCACACTTTGTTCCAACATTTTTACATTCAAAATTGTTGGCGGCATTGACTGATTGTTAATTACTGTTTTTCATTGTCTCTAATGGAGGGCAGACTGTTAATGTGTTTTTATACATTCCTTCCGTTCATTGGCCTAGTTCATTTCTTTATTACACCACACACATCTGGCGATCCCAGGCTGATTAATTTTTCTTAAGTAATCAGATAAAAAGTTGCCATTTACATCTTTCTCCTATGTCCAGACCATCCAAAATTTATTCTTAATACTAGAATTGATTTTCGACGCATGGTCCTAATTTTTAACATCCATCGCCATAAATCTAAATTCGAATCACTATTTAAAACTTTCTTGTAGTATGGCTGGCACAAGTTCCAAATTTAAGAAAACAATAGAACAACCTGTTACACACACAGCCATTGGCCACTTCATTAAGATGAGCCAATCATGTGTTGTGTTATGGCGGCAGTTGATTTTTAACCTCGCAGTTTATTATGAGTAAAAATACAGAAGTAAAACCCGAACCAAAAAAATAATGAAATTGCGGAATTCCGTCAAATACCGGAAAACTTTCATCTCTGGACACAAACCTTCGTAAATAATTAAAACTTTATAAATTTTTTGCTTTAGCTCTTTCAACACGAGAGACCGCTTTTCTGGTCCACGAACACGATACATCATAATTCCATTACGTAGGATGGCTACTAAGTGAACGTGTGTGGTAGAACAAATTAATATTTTCAATGTGCAGCCGGAAGGCTTGCATGTTGAAAATATTAATTGCTCTACCCCCAAATAATGGATATGGACTCTTCCAATTTCTGCCATTTAACTGGCATGAAAGATACCAACAGTGTTGAAAGGGTTAATTCAACTCTTATGACTAATCATTGGAACAAGTTATGTTTTGGAAGCAAAAATCGATAAAAAAAATTTTTTAAATTTGAATGGCTATTTTTATGGCATTGGGCAAATTTGGTTGGTACATTCGGTCAAGTTAAAATCCTTAGTGCATTATGGGAAAAATTTGTATCTTGAAATTTTGGTATTTTGACATCAGTGTGCAGGGATATTAACCCTCCACCTAATGAATCGCCCGCATCCATTTGTAAATTGAGAAGTTGAAAAAAATTAATTTTTCTAAATATTTCAACAAAACTATATCATGTGATCCCTCATTCCAATGAGGGATAACATGATATGGTTTTGTTGAAATTGTTTTGGAACAAGCAAATTCAGTGAATTCATGACTCCCGCTGGGCAGCAGTTTCAATGCATTATTGCATCCAGTGGAATACAGTTGAGTTGCAAGTGGAAGTTTATTAGAAGAGACTGAACAGACAGTGCTTCAGACAGTGGTTATCAGATTTACCTTCACGGAGGTCATTGTCAAAGCAAGTAAAGTGATGTGGAGCATAACTGTGAGAATCACTAAAAATTAAGACTGTATGATAAGACATATTACATTAAACTGATGTGATGTGAAGTGTTAACCAACCTGTAAAGCTTGTGATTGGAAGTTAATGAAACCTTGGAAGTGATGTCCAGATAATATGGTGGTCTGTATATGGTACTGGGAGAGTCTGACTTTGTAGAGTTGCAAAAGAAGTAATGATGAAGTCCAAAATGTTGCCATGAAAATGAGTAGGTTCATTCACAATCTGCAGAAAGTTATACCGATGAAGAAAAGTGGTACAATGTGAATTTGACGGATCCATGTTGAAGTCACCAAGAAGCATTGAAATCGGATGACTCTAAGGATAGTTTGAGTCTGGAAACCATCAGCCAATCAAATTTAAGGAACCTAATTAAATCGACTGACTGTAAGGAAAGTTAGAGTCTGGAAACGAAAAACACGGAAGGTGTGCACTTACTGTGTATTAGTAGTAGCACTGAATAAATCAAAGTTTCCCTAATTTGCATAATTTTTGCACGAGAACAAAACCCATACAAAATGCGATGTATTGCATGTTACTAAACATTCATACAAATATTTATTCAAATCCAAACTTTCATATAGAATTTCTGTACAAAAAACTGATTACATCCAATTTCGGAACAAAATGGCCACTGGCAGCCATCCTGAATTTTGGACCAAACCCCAAAACACATTCTGGTCTCACAACAAAGATACCCAAGAAGTTTCGGTTCATAAATACGGCTTTTAGTCCAAGGTGCGTTGACGCACGGGGCAGACGTTCCGGAGAAGCAGACGGACAGATTTTCGGTACAAAATTTCCCACTTTCGAATTTAACCTAGGTATTGATAAAAGTAATCCATATATGAAATTTCATCGAAATCGGTTGATTTTAAGGGAAGTTACAGTCTGGAAACTGTCAGCCAATCAAATTTCAGCAACCTAATTAAATATGGGTGGAAAATGCCCATATTCACACTTGGACCCACAAATGATGAAAGTGATCTACTACCCAAATTTCATCGAAATCCGGTCACAGTAAGGTAAGTTACAGTCTTGAAACGAAAAACACGGAAGGACAGAAGGACACCACAAATTTAATATCTTCCATTTTTTCAAAAAGCGGGAGACAAAAATTAAAAAAAAATAGTAATTAAAATAATAAATTTTGATATTCTCTTGTGTTGGGTAAAGGGTTAACTAAATTAGAAGATGGCCAGTTTTCTGTTGAAATGAAATGCACATTTACTCAAATTTGAAGTATTATGGATCATATGGATGTTAATCATCGATTCTCTAAGATAAATATTTTACTGCTTATATAAGAAGCATTACTGATGGGGAACAGAAAGTTTGGTTTGCTTAAAATTTGAAGTATTGTGGATCAAAGATTACAACTTACCATTACTTGTTTGTGGGCTGGTTGGTTTTGTTGTCAATTCAGTTGTTGTTGTAGTTTCTGTCACTGTTGTAGACTCAGGTGTTGAAGTTGTTCTCTCTAGATTAAAAAATCTTTTAAATATTAATTCTGTGCTTAAATAAAACCTGGTTTTAAACTTTATACATAAATGTTTGCAATGCCCCACTGCTTTTAATATTACAGAGACATATTGGGGCCGTGTTGAAAAATGTTGGAAGATGAGATGTTCATTGCCTATGATAACTGTAAAATTGACACCCTACTTGATTCACAGTACACTACTTTTTTGTGGGGGGAGGGGGGAGGGAGGAGGAAGGGTGGATTTCACCCTCACTCAAGTTTTGTTTGGAAATTTGCAGACTGGTCAGAAAATTGTTTTGGCCTATAGTCCTTGTTCATACACGTGAAACTGCAAAGTACAAAGAAAATGGACAGTTTTCTGTTGAAGCTGAAGAGACTGCATCTTTTTGACATCCTTTTTCCTCCAAATTTCCAAGCTAGGTGAGGATACATCCTCACTTAATACAGGGTCAAAGCCACCAATTGTTCTGACAGAAAAAAAGCGATACAATGCATCACAATGTTCCACAAATAATTTGTTAATTTTTGTCAAAAAAAAAGGTTTTGTCCCCCATCACAAAAATATAGCTATACCACTGGTATCAAACCTACCTGTCCTATCACTGCTTTATTAATGCTAAAATTTTATAAATTTACAGTAAAGTCGAAAAAATATTTGAAGATAAGAGCAAAAAAAAAACAAGCCCTTCTAAAATTTGGCTGTGTAAAAAATACATTTTGGATGACAACATACATTTCCATCCCCGAGATTTACAAGGTCCACACGTTTAGGTAGGCGAGGATTACCTATTTTTGTGACAAACGTGTACTTGTACAAGTATTAGATTATTTATTCAAATAACTCTAAATTTTCTGAAATGGATAATTAAGCAAGGTAATCAACTACTAAATTAAATTATAAGAATTGATATGAATTAACTGACACTTTATAAGTGTATGAATGTGTGACTGGAGTGCTAAGTTCTTTATAAAGTACTATTCACTTCACACAACTTAACATGCCTTTCCCACATTCATACTGTGACAAAGCAACAGATAATTAATTTAATTTAAAGGACTGCTGGAGCATAAGTGAAAAATGTTGTAACTCAATCTACCTCCCTCCAAATGGCATCAGGTCAAACAACACTTGTAATTCCTCCCATCAATGACATTTGATGCCATGAAATCTATTACATTGTGAATGTAATCACAGTGTAACAGCTTTCACTTCAGTAAACGTCATGGCCTCATGGGGTTTATCTAGCATGAAAATTAGTTATACGGTATAAATTTTCCAATATCAGCACTTGTTTTTTTTTTTTTATGAATAATAACTAAAATATGTTACAAATATTCAGTGTGTTCTGCTGTGTAAAATGTGCACATTATCAACATATTCCTTTTTTGCAGCCATCAAAGTACAGTGGAACCCTGTTAATTGAATAGCGACTTTGCCAATGAAAAAATTATTCAATTAACACAAGTATTCAATTAACAGGGATTGTGCCTCTTTCCAGTATTCCAGAGAAAAACTTAGCATTTATTCTATTATATCATGCAGAGCGGAAACCAACACTGATAAAAATTGAAGTTCAAAGTCACTGTCCGCTTGACCTTTTACAAAATGATCCCACAATGAATAGGGTTCTTCCACCCTTCATGTCTAACCCACATGCTAAGATTGGCTTCAGTCGGCCAAGTGAAACTTTAATTACAGAGCGGAAACCAACACTGGTAGAAATTAAAGTCACTGACTTTGACCTTTGGCAAAAAAAATAAATAGGGTTCTTTCTCTCATCATGCCTAACCCACAAGCCAAGTTTGGGTTCAGTCGGCCAAGCGGAACATTAATTAGAGCGGAAACCAACACTAATAGAAAAATTAAATTTCAAGGTCACTGTGACCTTGACCTTTGGCACAACGATCCCAAAATAGTTCTTCCTCTCATCATGCTTAATCCACATGCCAAGTTTGGGTTCAGTTGGCCAAGCAGAATTTTAGTTAGAGAGCAGAAACCAACTCCGTCTACTGATGGACGAATGGATGGACAAAGAACAGACAGCACCGAGGCTATATCTCCCTGAAGGTACAGACATTTTTGTATGGACATACTGGACACTGTATTAAAATTGTACTTCAGTAAACTTCTGTGCATATTATTTTTCCTTCTGAAATATATATAGAATGTATACAAAAATGAATTTTTTGAAAATTACTTGACAAAATACTATGCAAATTTGTCAGTGGCCAAAGATGGACCTTCCCGAACATTAAGGCAGATCACAATATGGGTAGAGTATGAGAGTGAGGAATTAATGACCTGAGGAATGTCAGATTCTATGCGGGGTGTACCTAGCATACTACTCAATGTCTGTATTGTATCGGGTAACGTTGTATACACACAGCAATCATGGTATTAAAATGGTTTGTGAATAGCATGCCTATAAGCTTACCCAAAAGAAGACACTTCGTTGGATCATTTGAGTCTAGATACAATGAACAATTGGTTTCAAAATATTGACCACATTCTTTCTTGAAATCTTCGCATAAACTTCGACAAGGATGCACCACTTCTCCATCCTCACATTTCGGGAAATGGGATCCACATAGAAATAGAGGACCATTTTCCAAACATAAATTGTACTTGAAATAATTTAAAACCCCTTGGAATTTTTCTGTTGCTGTCTCTATACTCTCATTGAGGAGGTTGGGTGTTGATGTCCAGTTATAAAATGTCTGACAGAACTCCACTTCAAGTGGTTGACAGGAGACTATAACAAAGAAAACTAAATGCTGATTATTTCCCAGCTAAAACAAAAAACATCATTTATCATCTCTGTACTATGTTATTCAGAAAAACTTAACTGGTAGAGTGCAGGAAGCCCATATTCAGACTTTATTTTGAATTGCAAGTACTGCAGCTTAAAGGCCTCATACTCTGTAGATGTGCTTTATATGATTTTTGAAATGAATTTATTTTGTCTGTAGTGATTTATCTTGTTATAATTTATGTGATAGTGCCCATTAGCACTCTCCCCTGAATTGTTACAAAGAAAAAAATATGTGAACCAATTTTGATAATCAAAAATAATTTAGCACTAAGAGACTCTGCATCTCTTATCTTGATTTCCAGGTTTGCAGAAATATAAAAATAAAAAATTTTAAAAACATGTCACAAACATTTAGGCTATTCATTGTTAAGATCATTTAAGAAAAACCTTATTTCTCAAGAACTTCCCTCGTCATGGACATTTTCTGCAGAAAAATCTTTCCTCATCATCAAAATTCTCCAAAAAGTTCTTTTTCTCCCGTTTTAGGCAATTAAAAAGAAATACTGGGTTCTCAGACACTTCCCTCGTCAGTGAAAAGCTGCCTTATCATTTCTTTTTTATTACCTGAAAATCTTTTATTTTGCACTTGTTGAACAAATTTTTGATTAACTATGTCTTGTTTTATAGAGCTTTCTGAGCTCTGCCAAACAAGATATAGTTGGTTAAATTTGCAACTGCAATATGGGAAAGTTTCACCACTGAAAAAAAATGTTTTCTCCATATAATAATGTAAGTAGTTAAAAGTTTTAATTCCAATTATTTTCAGGACTGTTTAAAAACTTAAATTTTTATTAAAACTTAAAAAAAAATCTCCCTCCCTCCCTCATCATGAAATTGAGAGAAAATTGCCAAAGAAACAAGAAATTTCTTTAATAGGCCTAACCTGATTTTGTCTGAATTGGTAACTTCAGTCTTGTGAAATGGTCAGCTTCAAAGAGCCATATGAATGTACAACAGGCAAAACGACTTATGAATAAAAGAATTAACTTATGATTTTAAATTCATACGAATCAGAAGAGATAACAAGAGGCGCCAGGGGGCCTGAGGGCGCTCACCTGACATGGTAGTCTAAATATCAAACCAGGGACTTGACTTGAATAAGCTGCATATGCCCCTCCTAAGAAAAGCATATACCAACTAGATGAAGTGATTGTGCCCACACAATACACAGGATTTTCCTTCTATTTTCAGTTCCTGCACTTTTACGTTCCAAAATTGAGATAAACGCATAAAAAAATGTTTGTTTTTTTATTTTTGTTCAGAAATTTTCGAAGTCCCAAACAAAATATTTTCAGACAAAAATTTTTTCTTCTTAAAATCGACCAAAACGCATAAAAAACAAAAAAAACTAATTTCCGGATTTTGGTCCAAAATTTCTAAGTCCCACCCAATGTAAAAAAAAAAAAAATTGTTTTTGTCTTAAAATTGACCAAAATGCATAAAAACAAAAAACTCATTTCTGGATTTTGATCCAAAATTTTCTAAGTCTCACCCGGATCCAAAATTTTCGCTTTAAAAAAAAAAAAAATTTTGTCTTAAAATTGATTGAAATGCATAAAAAACCCCAAAACTCATTTTCCGGATTTTGGTAAAAAATTTCTATGTCCGGACCGAGACCCCAAATTTTCAGCCTAAATATGAACCCAGGGACTTGGCTTGAACAAACTTGAACCTCACCCCCCTAAGCATGCTGCATACCAAATATCAAAAGATTCTTATTGGTAGATCTGAAGAAGAAGATTTTTAAAGAATTTTCCTCATACTACACTAATTTGAACATTTGGAATCCCATATGGGACCCAAATATTGACCGAGGGATTTGATTTCAACAAATATGTGAATCAATGTTCCAAAGATGTTATATGTAAAATATGAAAGCGTTTGGAACAGAGGTTTGGAAGCAAATGATTCTTTAATTTTTTCCCATTGCCCACAGTGTTAAAAAATGCTGACTCAGCATTTTTTCAAAGTCCCGAAAAAGTACCTTATGACAAAACCGATGGCAATTTTTTTTTACCATTCCTTTCTGTTGGTCCCAAGAAAGCCTCACACCAAATAAAATTCTCAGTGCCACGCAGTTTTGGAGATATGGATGTTTTTGGTTTTTTTTCTATTTTTGGCTCCAGAGATTCCCACGGGGCTGCAAGAAAAAAAATTGGGGGCATAAATCAAGTACTTATAACCCAATAATACCTCATATTAAATTTGGTTCAAATTGGCCTCTCAGTTCAGAAAATAGAAATTCTGGGCAGGGCAAAAAAATTCTTGCCTCTCTCAGAACAAAGACAAATATTGTCCGTCAAACTTCTCTTGAACAAACTTGAGTCTACACCTCAAATGGAAGCTGAATACCAAATATCAAGTCTCTGCTATGGCTGGTTCATGAGAAGAAGATTTTTAAAATTTTGGCGCTACCCCCTCCACAATATGAGCAGAAACCCAATTTGAAGAAAAACCCAAATGCCCCTATACAACTGCTACTCGTGTGAATTTTCACTGAACTGCAGCCAGTGGCTTGGGAGAAAATGACCCAAACACCACCTTTATGATGTACGACGGACGGCAGACGATGGACAGCGGACAAAAAGTGATCAGAATAGCACACCCTGACTTTCAGTCAGGTGAGCTAAAAATTAAAAGCTTCCCTACCTCATCTGTTTTTCAGAGCAAAAATGCCTGAGAACATAGTTTTTTTATTTTGGCCTTAGTTTCACATTTCAAACTTAGTGTTTTCAGGGAGTGAAATGATAAAAGGCCTCTTTCCCTAATCAAAAATTTCAGGAAATTTGCCTCAGAAACAAGGGGTTTTTTCATAGCCTAACTGTGCCCTTTTATCAAACAATTTTTCATTTTTTAGGTTTTTGCTTCTGTGGTTGAGTTCTGGAAGCCCATATTTCAGCTCTATTATAAGTTAAAGTGTCACAACTTTAAGTCTTCATATTCTGTGGATGCCGTTCATATTATCTTGGAGGTGCATTTGTGTGAACTTGCCTTGCTAAAATTATTGGGAATGTGTCTTGGCTAATATTTATGGGAAAGTGTTTTGGCTAAAATTTATGGTGGGAAAGTGTCGAGGCCAATAAAATGTCTTCCAATAAACTGTAATAATTCGAAGACAACTTAAAAAATTTATAAGCCCCCAAATAATTTTGTTCTAGACCAATTACCAAAGAAATATTGATAAGCTAAAGTTTTAGACTGCAGTACTCGAGAAATTAGCAATCCAGAATACCATATCTTCTTTGCTACTTCTTCTTCCAATGATGGTATAAAAAAAAAAATTCTTGTTTCTCAGATAATTTTTCGTTAATTTTTTAATGTGTGACATTTTTCTTGGTTTGCAGTGCTTTCCAAAATTAGTAAGAAATCACAAGACTTTAAAATTTTACCATTTTCGAGTGACGTATAGTTATCTGCATGTGTTTGCAATAAAGCATGATTCAAATACAGTGTATATTTATTGTATTTTTGTAAATACCCAGTTTGCTCTGTTCAGAAAAAAATATTTATGTGCAACAAAATAAATTTAATTTTAACATGTTAATTTGTTCATGTTGTAATTAATTGTCATATTTGAATATTTCCTAAACATTGGAACAGGGAAATTAAAGGAAGGAGCAAGCTAGAAATAACATTTCTATTTTTATTGGTATTTGGAATCATGATATCAACCTACCTGCACTATTTATAGATAACAAAGACAGAGTAGTGAAATATCAACTCGATTTTGATAAAAAAAGAATAGATCGGCATTACTGTAGAATATCAATACTTCTGACAAGTGACTTAGACAATTAAATTACCAAATTTTTTCTGTCAAATAATAATGCTGTTTCCTGGAACAAGGTTCCTCTACTCGACTTGCTCTACAGCATCCTTGATAGGTACTTGCTTAACCACCCTGCACACTGATGTCATAATATCAAAATTTGAACTTGCAAATATTTCCCATAATGCAACCAGGAATTTAGCCAATTAATTCTTGTTCGAGCTCTCAAAGAGCTCTATCAAATGAGACTGAACTGGTTAAATTCCTTGTTGCAAAAATTGCCCTCTGAAATTTCAGTACTCTGACATCAGTGTGCAGATAGTTAAACTGGGAGTTTGATCTGCAATGGCCCGATTTGCTGCCCAGGGGCACTCAAGTACTCTCATCCACTAGCATCACAGACAATTGGTGTAAGCTTTGAGCAACTGGAGCGACACAGTACAAGTCAGGTTTCATAAGGCTGATCCAATGCTTTGTGGTGACCACTGTTGGGAAGGCGAACTGGCCAACAGTGTACCACAACACTAACTTTTATATGCCTAGTCCAGTGTTATCAAAGCTAGAAAGTGGGTCATGATTCTGAAAGTTTACAAAAAGTATATAGAGGCAGTTCAAATAAATCTACAGTTGTTCCTTGCAGGTCAAGTAATGTAGGTATTATTTATTATTTATTGGTGTTTATGGTCACATATTTCTGCACAATGGCTAATCATGACCTCAACAAGAGTATCCAGAGATAACCACCAAGCAATGGTGAGCAACTGTCAGCTCAACATACTAACTCCACACAAGCAGGGTTAGCATTGGTTGAAGACAGGTGCACCATCGACATGCAGTACGTCTTAGTACACAATATCACCAATCCCCTCATGTGGGCAATGGGGGTGAGTAATATAGGTAAATATCAAAGTAAGAAATAAACAAAACAAATTCAAGAGGCTGGATTTCTTCTACACTTGAGCGGTATTGAAATTTCAAGTTCGGTTATGGTATCTGTATTTTAAAATGAATTATCTCGGCATCGGTGCAGTATTGGGTGTCAGCAACATACAGGTACTCACACCAAAACCATATCAAATTGGATTTTTGATATACTGCCCAGCTATTGTTCAACATTTTAAAGCAGACAAAGCCGCCAAAGTGTCAAAATGTTGGAAGCAACATGGACACTAACCATCAGTCATCTAATGTAACAAAAAATCTGAGTGAAAATACCCACTGGGTATTTTCTCTCAGCTTCTCTGTTACATAAAATACCCAGTGATGACTGCGTTTAGAATACACAGTCCATGGGCTCTTCTTGTCATGAATTATGCTTCATTTTCTGTTGTTATCCTTTTAGTTCTTAAGTTGTGTTGAAAATATTTTTCAATACCAAAATTTCAGTATTTTGAGATTCAATCAGTACGATAAATCGATATTGGTTTGAAACCGATACCGAACAGTATTTACAGTACACCACCACCACCCATCTCTAATTTCTACATAAACATAAGAAATTATGAATGGTATCACCTGAAATTCAATAACAATTTTTGTTAATTTGCCTCTCATAATAATCAGGAAACATTACTGTCAAATGTATACAAAAAATCACTACACCAATTTTTCCCATCCAAAACAAAGCTGATTACCCCAAAACATCTCACTGACAATCTTGAGACATGAATTGGAAAAAAACCTTTAAGTCATTCTGGAATAGCTATAAAATGATTAAAAAACAGTGAAAGGGTAACAATAAGAGAGAATGTATATTTTGGTTACAAATACCTTCCCTACCAAGCTCCCAGATCAAATTAGGTCAATCAGTTGCATCAGCTATCATCAGCTCGAGAAGACGTTGGTAGTGCAGGCAATAGCTTCTAGGTTCTATTTAACCTAAAGAGCAGAAGCAGTTTATTGCAGCTAACATTTTTTGCTCCAGCAATAAGTAAATCTGCTCATTAAAACCAAATAAAGTGACAGCTAATGTGATGGGTTGTAAATTTATACAAAATTTGTGAATGCAATGGTGCATAAAGCCAGTGACAATTCTACAGCATAATGGAACTAATTCCTGAAAAAAAATATATAGAGTATTTAATGTTGCATGTTCTATTGAGATGCATTGCACTTGACCATTGTTACAGATATGATACTGTCACTCTGCTATTCTGACAGGTGAAAGATAGTTTCAGAGAGTTTGACCTTGAGATGCATTGGTTAAGGACAGGACCTTTGGCCTTCTAGGAGAGAAAAGTTTTACTCCTTTACCTAATGTAATGGCAAAATCTGGCCAAGTGTGGTGGAAGCAGGGAGGGGAGAGATTAGGCAGGCAGGGGAGGGGGCAATGGATGGGGGTGAGGGTGGGTGGGGGAGTGTGTGCCCTTTTTCTAAGAACAATAACTGCAAAACTCTTGTGTATTCATTTTTAACATACTTTACATGAGTTCTTAAGATTTATATGTTATATATTGTCCCTTCAGTGGAACAAGGTGCATCTGCAATGCTTTACCATTGCAAATGGCACCTTGTTCCATGCAAAGGGTGATATATAATGTCAAAACTATTGATTGTCAATTTATGATTTTTGATAGATACGCTGTAAACTCCCAGTCTTAATGCATACCCAGAGTCAGGTGCCCTTTCTGAAGCCTCTGGCTCCCTT
Organism: Pictodentalium vernedei; assembly: GCA_031216915.1. NCBI lineage: Eukaryota > Metazoa > Mollusca > Scaphopoda > Dentaliida > Dentaliidae > Pictodentalium > Pictodentalium vernedei. The sequence continues at coordinate 66,777,988 of CM062291.1, read as the reverse complement.
GCCCTCAGATGCTTCTGGTGCCATCTGTATATGGACAAAACTTGATGCACAAAAATCACAAATCAAATTTTATTATTTTTGTCAATTTTTGCCTCCAAAACAAAGCTTATGACTACTCACATGAACATTCCAATGAGAGGTCTCAGCTATGTTTATGAGAGAGAAAAAATGGAAATATTTAGTTACTTGGGAATTTTTTTTGAAAATGTCTGCTTGTCATGTTAGGTAAAGGATTAGAATCATGGTATTTGAATGGTATCCTCTTCAAATAATGCTGTGGTGGAGGCTTTTTATCTTCAAAAATTTACATAAAAATGGTCTGAAAGAACGAAACTGTATGGAAATCAACAGTTACTTAAGGTTCAATATCATCTATTTGGGTTTACTTTCTCTTTGGACTTACCAGACGCCGTTGTGGTCGATGCTGTGGTTGATGTTACAGATTCTGAGGTAGATTCTGTTGTTGTTGAGTATGATGATGATGATGGTGATTCTGTTGATATTTCTGTGGATGTGACTGTTGATGTTTCTGTGGATGGTAATGACGATGATGAAGTGGTCGATTCTGGTGAATGACCTGAAAATAATAAAACAAATGAGGTCATTCTCAAGGTCTTGATACAGTGTTGATACTAAAAGTAATATTGGCATGAATGGACACATTATAAGTCAGCAATGAAAATATGTATTTTATTATTTCTAGCTAGGTCAAAACTCAAGCTATTTAGGATATAGAAATCAAGAAAAAATAAACAGCTGCGCCATGAGTATACATGTGTACTTGTCAGGTTACATATACTTGCCACCAAAAAATCATGAAAATTGCTCAAAGTCCAACATGTGGAAAATTGCCTATATTTTGATGAATAACGTCCCATAACTCTGGAATGACAAATCAGACAGCGACACAAATCGAAAGGGAGATTCCTTCTATCAACATATACTTGCAACCAAAAAATCATGAAAATTGCTCCAAGCATTTTCAAGTTATTGTTCGACATGTGAAAAATAAAGTCCCATAACTCTGGAATGAAAAAACAAACGGAGACACCAACTGAAAGGGAGCTTCCTTCCATCAACATAAACCACCTACCAAAAAATCGTGAAAATCTCTCAAAGCGTTCTCGAGTTATCGTACGACGTGTAAAAAATCAACAATTTTCTAAGTAATAAAGTCCCATAACTCTGGAATGACTAATCGAATGGCGACACTAAACGAAAGGGAGCTTCCCTCCATCGATATACACCACCTACCCAAAAATCACGAAAATCTCTCAAAGCGTTCCTGAGTTATCATATGACATGTAAATGAAAGTGTCAATGACACTGTAGCTCAACTTGTCAAGACAAAGACATGTACATGTATAGTATGTGACACAGCAATGACAAACATCTAGGTAATGACCTGATAACAAAGGTACATATAAAGTATTGTAACGGTCTGTACATAAATACTGACCGTTGCCTGTAACAAATGTATAGGTAAAGTATTGTAAAGGTGGATGACAGTCAGATGCTGAACTAGAAAAAATCTTTGAGTCCCAGAGTGGGTCTGACTGAACCCCAAAATATTTGTTCTCATAGCACAGTGATAACAAAGGCACCCCAAAACACACTCGTTCCTGTCCCAAGGTGAAAACAAAAGTACTCAAGAAGTTTTGTGAAGATCAGTTCATAAATACGAGCTGTATAGAACTTGTGACAAAAAACTGATTGGACCTAATTTCGGTACAAAATGGCCACTGGCAGCCATCTTGAATTTTGGACCGTACCCAGAAACACTCATTCTCATCCCAAGGAGATAACAAAGGTACCCAAGAAGTTTTGTGAAGATCGGTTCATAAATACAGTCTCTACCCTGAGCCGTATTGACATGTGTGCTTACATTGTGTAAGTAGCACTGAATAAATCAAAGTTCATCTAATTTGCATAATTTCTGCACGAAAAAAAAACCCTTACAATATGTGATGTATTCCATGTTACTAAACATTCATACAAAAATTTATTAAAATCAGAACTTTCATACAGAAGTTCTATACAAAAGACTGATTGCACTAATTTTGGTACAAAATGGCTGCTGGTGGCCATCTTGAATTTCGGACCACACCCAAAAACACTCGCTCTCATCCCACGGTGATAACAAAGGTACCCAAGAAGTTTCGTAAAGATTGGTTCATAAATATGGCCTCTAGTCTGAGCTGTATAGAAGTTGTGTACAAAAAACTGATTAGACCTAATTTCGGTACAAAATGGCCACTGGCAGCCATCTTGAATTTTAGACCGCACCCAGAAACACTCGTTCTCGTCCCAAGGTGATAACAAAGGTACCCAAGACATTTCGTGAAGATCAGTTCATAAATACAGACTCTAGCCTGAGCCGTATTGACATGTGTACTTACTGTGTGTAAGTCGCACTGAAAAAATCAAAGTTCATCTAATTCGCATAATTTCTGCACGAGAAAAAAACCCGTATTATATGTGATGCATCCCATGGTACTAAACATTCACACAAAAAAATTATTCAAATCAGGGCTTTCATATGGAAGTTCTGTGCAAAAATCTGATTGCACCTAATTTTGTACAAAATGGCTGCCATTGGCCATCTTGAATTTCGGACCAAACCCAAAAACACTCGTTCTCGTCCCACGGTGATACCAAAGGTACCCAAGAAGTTTCGTAAAGATCGGTTCATAAATACGGCCTCTAGCCCAAGCCGTATTGGCATTTGCACTTACAGTGCTGAAAGTAACCCCAAAAAACATCAAAATTAGTCTAATTTGCACAATTTACGTACGAGAAAAAAACCCGTATTATATGTGATGTATCCCATGGTACTAAACATTCATACAAAAAATTATTCAAATCAGAGCTTTCATATGGAAGTTCTGTACAAAAAACAGATTTCTGCATCGTCGGTACAAAATGGCAGCTGGCAGCCATCTTGAATTTCGGACCGCACCCAAAAACACTCGTTCTCGTCCCACGGTCATAACAAAGGTACCCAAGAAGTTTCGTAAAGATCGGTTCATAAATACGGCCTCTAGCCCGAGCCATAGCAGCTTGGCACTTACAGCTCTGAAAGTAACACTAAATAAATCAAAGTCAGTCTAATTTGCATAATTTACGCACGAGAAAAAAACCCGTATTATATGTGATGTATCCCATGGTACTAAACATTTATACAAAACTTTATTCAAATCAGAACTTTCATACAGAAGTTCTGTACAAAAAACTGATTTTTGCATCATCGGTACAAAATGGCCACTAGCAGCCATCTTGAATTTCGGACCACACCTAAAAACACTCGTTCCCGTCCCAGGGTCATAACAAAGGTACACAAGAAGTTTCGTAAAGATCGGTTCATAAATACGACCTCTAGCCCGAGCCATAGCCAATTGTTGACGTACGGACGGACAGACGGACGACGGGCCATGACAATAGCTCAAATTTGACTTCGTCAAAGTTGAGCTAAAAATCAACAATTTTCTAAGTAATAAAGTCCCATAACTCTGGAATGACTAATCGAACGGCAACACTAAACGAAAGGTAGCTTCCCTCCATCGATATACATCACCTACCAAAAAATCACGAAAATCTCTCAAAGCGTTCTCGAGTTATCGTACAACGTGCAAAAAATCAACAATTTTCTAAGTAATAAAGTCCCATAACTCTGGAATGACTAATCGAACGGCAACACTAAACAAAAGGGAGCTTCCCTCCATCGATATACACCACCTATCCAAAAATCACGAAAATCTCTCAAAGCGTTCTTGAGTTATCGTACGACGTGTGACCAGACGGACGGAGACACATGGACAGCGGTATACCATAATACGACCCGTTTTTTCAAAACGGGCATATAAAAATCAAGTACCTGCAAGTTTAGACTGGAAAGTTAGGCTTGCACAACTTGAAATTCAATCATTTATTTAATGACGGTCATTTGAAAGGTTATGGATAGATCTGCAGACATACAAATACAGAGAAAGGAATAGAGCAAGAAATAGGACAATGACCATGACCTTTAACCAATGTGTCTTCTTTATGTACTGATGAACTGACCAGGGTACCCTAAGTTCAACTTATGTGAGAAGTTTGATCACTAGTGTCAGTGATTACATAGTGCCTTCCTTAGCAGTTATTTCTAGGCAAGTCTTGGCTGCCAAAAAAGGCAGCCAAGACTTGCCTACAAACAACTGCAAAACTGTAGGATGTAGACTCTCAATGTGGAACAAAGATCTACAAGTGTTATAATTATTTATTTATTGGTGTTTCACATATTTCTGCACAATGGCTAATGGTAACTGCAACATGGAGATAAAAGACAAGTTTACTCAAATCGTTTATACCCATGCTGCCCATTTTAGAAGACCTCCACCACAAGCATTTGTGACTGGGTGATATTTTACCAATAAAACAGAGCTTGTTTATCATGGCAAACAAACAAACAAACAAACACTGCTTCTCTTCCCCTTCCCAGGGTTCCCACGGGATAAGATTTGGAAAGTGTATGAACTTTAATAACGTTACCTGTGATATATACATTTGATATATTAATAGGAAGCACAGCTTGATTTTCTTTTATATAAATCTGTATATCATTTTCAATGATTTTTAAATCCTTCTCCTCTGTAAAATTGTTTGTTTTTTCTATATACAATAAAAATATCACTTTGAAGTCTTTATCACTGAAATCGAAAAAAATATGCATTAAATATATCTTTCTTCAAACTTTTTAACAAATATATCTTGGAACACTGAACAATGAATAGTAAGAGCACGCAAAGCGGCCAAAAAATGTGAGTCAGTATACTTTTGGAGTTGCCTGCAAGATCAAATGCCCATGGGACATGGAGGTGCTTGAGGGTTCCATCCCCTGGCCAATTTTTCCCCCAAAACCATTAGTACTGAAATGGTTAACCGGATAACCGGTTTGAAACCGGTTACCTACCTAAGCGATTAAAAAAACGTCAGCCGGTTATCCGAAATATCGATAGTGATCGTCATTCCACGGTTAAAACGTAATAAATCTGCCACTTCTCCTTTGGGATAGATAACACCTCGAAGCACCAGTGTATATATTGAAAAGTAATCGACTTTGGCGTTCAAGACTTCGTTAATGATCGACAATTTCCGCGAGTTCTGTGTAACCGCAAAAACTATTCCGTAGTATGTATACAAATGAAAGTTGTCGAGTACTCGACAACGTTCATTTGTATACACACTACGGAATAGTTTCTGAGAATACTGCTTTCCAATTCCTATAGTTTTGATCCCAGATTCGGTGAAATAATGGCTATGGTTAACCGGATATTATCCAGTTATAGCTCTCGGTTAGTCGGTTGTGAAAATGAGCCAACCGTTTCAGCCCTACAAACCATACATTATCCCCGGAAGAGTGTTCCTGTGAAATCTGACATTGATTATGTTGTTGACTTTATCTTGTAAACAGCTCAGATGGTGTTAATCTAGTATAGTCTGTTGGATAACATCATCGATAATCAGACTGAACTTGTTTTCCTCCATTTGTCAAACAGACCCACCATTTTACTCCTATTGGAAAGCCTGTTTGGGGTGTTTTGGGAAAATTTTTACTAAATTTGTCCCAATAATATTGGGCAGGAAGGACAATTGGTAATGCCCATGGATACATAACATGTCACAGAATCCAACTTTTAACCACATGCATTTATTTTGGAGTTCTGACTCCTGCACCTGAAAAGAAAAGTTAGAAATATTACCTACAGATGTAGTGCTGGGTGGCATTTTGGTATACCAATTATAATCAGTATTAAATCCAATACCATTATATGTAGTAATATCAGAAGATTTTAACTCAATCAGTATATCGAAAACATGGTACTAGCTACCACGATATTGTTGACAATGGTTAGGGGGTTCTTTTACCCTCTTTGGGAAAGGATCCAGGGTCCATGCAACTGGGGAAATTCCTGGCATGAAGGCTCCAATTGGGAATTTGTTTGGAAAAAGAAATGCATAAGAATAACAAATGTTACCTTCATATCGAGCTGAGAACATTAATACAGAAACTACTAAATGTGTAATATATTCGCTAAATATTTATTTGATTAATCCATTATAGAGCTCTGTCAAACAAGATATAAGGGATTAAATTGTTTGAACATATTTTCTGAGAGGAAACAAATACCAGAAAATGGGTCTTGAAATGAAAATCTGAAATTACTGAATGCAAATGGTTATCACTTTGAGAAGTTACATATTGTTGTGTAGAGAGTGCATTCAAAAAGTTGTAATAAAAGGAAGCTACTGGAAATGAATACATCTAGTTCAATGTATCTGATAGTTGTAGTTTCATGCCATGAGAGATCACAAGTATCATGATACATATCATATCGTGGAGATTGAATTGTGATACAATTCAATCTTAGGGAAGCATATCATTGCAGCTCTATTGTGCCAATTGTTTCCACTTACCCTGCCAATTTTTTTAGGACTTCATCCCCAGGCATTGTTACCAGGTCATATTTTACCAGTAAATCAGAGCTTGTTTACCACAGCAAACAAGCATGGGTCAACTTCCTGGAGTTAACAAGAAATTATTCTGTAAGGCCAAAAAAAATTAATAGTGTGGTTGGGGTTACATGCTCAAAAAAATTAGGGTTGGTAGGTAGGTTTTTTTTTTTTTTTTTTTTTATACAACATATTAAAATGAAGGAGACATGTTGGTAACACCAGGGATAATAATCTGAAAAAATAGGCTTTCAAATATTGTAGATAGCAATTTATTGATATTATATTAAACTTAAAAGACAACCTTTTCTGTGTCTGACAGAAAATTGTGCACTACAAATAATGTAGTCTTTTAAATGTTTGAAGCAGTGGCCTGACCAATTTGTCTGTAATTTTAGTTGAAGTTCAAACAAGGTCTACAACACCTGTTTAGAGTCGTCTCGTCACAATCCATGTTCACCCCAGTTTGTTTCACTCAGAATCATTTCACTCTAATTTGGGGCGAAATGGCCAAGGCCAAAAAAAACGGATATGTATGGGAGTTGGGGCGAAACGACACAAAATCGATCAGATTTTTTGTTTCATGGCAATCACATTGCTTGATTTTGTATTTCAGTGAATTATGTCAAAATTCAAATGTTTGAATCACGTTTTTTTACTAAAGAACAATTATCTCATCTCTTCCTTTGACTTCAAAATATGAACAGGATTGTTTTTAATAATGATTTGCATATTATTTTAAGTTTTTGTTTGAGTTTTTGAAGCGTGTGAAATTCAAAGTGAAAATATTCCATGCTCTGTCCGTGCTTTCCTGACATATTTGCAAGCTTCAAACACCCATTGATATTTAGTAGACACTCTGTGGTGCAGAAGCATATCCTTAAGTGTGATTCATTAGTTCTTGGAGATGATTCCGTTCTGACACCTTCCCGTAATATCAAGTGCACGTACAGAAGTTTGAATCACGTTTGTGAGTGTTTGCACTAGTTACTCCGCCCACAATGCTACAGTGGATTTACCGTAGGTGTCTATACCTACGCATGGTGCAACTGGATTATTGGTTGATATATATGATTAAATTCACTTTGTCCAACAAATCGAGTACCCCCCTGAGACTGTTGTTCAAAATGTTTTGTTTAACAGCAAAAAGCTAAAAAAATCCTTTAAACTGCATTTTGCATGTATTACCAAATCAATTGAAGACCAGCAATGAGGAGCTCGTCATTAAAAAATGTCCTAGGCGAGAACGTGATGCATACAAACAGTTTATTGCGGTAAGGGCTTTCAAAACTTACTTTCATTTTCATACTAATGTATGAATGATGAAGACATGTGTACTGATTGGAATGGAAATACGTACAGTGATTAAGTTTTTAAGGTTTTGGGTTCAAAAAACGTTTAGGGTCGCAAGGTAAAATTAGGGTCAGTCGGGAAACCCCAACCACAACACTTTTTTTCCTTGGCCTAACTATAGGTTTTATATTTACCTGATACTCACAACCTCAGATCTGCCATACCAGGCAGCATATGTGCTATTTTTAATAGCAGTATCTATCTGCAATGAGAAAGAAGACAAAAATATTTTAATAACTTTATACCTATTGGAATCTTTTTCGTTTCACATAATTTCTATTTAAAAAGCTGTCATAGTTGTTGGAGCTGTACTGTTTAGAAATTTTAACTCTGTTCTGGTTCTGATTCCAGACATACACAATTGTGTCAAACGACTCATTCCTCAAATCAAACAATCCAAATGTGCATATGATGTATTAAAGTATGCTCGACAATGGAGATGCATTTATTATGTCAAAGTCTTTATACCTTTACTTGATGAACGTCATATCAAAATTTGTTATTTTAAGGTACTTTCTAAGTAACAACAAATGAAATTTCTTTGAAAATCACAAGTCTGAAATTCCTTGAAATTCAAATAAAATATTAATATACTCAAATTAAACACCAAAATGAAGGTTGTGGCATACAGAACAAAAAATGTATATGCATTTTACTCTCATAGTTGTTAGAAGGCATGAATGGTTCCTTAAAGTCTGCTACTGCACTCGTACTAGAACTTATAATAACGTAATATTTCATGACATCAAATCGTGGCCAAATGTGCTTCATATATCCAAGAACAAAGTTTGATATTCAAAACACTTCAAAATGCAGCTACAGGGCTATGTGGAGCAAAATGCCAATGCTGTTAGCTTTCTTTTGTTGTTTCCAGTCAGGTCAAGGTCAGCAGATGCCACAAAAAAGACCAAAACGCAATGCCTTAAAAAACGACATAAGACCAATCGCCTTCACAGTACACAGTTACTATCAGAAAACTGCACAGTAGAGTATCACAACACTTACTTGAATTTCCTAGAATTACAAATTCAGTTACCAATTAAATTTGGGAAGACCCCGTAGTATCATGTGACAATAACAAACTTTTGAAATGGGGTGCGTCTTCAAGAAAAAATGCAGACAGCAGGGCTTATATTTCGTCTAAATTTGTGAGAATCCATCTGGATTCTCGTAAAAATGGTTGCGAGAATCCATACCGACTACGAGTGTCCCAGGATCCCATGACGCCACCAAGGTTGAACCACTGTTGTATACTGATAACACATGTTAACCTTTTACACAACACACTTTTTTTAATTTTTAAAACTAAATTTGATAATTTTTAAACAATAAATAATAAATAAATGATAAAATAATTAAATGAACAATATTTACCATTAAAATCTTACAAATATGGCTGTTCCAATGACAGCCATTTTTGTAAGGTTTTATGGACAAAGTGTCAGGATATTTCAGGTCATGTTAGCCTTCTATTGGTTAATTTGTTGCCGCTGTGTTAGTTAAAGGGTTAAAATGACTCAATTTTTTTCACGCGAATCCTAGCAGAGGTGTAGCGAGAATCTACATGGATTCTCGCCGGTTTTATTGCGCGAATCTTTCAACGAATCGATTCTCGGATTCTCGTCGAAATATAAGCCCTGAGACAGTCTTGGTATTTTCCCCCATGCATTCCTGTCACTTCATCTTGGAGGTGTTTTGAATTCCTAGCATGTTCTTGGACCTCTGAAGCTTGACTAGCCATGCATTGTTCTTATGAAGTATTATTTTATTACCAGTTCTAGTACGAATATGGAAGCTGACATTCACAAATTGTTTGTGCCTGCTGTCAATTATGTGAGTTGAAAGCATGTATTTTTCTTGTTATATACATCACAACCTTCATTTTGGTGTATAATTTGTGTATATTAATTGGAAATTTGTGGAATTTCAGAATGGTAATTTCATAGTAAATTGTTTTTCCTTACTTATTTTGCACCTTAATAATTATTCTTTTCATATTTTTCAAAACATTTCAACAAAACCACCTCTGCACTCCAGGAATGAGCTCATTCACCTTGTCCCAATGATGGGAGTCACATATGGTTTAGATGAATTTTATTTTTTTACTTGCTCAATTTGTAAATATCAGGGTGGATGTGACCATTTTGTTGAGCAAAGGTTTAAATTTTCCAAATTAACAGCTGTAATCAACAGCAATAAAATAGAGGACATGGCTGATTTCATTTTTATGTGCTTTTTAACTGTTTCATCAAGAAGTAATTATTAAACTATGTATATTTGAGACATTAACCCTTTACACCTGCCAGCATAATATGCAAATTCAACAGTTGAAAAATTTGTTTTCAAAATATTTCAACAAAACCATACCATATGACCACTATTTGACCACTTACTGGAACAAGCTCCTCCCAATGAGCTGTTACACGATATGGTTTTGTTGACATTTTCTTTAAATATTTGAAAAAAATAATAATTTAAATAATATATTTTGATACTGTCTGCATTGAATATTAAGGGCATAAGCCTACAGAATCAAGAAAATGTAATTTTGGGCTGCTGAAATTATAAATATGTTCATTGAGCGGACTGAACCCAATCAACTGGGGTAAGTCTGTGACTGATGTACACAGATCAGACCAGTCTAAAGAAAGGTTTTACCCAATGCATGAACCAAATCCTGCCAGTATATCCACAAAAATGTCATTAAAATTCTGTTGTTTTTCTCATTTTTCAATCCCAAAATATAGCTTATGACCTCTGTTTGGAATAAACTGAACACATTCCAGTGGGGTAAAGTAATCAATATATTTTGGAAACCAACAATTAAAATTAACAGTCATTTTAGAAAAAACATTGTGTGGTTTACACAAGACAAATATGCAGTAGTCAACTACAGCACAACAAAAGAGGGTAAAATTTGCCAAGTACTGCAAACAAAACTCACAAACAACAAAGCTGTGATCTCAGATAGAACAAACTGATCTGGCTTTTTTATTACCCTTTAAAGAACACATCAAGTAAAATCCACTAAATGCTATATATGAACAACTAAATTCTCTTCTAAACATCAAAAAGGAGTACAATGTGATGTTTTAGTTATGGATAAGGTCTCACAAAAAAGATCTTCTGTTTCTCAGGCCATTTTTTTGTAAAATTGAATGTGCACGGGCGGTTTTTATTTTGTTTATTTTTATAATTATTTCTTTGCCATCAAAAGTTCATATTCATGGTTTGTTTTATGTTTTAAGCTTCATAATCTACAGAACAGATTAGGTGGTGATGTATTTCGCCCATTAACTGCTAGAAGGCTTTGCAATGCTGAAGCATTGCAAAACCTTGTTGCACTCAAGGGACAAATTGATCAATTTGACAATTTTATTAACTAGGGTAAACTAGAGGTGTGACTGCCTCAGATGGGCCTGTCGATATCACCCCCCCCCCCCCCCCACGGCCCCACTGCTATGATTATTCTAAGACGAAGAGGGGCACAACTCTGGTAAAAAAAGTCTGATCAAAACTATAATCGCAGGTGTACAGGTTCCCATGGTAGTGAAAATCCATACCAAGTTTCAAAGGAATTTGGCCCATAAACATTTGAGAAAATCTCCGGACAAAATTCATGCATTCTAAGACAAAAAGGGGCATAACCCTGATCAAAAAAGTCTGATCGAAATTATAATCGTTGGTGCACAGGTTCCTATGATAGTGAACAGCCATACCAAGTTTCACAGGAATTGACCCATAAGCAACCGAGAAAATCTCTGGACAAAATTAATTATTCTAAGACAAAAAGGGGCATAACTCTAGCAAAAAAAATCTGATCAAAACTATAATCACTGGTGCACAGGTTTCCATGGTAGTGAATACCCATCCCAAGTTTCAATGGAATCAACCCATAAAGATTTGAGAAAATCTCTGGACAAAATTCTAGCAGTCTAAGACATGTGAAAAAGAGGCATAACTGTGGCTAAAATAGTCCAACTGGAACTATAATCGCAGATGCACAGATTTCCATGGTGGTAAACATTTATACTAAATTTCATTGAAAATGGTCAAGAAAATCTCTGGACAAAATTATGTCTATGGATGGACGGACAGACAGACGGACCAACGAATGATGCATTGTGTAGCTAACTAAGTCCATAATGCTCTGTGCTTTCATTAAGTAGCCACACATTGTACCTATATGTTAACGGATAGCCACATAAAGTACCTCTCATGAGAACATAGTATCCAATACTATCCACAACTTGTGTGTCTATTATCAGAACAAGCACTGAGTGCACATATTTCGCAACATAACAGTCTTTTAAAACATGTTTGCATGTGTGTTTAGCCACACATGCAAATTAGACACACACTGTACCTTTGGGCGGACTGCAGTGATTCCAGTATACTTCCCCACTACTCGTTGCGGGGGGTATAAATATCAGGCATAAACCATTTAATTTTTATTTTTTCAAGTTTTCATTGGTTATAAACAGAGAGCATGCGGCAGCCAAAATGACCATGCAGAAGGGCCTGAGAAACAGATTTTTAACTTTTTCAGGCCCAATTAGCATAGGTTTGAATAAAAGGAATTTTGAGGTTTTCTTGGGAATAAATATTGCTTCTATCATCTCCACCTCGGGTTAGAAAAATTTTAAAGTAATTCAGGAGAAAAACATTGCTTCTATCATCTCCACATAAGTTAAACTTGATGAATAAAATGCTTACGATGTTTTAGGACTAAATTTTAGCAATCCTGCAAAATAAATTGGATGTTCAAAAACATGAAAAAAAAATCAAGCATGAGGCATTCTACTTACCACAGATATAAAATCACTTGTCAATACTTTGTATTCTTCACTAGATGTATTGGTATACTGTGGTATCCATGGCATTGATAAATATGAATAACCATTATAAGTAGTATATACTACAATGAAAAAGAGAAAACAAAAATATTACTAAATGTGAAAGAAAATGATAACTACAAAGACCATTTCAGTTCAGTCCTGCAAAATCAGAATCAATTCCAGAGATTCCAGAAGTATGGGCACAGCTGCCCTCCCTGCCTTCGGACCAGGTGGGCGAGAGGGGGCAGACAATGCCCTTCCCAGGTTTGTCACTCAATATTTTTTAACGATTTATTCTCGAAGTAAAGCTAAAATACACACCAAATCCATTCTGGGAGCTTTCAAAATTCAATAGAGGAGTTAGGGCAGTTTGGGAGGAGGTGAACCTCTCCTCAAACTCCCCCATTTCGGGCTTTCGGCCTTCAAGACATGCATACTTCAACATGTCATGATGAGACTGCTAGTGCAAGTAAATGTCTGTTTACCGGGGTCTGACACCCCTGCCCTGAAGTGCTTCTGGTGCCCCTGAATGATTCTTAAATGGAAAAGAATGAGAATCGACTTTGATTCTTGCAAAATGTTCATTTCATTTTTTTCGTAAATTCTGAAAGTGTCCTTAATGGCCTGAAGAATTCTATTTATTTTTTGCTCTCTTTTTATTCTCAAATGTTAAATTAATGAAAAACTGAAAATTGATTATCACAGCAGTACCAGAGACTCAAAACTGATTCTTGTAAATTAGGACAAATTTTAAGGCCTGCTTGCCATTTATTTGTTAGATCTTCCACAAAAAATGATCTACTTTATGAGGATGATAAAACTCAGTGTTCTTTGACTTTGGTGATGAAGTGCCGAGATGTAAAACACTGTCAAAACTAGAGATGGTTTGTCGCCCGCTACACCCCCACCATGGCATACCGCCTTGTGTGTGTGACTGAAAGAGGCATTCAAATTTTGTAAGTAAAAAAAAATCAACATGGCCACCAGTCAATCATCTTGAATCTGATCGGGGAAAAAATTATGTCACGCACTGGTACTCATAATAAATATTATGTCGATCATTTATATTGAGTTTCATGACAATGCAGTAAAAACTGTAGAAGTAGTCCGCTCCACAAGTATTTTGCAAAATCCAATTCAGCCACCAGTCTGCCATCTTGAAACCGAGCGGGAAAACAATTATGTCACGCACTTCCCCTCATCATGTTGATCATTTTTGTGAAATTTCATGAAAATGCGGCTAAAACTGTGGAAGTAGTTCGCTCCACAAGTTTACATGTGCAACGGACAGATGACGACAAACCGTCCAACGAACAAGTTGACTCCTATATACCCCAAAACTTCGTTTTGTTGGGGTATAAAAAGCTTGCAAACCTCTGTTAATTAGTACAGTGGATCCCACTTAATTGTATATCTCTTAGATGAATAACCCTGTTAATTGAATATAATTTCGCCAAACTATTTACCATGCTTTCAGTAGTACAAATTTGACCTCTTAAATGAATATGGGTTACAGAGCAAACTCCTGTTAATTGAATAAAAAAATTCTGTAATGTGTCGAGAAATTATCCTGACAATCACCAAATACCCAATATTTAGAGACCTATTTCACATTTGTGCATCTAATATCGGCATTTATACGATTATATCTTATTTGACAGAGCTCCATGAGCTCTGTCAAATAAGATATAATAGAATAAATTCTCAATTTATCTAAAAAAATACAGGAAAGTGACCAAATCCCTGTTAATTGATTAATCCTGTTAATTGAATAATCCTCACTGGCAAAGTGGCTATTCAATTAACAGGGGGCATGGTGGCGGGGCTGTAACCAGTTCTCGACAGATCACCGAAGTTAAGCAACATCGAGCGTGGTTAGTAGTTGGATGGGTGACCATTTCAGTGACTTATTCACACTCCCGCCTGGTGTCCTTGGGCACGGCACTTAACCCTGATTGCATACATGGGGACACAATTACGCGGTGTACTAAGGCGTACTGCACATCAAAGGTGCCCATGTCTTCAACCAATCTAACCCTGCCTGTGCCACGGTGCAGAGTTCAGAGTTACGATGTTGGAGAGATGACAGCTGCTCGTCGTTGCTCGGTGGTCCTCTCCAGGTACTCCAGCTTCCTCCACCCATAAAGTGCTTCCGGTGCCCCTGAATGATTCTTACATGGAATGATATGACCCTGGCTGTTAACCCTTTACCCAACGTAACGGCCAAAACCGGCCAGCGCTATTCTCAAAAATCGCCAATTAATTTTCACTATTTTTTTCATTTTTTGTCTCAAAGACATAGGTTATGACCCCTCGTTGGAACGAGCTTGTCGAGCTCGTTCCAACGAGGGGTCATAACCTATGTTTTTGAGACAAAAAATGAAAAAAATTAGTTATTCAAGAATTATTTTTGCAAGTGTCGTCTGCTTTTCACGTTAGGTAAAGGGTTAATGTGTCGTTAAACCCAAATAATAAAAAAAAAAAATTCAATTAACAGGGTTCCACTGTACTTTGTTTTACATCAACCACACATATTTAGTGTTGACATCCCAAATGATAGAATCCGCGAAAGCAGAAAAGAAAAAGATGTTTATGGCCTTTTTGGATGTCAAAAAGGCATACGATAGAGTAATATGGAGGGAGGGTATGTGGCGCAAGCTAGAGGCTCTGGGCTTAGGAGGCGAGTTTGTTGGAATTATGAAAGCATTATATAAAGACATGGAGAGTGAACATAGCCTGGGAAACATTACAACAAAACGTGTGCCTATGGAAATAGGCCTAAAACAGGGGTGTATCCTTTCGCCAATTCTGTTTGCATTGTACATCAAAGGTTTAGGAGATGGACTCCTGCATAGCGACGGGGGGGGGGGGGGGGGGGGGGGAGCAGTTGGGGACTTGAAGATCCCAGGGCTATTTTTTGCAGGCGATATGGTGCTAGTGTCAGAAAGCTAAAAGGGGCTAACAAAAATGCTGGGAATTGTTGGGAAATATGGGAGCAAATGGAGACTCGAACTTAATGAAAGCAAGATCAAAGTTATACCTGTGGGCCGCAAAGTGGACCACACTCGAAGGTGAAGAGTGGGTGAGTTCTGCATTCCGGAAGGTAGCAGCAAACTTCTCAGTGTAGGAGAGACAGGCGATTACGAGTATTTGGGGGTAAATATAAACATTACAGGAAGAGGCATCTACCGAAACCACACAAATAAATTGATTCTGAAGGGGAAGAGAATCCTTAACCAAATGAAACTTATAGGGAGAAACAGTTTCAATAAGGTTTTCATGGGGAAAACCATTTGGGAAATGGTGGGTCTGCCAAGTATAACTTACGGTACGGAAGTGGTACCCCAAAACCAGACGGCCGTAAAGAGCTTGGAAATCCTGCAGAACGATGCAGGCCAATGGATAATGGGGTCGAGTAATGCCGCAGCGCTAGAAGCAATCAGGTGTGAGCTTGGGTGGATGAGAATCAAGGACAGGATAGACCTGTAGAAACTCGGTTATCTTAATTATTTGGTAAATCTCCCCGACAGCCGATGGTGTAAAGTAATGTTCCTGAGAATTTTCAACTCAAATATCAAGACGGGGTGGATGGTCCAAGTGAGTGAGCTAGTAGAGAATTACTCATTGGATATCTCAGACCTGGACGTTGGGGCAAACCAGGGTAAAAAATTCGTCAGAGAAAGGGTCATGGAGGATTGTAACCGTAATTGGCGAGAGGGGTCAAATCAAAGAGGTCTTTGGGTGGCCTGCATGATAAAGAGAAGCCAGGTTTTGAAGAGTACCTTGATGGCACCTTTGGGGGGGGTCACTGTTATTCAAGCTGAGGTCGCGGTCCCTGGAGCTGAGGGGAAAAATTGGGAAAAACAGTGAAAAGGAGTGCCAGATGTGTAAGTTGGGCATGGTGGAGGCCTTGGAACACTTTCTTCTAGAATGCCCAAAGTACCAGTCCAACAGAATAAGATTCACTGGGAGTATACTGGTTTAAGCGGGATGGGAGAATGAAGGACATGTGGTTAGGGGGAGACTCAAAGGAGAGGGTTAATATGCTAATCGGAGAGATTGTGAAGAATGGGGCAAGGGATGTCATCAAGCAGTTCGTCTCCGAGTGTTGGGAGGAGAGGAGAAATGTGGGATTAGGGAGGCAGTTGGGAGTACAGGGGTAACCAAGGCCTTCTCGTCCGAGAACCGCGACAAATCAGCAGCTGGCCAAAGTGTTATTATTATTATTATACAATAATTGCACCTTTTAGTAACAGTGTACCAATTGACAAGCTTTTGATCATAAAAGTATTCATCAAACTGCTACTGTCTATCAATCAGTGGCATAAAGCAACAATGGTGTTCTGAATGTCACTGATTACATGCAAACATCACAAGCACAGAATCTGAGGTACGTGATTGTAGGGCACTGCAAAGCTTCAGGATTCGATTCAATTTTGAATCTTAAGTTGATAATCAGTTCACTTCAAAAATGGCTGCCTGATTCGTTTCACCTCTAATGTTTTTCATGGGAATATAGCTTGGCATCAGTCAGCTTATCGTCTCATAAAACGTATTGTTTGGATGGAAATCGAACATAAATAATGTTGAAATAAAAGACTAAGTGTAACTTCAGCTACATTGACATAAATAACATCTTCACTCATACCACAAGCCATGCCAATTCGAATATCACTAGCCCCCACCACTGTTAAATGCAAATTTTAAGTTTATATTGAAAGTATTGGTGAATTTGCAACTTGATTATTTTAGAAATTAGATGATTAGCAAGGGTACTTGGGTATAGATAATTGTTTAAAATCAGCACCTTCCACATCTGTCTATCAGAACCAAGGTTTGACATAAAACAAAGAATTTATTAACTGGTGGAGTGCTAGAAGCCACTATTAGAACTCTGCTGAAAAGACACTATAGTGGCTTTACACTGTGTGCATTGGCTTGTTGTTTGTGCAACAGAAGATAAAAAAATGTTTATATAAAATTGTATTGTTACAATTTATTGAAGAGTGCCAACAGGCACTCTCCAGTAAATAGGAACAAAACAATTACTGAATAAAACCTTGCTAAACAAAATCTCCCCTTGCTGGTAGCATGGTATCTTGAAAAAAAATACTCATGTTACAAATTACCTTTGAAAAATAATTTACCACACTTCCAGTTAATTAATAGCCTCAGAGCCTTTTCCAACTATGTATTACATCATAGCAGACCATCAACTCGAGTTGATGAAATAATTTCATGAAATAAACTGCAGTATTCTAGTTTGCTCATCCCTAACACTAGTAAATACATCAGTAATACTTTGCCTTTCTCTTTCCTAAAATCAAAAATCAGAAAAAGCTTTACCTGAAAAAATGTAGAAGTTCTTTTTCAGGTTGCTATAATTTCTAATTTATGTGGAGCTGCAGTTAACTAGTGCTCTTTAGAAAATTTCATTCATGGAATCATAGAGTTTCAAAATAAGATAAAAAATAGTTTGCAAGATTTGTATAATATGAACCCAGTCAGAAAAAAATTCCAGGTTTTCAAGGATTTTTCTTGGGAATTTTCAAACATTTTCCAGGATGTTTCATCTGAAATTATTTTGAATATCTCTGATATTTGTATACATATCTATGGATTTATTTATTTACAGGGGTTTAATGACACTTTTGACAGCCAGGGTTATCTTGTGTCAGACAATTTTATGGGTGGAGGAAGCCAGAGTACCCAGAGAGAAGCACTGAGCAGTGGCAAGCAACTGCCAGACTCCCTAGCATGCTAATTCCGCAGCAGGGTTAGCATTGGCTGAAGTGCACCATCAACGTTTAGTATGCCTCAGTACACAGCGTCACTGTGTCCCCACAGGCGATTAGGATTAAGGGCCTTGCCCAAGGTCACAATGCAGGTATCCCTGGCAGGAAGTGAACTGTGGACCTTTCGGTATAAAGTCCAATGCCATAACCACTACATCACCACGCTCTCTATAAATGCGGATGTATGTATTCCAAACTGAAAAGGCAAAAAAAAGAATGTGTTTGATTCTCAGGCAATCTTTCTTTGAGATTGAACCCCCTTGTTGGGACGTTTTTATTTCCTTGCAATGTCTTCCAATATTAGTACAAAATTGAGAAACTCAAAACTTGGTTTTGATTAGTGTATATTTATTTGCGAGTGTTTGTGACTGAGCATGATCAAAATACAGTATATGTTTTTAGGAGAAAGTGCTACCGGATAGGATGTCATTAACATTGTCATTCAAATGTCACACGAAAAGCAGACAACACTTGCAAATAAAATTCTTGAAGCACAAATTTTTTTCTATTTTTTGCGTCAAAAACATAGCTTATGACCATCTCATTAGAATGAGCTCTTTGTGACAAAAAATGAAAAAGTAATAAAAATTGAATGGTGAATTTGTGAATAACGCTGGCTGGTTTTGGCCGTGGCGTTACATTGGGTGAAGGGTTAATGCATACAAAGAGGAGACTCAGAAGCTAAAATCTGAGCAGCATAACTAAAGATGCAAAACAGTTTTATTTTCAAAATTAAATGAGTTTATTTGTATAACTGTACACTTTCTATATTTTCTGTGTGTAAGAAGACAGTACAAAGCCTCTCAACCCATGTACACTATATGCAAGAAATAAAATATATCGCTGGTTAGGGGTCTGGCCCTGTTGGTCAAGTTCTTTTCTCAATGAAATTAGAATTGACTTCCTCCTTGACTTGTTATTGTGATTGGCTGTCAATCCCCTCCAGTTCTACTGTCAACGTAAGTTACAGTGCGCATCAGTATAGCTGAATGTACTTGAACATCTGTACAAACTGCCCATTTGGCTAAATCTTCAGTGATGGCACGTTTTCTTTTTCAAGGACCGAGGATGAATTACACCCATTGTTGGTTGGGTATTAGATCCCCTGGTGAGTGATATACGAGGTTCATTACTGACTCATACACCATTTTTATTTCAACAAATATGTGAAACAATTTTCCAAAGATGTTATATGTGAAATCTGAAAGCTTTTGGAGCAGTGGTTTGGGAGAAAAGTAGTCTTAAATGCTGGTTCATGAGAAGATGATTTTTTAAGATTTAAGCACACTTTTTGGGCGTGGCAACTTGATTTGAACAAAATCAAAATGCGAGGTCATAACAAACTATTATCTCAAATTTCAATTAAATTGGTTCAGCGGTTTTGGAGGAGAATATGCAAACACCATATTCTCGGATGACGGATGGTGAGTGATCACTATAGCTCCCCATGACTGAAAGTCAGGCGAGCTAATAAAAATAAAACCCTACCTCAATCAATGAATTGAAAAGAAAATGCCTGAGAATCAATTTACTTATTTTGTGTGGCCTAATTCCTGCACCTGACACGATAATTGGGAAGCTCTCTCTGTTAGGTGTATGTATTATATCATGAGAAATAAAAAAAATATGTATTTATCTTATTATTAGTTCTCATTTCTTGGATCCCAAATGATTTAGTTATTGGCGTTTAAGGTCACATACTTATGTACAATGGCTAATCATAACCGTAACATTGAACATTTAGATAAAATTAAGTCTAACCAATTGTTTACACCCATGCTGCCCAGGAATTGGTGACTGGGTCCTACATATATTTTACCAGTAGAAGAGAGCTTCTTTACCACAGTAAACAAGCCTTGCTTCGCTTTCCTGTGTTCCCAATGGAATCTTACATGTCAAAATACTTTTCAGGACTTCTAAATTGTATACATGTTGGTTTGCTGTTTATTTGTTTGTTTGTTGCTTACAGATCTGTGAAAAGGTTGTGTGGGTGTGATGGGGGTGTAAAGGTGAAGATTTCAGGATTGTTTGGTCAGGTTACCTTTCACTCCCTATAACTAGATAAAACAAGTGCAGCACCAAGGGTGGGTATGACCCCCCCCCCCCCACCACCCAATTGCCAAGCATGAGTTTCTAGTCATTTAACATTGTTGATATTGAATTAATAAATATCTAATCTTATCTCCATTAAACCATAGCACCAATATAGCAGGCCACCAAATCTATCCATTGGGACGTTAATGATAAACTACATTTAGGGGTTAACAAAGTCCAAAAAGGGGCCATAACTCAGATAAAAATTATCGCACCATACACAAAATCAAACCTGTCTTGTATATTTTCTGCAATAAGCTATATTACAAGTTTGATTGAAATCGGACACCTATAACTCAAGTTATCATCCAGAAACTAATATAAAAATATTTTCGAAGTCAGAAAAGGACCATAACGCTGCCAAAAAATATTGAACCAAGCCCACTATCCATCCCAACCTGTATTATTTGGTTATAAACCTATGTATAAAATTCTATTTCATTTCGTGCAGTCAAACTGAAGTTATCGTCCAAAAACCAATATAAACATGACTTCTAAGTTGGAAAGGGCCATAACTCTGTCAAATGAGAACACAGTGAGTGGGGCTTAGGAGAACCCCCCCCCCCCCCCTCCCCTTGCCATTCAGTCATCTGAAGGTGATTTAATTAACCCTTTGCCCACTGAAATGGACAAAGTCAGCCAGCATTATTATACAAAAATCTCCATTCAATTTCAAAGTTTATTATGTTTTCAATTTTTGTCTCAAAAACATGCTTATGACTCCTCATTGGAATGAGCCCATTGAGCTCACTCCAATGAGGGGCCATAAGCTATGTATATTTGACAAACTTTTTTTTTGTTAGTTACTCAAGAATTCATTTTATAAGTGTCATCTGCTATCCACATTGGGTGAAGGGATAGCAGATTGTTATCAGTAGTATGAAGAGTAGGAATATGTTACCCATATTTCCTGTACCAGTTTAGCGGGGATAAACTCATACTTATTGATGAATCTATCTGTGTCTATCAATAGAATTGGTGATCTATCTGTGATCAGTGTAGCTCGGATAAACCCATGCTGACTGATTTGGATAATCATCAAGGACATATTTTAGTTTAAACAATATTTATTCTTTGAAAGGGCTATGTGTAACAGGATTTAACACCAAGAGAATAACAGAATGTGTACTGAACAAAAAAAATATAACATAGTAACAAGGAAGACACTTAGATGCTAAGCAATGGGGGATCTGGCAGAAAGATAGGAGCCTTTGTGAAATTTGGTTGCAATCAATTCCTCCAAACTGAAGTTAAAATTCAGACAATACAAAAAACATGTTTCCTAAGTCGAAAAAGGACCATAACTCTGGTGAAAATAAATGGACCATGTCCATTTTCAAACTTAACCTGCATTACCTCCCAAGTAAGCTGTATACCAAATTTGGTTACGATTAATTCACCCAAACTCAAGTAAAAATTTGGATGCCTTTGGACAGATGAAAGCATGTCTCGATGCATGGACAGGACATCTCGGATGGACGGACATCATTTTTTTGGGAGACAATGAAGTTCAAGCTTCCTACACAAAAGAAAACTAAAGTTATTGCACGGTAGGGTTGGGACGATATGCCAAATTCACAATACGATACGTATCTAGGTATACGAGTCACGATATGATATGTATCTAGATACGTATCTTGATATTCATCCTGGTATTGAAGCTACAGTTAAGATCACAGGGACAATGGTGGAGCCAGCAATTCATAGTTGGGGAGCATAGATATATTAGGAAGGAGGGGAATCAACTTCAGCCCTCCCCCCCCCCCCTCCCATTTCCCATATTCTATCACGTACTGGCAACTGCACTGACTGATCACGCATGTCTGAGCTCATACTCTGGCATAAGCCCATCCCTAACTTTAGAAATGTGAGTTACCAAGTGGCCCCTCTGAGTCTTACCACATCCTTCTACTTTTCAGTTTTAGAATAAAGACAATTTTAGTCACAGGCACAGGTAATTACAACAAAAATAGGTAAGTAGTCATCTGATGATCACGACAACTAACCAAATACATAAAAAAAAGCTGGAGTACCCTGGTCCAGTAGGTTGGCAATAAAAATACATCAGTGATTGAGACATGGTCTTGCAGTTCATGGTTTGACTTTCACTTTGCAATTTTCAAATCGATTCACCCGAACAAAAAAAGTCATGGAAGATGATTACGAAGACTAACTGGTGCACATCAAGTGGACTAATTAATAGGTACCGACATCATAGAAAACATGAGTGAAAGTTTTTTTTGTCAACTGCTTTGAAAACACTCGTAAAACGATGGCTAAAAATTTATCATTTTGCATAACAAACGGACGATCATAATAAATTGGTGTATTGTTGCACTGTTTATCTGTAGTTTTACCATTTTTGAATCGGAAAGTTGGATGAGTGCTTAAAATATTGAATTGCACCATGTGAGTGCAGTTTTGGTGATTAGATCGCACCTGGGAGATCTTGCTTCGCAAACAGCAATGTGAACCCAAACAAAAAATACCCTGATTTAATAATTGGTATTCCGGTGTACCCTAGTGTTATATTCTGGATTGCGGGGTATTTGAGTTGGCCAAATCACCCAAGCCTAAATGTGATGTGTTGAATGTACTGAGAGTGAAAGAGTTGAATTTCAAGATTGGTGGCCAGCCAAAATAGTGGTACCGCGATACAAAATTTGGATGTTGGCACCGGTACCCGTATCGTGGGATGCCGTATTGGTACGTATCGGAGTACTGGGATATAGTCCCCAGCCTATTGCCTGGAAACAAAAAATCTATTTTTAGTAACAGTGACCTTGACCTTTGACCTATTGTCCCTAATGAATCCCAACGATCAACGTCTCAAATGAAACCACAGTATGAAATTATAGACTCGTACACAAAAGAAAACTAAAGTTACTGCTCAGAAACTAAAAGTAAGTGACCTTGACCTTTGACATATTGACCCAAAAATGCAATCCCAATGATCAACACCTTAAATGAAATCACAATATGAAGTTATAGCGAAAACTAAAGTTATTGCATGGAAACCAAAAATCTATTCATTGTGACCTTGACCTTTGACTTATTAATCCCAAATGTAATCCCAACGATTGACATCTCAAATGCAACCACAATATGAAGTTATAGCTTCATACACAAAAGAAAACTAAAGTCATTGCACAGAAACCAAAAATTCTATTTATAGTAAGACTGACCTTGACCTTTGACCTACAGATCCCAAGAGCAATCCCAATCATCATCCCATTACAAGCTGCCTACCTGTGAAGTGAGTACTGTGCGATCAATGGTACAAAAGTTATTGCCCGGAAACAAGTGTGACAGATAGATGGATGGGTGGATGGGTGGATGGATGGATGGATGGACAGAAGGATGAATGGACAAAGTGATTATTATATACCCCTTCTTTTATAAAGTGGGGGGGGGGGGGGTATAAAAAATATCGGACCAACCCACTAACAACCTCAGCCTATTTTTATGAGGTTATAAACCTCTGTTTAAAATTTATTTCATTCGGTTCAGTCATACTACTAAAGTTATTGTCTGGAAACTATATTCGGGATGTATGGATGGACAGACTATGGTAACATTTAATGCCTCTTGCCAGATTGGCGGAGGCATAAAAACATTAACTCTTTGAACCCAAAAGACCACTTTTGCAGCCCAGGGATATGATATGTCATAATTTCATTGAGTTGGATATCTGAGAAGATCAATCAAAGGGCAGCATGTTGAAAATATAAATTAATCTACACCCAAATAATGAATTTTGAGTCTTCAAATTGCTGCTATTGAATTTACATAAATGATACCACCAGGGTTTGAAGGATAAAGACAGAACTTTTGATGCCTCTGAACTTCTGAATGCATATTAACCTTGTGTTCCAAATAAAAGTACAGGTGTGAATAAAAGTACTGGGTGGAACATTTATCAAAATTAAATAAAAGTACAAACCCAAATAATAGTACAGGGTGGAAATCCATTGAGGGGGTGAGGAAGTACTGTTAGTTAATTTTATCTAAAAGCCAACTTATTTTCCAGTATTGCAGTTAGTTTTATTAAAGAAAATTAACCCTTTACCCAACGTAACGGCCTAAACCGGCCAGCGCTATTCTAAAAAATCGGCAATTAATTTTCAAAATATTTTCATTTTTTGTCTCAAAAACATAGGTTATGACCCCTCGTTGGAACGAGCTCGTTCCAACGAGGGGTCATAACCTATGTTTTTGAGACAAAAAATGAAAAAATTTAGTTATTCAAGAATTTTTTTTGCAAAGTGTCGTCTGCTTTTCAGGTTAGGTAAAGGGTTAATAGACATTTAGGCATCATGCTTACAACAATGAACACACTGTGCTGAACAAAAAACTATCACACAATCTAGTGAGGATTTACTAATTTGAAGATCTCCGCTCTGTTGGAAGGGCAATTTTAATAAACATACAGACCCAAATAAAGTGCATACAGGGTGGAAAAATTCAACTAAACTAATAAAACCACAAATATGTTTATTAGGAACACAAGTGTAATCTTTTACCTATTTTAACGATCATAACCGGCTGGTACTATTTACAGAAATTGCCATTCACAATTTTTTCAATTTTAAATTTTTGCCTCAGAAACGTAACTTAATAAGACTTGTGACCCCTCATTGGAATCAGCTCAACAAAAAAATCTGAATAGTGATTTTTTTTCAACCCTTTACCCAACGAATCGCCCGTATCCGCCCATGTAATATGCAAATTCAGCAGTTGAAAAAATATTATTTTTCAAAAAATTTCAACAAAACCATATCATGTGGCCCCTCGTTGGAACGAGCTCGTCGAGCTCGTTCCAACGAGGGGTCACATGATATGGTTTTGTTGAAATTTTTCTGAAAAATTAAAAAAAAATGGTATTTAAAATAATAAATTTTGATATCGTCTTCGTTGGGTAAAGGGTTAATATCTGGCCAACATAAATAACAGATGACACTTGCAAAAAGAATTCTTGAAAAACTAGACTTTTTCATTTTATGTCCCCAAAACATAGCTTTTGACACCTAATTAGAATGAACTCATTCCAATTTGAATGGAGAGACTTCTGTGAACAGTGCTGGTGGGTTTTGACCCTTATATTGAGTAAAGGGGTAAAGATCATCTGAGAAGAGATTATCTGCAAGAAAGGAAACATAGATGCTTATTTTCAAGACTCAAGTATGATCCCAATGAATGTATGTTCCACAGTGGAAATTATCTACCCTGCAACATTGAGTTGTTAGTGCATTTACCGTGTCTAAGTGTTATTTTTGGTGATTAATTTTGAGGACTGTATTTATAAATAGGCAGATTACCTAGGTTCCAGCTTTGATGACTTCTAACAAAAACATTTCATTTTTTTACCCCTCATTCTATTTTCTGTATACTGTGGCATTTTAAAAGTACACAAAGAATAACTTTAATGGGAGTGGCAGTCACAAGTAAGAATGCAAAGTTAAAAGCAAATTTTCAAGTGTTAATAAGGTAGGTTTCAACATATTACCTGCATGAAAGATTTCATAGATATCTCAAGTGAGTACCCAATCCTCAATTTAATACATGTATAATATTTACCACTTAAATATGAATGGAATGCTGATTTTCGTAGAATAACTTCATTGCAATTCAGGAATTGAAAACTTACACAATACTATTGATAGCTTATAGGTCATTATGAGGAATGTTGTTTAGTATATAAACAATACTGCCCCTTTCTGTCTGAACATGACAGAATGGTATCTCCCCTATGAATTCAGCTACTTGTAGGAACAAAATCCAAATTAGTTTATGGGCTAGAGGGTAGCCCATATAATATGACCCTCTGGTTGGACAGGGAGATCAGGCTAAATGTTTAGGATAGCTGACATGTAATCAAGATGTTATGAGTTTTTTAACAGCTTATTTATATAACAAGAATTGCCAAGCAGGAATTTGGGAGATATTTACATGTGATGCACCCCCCCCCCCCCACCCCCTCCAATTTGCCTAATTGACTTGGGTGGGAGGTCACTGTGGGTAAATTTTTAGAGACACCAAAATCAATCATAATCCTTCAAAACAAAAGATAAAAGTTTCAAATCAGTGATGCTAGGTTCAAGACATGGTTGCTAAAAAGGGATCTCTGTGCCAGCACCTGAAACTATTGAAACTAGGAAAACAAGCTAAGCATAGGACAAATTGAGTGAAAATCAAATAATATTTGTTCAAGTTATCATGCTGACACTGCCTGCAAGTCAGCAATGCAAACAAAAAAACAATCTAAGGAAAAAAAATTCAGGCAGTTATCATGCTGACACTTCTCACAAGTCCAAAATTCAAACAAAAAAAACAATCTAAGGATGAAGAAAATTAATCTTTTGATTCTCACGCTGCCACGCAGCGACACATTCATTTTTTTTCGCCCTGATTTGTCACATTTATTTCGGAGGCAAAATTCAAAATGTATAAAACTATCATAGGGTGTGATTTTAGCAGTATCACATCGCGATTTGCGATGCAATATGTTGTATACATTGATACACTATTGTTATTCTCTTCGCGAAATGCGACACAATTCTCATATGTATGTACAAAATAAATATTTATTTAACTGGCTGAGGGCCAGATTAGTTTTGTTTGTCTCAATTTGTTCATCAAAAAGGAGAGTGAAAATAGGCACTTTCCAATAATTTGTAATAGAACAAATTTGTATAAACAAACTTTTATTCACGTTTGACTGAATACGAAATATGGGTAAGGAAAATGTTGGCTTTGCACTGGTACTCTTATTTTTTATCAAAGGCCTGATTGTGGCTTCTTGGCCCAGGTGGATACACTCGCAACTGACATCAGACACAGCTACTGTGTTCAGGAGATCCCAAATTACATTTTATGTCAGTAATTACCGGCATTGTTTTATCACGGACTTTTCCAGAACCATACTTGTCGAGAGAACATTTTTCCATCAAAAATGTTAGTGACAGATATGTGTAATTAGCGCCATTAAAATACTGCATATTTTCATTATTGTGTTGTCTTTCATTTGTTAATAAGACCATTCTTTCCACAAACAATCACTTTTGACCATCTGAAAGATAGCATGAAAGTAATGACAGTTTCTATTAACACCACTGTGAAAAAAACTGGGGGTGCTTAACCCCCTGCACACTGATGTCGAAATATCTAAAGTTCAGGGTGCAAATATTTCCATAATGCAACTAGAAATTTAACCAATTCAATTTTGTTTGACAGAGCTCAATGAGCTCTGTCAAACAAAATTGAATTGGTTAAATTCCCAGCTGCATTATGGGAAAAATGGCTACTTCAAATCTGGATATTTTGACATCAGTGTGCAGGGGGTTAATTAAGTTCCAGGTGTATATATCAACATTTATTCAATTCCACATACAAGTTGCTTGTGTCAACTTGTGACGAAGTTGTGTCCGAGTAAAATGAAAGCAAACTAACACAATAGTCTAGTGATACACACTGTGTACAATTACTGCCTCTATTTCACAGGTGAGAGCAAGGATCCACTGATACCGTGTAGTGTACTGCTGAATACGTTGGATGAATCAAATTTGAGGCCAATGAGGGGGATATAAATTAAATAAGAATGAAGATGAGTACTAATATCATTTCTGAAAAGCGAGTAGGGTACCTTATTAATATTTGTATACCATGATAGGGGCATGTCAGCATCGATTCAAAAATGCTATTTTTCTTTCAATTTCACAGCTTATGCCGAGTACCTGTGATTTGAATGTATCCACTCTATCTACTGATTACTGTAACAGCCAGCATTGGTAATGGTGGGGGGTGCGAGGGTTGAATGAGTATTTTACTATTTATTGGAGTCTTGGGCAGTTTGGCTCTGTTTGAAGGCATATGGGTGGTGGTGATGTAATCTTGTTTGGAGGACAGCAGGCATGAGAAGGTCTGTTGGGGGATATATAGCTACTTAGTGGATGATAATTTTAATAATATAATTTAAGTTAATTTAAATTAAATAGCACGAGTATCTTGTTGGTACGTTTTACACGTTTGTTGGCGATTTTAGGATGGTGCATTTGTCTGGGTGGAATTTCATCCGCCAATCCTCCTCCCATTTGGCAGCAGCATCTAGATCCCATTGTACTGTAGCTTGAGGGCATCATCTGGCGAGCCTAGTTAGCAGCCTATAAGGTTTTGTAGATGATGCTATCGAGTATCGTCTGCATATAAGTGCAGTGTGCAGTGTTTAATGATTAATGCATAACTTGCCATAAGAGAGATTTTTAATATATATTAGGATGCGGATTGGCCCCAGAACTGTGCCCTGGAAATCGACCTCGAAAACTTTGACTTCGATTTTCTAAGAAATTCAAAAAATGGACACAAGACATTACAATTTTCGTGCGACGACAAACTGCCGCAGACGACACTTCCACGAAGAACCTTCAAGGTATTCCGCCAAAGATATTTATTCGGATTACCTCCTTGACTTCAGGTGTTCCTAAAGTGGCGCCACTTCAATCCAGACTCTGTTGAGGAATCTGTTGATGAATGCACCGTGATTGCTGTCAATTTTGTTTTGTGTGTATTTTGAAGGAAACAGTCACGTCCCAGGGCCGTTCTTTGCCGATGACATTGTTCCATTAGCCATGAGTGAGGAGGGACTACAAAAAATGTTAACAACAGTAGGAACGTATGGGGATAAATGGCGACTTGAATCGAAAAACGAAAACAAAAGCGAGGTAATACCTGTGAGCCTCCGGGTGGATGGGTCGCAAAGTAAAGGATGGGGAAATTCTCTGTTGATGAAGAGGAAAGTAAGTATATTGCAGTGTGGGGAGAAGAGAACATGAATGGATGGCAGTGAATTTATGCGTCACAGGTTGAGGCATATACAGAAAGGTTTCACGCAAACGAACTTAATACAAAGGGTAAACGAATACCCACGTCCCAATAAGTTAATACCTCCTGGAAGGAATAGTTTTAACAAAGTGCGGAACTACTATTTGGCAGAGGGCCGGGTTACCAAGTATAACTCATGGAACGGATGTGATCCCTTTAAACCAATCTGTAGTGAGGAACTTGAAAGTTTTACAAAATGGTGTGGATCGGTGGCATAACCGGATCAAATAATATGACCACTTTTGAAGCGATCAGATAGAAACTCGGCTGGATGCCGGTTAAAGATAGAAGGATGTGGGGAAAACTATACTACATGACTTTCCCGGTAAACAGTCCAAACAGCAGATGGTGCTTTTAACTATGACTGAAACTCTAAACTTCAAACTCGATGGATAAGGTACGAGAGGGAGCCAATGGAGAATTACTCTATAGAGGGTGAAGACCTAGATGGGGGACTGAAGCAAGGGCGTTTTTATCAAGGGAAGGTTTATCGAGCACTGAAACAGAAACTGGCGAGCTGGAGTTAGGGTCAAGAGTTCTTTAACCTTTTACCTAACGTAACGGCCAAACCCGGCCAGTGCTATTCTCAAAAATCGCCAATTAATTTTCATTATTTTTTTTTCTCTAAAACATAGGTTATGACCCCTCATTGGAACGAGGTCGTTCCAATGAAGGGTCATAACCTATGTTTTTGAGACAAAAAATGAAAATAATAGTTATTCAAGAATTTTTTTTTGCAAGTGTCGTCTGCTTTTCATGTTAGGTAAAGGGTTAAATGAGTGAGATCCAAGTCACTGGAGTTGAGAGGGAGAATCGGGAAAGGCGAGGAATTAGCGTGCCAAATGTGCAATTTAGGAGTTACGGAGACCTTGGCACATTTCATTTTAGAATGCCCACACCATTTTGTCTCGTAGAACGATCCTCCTTGAAAAATTAATGGAAAAATGTGATGAAAACACAAGGGACATGTTGACGAGGAATGGCACGACAGAACGGGTAAATATTATAGTTGGGGATTCCCACTAAGCGCCAGTTGGGGAATTATGAAACAGTTTGTGACTGAATGCTGAGAGATTAGGAGGGAGAGTGGGGATACACCGGTTATGCATGGGGTTGATGTAGGCCCCATCGTTACAGGCACGCAACAAATCAGCGAAAGGCCAAAGAATTATTTTTTATTATTGTTTTTGGAGAAGTTTAGAATGTTGGTTTTCTGACGCCCCCTCGACCCCACTTGGCAATCAAGAGTCTAACTCATAAACCACTGTGGGGAACGACGTTGTGCTAAACCTATTTGGGACACCGATTAGTGGAATTATTCTGCTGTTTTTCGGTTTTCCAGGTGGGTATTTAGAGGAAGCTAGAGTACCCAAATACAAACACCGAACAACGGTAAACTACTGCCAGACTTTCCAGGCCAAGCAGGGCTTGAGTGCGAGTCTTGTTAATTGAAGCCACGGTATGCGACCGTGATCTCATTTCAGCAATTTAGGCTTAAGTTTTTTGGTCAAGGATACAGTGTTCGCCAGTGGTGCGGGTCAGGACCGGAGTTACAACATTTCGATCGCAACTGCACTATATTAACCAATGCGTACACCACGTTACGTGTCTGACCTTTGTAAGAACTGCGGACATAGTTCATACCCCAAACTTGTGACTTGTGGCTAATGCGAAGATTAAGACGATACTGAACATGCCGCATGTAACCAATGTCAACAATATAATGAAAGAGTTATTGACACTGTAGCCAGTTACCTTCACTTCATGCAACCCTTGGGAGATTAATGTCATAATTATCTAATTTATGTTGCATTTGAGTAAATTATTAACTTATCCATCAGAAAAAAACATTAAAAAGAGAAGTATGAGCCATGGTGGCCATTCTAGACAGGCAACTCTGATAGGAATATGACATTCTCGTCGACTCATAATCGTAAGTCAACCTGCCAAGTTTCAAGGAAACTGAACCATAAATGCAATCTGGATAGTGCGCTGAAGAAATCCAAATTGGCTGGGTGGACCACCATTCAAGGCGACCGACGATGTCTGAACTATGACATTGTCATTTACATATCGTACTAGGTTATCCTGCAAAATATCAATAAAAGTGGTGCATAAATACAACCGGTAGAGTGTGCTGAAGAAATTCAAGATGGCTGTCCTATGGCAGCCACTTTGTGTGACAGACGGTGACGGTGACTAAAATGTGATATTCCCATTTACTTATCATACAAACACATCCTGTCAAATTCCAATAAAAACAGATGCCTAAATGAGACCTGTAACGTGTGTGGAAGAAAAAGATGCTACGGTGGCAATTGCAGGTGGAATCCAAGATGGCTGCTATGTGTATGACCAAGTGTGACCAACACAGTAGTAGTAAGTTATCCTGTGTAGCTTAAAATAGAGGCATAAATGCTACCTGCAGGTTGTTCTGAAGAAATCCAAGGTGGTTGCCGTGGTGGGCATAGTGGACGGCCAACCGTTACTAAAATAGAACGTCCTTATCTGCTCATACTCAGTCACTCGGTCAAATTTTAAGAAATTAGACGCACACAAAATGACCTGTAGCCTTCGCTGAAGAAATTCAGGATTGTTGCCGTGGCGACCTTTGCCGACGGCCGACTATGACAACAATATGGCTTTCGCATCTAGGCATGGACATTGACCATGCATTTGGAATTTGTGATGGTCGGAAGTGAAATGCGGACTGTGGCACTTGCTAAATGAATTGTGAACAGACGTACTGACTAACGTATGTATGCCCGCAAGCACCATGACAATAGCTACATGGACTTCGTCAATTTAAGCTAAAAATTAGCCTTGGCTTGGACCTTGTGTATCTCTCTACGAAAAAATATTTTCTCAGGTGAACATTCTTTTTCATACCGGATTTAATATGAACTAATGTTAACATGTTTTGAGTTCATTTCTTAATTCACACGGGAAATTTATTGTTCAGATCTCACACTGTCTACTTCAAAAAAGTTCAATAAAATGGAAATAAAAAGTACTTGAAAGGTGGCAGAAATATTTCATAAACTACAAATGCATTTCTGCTTTCAAGTTTCTGGTTGAGTTGTTTTTTACCTCGGCAAGTGTTTTTGTTTATGTCAAACTGCCAGGTCCGACCTGCTATCATGTACTTTTATTGTCATCATACATCTTTCTAACGGAAAACTATACTGGGGAATTTGTTCTTTTGTTTGGTAGTTGCGGGTTATATTTTGCCTACAGGGATGAGCTGAAGTAGGGACCTGCGAACGGTTCGAGGTTCGAATCAGCTCGAAACCAATCACCGAGATTCGATATATTCGAGCCCAAGCCTGCTTCCATTTAAAAGACTGTACGCCCGTCATATTCGAAAAGAATATCGTTAACTTTTAACCTGCTGAGTGTTTCCAAAATATTTTTCATCAAATCTAGTCATGGCTGATGTGAAGCAGCCATGACTATATTTGAAGAAAATTTCAACTAAATATAACTCAAGAAATCATTGGTGAAAAAATTCATGGCATTTACAGAGGGACAATTTAATTAAATGTGCCCAAATTATACTTGTATCAGTGGCAAGAGAAATCCTCTCCTGGACAGTAATATCTGCCAACAGAACGCAAGGAGTTAATACGTGCGAAATACCCGCCGCTTTCATAATAGAAAGTAACATTCACGCAATTCCTTACTATTTCTAGCCTGTACGGATTAACGAGGCTCAAACAGAGAACTTTCGATCACCAAAAGCGGCAGACCATTTTCACAGTTTCCACCGCGTTTCCAACAATTTTGGTCTCGTCTAATTTATACCACCACGCGTATGCTGGAGTATGTCTACCTATCCCAGTTCACTCTATGGGCTGACATAAGGATTCGAGATTCGATTTGATTCGAAACATTAGCAGAGATCCGATTCGAGCCAAAATCGGAAGGTCGTAGGTCCCCAGGCTGAAGGACTAACTAGGTGGTACATATAGATTTATTTTTATTTATTAGATATGATTTTGTTTCCCATTATGTCCAATTATCAAGCATGGCTGATATGACTTCAAACTCCGCTAATATGACGCCGATCTCGGATGATATGAACCAAGCCAGAGTTGTTCCCCTTGAAACGTCATTACTAGACGCAACCGCATGCTTTACATCGAAACCGTTACTCGACGAACGCAATCAAGAAAACTGGTGTTATATAATGGAGCTGGTTGAATCGAAGTTCTTGAATGACGAGGACTTTATGACGGAAAAGAGTGAGGAAGAAGAGAAGGAAGAAAAGGGAGTTGTTCAGTAAATTCGCAGGTGCACTAATATGTAGATAGTAAGTACATGTGTGTATAGACTTCCGAGGAGGGTGAGAGAGAGATAAAAAAAAAACCCAGTTACGCGAGAGTGTGTGTGATTCGAGTAGGTTCAGGTGCTACCTCCCCGTAGCGGAGAGAAGGAGAGAGAAGAGAGACAGACAGACAGGCAGGGACGGAGAGAGAGAGGCAGAGAGAGAGAGACACACAGAGGGAGAGACAGGGCAGAGAGATACAGCGAGAGACAGAGACAGAGAGAAAGATATGGTAGTATAAAAATACAGAAGCTGGCTTTTTACATTTCTGGACCAATCGGTTTTAATGTTTCACACTCAAAAATAAGAAAAATTGCGTTTTCACAATCTTTTGATTTCCTGTAACTTTTTTTCCTGTTCATTATATCAACAGTGTGCACATTACTTAGTGTTGGTACGTGTGATACTGATAGATATTCTAAATGATAGATTATCTATGAAGTGGTTGCTTCCAATCAGCTTGCCATAAAAAGCCAAGTATCGTACAGGTACTGTAACTTGTAATAAATGAAAACAACAGACAGCTCCAGGAGCTGCCTGTTGTTTTTGTTTAATAAAAGTAATAAACGACAACTTGGTTTTATTTTCTACTGATCTCCTACGTTTTTCTCAACAACTACTTGCTTCTTGATTGGATCTTCCTCGATTTTTCCAATAATTTCAAGGGAGATAACTTTATCGAAAGTCGATTTTCATGACGATATAAGTCAGGGATGAATTCGTTAGAATCACAACTGATTCCCCGAAATGGGGCAAATTTTAAGGCCAGAAATCGCTGCACTGTTAGAACCACGTCATAAAGTGGGATATCGGGCGAGAAATGTGTTCTCAGAGTGAACGATAAAAACTTGCCATCGAGCAGGAATGAATACAGATATTTGCAATATTTGTATCAGCAAGGGGTAAGCGTAATTTAGAGGCCAAATTTTATTACCTGGTGTTGTTATAAATGGCGACTTGTTAACAGAGCGAATGAGTAAATATGTCTTCTTTTGACAGTTGCTTAAACACGGACTTAAATAAATATTTTCAAGAGCTACACGCATTTTAATTAGTGAAGTCCAATTACTATCAACTTTTGAATAGACATTCTATGAGCTGTCACATGATTACGTACTTACCAACAGTTCGTTGTGTTGTAGATGTTGAGGGTGTCACCTCTTGTATTTTTTTATCTGCAAAATATCAAATTAGTTTATAATTTAATCAGCATGCTTCGTACTAAAATCAGCCAGTGCCGTCAACCAAAAGAGAAAAGGTAGCACGTGTCCTTTGTTTTGTATTATTGGTGTCTAACCCTTTACCGAAAGCAGACGATATCAAAATTTATTATTTTAATTTATGTTTTTTCAAATTAAAAAAAAAATTCAACAAAACCATATCATGTGATCCCTTATTGGAACGAGCTCGTTCCAATTGGGGGGGGGGGGGGGGGTGGCGGGGAGGGGGTTCACATGATATGGTTTTGCTGAAATTTGTTGAAATTTTTTTTTTTTCAACTGCCAAATTTTTAAACTACGCGGGCGGTTGCAGTCGATTCGTTAGGTAAAGGGTTAACGACACTTTTGGCAGCCAGGTCGCCTCGTGTTAGACAGATTTACGGACTCCGTAAAGAACCACCGAGCAGCGGCGAGACTTCCCATCCTACTGTAAAACAGGGTCAGCAGTGGTTGAAGGCAAGTGCAGTATTGACGTGCAGAGCGTTTTTGCACACAGCGTCACCAATCCACCACGAGTATAATCGGGATTAGCTGTGTTGCCCAAGGACACAACGCTGTTACTTATGGTCAGGGTGGAATCGTGGACCCTTCGGTTTGAAATTCAATGCTTTAACCACTGAGGGATCGCACTCGCTACACGTTTCTTTTGCTCAGTAACTTCGTTTAGCGTGAGGAAAGGAATGTTCTTTATAAATTATTTCCACCCTTTACCTAACATGAAAAACATTCCACCCTTTACCTAACATGAAAAACAGA
Source organism: Pictodentalium vernedei (assembly GCA_031216915.1). Taxonomy (NCBI): domain Eukaryota; kingdom Metazoa; phylum Mollusca; class Scaphopoda; order Dentaliida; family Dentaliidae; genus Pictodentalium; species Pictodentalium vernedei. The sequence goes on along the minus strand of CM062291.1, from coordinate 66,742,236 downwards.
CGACACCTGCAAACAAAATTCTTGAATAACTAATTTTTTCATCTTTTGTCTCAAAAACATAGGTTATACCCTCTCATTGGAACGAACTTGTGGAGCTCGTTCCAAAGAAGGGTCATAACCTATGTTTTTGAGACAAAAAATGAAAAATTAATAAAACTTAATTTGTGATTTTTGTGAATAGCGCTGGCCGGTTTTGGTCGTTACGTTGGATGAAAAGGTTAAACATCTTCTTCCTAAGATCTACAATTCAGAATATTTTGATATTTGAAACACGGCAACCTTATGGAGTTCGGATTCAAGTTGGTTTAAATTAAGTCCCTAGGTTTATATTTGGGCTCCTTTTAAGAACCAGAGTTTTAACTTAATGCAATATGAGGAAAATTATTTAAAATCCTTCTTCTTTCAGATCCACCAATCAGAATATTTTCATATTTGGTACACAACATCCTTGTGGTGGTCAGATTCAAGTTTTGGATCTCACTTGGGATGCTGTATACTAAATATCGAAAAATTCTCATTGGTAGTTCTGGAGAAGGATTTTTTTTTTTTTTCATTTTTGAAAAGTGTTGACTCAACATTTTTCCATTACCACCTATATGGCGGCTCATTGGCACACACGATTGAGATTTGTTTTTACTAAATCCATTCTACTGGTCATGTGGATGCTGTATTACATATAACAATCCTTTGTTCCGTGAAGTTTGGGAAATACGAGCATTTAAATGTTTTTTATTTTTAGTTCGCGGGGTTCCCACGGAAACGCGATTTTTTTTCGGGTATAAATCAAGTACATTTCTCTAAACTCTACGGCATACCAAACTTGGGCCGAATTGGCCTACCCATTCAGTAAACAGAAATTTTGGGCGGGGCCCAAAATATTGCCCCTATCAGCGCGAGCCCAAATATCGCCCGAGAAAGTTTCTTTGCAAATCTTGGGCATAAAATAAAACTGCACCAGAAATTGCAAAGCACTGTGACTGGTGGTCTATGAGAAGTTTGCAGAATTTCGGGAGTGTGTGTGTGTGTGGGGGGGGGGGGGGGGGGGGTAGGCACTGCTAGGCCTAGCTACTTCTATTGAACAAATTTGGCAGGTTATCCCAAAATCTGTAATCCATCATTTCCTTCAATCTTTAAGTTAGTTAGTATCTATAAGTTAGAACCTATAGTATCAGTTTCCACTACTGGTTACGGAAAGCCGGATTTTGCGCTGCATCATTCGCACGTAGTCAAATGAAGTGACATTATAACGTCAAGAGCGATGAGATGGGGAATACACGGCGCCCCTGCATAACTGCAACACGAGTATAAAGTGGAGTTTATCCAATCATTTATATGTCAGCTACCTTTCTTCCATCCGGGCTTTGCTTTCCAGGTCCTATATTTTACTGATAAAGCTGAACTTATTTGCCATGGTAAACGGGCATTGCTTCACTTCTCAGCGAACCCACGTGGGTTACTGCAGCTCACTTCTTGAGTTCTTCATTAAGCCGATGATATGCCGCAGAGTAACACGCCGCTGGAAAGGGTGATGGGAGCACTTTCTAGCGCAGTGTTACGCCGCAATATATCATCTTCAGTGTACAGAACACAAACTATAGACGTAAAACATATCCTATTTTTGAAGACAAATAAAGAAGAAAACACAGGTCAAATCAGGTTTAAAGTTATGTGATTCTTTTAAGATCCGGTGATGTAGTAGAGATGGGCTATATTGGAATTTTAAGTTCGGTATCGGTATCGTTATTGTTAGGTGGATATATCGCTACATCCCTTGGTATTCGGTATCTGACTTGACCGAAATTTTCTTATAGCAGCAAAGGGGAATTCACACCAGGAAAATACAGAATAAGTTGTTCTTGTATCATTCTACCAGAGCACCACAAATGCCACTGACAATGAGCTCAACATTGACATTATTTTGCCAACACAAATGATATGTACAGTAATTTTATGACTTGTTCCAAATATACCATGACCTTTAATGGCTCAGGCTTTTGCTACCTCAGAGCATGTGCCCTTAACGTGCCATCATTAGAAGGTCTGCTTAAAATAGACAAATCACCTGCCCAGTGATTTCTAGTAAAGTTTTGGCTGCCTTAACTGGTAGAGTGTTGGAAGCCCTTATTTGGTCTTTATTCTGAAGTGCAGGTACAATATCTCAAATGCTTCATACTCTGTGGGTGTACTTCATATTATCTTAGAAGTGAAATTATTTCAATTGTATGGATTTGCCATGTTGCAATTTGTGGGAGAGTGCCTTTTGGCACTCTCCCATAAATTGCAACATTGCAAAGACCGGTGAATAAATTTTGATGGCTGGAAATAATTTAGCACTCTACCAGTTAACAGGCAACCAAAACTAGACATCACTGCTAAGCAACTACATGCGTATACAAGCTGTAGTGTTTGTAGTCTAGAGAGAATCCAGAACAACTGCCCAGCCCCCAAAGGGTTAACAAAACTAAAAAGGAAATCAGAAACCTCTTTCGTGCAAATGAACACTTCAGCTGCTATCAAGCCTCAACAAGGTCTCTCATTTTAGCACTACCAGGCAGGTTTACGGTCCAGTTTCACACCCAGGTTGGCTTCTTCTTTCGTCCTTTCTCCTCTTCTCTGTATATCCCCTTTTGTCTCCAATTCTAACTTATTTTACTTTAACAGGACAAGTTTGAACACAAAATACAACTGTATATATGTCATTGATCCCACTGTATTAATGTTTTATGAAAATGTTGTACGTGGAAGCGACCTTGTGTAAGCTTTATAGCTTCCTGTCGGATCCACCTTTTATTTTGTTGTATTTTGTACATTCGGTTGAAAATATTGAATAAATATTGTTTAAACCAAGGTCTCATAAATAGCAAATGGAGAAAACTTTGAAAATACAGATGTTTTCGGTGTTCAATGATTGGTTCGGTTCGATTTTTCGGTATCCCCATGATATCGAACTCAGTTCGGTTTTTCGGTATAATGCCCATCTCTATGCTGTAGAAGAATAAAAAATCTGTCGCTAAATATATTTCTTTCGGTGCAAACGATTGAAGAACGACACGTCCATTTGTTCAATCTACACAGGTCAATTGTGTATACCCGAACAGCTCTGAGGACCGAGATGTCAAATTATATAACGTAGCTTCTGTTTCAGATCTGAAATTTTGTACAGACATAAGGCAATTGTTCCGCCCACCTAACGCCGCTGAATTAGTTCGTCGATAGTAATTTTGCTTATGGCGGTGTTTGTAAGCTTGAATTTCTAAAATAAACTTTGGCTTGGAGAAATTCTTTTCATATTTTCTCCCGTTCAAGGAAGGAATATTTCATATTTCCATCACAGTGTAAGAACCTAGAACCAGACAGTTCTTTCCACTCACGCGTCTGGCTAGAACATTTCCAACATTACAGCAATGGTTACATATATATGTAATGACCTAGACACGGCCTACGCCAAACGAAACATCCCATGGACGAACAAATATTGTGTATAACTTATTGTATGATTGATATAATCTATGCATCTTTCATGTTGCGAATATCCTGAGTTGACATAGTTCAGCGATCCGAACGTAGTGGCTACCCCTCAACGTTCAGATTCTTCCCATTCAATCCTATAGAAAAAGTTCCCATCAAGTTTTTATGGGAACTCAAAACTCGAAATCTGGGATATATATCAAGCTTTCGCCCTTATTACCGGCTGCAATCGATAGTACACGTATTTCCTTACATTTGGGCAGAGTTTATTAATCTAAACTAGGTTTTATCCTTTAATTGTCGTCATTTGTGTACTCGTGAGACGGCAACGGAGATTTCAAATCGGCCATGTTTTTGTTTAAATATAAAACAGTAAAAACAATAACCCGGTAATGGCGCCGAAACGAACAGACCTTTTCATCGATGCGGAATAGGAAATTCGATCGCAATTGCGCAGAATGGGTTTGATAATCTGCTCTGTGCGAATGCGACCGAGTTTGATGACCTCCGCTGCGCGAATGAGATCGAGATTCCGATTCTGCACCGATGAAAAGGTCTATTCGTTTCGGCGCCATTGCCGGGTTATTGTTTTTACTGTTTTATATTTAAACAAAAACATGGCCGATTTTGAAATCTCCGTTGCCGTCTCACGAGTACACAAATGACGACAATTAAAGGATAAAACCTAGTTTGGATTAATAAACTCTGCCCAAATGTAAGGAAATACGTGTACTGTCGATTGCAGCCGGTAATAAGGGCGAAAGCTTGATATATACCCCAGATTTCGAGTTTTGAGTTCCCATAAAAACTTGATGGGAACTTTTTCTATAGGATTGAATGGGAAGAATCTGAACGTAGAGGGGTAGCCTCTACGTTCGGATCGCTGAACTAGGGTTGACACAAACAGTCAAAGGTGATTTTCTTATGGTAAGACAATTTGGGGGGAGTACATCTTGGTTCGGCTGGGCGATTTGGGGGATACTAATGTTCGCAGTAGTAAATAATATATATGTACCCCACCGGTATACCAACAGGTTAATAAAAAGGCAGACAAGTATGCCCTTTCTCTGCTACATGCACATATACATATGTCTACACCATCTCTGTCCAACGCATGAAGTATAACACCTGTGCATTTATTGCGACAGTTGATTGCAATGTCGGGCGAAGGTTTGAAGTTTCGCCGTCGTCCGATTTTGCATGCAACATTTAACAGTCACCACCACGTGAACTCGGAAGATTACATGCGCTAAACAGCTAGACTTCGCTAGACGTTATCGCCAAGTACATTATGCTACATTACGGAATGCATTAGAATGCGCCAACTTTGAAGTACATCTATCACTTTTTCTAGTATTGCCACGGGCCTACTTTACGTCTATACATTGTTTTCATTTCTACGACGTCACAGTTACCCCCCCCCCCCCACCCACCCCCCCCCCCCCCCCCCCCCCCCCACCCAGGAAATTTGGTCCTTCCAGTTTTACAATCCCTTAACGTCCCTGGACAAAATGAAAAGAAAGGGGAGAAATGTTAATATATTACTTACCGTGGTTCGGAAATAAGTTAATGAGAACGGCCACCACAGCTGCAAATGCGAGAACTAAAATGACAACTAACACAAATAAACACATCCTCCATATTCTTGGCTTTTTCTGTTTTTTGTCGTATGGTGATGTATTTGAAACGTGACTGCAACTGGCGTGCTTACTATCAGCATCAACAACGTCCACGCCATGATGAGGCTCCAAATATGGAAGTGTGTGTTTTGGAGAGTCTCCACCGAAATCGAAAACTAAATTCCCATGAATAGCGTCAGGTGTGAACACAAATTTGTTGTCTTTTTTCGGTGAATATGAAACTGGTGTGACGATATTCTGTTCGTAGTAGTTTGCGTTACCGTTCGGAGTTGGCTGCCCTGACATATTATAACTCTGAAAAGAAAAGCAAAGGTCATCTTTACATTTCACCTTACAGATTAACTAAATCTTTACTGTAAGTTATTGTGACGAATTGACGGTAACATGGTCTGGGGTTTACGGCTCGAAGTGTATATTCAACATCTACGTGAACGAAAACATGGTCAGAGGTTTGTGGCTCGGAACTTATGTTCAGACGAGACGCGAAGCATGCAGGTTGGACATAGCCTGCGATCTGCAAGCCTCGGACTATATTACCGCCAATTCATCACAATTACATGTATGTTCCAGTAAGACTCTATCCATATCCCCAAACCCACACCGTGAATTGAACAAGCCAACTTTTAACGATCACAAATTTAGTAAAATAAAAAAAAAACTTTCGTGTACCCCACGGCGTCATTGGAAAAATAATCAATAAATCAGAAAAGGGTCGAGGTCACTCCATCTTACCTCAAACTGTAAACGGATTTGTAATTTGAACAACACTTCATTCGGGACACAGTCTGCTGCACGTGTGAAAAATCTACAAAAAAAATGAAATGGTTTGCAAGTCATTTCGTTGTTGGAATAATTACGAAATGAGCAACCTCGTTTCAAATATTTCTTGTGGTGACGCCTGATGGTAACATATCGTCCCTTGAGTTCCAATGTGTTCTCCGTGCCACCAGGCACATAGAACACATTGGAACTCAGGAGGCGATATGCTGCTGGAGTCGTAAACATAGAAAAAAAACACGCGTGCTCTCGTTCAATCAGAGGACGAGGATTTTATTCTTATTGGAACATACGCAAATACTGAAATTTAAATTACCTTGTTGATCCCCAATTGCAGATGGTATGCAATAATGTAGACATGGGAGGACCCTCTCCACCAAACATAACCGAGGGTTTTTTTTTTTGGGGGGGGGGGGGGGATTCGGATGCCCGATTTTCCAGTCTCGCGTGTCAATAAGAGAAGATGAGAATGCACCTTTTAGATATAGTATAGTTTTGAAAATCCATGTTGAGAGATCGGGAAATGGGGGAGACTCTCTTAATATGGTGAGGCGAAACCGTAAAATTAACGACAGACGTTACGGAAGCAAAGCATCGGGGCGCCCAACCCCAAATCCTGTATCCGCTACTGCTGATGATGCCAAGAACTATCCATTTTTCTGTAACAGAGATTTGAAAGGAAAAATAATTTAATTTTTCAGACATGCTAATTAATGCCTTAACCGTATGTTATTTTACCCTTTCCCTGGTGTAGCAGTGTGTGGAGCGCGGTGGCTGAATGGTAGACTGTTGAACTTCTATGCTAGAGGTCCCGAGTTCGATCCCCGTCCGGGGACGACCCGCGTTGTGTCCCTGGGCAAGGCACTGCACGTTGATGGTGCACATGTCTTCAACCTCTGTAACCCTGCTTGAGCGGAGCTTGAACACAATTAGAATGTTGAGGAGCTGACAGTTGCTCGTCGTTGCTCGGTGTTTCTCTCCGAGTACTCCGGCTTCCTCCACCCGTAAAAATGTCACGGTCATGATTAGCCATTGTGCATAAGTATGTGACCTTAACCCCCAATAAATAAATAGTGTAGCAGTGTATTTGCATGCCGGATTTGAATCTGAGGCAGTTTTCTCTCGCTGAAATCGACTGGATGAAGCATCAGATTGAGAGAGAAAAAGTATATACCAGAAATATAATAGAACACAATAAATGATTAGGTTATTCTGTGCTTGTGTAATTGATGCTCATTTTAATACACTCTGACACTAAATCAACAAATTGATATCGAACCTTTCAACCAGAAACCCTTGAAAAACAACAAAGTATACTCTTCTCACATAATTAACGTACGGAAGCGTAAATACATGGGTGTGTGTGATTACTGGAAAATTTACAGGTGTGAGTCAAGGTTTTATTTACCGAATGGTTTTATTCCCCTACGCCCCCTCCCCCACCCTCGGCCAGATAATTTTAAAAAAACGATATCCAAGAACTCTATACGAGTACTTGAGAACTTGTTGTTCAACTCAAGAGTTTTAGTTAGCCAGGAGACAGTATTGAATGAAGGAACCTTAACTAATTTAATTTGAATGGTAAAAATGTGGTTAATATGGTTAATCTGAATGGTTAAATTCAATTATCATGAATCTGAGAGAATGCAGCATGAAAGCTTCTTCGGTCGTTTCCGGTTTTATTTTCGGGGAACTTCGGCCCGAGCAGGAGACGTTGCCGAAAATGCCACTCGGGAATATTACCCGCGAACGGAATATGGCAGAATAGCAAATCAAACCGAATGGTAGCTAACTACAGGATTTTAAAATGAGGTATAATAAATACAAAATTACAGCTTTGGCACTAGTCTCACATGGCCTAATGTGATAGAAAGTCGGGAATATCACCTGGACTCTTAACGTTAAAACAGACTCGATATAGTACTATTGTGTGAACACGGATTTTAAATCTATTCGTTTATCAAGATTTCCTGGGCGGACGTTTTCCACTCTCCTTATTTTTAAATCATTCCATTGTGTGAACATGGACTTTAGAATATCTTAGTTTATAAAGATTTCCAAGGTGGGCATTTTCGCTCTCCTTATTTTCAAGCCTGAAAATAAGCAATCCGTCATTCGCAGAATGAGGTCCCCAAAGGGGGAATTTGCTGAAGCTATTAAATACAGTGGGCCAGTGTATCCTCTATTGGTACTTCTTTCGGTTTAGGCTTCAGACCTTTATTCAGATTGTGGTTCACAGAGGGTAAATTTAGCGAAGCTACCCTGCTATGCAGGGTAGCATCACCAAATTCACCCTCTGAGGACCTTAATCGACAGATCAGAGTCTGCTTATTTCCAGGCTTGCTTATTTTCAAATCAGATGAGCTATAGAGGGCGATCGCTCGCCTCAAAACTAGGGGAGTCGCGCAGATGACTGATTGGTGGGGAGGGATTAAACTCAATTTGTTACGACTGTCATGACTCAGATTCCGAATGAAGAATAATTATATCATTTAGGCATGCCTTCGAAGCCTTGGTGATGTGGTTGGAATATTTGTCAATGGGGATTATTGTTTAAAAAACTCAGGAAATGTAATTTGGGGAGAAATACGTGTAGTAGTCATTGTAAATGGATTTCCCAACACTTCTTACTTAATTGGCACGTTCCGGACTGTTTGTCCATTTTAGAGGGCTTCCATCCATGCTTTGGTTACCGGGTTCTACTTTACGAATGAAAGAGAGCTTGTTTACCACAGTAAACAAGCACTGCCTCGCTTCTCTGGGTTCCCATGGGGAGGCGTGTGATTTAAGTTCAAGAACCAAAAGCTTGTCCCGTAAGAAAGTGCATGATTACCAGCAAGACCGAATCGATAGCTAAGACTCCAATCCAGAGGAAAATTTTTGGGGTGTCCCATCTACCCCAATTACGCCTATGCCAGGGGGGTGGGGCGTAGCTAGGATTTCCTATTGAGGGGGATAATGTTTTGAGGGTTTCCAGGTCGATACATGCCACATATATATCCGAAGGCCATGGGAGTATTATGGCCCTCCTATTGGTGGTGTTCGGAGCCATATCCACCCCACCTCAGGCATACGATATCCTCCTCCCATTGGTTTTGAAAACTTAATACCATGAGAGTGAATCTCAGACCCTCTTGTGCTTTAATTTTCCCATTTTCAAGGGGGGGGGGGGGGGGGCACTGTAATTTTTGGGGTGCCATATCCTCCCCTAGCCCCCCCCCCCCCCCCCTCTGCCTTGGCTACGCCAATGGCCCCTACTCAAAACGATAGGCATTAAGAGTTTTGAAATTCTTACCTTTTCCATCTCCATGTGTTGTGCCATATCTGTTTTCTCGCTTCAAGTACATGGGGAATTTTGAGATGAAGTCCAATCGAACAACATCTCAAATAACGAGATAACGTGAAGTCCTATTTATCAAGGGTCACACGTTGAACTGAAAGTAGACCCACTTTCCATGTAACTTCCATAAATGTACTGGATAGTAAAAATGGGTAAGCCGGTTCCGGCTGAGTTAAACTTTATAAATATATGTACGTAAGATAAGATAAGTGTTGGCCTGTGAAGCTGTGACCAGTCTTAGGTCATCAGAATATGTAATATAGTAGAATCCATATACAATTTTAAGTGGTACACGAATCCTTACACACACCTATGTAATTACGACAATAAACCACAGCGGGTACCGCAAAAATGGAGTGGGTTAGCCATGTAATCCGCTGTGAAAACATTTCATATCAAACAGTAGACGTAAATAAATCCCACTCTGTTAAAATTACAATTATCAAGGAGCGTACTTCTTATTTGAACTCTCTTAACCTGCTATATCATGCTGACCTAATCCAACTGGTTTTGCGAAGCTAGGAATGGGTCCACTGCTCAAAAAACAACCTCGAGCGCCATTCAATCCAGTATAAAATTATTTCACTCACTCACTTTATTTATTTATTGGTGTTTAAGGTCACATACTTATGCATAACGGCTAATCGTGACCGTGACAGTTTTAAGGGTGGAGGAAGCCGGAGTACCCAGAGAAAACAACAGAGCATCGACGAGCAACTGTCAGCTCCTCAACATTCTAACTGTGTTCAAGCTCCATTCAAGCAGGGTTACAGCGGTTGAAGACATGTGCACCATCGACGTGCAGTACGCCTTAGAACACGGCGCCATCGTGCCCCCATGTAGCATAGAAGTCCAACAGTCTACCACTGAGCCACCGCGCTCCCACTCACTCTATCAATCTGGGACTACTGTATTTGAACAAAATTGAAACTCGTCCTTTCAATAAGTACACAAGAGACAGACTGGCCATATGGTCCCAATTGCCCCTCCCCCCACCCCCCGGGCCCCAAATTTGATGCAACCTCAACATGTGGTGGTGCATGAATTTTTGTGTAAAGGACCAACCGGAGAAATGGATCTGATTATAGACTGCCGGTTTTCCTAAATGATCTTCATATGGACTGCCACACGCTAAAAACTAAAGTGTTAAAAACTACACTTGAAGTGCTGTATTTAACACTTAATAAGTGCTGAACTAGAACTTTGTTCAAGTGTAGATATCCCAGAACTTGACAGGTGTTACAATAATACCACTTGACAAGTGTAATGACGCGACACTTAAAAGGAAACAACGCAGATGACGCGGATCAGGCTCGAACTCTCGAGCCTGATCCGCGTCATCTGCGTTGTGTCCTTTCAATTATGTACCCACCAAGCGCAAATCAAATTATGGACGATTCTGGAAGAACCACCAATGCTAGACACATGGGAAGTGCCATCCATTCAAGTTTCAGATGTCTGATGATTGTAATGTCTAAGTGCTAAAAGCATTGCACTTTGAGTGTTAAAATCAAACCCTAAGAGTTAGAATGGGTTTAACCCTTTACCCAACGTAACGGCAAAAACCGGCAACCGCTATTCTCAAAAATCGCCAATTAATTTTCAGTATTTTTTCATTTTTTGTCTCAAAAACATAGGTTATGACCCCTCGTTGGAACGAGCTCGTCAAGCTCGTTCCAACGAGGGGTCATAACCTATGTTTTTGAGACAAAAAATGAACAAATTTGTTATTCAAGAATTATTTTTGCAAGTGTCGTCTGCTTTTCAGGTTAGGTAAAGGGTTAACACATTGAAAGTGTCTGTTTTAACACTAGTTTTTAGTGTGCCATGGATACATTTCGATACGGCAGCAGTCTGGCCTGCATTTGATCGCTCAGATGCAATAAAACAGCGTTCTGTCAGTTTGAAAAATCACAATTTTCTCCCATTTAGTAGAACTATGGTCGGATCGATGGGTCCAAGAGCACCCTCACCCACCCTACCCCGGGTGTAACCATTTTTCCGAATGAGCGACGAAGATGATATAAATATGCCCTTCAAATGTCCGCTATGTGGAGTGCAATTGATCGTTCAGATGCCGGGAAGCAGCGTTCTTTCAGATCAAAATTTTCTCAGGGTCCGCGCCCCTCCCCCCTCGTGCATTTCCCTGTAACCTTGTCCCAGTCCGCCCCTGAAGCACATCAACATTCACTGAAAATGGTCCAATGGTTTTTCCGTAGAAGTCAAATTAAATTGAAATGTTCAGGACAGACGGACAGCGAAGCTGTGACGAAGGGCGGTGGCCTAGGGAATGGAGTCTTAAAGCATATTTACACAACGCAACGATTTATGACAAATAATTCATTGAACTGGTTGGGCGAAGTTAACGTAAAATGAGACCTTAAAGTGTGTCGTCATTGTTTGCACTTTATCGTACAATTGTTTTCTCCTTTAAAATCGAGCTCTGGTATGTGAAGACGATTCAAGGAAACGGTATGACGTGTAAAATTAAAAATGTCCAATCAAAATCTGTTTTCAAATGGTCATTAGTAACTCGATTTAGCTGTGACCCTTTACTTAACGCAGAGCTCTTAATCGATAAGTGTTACTCACAAGTATCGCCCTTTCAAATTTCATAATTTTAACCCTTTACCCAACGTAACGGCCAAAACCGGCCAACCATATTCACAAAATCGCCATTGAATATTCATTTTTTTTAAAATTTTTTGTCTCAAAACATAGCTTATGACCCTCATTGGAACGAGCTTGTGAGCTTGTTACAATGAGGGGGTCATAAGCTATATTTTTGACGCCAAAAAAATTAGTTATTCAAGAATTTTATTTGCAAGTGTCGTCTGCCTTTCGTGTTAGGTAAAGGGTTAAGTGTTTACCTCTAAAAAATAGCTTATGACCCCCAAATTGGAATGAGCTAGTTGAGCTCGCTCCAATGAGAATTCATAAGCTATCTTTTTAGGCCGAAAATGGAAATTAGTAATTATTTTTAAAAAAATGAGTGCGTGTCATCTTCTTGTAATGCTAGGTAGAGGATAAAAATAAATAGAAACTGTGTTGCTTGTTTATTGTGTTATAACGACACTTTCAACTGCCAGGATCACATTGTGTCGGACAATGTTACAAGTGGAGGCAGCCGGAGTAGAGGAAGAGAACCGCAGAACCGGAGTAGACGAAAAGAACCACAGGGCAACTGTCATAGTCTCAACCTACTAACTGTGTCAGTCAATTTAACCAAATCCTAAGCTCAACGTTCAACCCTTTACCTAACATGAAAAGCAGACGACACTTGCAAATACAATTCTTCAATAACTACTTTTTTTCATTTTTTGTCTCGAAAACATAGGTTATGACCCCTCATTGGAACGAGCTCGTTCCAACGAGGGGTCATAACCTATGTTTTTGAGACAAAAAAAAAAAAAAAAATGAAAAAATAATGAAAATTAATTGGCGATTTTTGAGAAGAGCGCTGGTTGGTTTTGGGCGTTACATTGGGTAAAGGCTTAAATTTGCATAGGGATCCCTTGCCACGTCGACTGTGGAAGTATAAAGCATTATGTCCGTTTTCGTTGTTTGTGGAATATCCGTTTGTTACCCACAGAGCGGAAAACGAACGTCGATTCGAGACCGTCAGCTTCACAAAAACACACATTTACACAGACTTTATACATAGTCAGATGGAAGCCAGATTAAGGTCCAGATAACTCTACTTTCTGTATGAATGCAAGAAGCAAAAAATAAGTTTTCGAGTACAGATTGGTCACGGGTGGATTTCACCATGGTGCGTGTTAAAGAGAGATATATAGATATATACAGAGAGAGATACAGAGATAAAATACTGACCACACAAAGAAGATGCAGTCGAGTGTTTCTCGTTGGTCTCGGAATAACAATACAGGCTGATGTCACTACAGGGATTTTCATTAATATGATGTGGGCGAAGATAGACTAAATATATCTGGGCAATTATTTGATCAGAGATAAACAGATTTGTAACAGTGTGAAAGTAGCATGGTGTTATTTATATTTCTACTTTAAGATGATCTCCATTCTTTTCAGTGTTAACCCAGGAAGGACTATCTTCCTGAACGATATTTCGTGTACAAAACGTTCTTCGGCAAATTTAAATAGAGGGTCGTTTTATTTATTTATTATTTATTTATTGGTGTTTAAGGTCACATATTCTGCACAATGACTAATCGTGCCCGCAACATGGATATGAAGTCAAGGTTACCATTCGTTTATACCCATGATGGGGACGCGATGGCTCAGTATACCTGTATAGGTGCAGGCTGCAAGCCGAGATGTCATCAATTTGAATCCCACATGCGCCAACTGCGTTGTGTCCTTGGGCAAGACACTTCACCCCCATTACCCGCGTGGGGGCACGGTGGCGTTGTGTGCTAAGGCGTACTGCACGTCGATGATGCACTTGTTTTCAACCAATGCTAACCCTGCTTGTGTGGAGTTAGCATGTTAGGGAGCCCGACAGATGCTCGGTGGTTCTCTCCGTGTACTCCGGCTTCCCCCACCCGTACAACTGTCTGATACGAGGTGACCCTGGCTGTCGAAAGTGTCGTTAAATCCCAATAAATAAATGAATAAATAAATAAATAAATAAATAAATTTGTCCCTCTATCCCGATAAATTCTGTCTCTTGATTGGTCGGAATGCCTTGGACAAATAGCCATGGTAAAGGGTGCACCAACATCCAAGGTATATAAGAGCGTGCAACATCCAGGGTATAAGCGCACGCGAAACATCGGGGGTGTATGGTTTAAATGAATTATGAAAGCTTTTCGCATTCAATCGCCTCGGTATAAACATCGAACCAAAAAACCTGAAAATAGTCACAAATATCAGATTTCCAACAATTCGATCATATTTTGCCGTTATAAATTAAATAGTCGAGTAATTAAATGAAACAACTTGAGAAAAATAAAATAAGAGCAAATATCGTCCTCTGGGTTCCAATGTGTTCTATGTGCCAGTAGGCACATAGAACACATTGGAACTCTGGGGACGAAATGTTAACAAAATTCTGTTTACTCGTTTCCTTAACCACCCAAGGGATGTAACTCTATCTGTTGTCTTCTGTGTTTATAAAAACGAAAAATATTCACTATTTGGTCCAAGTGTTTGCGGAGCGTGAGAAATGCGTCCACAAATTTAATTCCACTATGTTTGTATTGTATTCAAACGGGACAAAAACGTTATCTCCGCCAACATGTATGGTATATGGAGATTTAATACCCGGATGTCTCATTTAAACACCCGGCCTGCGGCTCGATGTTCAAAAACCGACATCCAGGTATTAAATCTCCATATGCCATACATGTTGAAGGGGATAACTTATAATACTCATGTTGCTCGTTTTAGAGGATTTCCATCCCAACCACTGGTGACTGGGTCCTATTGCACCAGTAACACAGATCTTGTTTACCAGATTAAACAAGCACTGCTTCACTTCCAGGAGTTCCCACGGGGTGAGGGGAGTAGTATTATTTAATCATACAGCTTTAATTTGATTCTACATAACATGATTAGCATACGAGTCCTGAAATATTCGTTTTTTTCGGGGGGGGGGGGGGGGGTAAATTGTTAATCTTTTTGCCTCAACGAACTTGTTCCAATCAGGTGAGATCGCGATGTGGGGGGCCTGATTTCTCCCGACTGTGATGGCTCAAGACCCGACCTAATGACTTTTTCCAACTACATCCTCAAAGCATGCCTTCGTGGAAGGAATGCCTTGATAGCGTATTTGGAATATTAGTCAGTCAGAATTATTTAACCCTTTACCCAACGTAACGCTTAAAACCGGCCAGCGCAATTCACAAAATTCGCCAATTAATTTTCATTATTTTTTCATTTTTTGTCTCAAAAACATAGGTTATGACCCCTCGTTGGAACGAGCTCGTTGAGCTTGTTCCAATGAGGGGTCATAACCTATGTTTTTGAGACATAAAATGAAGAAAATTAGAAATTCAAGAATTTCTTTTGCAAGTGTCGTCTGCTTTTCATGTTAGGTAAAGGGTAAAAACTCAAAACTTCTCAGAAATTTATTGCCGAATAAATAAAACATACATGCAACACAAAACATGCAAGATATGGCCCCTGACTTTAATAGTCCTTTTGCGGACACCACAGCCTGTGAACAAGTCCACTTGAAATACTGTAAACAAATATTAACGTGGAATAGAAAAGCATCTGATCACGCAGCAAGAGGAGAGTTGGGTAGATATCCTATTGTGAGCGATGCCATCTTACATCTCTATAAATATGTCGATAAATTATCTAAAATTGCTGGCGATAACATACTCTCCACCTCATTCAAGGAGTCGCGCCCCTAAATGATAGGAGATGCCAGGTGTTCGATACCGGTGAAATAGAGAGCGAAAAACATTATGTTATGTATTGTGAGGCATATGTCGAAATTAGGGAAACGGGGTTCGAAGAAATTATAAAAGAAAACAAAGAATTTGAACAATTAAATGATTCGGAGAAATACTATTAAATATTGAAAAACTGTGGTAGTAAATCGATTAATATTATTTCTAACATGATCTGGTCATTCTTCTGTAAACGAGATCACCTTGTTAAAGGTTCCGCTCCACTTTAACAGTTTCGCACTATTGCACAGGGTGAAATTCTAAACATAGGGCATATGTTGAAACTAAGGCCATGTAAAATAGAGATATATTTTTAGTATCAGATATATGATTACATTAGGTTATTTGTTGGACAAGAGAATTTGAAGTTTTGGTCCCAAAGTTGGAGTCTGATACATGGGGGAAAATTACCAGATGAATTATGGGAAACAGTGGCTTCGAAAAATTGGCTATTTTTAAAATGTAATTTTTAAACGGGTTTGTTACCAGACAGGTAACTGAAAAAGGAGACGGAAACATACAATTTTTTTGCATTTTAGAAACAGGGGATGCTTTGTTCCAGGGGTGGGTAGGTGAGGTTGGTGGGAAAATTCTGCTTTTTTGCTGAAAATGACTGGTTTCGGCATTTTGTCATGCAATTTTTCAGGTTGAAGTCTGGCCTTTGACAATAAATTATTCCACCCACATTCAGATTGTTTATTTCTACTTAGTCAGATAGTGTTATATGTTTTTTGTGGATTTGGGAAATGTAATACATGTTATGAGTTAGATAACTAAGCTACAGAATATTTGCATTTGAAGAGAGTGTATGGCATGTCATATTTGGAAATGCCTGGAAAATTGTGGAGCGGAACCAAAGAAAAAAGGCATTTAATAGTTCTGAAGGATGCGTTGCAATCATGTCGCATTAATATGGACCGGTGCTGAATGCAAAATGAGGCGCTTACTCTGAGAAGAGGCAGAAGAAAGAGAAGATGGAGAAGTGCTTTGCTTTGATCTTTTCTTGTTCTGTTGGTTTTTTGTTGTTGTTTTTTGTGTGTTTTTTTGCGTTGGGGTAGAGGGATACCACGGGTGAGGTTTATTTGCTTCCATTCATACTTGAAGGATATGTCACAAACACGTCGAACTAATTGGGTGATAGGGTACTTTTGGACCATTCATTGTTTGTCCAGAAACATTTTCTTACAACTTTGCATTTTTGCAACGGTTATTCTTTTTTGACGCCACTTCGTTCCAATCGGAATGATTTACATTCATCTCCAAATTTCAATCTATTGTAGTTTGTATGTGTGTTCTTTTTATGTTTATGTGCTCCAAAGAAGGTCTTTGGCAGGCCGAAAGCTTGGTAGAAGGTTTCTTTTGTGTTGCGCGGTGCTCCATACCAATGAATATTCATGATTGACAATTTTCGTCATTGGAAAGGCGTTACGGAAAAGTTAGCTCCCCTTAATTTCCTTTCGCTGCCAAATTCGATAATTTCATTTAAGATTGAAATTTCGAAATGTTACCGAATTTGTATCATCGATGTGCGCATCATTTCATACACAAACTTCAGACCTCTTCCTGTAGAGTAGTATAAAAATACGGAAACTGGATTTTTACAATTATTCTCCAATGAATTTCACTGTTTGACTTGCCCTCTGTGTTGCCACACTTTCAGAATTATGAAACTGGCGTTTTCACCATTTTTTGATATTCTGTAACTTTTTTCGGTTCATTAAATCAACAGTGTCCGCGTCGTGACATATAATATAGCCATTGTCCTTTCCATTAATATAAAGTCTAGGAGGTGCGATTTGCTAACCTTTGTCCTGGGAAGAATAAAAACTTGTAAATTACTGTCAAAACACATTCGCAAAACAAAGAGCCATGCAAAGTGGGAGGGCTGGTACTGATCGATATTCTTAAAGGCGGGTTATCTGTAAACTTGTTGCTCCTAATCAGCTTGCCATAAAGAGCCAAGTTACTTTTTAAAAACAAAAACAACAGACAGCTCCGAGAGCTGTCTGTTGTTTTCGTTTATTAAAAGTAACAAAAAGAAACTTCACGATATTTCATAGGATGTCATAGGACATAGATGTTTTCTCATCAATTGCTTGCTTCTCAATTGGACTTTCCTCGCGAGTCCAATACGTTCAAGGGAGATAACTTTATCGAAAGTCGATTTTCATGACGATATAAGTCTGGGATGTTCGTTGTATTGTATTTTATTTGAAAAGTGTCACACCCCGCATTTATTTGTAGTTCTGCAATAAACTATTCCTTCTTTTTATTATTGTAATACAGTGCTGGAAATGAACAAAATTGACGGGTGCAGTTTTAAGATCCCGTGTAATCAGAGACGAGAGTAAATTGCACCCATAAAATATTAGTATATGAATTTTCGTGGGAATACTGTCACCAGACACCAGCAACCTTAACCCTTTGAAACCGAGCGGCCGCTTTTCCAACCAGGAACATATGTCATAACGTCATTAAATAGGATGGCTGTTCAGTAAATGTGTAAGGTAGACCAATCAGTATTTTCAACGTGCAGCCCCGAGGCTGCACGTTGAAAATATTGATTGGTCTACCCCAAATAATGAATATGAACTCATGAACTCTTCTAATTGCTGCCATTGAACTGGCATGGAAGGTACCACTAGTGTTCAAAGGGTTAAAAGTAAATGCTGAATTACGACAGTAACTTGCCACTGGCCACAGAGTGCTGCTTTCTCAAAACGACATACATTTATCCTCACAGTACGTTAGTGCTCCACAGTATTTTTCAACGAATGCATTTTTTAGTTCCCGTAAAATAGAAAACACGGGCGCTGACGGGAGCAATTGAACTAGCACCCGTCTCGTTTCCAGGACTGGTAGCAGATTCCTGGTGGAATTTTTTGGACGTGGCGCAGAAAAAAAGAGAAAAAAATTGCTGTGATAAAAACAGTATAACAGACTAAGAAGGTTTTCATGAAACATAGTTACTTACAAAACGTCCAACAGAACTCTTCATTGCTCCATTTCCAAACAAAACGACAGTCTCTCTCAATTTCCCCCCTATCCACCAGCGTTTCTGGTGTTCGGGTAGTTTTGCAGACATTTTGAATTTATCACATATTCCTCACACCATGAAAGTGGAAAGTGACAAACGAAATCCTAACACCCTATGACGATTCCACTCAGTTACCAACAAATTGTATTGATACTTACAACACTTCCAAACGTTTACCCTTTAACTAGAGATAACGCAGAAATAGAACCCAAACGCCTTTATTGCTTTACAAGAAAACAAAGCGAAAAATATATTATACTGAAAAAGTTCAGAGAACGGAAGCTCATTAATTTTTTGAGAACGTTTTAATTTTTTCTTAAATTTTCAAAAATTTCCAATGTTATTTTCAAATTGTGAAGGGTGTATTACAAGTCTTTATGACACACAGTGACATATTGAAAACAGAGTAGAGCAGACTCAATGAGATCGTTGTTACTGTGTGATAAAATTGATTTCAAGTGGTCAACATTCTCTTATTTGAAAGGGGATCATGCAAGAAACCGTGGGAGTCTAAGCATGTCCATTCATTAACACCAACATTTAAAACTAGGAAACATAACAAACGGACAGACAATTCTATGCCTATACATACACTAGGAAATTATAAAGCACAAAAGTTCAAACATCTTATCTGTGAGTTATTCGTCCTTTACCTTTCGTTTTCGTCGTTTTCTATTGGAGTGTGTGAGAACGTAAGCGATTGTCTTTAGCAGGAAGAGCTACGGATATGTAGATTTTCTAATTTTAGACTTATTGTATTTATTTTCTATGCCTTGTGTGAGTGACCACGCTATTCTCTTTAGTCGACATAAAAGCTGTGGAGGCGCTTATTGTGCGGAGGCGCTACTGGTGTTGCTTGCGTTCCAAACATTTTTGGCAATATGATAAAGTCAAGACAACAATCTTAGACGGCGTGGGAATTTTGCATCAATTCCTCTCTCATGGCTTTCAATTCTTTTCATTGAAAGATACTTATAGAAACGTTACCTCCCCCTGATTTCTTAAACCTTTACCTAACATGAAAAGCAGACGACACTTGCAAAAATAAATTCATGAATAACTAATTTGTTTCATTTTTTGTCTCAAAAACATAGGTTAGGACCCCCTCATTGGAACGAGCTCGACGAGCTCGTTCCAACGAGGGGTCATAATCTATGTTTTTGAGACAAAAAAGTGAAAAAAATAATAGAAATTAATTGGCGATTTTTGAGAATAGCGCTGGCCGGTTTTGGCCGTTACATTGGGTAAAGAGTTAAAGCTGTCAGAAAATTGAACACTAAGGGTATGAGAATTTCATATAAAAACTGAAATTTCGAAATCTTTAGATCATCGATCAACGCCATTACCAAACGAAGCCATGTTTTCTTTTGGTAGACAACTCATGTTTTTTTTCACCACCAGAAAAAAAGTCATCTACGTCACAGCTCATCAACCAACAACCCTATCGGCCCTTCTGAAAATTCTGAAAATCTCCATTTCTACATGTCCACTACAGCTGAACACTTACAGTGAGATGGGTCAATCTAATATCAAACATACAGCTAGGATAAAATAATAACTGCTGTGTGCAGCCTTCTCCCTGCAGACTGCAGTTATGGTTGTTATCATCAATGTCCCGTATGCAGACCTCTTATAATAAAACAAAAATGGGACGAAATTATGCCTTGGGCCGAAAAATCGTTCTTACTGTTTCAAAGGGTAAACGTCTAACTCGGCTATTTAGAGCATGCAGTATTGGCTACGGTTGAACATCGCTCCGACGAGTGAGTAATGCAACTTTGATGGTGTTTTTTTGTTTGTTTGTATTATCGTGTTGGACAGTTTTACGGTTGTAGGAAGCCGGACTACCCGAGAGAACCACCGCGCTGATCAGATAACTACCAGATTCACATCATATTAACTACGCACAAGCAGGGTCAGCAGCGATTGAAGGAAAGTGCACCATCGACGCGCAGAATGCCTTAGTGTTTATTTAACCCTTTATCTAACGTAACGGCCAAAACGGCCAGCGCTATTATCAAAAATCGCCAGTTAATTTTCATTATTTTTTTAATTTTTTGTCTCCAAAACATAGGTTATAACCCCTCATTGGAACGAGCTCGTCAAGCTCGTTCCAACGAGGGGTCACAACCTATGTTTTTGAGACAAAAAATGAAAAAAATTAGTTATTCAAGAATTATTTTTGCAAGTGTCGTCTGCTTTTCATGTTAGGTAAAGGGTTAATCTTATTTGTTTTACAAGGATTGGCGAACAAGTTATGCAACTTATATTAATGCCTCTCCTTGGCCCAATGGCGTAGGTGTTTGGGATGACCTTCATAGCGGCAACTTCGTGGCCTAGCTCTTCCCGAATACTACGAAGGGATCTTTAGCCTGCACGGAGTCTGTCTCTCTCCGCACAGAGGACAGCCATTTTACGTCCCCACCCGATAGGACGGTACGCTGCGACAGCATCAACCCCACAATTGATGCTGAAAGAGAGTGTTCGGACACCTCGAGAACTTTCCCCGGCCGGGGATCGATCCCGGGACCTCTGGCATGAGAGACCAGCGCACTAATCCACTCGGCCACCACTCTGGCGCCTTAGTACACAGCACTGCCGTGAACACACCCACGTGGCGGGCAATCAGGATTAACCCTTTACCCAAGGTGACAGCCAAAACCGGCCAGCGCTGTTCACAAAACTCACCATTCACTTTTCATTATTTGTTTTCATTTTTTGTCTCAAAAACATAGCTTATGACACCTCATTGGAACGAGCTCATTGAGCTTGTTCCAATGAGAGGGCATAAGCTACGTATGTTTTTGACGCAAAAAATTAGTTATTCAAGTATTTTATTTGCAAGTGTCGTCTACCTTTCGTGTTAGGTAAAGGGTTAAGTGTCTTGCCCAAGGATTCAACGTAGTCACCGCAGATCATGATCGAACCGTCGACATTTGGGTTTGAAGATCAATGCTGTAACCACTGAGCCACCGAGCCCCTCTCCTTTATTTAGCTCAGTGGTTATGGCATTGGACTTTAAATCGAAATGTCCACGGATCGATCATGACCAGCGGTAAGTGCGTTGTGTATTTGCACGAGACTCTCATTTCCGATTGCTCGTGTGGGGGCGCGGTGGCTTTGTGTACTAAGACATACTGCACGTTGATGGTGCAATTGCCTTCAACCAATGATAACTCTGCTTTTGCGGAGTAGTAAGTAGGATTGTCTGATAGTTGTACGCCGTTTCGTATTGGTTCTCTCCGAGTACACCAGCTTCCTCCATCCGTAAAACTGTCCAACATGATGTTATACTGGCTGTTGAACGTGTCGTTAAACCGCAAAAAAACAAACAACAAATCAAACCTTCAATACAAATTTTACCTGTTAATTGCATGTAGATTAAGGTCGCCTCTTAACCCGTTATCTAACATGAAAAGCAGACGAAAAAAAACATTCTTGAATAAGTAATTTTTTTCATTTTTTGTCTCAAAAACATAGGTTATGACCCCTCGTTGGAACGAGACCGTTCCAACGAGGGGTCATAACCTATGTTTTTGAGACAAAAAATGAAAACAATAATGAAAATTAATTGGCGATTTTTGAGAATAGCGCTGACCGGTTTTGGCCGTTACGTTGGGTGAAGGGTTAAGTTATTTATTTATTTATTTATTTATTTATTTATTTATTTACCGGGTTTTAACGACACTTTCGACAGCCTGGGACCACTGGGTCACCTCGTGTCGGACCGTTTTACGGGTGGAGGAAGTCGGTGTACCCGGAGAGAACCACCGAGCAGCGGCGATCAACCGTCGTACTCCCCAATGTACTAACTCCACGCAAGCAGGGTTAGCATTGGTTGAAGACAAGTGTCCCATTGACGTACAGTACGCCTTAGTGGTGGTACGCCGTGCTCCGACAAAAGGTAAATAAGATCTGTTTTGGGTTCTGAAGGTTTGAAATATGAACTGAAAATAAATCTCACGTTAATAATTCTGCTTTATATTTTGTGCGTGTACTGTATCGTTGTGACTGACGTTTTATGTAAATTTATGATATTTCTTCGTCAAGATTCATCACTCCATTCTTTTTATTGTATACGTTTGCACTAACTTAATATGAACTTAATTCAGCTTTAGTGCATTTGAAAAGCTTAATGGGAATTCAATGCATTTGTAATACGTCCTCCTTATTCAATGATGTTATTCCGCGTAATTTCATTTCAAGTCTAAACTTTTACGACAAAATTTACCCATCGAAGATTTGGGTGGCTATAGTCAATACAGGGAATGCTTTTACTGTGTCATCGATACGAATAGGGAGTGTTTCTGCGGGCGTTTAGGGGTGACACCTCTTCGAGTCCAAGATTTCTCTAGAAATCTTGGACTCGAAGGGGCAGATGCGGCCTGGCAATATGGTCCACCGGAAAAATTCCCCGTGGGCCCCCATTCGGAGTCCACCTGGAGCCCCAAAATTGATGCAGTCCTACACGTGTTAGTGCATGAAATTTTGTAAAAACGACCAACAGGCGAAATAGATTTGATTGCATAGACTGCCGAAATTCTCTCTTTGTGGACTGCCAGACTGCCAACAGAGACATTTCGATATACCAGCTTGCAGTCCAGTTTGCATTTGATCGCTCAGATGCAAGGAAACAGCGTCTGTCTGATTGAAAAATAAATAAAAACTGGGTCGAACTAAATTCTGCTCGATGCCCCCCCCCCCCCCCCCCCCCCCACACACACACACACTTGCAGCTATTTTGTTCCAATGAGCGACAAGGATGGCATAAATACGTCATCGAAATATCCTCTGTGTGGACTGCAACTGATCGCGCAGATGCAAGAAAACAATGTTCTTTCAGTTTGAAAAATCAAAATCTTCTGCGCCGTCACAAACTCTCCCTTCCCCCCCCCCCCCCCCCCCCCCCCGTGCAACTTTTCTTGGCCCAGTCCGCCCCTGAGAAAGGGTCTCACTCATAATGCTCCCGAAGCATTCCCTACGTGCACTGATAACACAATCAAACATTCATGTATATCATCTGCCTCGTACAGGCCACAGTTCGGTGTTTATGTCAATTCGGTGTCGTTCATTCTCACCCGTGCTGATGCTGTCCATTGAAACTCGTGATGAAATATAGTTCTGAATCCCATAGTATTCCCATTATGTAGCTAATCAGCAAATTCATCGACAGAATTCTTCGTCCTATGAATGGAATTGTTCAGATTAACAATTTACATTCATCGAACTCTTCTCTCGTCATCCCAGGGCGATGCTTATGTCCTCTGGGCGTTACTTAAATTAACTCGATAAAACGCTACTTTTTACCCAGGTGAGACTCTGGAAATTCACCAACGGGTACACACACACTCTTAATCCAGCATGAGGTGAAATGAAGACGGGGAAAACATTTTTGCTACTTGTTACCATTAGTAACAGGAAAAAAATTGTACCCCACTTTTCCTACTCTCTTAATCTCTCTCGTGAGTCCAATGATTGAGCTGAATCATTGCATTAACGGATGGGGGGTGGGAGGGGGGACATTGTTTTTGATGGTCTGAATTTGTTCAGCAAAATTTGTTTTATAACAAGTTACTGAAGAGTGCCATCAAGCGATCTTCAATAATTTACGATAAAACAAATTTATGTAAACAAAATATATTATTTGTGTTTGAATATGAAACACGAGCAAGGAAAACGTTAGCTTTTGTTCTAGTAGCCTCATTTTCTTCAAAGCCCTGATAGTGGCTTCTTGCACTCAACCAGATAATAAACTCTCTCTCTCTCTCTCTCTCTCTCTCTCTCTCTCTCTCTCTCTCTCAAGCCAAAACACAAAACACTGCATTAAGAAACTCCCTCCCTCCCTCCCTCCAAATTCTATTTTCTTAAAAAAGAAGTGCACACATTATTTCTGTTATTTCACTTTCATAATGATGTTTTCGAGTATCTGAAAAAAATCTCATGGCCCATCTTCATCTTCCACGAAATCGCCTCTTTGTCTTGTGCAAACAACTAAGACACTGCGTATTCTCGTTGTTCAGCTTCAAAACATCCCAATAATGACTCGATGACATAAAAACAGTAGTTATGTGACCTTCGTTTCCGTTGACAACTTGTGGGTAATACAAAAATGGAAATAATTCCAAGGTGGGTTTGTTGATTAGATCTGAACTGAATTGAAGTGATAGTGCATAAAATATTGTTTCCGCTACTTTTCCTGTAATGCAGAATTGTTAGCATTAACCCTATCAACACCGGCGCCCCTTATCATATCGTCTCATTCAATTCTGTCAATGTTGAAATGGGTGCATCCATTCTGCATATGTGAGGTTCAGTTATAATTTAATCCTACAGCTCTGCGGAGCTGTAGGATTAAATTATCACTAATGCCCATTTCCAATTTATTCTTTATTGTGTCGTCTGCTCGTGCATTCCTAAATGTTTCTTCACGCAAAAAATTCTGCACACTATTAGTTGACAGGGTTAACGCCGTATATTCCCGTCTCTGTCAACTCAAGATGAATAATTCAAAGTTGTGAGCGGTGGGTAGGTGAAGACGGGGTAAGTAGTGTAAGATTAAAACAGGTATGATTGATAATGCGGATATGAAAACTTTCTGTAGTTTTACACTTTCATCCTACTACGGCAGTGTTTAAATTTTTATTAATCCACCATCCAATAAAATGCGCTAACGATTTATAAAAAGAATGTGATTTTTCGTTCAAGAGTTCATGTCCAGAAGCAACTTGACGTTCTTGAAGATTCATGGTGGGTCTTTCGACGCACTGTGTGGTCCATATACCACTCGCCATTTTGTTCGGACTCGGAACTTTTCTGTACAAGAATTCGACAAAATTACCCGACTTGAGTTTACCCCCTCCCCCACATCATGCACCCAGTACAAACGGCTATTTTTGGTTCTTTATTCGTCTTGAGGAAGATTCTTCTGTCAAGAGGTTAACATATCCTGGTGCGTTTATCTTTATTTTTTTTTTCTTTGCAGGGGTGGGGTGGTTTGAAGTTTACTGCCATGGCTGTTGGTTTAACTAAAGTGGGCGGCTCGACGTACGATTTTCCCGGGCCGTTTTGGCACCAGCGCGCCTTTGCCCATTCTGACAGCCCACCTATCGCACCCACTGGAAGGAGTTTGTCTCAGCAGCGGGTCATAAGCTATGATGGAGATGAAAAATGTTACAAAATAACAATCTGAATGGTGGTATACGGCACAGTTGTGATTTGGCTGCTTCCTTGAGCAAAGGGTTTAGAAACTTCTGTACCAGAGAAACATGTGTCAATAAAGAAAGCGAAACAGTGTGTAAATGGTTAACACTTACGCTGCCGAAAGCGACTATTGTCACCTATTTTATGATGATTATCTGTACGTTCTGGTATGCACAGATCAAACTTACTATCTGATTAATTGTTGGAAAGGGCAGAGAGAGAGAGAGAGAGAGAGAGAGAGAGAGAGAGAGAGAGAGAGAGAGAGAGGAGGAGAGAGAGAGAGAGAGAGAGAGAGAGAGAGCCCTCAGATGATAGAGTTTCAAGTATAAATTTTATTAACCCTTTACCCAACGTAACTCCCAAAATCTGCCAGCGCTATTCACAAAATTCACCGTTCAATTTTTATTACTTTTTGTCACAAAACCATAGGTTATGACCCCTCATTGGAACGAGCTCAAAGAGCTCGTTCCAATGAATGTAAGCTATGTTTTTGACGCAAAAAATCAAAACAATTAGTGCTTCAAGAATTTTATTTGCAAGTGTCGTCTGCTTTTCGTGGTAGGTAAAGGGCTAAACTTCCTCGCATTTAGGCGTACACAGAGACCACCCATATATGGCTAAAGTGGGCGTGGCAGTTAAAGGGTTAATGGATGATTCAAACATGGCATTACCGGTAACAATTTCACATGTGTCAAACCAACCATGATCAATGATTTATTTTATACATTTTGTGTGATATTATACCACCACCCCCACTGCGCCTTTATTAAAGAAAATTTAAAAGACAATTGGACGGACATAGAAAGGAAATGATAAATACCTTCTAGGATGTTTTGATATATGACTTCGGTGTTTGTCGAACAGTATCAGAAAACATCAAACTTGTCGAGCGTTAACACTGTCGACGCGACCCATGGCTTGGGTTGGTTCTCCGTACTCGTATACGAGTACTTAGAAAAGTATGTGTAAATTTTGAGTACGAAAACTTGGAAAAATGTATGAGTACAAATACTTTCAAAGTTGTTTCCACAATATCAAGCACTGTTCCATTTCTCAGGGTTCCCGAGAGAGGGAGTGGGTGGGGATTGCCTGTCCAATTGTATCAGTTACAGTTTTTGTATGGAGATATTTTGTGGGGCCGGCTCAGCAACATACATCCAAGTGAACTGGAGTGGTCATAGTATTCAATGTTCCAGTGCCTTCAATTTCTCTAGAATTTATTTATTTATTTACTGGTGTTTAACCCTTCATCCGACGCAGACGATATCAAAATTTATTATTTTAAATATCATTTTTTTAAATTTTTAAAAAAACGTCAACAAAACCATATTATGTGACCCCTCGTTGGAACGAGATCGTCGAGCTCGTTCCAACGAGGGATCACATGATATGGTTTTGTTGACATTTTTTGAAACATAATATTTTTGTCAACTGCTGAATTGGCATATTACGCGGGCGGATGCGACCGATTCATTGGGTAAAGGGTTGAGGTAATTTTCAGCTGTCATGGCTATATCAGGGCTGCAACATACGAAAGAAGTCAAGTTCTTGAATAACTCACAAGTTTCACTTTTTGCTTTAAACATAGCCCATGCACCTTCATTGGAACGAGCTCAGCTCGTTCCAATGAGGGGTCACAAGCTATGCTTTAGGCAAGAAATAAAAAACCTAGAGCGCACTGTCACAGTGCCGAAGCTGCGACGATTCGTGCAACGCCAATGATGTTTTAAAACTCGTTGGTGACAAAACAACTCATTGGTGACAAAAAAAAATCGTTAGTGACAAGTCCATAAATGTGACAGAAATTTTCCGAATGACATGCACTATTGAGAGGATGTAGACATCATGAAGATACACTTGCATACCAAGTATGGTGTCATTCCATCAAGTATTTTAGGAGTTATGTTGGTGACCGACCGACCGACCGACCGACCGACATTGCCACATATAGCCCAGTACATAAAAGGTTATGTAAGGTCCTGTAACAATGGTAATATAGAAAACGAATTCACTTTGTTATGGATTGTAAGAGATATGACTCTATACGTGCTGACTCCTATCGCAAAATCGAGAGAGAATATCCAGATTTTTTGGTATGAGTATCTCTGAGAGATTCGTATTTCTCATGAAAAATGAAATCCCCGCACTGTGTGGTATCATCTGTAATATGATCCGACAAGTGTTTGAATGCAGAGATTGTTTACTTGCGGCATAATACCAATTAGAATGAAATCATTAGTTATAACATGCACCACATAAACATTAGTGTTTATGGTTTCAAACATATTTTGCTATTTCCTGGTATTATTGTTACTAAGTTCAATGACGTGCAATCTGCCTTGTTTTTAGTGTTCTTGCAATAAATATTATCTTATCTTATCAAAATAGCTGCTCGTCGCAGCGAAAAACTTAGAAAGAAGAATTTTGTGAATGACCCACAGGTACTCGGCACAAGCTGGGAAATCGAAAGAAAAATGATATTTGATACCATTTTTGAATCGATGGTGACGTGCCCCTATAATGGTATATAAATGCTTGTGCCGAGTACCTGTGGAATGACTTTGGGCGGTTATGAACGTTACGTTAATTGGTGGGTAAACCATAAATGGAGAGAATGGTAGCTCAGGGTTATGGCATTAGTCTTCAAACCGAAAGATCCACGGTTCGATCCCCGCCAGGGGTAACTGCGTTGTGTCCTTGGGCAAGGCATTTAATCCCGATTACCCATCGGGGGGGGGGGGGGGGATGTGCACGGGCACGCTGGCGCTGTGTGCCAAGACGTATAGGCCTACTACGCATTGATGGCGCACTTGCATTCAACCAATGATAACCCTGCTTGAGTGGAGTTAGTACGTTGAGGAATCTGACAGTTGCTCGTCGCTGCTCGGTGGGTTTCTCCGGGTACCCCGGCTTCCTCCACCGGTAACACTGTCCGACATGAGGTGACGCTGGCTGTTGAAAGTGTCGTTAAAACTCAATAAAAAAAACATCAGAAATGGACATTATCGATGCAATATAGCGGACATGACTTTGTTTTCATAGAGAGTTTTAACCCTTTATCTAACCTGAAAAGCAGACGACACTTGCAAAAAAAGTTCTTGAATAACTAATTTTTTTTTCATTTTTTGTCTCAAAAACATAGGTTATGACCCCTCGTTGGAACGAGCTCGACGAGCTCGTTCCAACGAGGGGTCATAACCTATGTTTTTGAGACAAAAAATGAAAAAATAATGAAAATTAATTGGCGATTTTTGAGAATAAGGATGGCCGGTTTGGCCGTTACGTTAGGTAAAGGGTTAAATGTCCATTGCTGGAGAACGTTTGAGAACCGCGCCCCAAGTCACAATGTTCAATAAAATGAGTATTAAAAAATAATAAAGATTATTGAAGCAATTATAAATTTCATAAACATTTTTTTTTTTTTTTATGGTTCTGTATTCAATGTGTGGTGAGCTGTTCTACAGGAATTTTCACACTTTTTCCTTTTCAATTTGAAAATATAATGAGGGTTTTCACTTGTACAAACCAATTAAATAATAATAATAAAAAACAACAACAAAAAACACAGATTATTGCGCTTCACTCTTTTGGACGTTCTGAATTTATTTCCCTTTCTTTAAAATGAATGGATGTATGGAGGGCGGTACACATCGTTGAATAATTTCGAATACGAACAGTTTCTCTCAGGTAATATCAAAACGAATTTGAAGTATTTTTAAAATTTGATTACTGTAAATTGTTACTTTGTTACCAAAACAATGGTGAAAAGTTGAAATAAACGACTGAGTGCTTACTTTTTTTGCAGGAACTATTTTTCAATGTTCGTGCAGAGACACTGACCTTTGATGCTCTAATTACGTGCACTATAAACCGCAAGCTTAAAAGATTTATCCGTTCTCACGCATCTTGTACCCGGTTTTTGACCTCTCAGATGATGATTCGACAGCTGGAGAAGTTATTTGTCCTTCAGACTTTTTGAAATATTTACACAAATACCTTTTGGGAATGTTTTGATACAGATTCGACGGAAACTCCAAAAAGGTGTGTGTGTGTGTTTGGGGTGGGGGTGGGGGGGGGGGGGGTCACACCTTTCTGGGTACCGCAAGGGTGTAGGGTGGAAAAATAATTTTTAATCGGGTGGGAGGAGGGTGGGGTTGGGTGTCAATGGTGGTGGGGCGGTGTATTCATGCAAAATATATAAATTTATATACGCTGCCCCTCATCCTTGAACTCACTCTATTTAAGACACTAACCTCAGCGTGTTTATTTTGTTTGTTTTTTACTTAACCTTTGAACCGTAGTGGTATCTTCCATATCAATTCAATGGCAGCAATTGGAGGAGGCTATATTCATTATTTGTTGGCAGACCAATTAATATTTTAAACGTGCAGCCCCAGGGTAGCACATAGAAACTATTGATGGGTCTGGTGACATCCCGATTCTTCCACTTTCTTAATTTACCAGGTAAAACAGAGTGGGAGAATCGGGAGGTGTGAATTAATTGCTATGCGGTTTGATCAAAGGATTTGAAATATATAGCTCATTTCAGGAAAGTTGTGGTAAAGAAATGCCCACTGAATGATTCTTGGGCCAAGTTAATAATTACAAGGCAGTATATTTTTTCATGTATATTTTATTTACGGTCTGACAGCCAGGGTCACATCGGTTTGATATTACTTTCGACAGCCAGGGTCACATCGTGTTGGACAGTTTAACCCTTTACCTAACATGAAAAGCAGACGACACTTGCAAAAAAAATTCTTGAATAACTAATTTTTTTCATTTTTTGTCTCAAAAACATAGGTTATGACCCCTCGTTGGAACGAGCTCGACGAGCTCGTTCCAACGAGGGGTCATAACCTATGTTTTTGAGACAAAAAATGAAAATATTTTGAAAATTAATTGGCGATTTTTGAGAATAGCGCTGGCCGGTTTTGGCCGTTACGTTGGGTAAAGGGTTAACGGATGGAGGAAGGTGGAACACTCTGAGAGAACCAACAAGCAACGGCATACAACTGTCAGACTCCCATGCTTACTACTCCTCACAAGCAGAGTTTGCAGCAGTTGAAGGCAGGTGCACCATCGACGTGCAGTACACCTAAGCAGGGACCGATCAGGACTATTTAAAATACGCTCTAGCCTCGGAGCCTATTTTTTCAATTCATGCGCCAGATTTCAATTTACGGAGTCACACTGCTGTTTGTAACACACACTGCAAGTATGTAATAGCTCTCATCATTTTCATTTAGTACACTATAGCAAACATTAATCTTCACTGTGGTTTCTGATCAAGTCTTGGCTGCCTATTTAGGCAGCCAAGACTTCATCAGAAACCACAGTGAAAATTAATGCTTGGTAATTAAGACTTGAAGTATTAACTTAAGCAATCTACAACAATGATAAATGATAATCATATATATAATACATGTAAGAGTGTCTCTCTCGATTATCCATCGAAAGAATATCAAAATATGATCTGAGAAGTTACGCGCCAACTGAGAAGCCTATTTCTGAGATTTAAGAGCCAGGTCCAGATGTTTCAGAACCAAATACGCACTGGCGCATGCCCAGTTCGGTCCCTGCCTAAGTATGCCTACAGAGAGCCACTTTACTCCCACACAAGCAATCGGGGTTAATCCTTTACCTAACATGAAAAGCAGACGACGCTTGCAAAAAAAATTCTTGAGTAACTAATTTTTTTCATTTTTTGTCTCAAAAACATAGGTTATGATCCCTCGTGGGAACGAGCTCGTTCCAACGAGGGGTCATAACCTATGTTTTTGAGACATAAAAAAAGAAAAAATAATGAAAATTAATTGGCGATTTTTGAGAATAGCGCTGGCCGGTTTTGGCCGTTACATTGGGTAAAGGGTTAAAGCTGTCAGAAAATTGAACACTAAGGGTATGAGAATTTCATATAAAAACTGATATTTCGAAATCTTTAGATCATCGATCAAAGCCATTACCAAACGTAGCCATGTTTTTTTTTGGTAGACAACTCATGTTTTTTCACCACCAGAAAAAAAGTCATCTACGTCACAGCTCATCAACCAACAACCCTATCGGCCCTTCGGAAAATTTCCCTTTCTACATGTCCACTACAGCTGTACACTTACATTGAGATGGGTCAATCTAATATCAAACTTACAGCTAGGATAAAATAATAACTGATGTGTGCAGCCTTCTGGCTGCAGACTGCAGTTATGGTTGCTATCATCAACGTCCCGCGTGTGTAGACCTCTTATAATAAGACAAAAATGTGACGAAATTATGCCTTGGGTCGAAAAATCGTTCTTACTGTTTCAAAGGGTAAACGTCTAACTCGGCCATTTAGTGCATGCAGTATTGGCTACGGTTGAACATCGCTCCGACGAGTGAGTAATGCAACTTTGATGGTGTTTTTTGTTTGTTTGTATTATCGTGTTGGACAGTTTTACGGTTGTAGGAAGCCGGACTACCCGAGAGAACGTTGGGTAAAGGGTTAAGTGTCTTGTTCAAAGACACAACGCAGTTACCGTTGGTCATGATTGAATAGTGAACTTGTCGGTTTAACCCTTTGCTCCTTGGTGGTATCTTCCATGTCAGTCCAGAGGTACCGATTGGAAGAGCCCATATTCATTATTGGGGGTAGACCAATTAATATTTTCAGCCTCGGAACTGCACGTTAAAAATATTAATTGGTCAACCCCACACATTCACTAAGCAGCTCTCCTAGTATTTCTACTTAATAAAATTATGACGTATCATGTTCCTGTGCCGGAAAAAAGGCTCTCGGGTTCAAAGGGTTAATCTGCAATGCCCTAACCACTGAACCACCGCGCGCGCGGATCCACATGGACAACCCGGATTAAATGCCCTGTTCAATTTCACAAATCAGTTACCGCTGGTTTCGATCGAACCGTGGACCTTTCGGTTTAAAGTACAATGCTCTAACCATTGAGCAGCCGTGCCTTCTACATTAGTAGCTACACTATAAGTGTTATTGAAACGTCTCAGTTGGCTGTGAATAGTTTTACACAAACCTGGCCGTTTCAAATTGAAAAAAATACCAAATCGGCTAATCTATTTTGATATCACTTGAGATGAAACTGTTCATATTCTCCGTATCCAACGAGGTGTAACACTTTCGACAAATAAAAGAAATAAAAATTCTGAACGTCAAAGAGTGTGAACACGCCATAACATGGATTTTTTGACTGCTCTGAACAGGACCCATCAATCATCATAATTATTGTTAAAACGAAAAAGGAAAATGTGCAAACACCATCAGAGCAGTTCGCCACACATTGAATACAGAACCACCCAAAGTCTAAAATGTTAATCAAACTTATCATTGCTTCTATATCATTTCAGGCGCGCTTCCAGTATTCTATAATAGGGGTGTCCTACCCATTTTGGGGGGTGGGTGAGGTCAAAGATGATATTTGAAAGGCCGTTGTGTGGGGTTTCGGGAACCTCCCCTAGTCCTAACCAGGATCTTCCGGTCGTCCCCCCCCCCCCCAGAGGCAACTAACGGAGGGTCCTAGTTAGGATTAGCCCCCACCCCGAGAAAATTTTACAAAATTTAGAACTCTTAAGAGCGAATCTGAGGCATTTGTAGCGTATATACATTGAAGTCCGTTTTGGGACTCTATGTTGTGTGAAAGTTGCATTGGGCCAATGGTTTGGGGTGGTCAAGGGGAGCTCGTTCCAAAGAGGGGTCATAACCCATGTTTGTGAGACAAAAAATGAAAAAATTAATTGACTACTTTTGTGAATTGCGCTGATCGGTTTTAGCCGTTACGTTGGGTAAAGGGTTAATCCAGATTGCCTATGTGGGGGCACGTTGGCGCTGTGTACTAAATCCCACTGCACATCCATGGTGCACTCATCTTGAACCCATTGCGAATCTAACTTGTGCCGAGTTCGTATGTTGGCGGAGTTCCACCTAATTGAATTAATATCTTGGTCTTTTGAAGGCGACGTAAAATACAGATTTATTGGAACATCAAAAGCTGGATTACGGAAGAATGTCTGTAATATTTGCGAGTAACGGGACATCACATTAAATCAATCGTGATCTGCGCACACTCCACGAAACGTGGGTAAACAAACAGCTAATAACAACGTCGAATTCAGAACAGAATTTGACAGGTGGCCCGAGAATTTGAATCTTACCATGGTTGTTTTAGTGTACAAAATATAAAATATTAAATCAATCCGAGGTAAACTTTGAGGCCAGTTGTGGATACAAAATTAACATGCAATAACACTTCTTGTTCAAAAATCTTACTTGCAAAGGGACATAACTGGCAAAAAATTGGATGCAGCAATACAGCCTAACAATATGTGCTCGTTCTAGTCATTGTTGTTCAATATACACCCTCACCGACAGAGAAACAAAGCAATGCTTCACTTGGGTTTAACCCTTTGAACCCCAGAGGCCGCTTTTCCCGCCCAGTAACATGATACTTCATAATTTCATTAAGTAGGTTAGCTGCACGTTGAAAATATTAATTGGTCTACCCCCAAATAAAGAATGGACTTTTCCCGTTGCTGTCATTGAACTGATATGGAAGATGCCACTGGGGTTCAAAGGGTCAATACGCATGGCTGACAATTTTCGCCACTGGGAGAGATTTATTGGAAAGTTAGCTCCCTTTAATTTCCTAAACTATCAGACAATTTAATACCAAGGGAATGGGAATTTCATATAAAAATTGAAATTTTGAAATGTTAGCGAATGTGGGTTGTCGATGTGCGCATCATTTCACAAATATCGAGCATTCTCCTCTTATAGAATAGTATAAAAATACAGAAGCTGACTTTTTACAATTTTCCCCAATTCGTGTGAACGTTTGACTCTATTATTCCCTGTTAAAATTCATTGAAAAGGGACCTTTCAACATCTTTTGATGTACTGTAACTTTTTTCTTGTCATTATATCAACAGCGTGGCGCTGCGTGCTCATCGACGCATGTAGTACAAATACTACCATTTCCATTAATATAAAAAGTCTAGGAGGTGAGATTTGCTAATTTTTTTCCTGGGAAGTATAAAAACGTGCAAATTACTGTAAAAATACATTCGCTAAACAAAGTGCACACTTACTTGGGGTTGTTAGGTGTGATACTGATAGATATTCTTAATGATGGATTATCCGCGAATTAGTTGCTTTAATTAGTTTGCCATAAAAACAAAGTTTCCGTTTGTTACTTTTATTAAACGAAAACAACAGACAGCTCGCAGACCCAGAACTGTCTGTTGTTTTCGTTTATTAAAAGTAACAAACGGAAACTTGGCTTTAATTTCTACTTTTTTCATGGGTTTTTCTCAACAATTACTTGCTTCCTAATTGGACCTTGATTAAATTTCAACGGAGATAAATTTATGGAAAGTCGATTTTCATGACGATATAAATCACACCCAGTTCAGATGGACGCATTTTTGGACGAATCTAATGTATACATCTTATGTGCGAAGATTATTCGTCTGTCTGAATCAAATAAATCTCGTCGTCCGAGAGCGAAGCAATTAATGCATCTATTTACTCTGGTTTCCTCCACCCGTAAAACTGACCGACATGAGGCGATCCTGGCAGTAAATAATGCATCCATTGGATTAGATGCGTCGTTTGATTCAGGCACTCGAACGACCGACGAATCTAATGTGATGTTCCGTCGATATTCGGTTCTGTTCGGGAATTATCGTTCGCATACCGGTTTATGCTAATTTGGGAATTCCAAGTACAATTGATTCAAATTGTTTATGTTAGAAATGTCCAGAACGGACCCGGAACGGAAAGAGTTAACAACCCAAGGCGACCGTCACAAGTGTACTGGGCAATTGAATTAGATTCGACGATAATCAATGCGAGCGTCTTAATCAACAGGTATTAGGTGCGACTGGCAACGCATCTAATATAATTGGATGAGATTAGTCCAAAATGCGTCCATCTGAACTGGGGATAAGGGATGTACTGTTTAAGAAGGCATTACAACTATTTCAGCGTCCAGGGACCAATCCTATCAATTTTGTACAATTGTATTTTTCAGTATTGTATTTTCCACCTGTGAATATTAATAACTGAAACTAGGGGGCGCGGTGGCGTTCCGGTAACCGGTTCTCGCCAGATCAACGAAGTTAAGGGGACGTCCAACCTAACTTTGGTCAAATTTCATGCAATTTCCTTTCAAGTCGAAAAAAGGTCCAAAATGAATAACCCCAATAAATTATATACCAAAATCCTTGGAATGGAACATAGAACATGTGGAAACTGAAATTTGCCATGGAACTGCTGCCATGTGTAAATAGCACCACCTGAAAGTCTGCTATGGCATAAGTAAGAGAACAAAATTTTTACAATAAAATACCTCAAAATAAAATAACAGCTGTATTCTATAAACATTGAAGTACATACTCGAAGAAATCTTTTCCTAATTCATGAAAGTAATAAAGATTGAGACCAAATGTTATAAGTGGAGTGCTCACTGATTGAAGGTAGACGTTTTCTTTTGTTTATGTTTTGATTTGGGGAGTTCAACAAAGGTCAACTTGAAGGAGTCCAGCAGAAGAAGTTTGGAAGGACAAAAGAGTGTCTCCCAATATAAAGATGTATGTGTTACTGTGGTGGTTTGGAAAGAAACTATGATATTCTCCTATGTAGAATGCATTGCAAAGTCATACATTGTAGTTGAATAAATATATTTACAAACCCCTTACACTGTAACCCCTTTTATCCTATGCATCATTTTGATAGTGATTAAATTGTTAAATTTGTCTGATTTATCAATAAGTATAATAGCTTTGTTTACTCTTGGACACCAATAAACTCATGATATCTGTTGGAGAAGAAATAAGGGTAACTGTAACCTGTCACTGCAATAAACCATCTAATGTACTTAAAAGTATATTATTATTCAAAACATATCAAATCAACCTTACATAACCATTATTGCATGTACTTTCTCCAAGGTTGCTTATTGGCATATTGAGATCAGAAGGGCACATCCAGAGGGTCTCACATATTTTTTGCAAGAACGCAGTACACAAAGCAATCCCCAAAAGGTGACAAGTGAGCTCCATTTGACACACAAAATTTCCCGGAGGGGGGGGGGGGGGGCTCTCTTCCTTGTATGACGCTTCCTCCGGCACTCCAGGCACATGCCTTTTTTCTCAAAGTTTAACTCTTTTTTTTCTTTTTGAAGATCCTGGCCACACATGTTCCAAACACTATCAGACAGGTAACCCTCCAAATAAGTGTATCTGCAAAAATCATGTTACATTGCAAAACATTCTTTTTAGACTTTTAGTTCTGGACCTTTCATGCTTCTTACTTCCAACTATAAAACTTAATTTATCGATTAATTGGTGAATAGAAAAGTCCTGCCATAATCAACATTTTGAGTTCCATAAGCCTTCAAAACAGCTCCGATAAAAGTGTCAAACATCAGATTGGTGGCTTTATACAGAATATTCATTAGGTTGTTGCTTGATAAGTAATAGGAACAAAATCTTCACTAGAAAATTCTGTAGCAATACAATTGAGGGTATTAGCAGGCACTTTGCAACAAATCAACTAGTTATAAACAAAATTTTCCAACTCAAAAGAGTGAAAAAGTACCACAACTCTGAAAAAATGTTGGAAGAAACACATGCTTATTGCTACAGCAGCTACACATGCATTGTTTCCCCATGATGCTCGATCACAACACCAAATATCCTTCAAATTGGAGTAGCAATGGTTGAGATACAAGGGAGAATGTTGGTACATGTAATGATGAATGGGTAAGACTAAGATTAAGAGGACAGGGGTCACCATTGCACGGCCCCAGATGCACCTTTGATTTTCCAACTTCCAGGTCTGGGGCATAATAATCGCAACACACCCACCTTATCAATTCATAATTTGAGTAAAATAAAAGAAATTATCAATTTTAATTAATTAATAGATGATGGAAAATATTTGGCTTCCTTCGCCTTCTCGTACTATTTAATTACCACAAACAATATCAGTTTGATGCCGATAAACGAAACTGAACGCATGTGGTCTGGTTAAAAAGTAACTCGGCATGAATAATGAAGAAATTGCGAATATTTCGTGTATTTCATTTGTTTAAAAGCCAGTTGCAGCTAATATTGACCGTGCATTCGATAATTCGTTTCGGTTTTGACCACACGGCCACGCTGACACTCAGTGACAGCGGTTATGTTTATTGTGATATGCAAATTGGGGGATGGTTTCCGGTGAAGGAGATTTGTCATATTTGTCAGTGTAAAACGATGACAAAAGACAATGATCGACCCTTGTGTTAGTGTGGTTGGTTGCAAGGAAAAACTGAATTCTCAGCATCGTCCAAGCGCACCTTATTTAAAAGCGTGAATGCATCATTTTCAACCCATCTTCAATCGGTCCTTTGCAGACATCAAAGATAGCTGCCACAATCCCATTGTTACTAGGAGGTAAATAACTTTACAACATCGGGGGGAAATAAACACGCTCAATATAGTTCCAGGTCACTTGGAATATACTTCGTGCAAACGTGATTTCTGAAGCATTCTGCTTACTTTGTTATGAATATTGCCTTATTTTATGTGTATCGTCCCGATTTTATACACTCGGTTATTTTTTTACAAGTGGTTCATGTTGTCTTTCTAGTGAGCAATAATTCAGATTTTTTGTCAACAAAAAAGTTCAGACGGCCTGTCAACACGAGAGGGAATTTCGAACCATATTTTGCAGTTATCACATTAACAGCTCAAGAATTCGCTGTCATCTGTTTGCAAATCCGCTCATACATTGTCTAAAACAAATAAAGGGCGTGATCACGTCCTTGCATTCTTACGATTGCCCAAATTGAGTATTTCTGCAAGAACCACATCGTAATCACATGACCGGAATAAACATCATTGAAACATGGCCACATCCGGAACATCCAAAATTTGTGTTGGTGTTATTACATTCAAACATCAAAACCCACCAGAGTGTGTGCCAAAAAATGCTTTCTCCGAGATTGTTGTATGTTATCATTATATTGAGGACAAGGCTTTCGAATTACCGATTATTTTGTGGTTTTACCGGTTCGTTACTTATGCCATTGGCAAATTAATCTTCTTCAAAATCATAAAATTCACTTTTTTTCCTGAAAAAAATTATATGTACCTTTTCTATGCACTTTACTCATTATTTTGATATATAATTTGCCTTTCCTTACTTCTCTTATCTGTTTCTGAGGCATTGGGAAAAATGTCAACAAATTGACCAAAGTTAGGTTGGACGACCCCTTAAGCAACGTCGAGCCCGGTTAGTCCTCGGATGGGTGACCGCCTGAGCGATCGCTTCGGACTCCCGCGTTGTGTTCTTGGTCAAGGCACTTAACCCCGGTTGCCCACATGGGGGCACGATGACGCCGAGTACTAAGGCGTACTGCACGTCGATGGTGAGCATGTCTTCAACCAATCTATGTGCTGCAGTGCGGAGTTACGGTGTTGGAGAGCTGACAGCTGCTCGTCGTTGCTCGGTGGTTCTCTCCGGCTTCCTCCACCCGTAAAACTGTCACGGTCATGATTAGCCATTGTGCATAAGTATGTGACTTTAAACACCAATAAACAATAACTGAAAAGAACCATTGGTGTTTTGAAAGACGTGGCAATTTACCTAGTTGTACAGGTGGAGGAAGCCGGAGTACCCGGAGAGAACCACCGAGCATCGACGAGCAACTTTCATCTCCTCAACATTTTAACTCTGTTCAAGCTCCGCTCAGGCAGGGTCACAGTGGTTGAAGACATGTGCACCGTCGAGGTGTAATGCACCTTAGTGCACGGCGTCATCGTGCCCCCATGTAGGCAACCGGGATAAAGTCCCTTGCCCAAGGACATAACGCGGGTCGTCCCGGACGGGGATCGAACTCGGGACCTCTACTTAGAAGTCTAAGAGTCTACTACTGAGCCACCGCACTCCCTAATGATTTATTCAAACCATGTACAGTGACAGAGAGAAAATACAATTCTCGAAAATACAATTGCAAAAGCTTTAATGCATTGGCTACCGGATCATACGATGTTACAGATTGACTCAAGGAGTTTTGGATTCCATGGAAAATATTGGATTTCGTCGCCTGAGTGCTAGAATGTTCTATGTCCCCATAGGGGAGATAATATGTAGTTCCACAGGGGAGATAGAACATTCTAGCACTCCGGCGACGTAATGACAATCACACGTTAAATATTTAACCTCCCTCTCAATGCCAATACGAGGGGCTTTTGAACGTATTTGTTAACACACAAAAGTTAAGTATTCAAACAGGAGCTAACTTATGAAAACAGTTCACGTATATTCGATGATGGATGTATAGTGTTGAATATTATTTGCGAGACGAACATAAACTTTTAGAAAGATTGCGTATTTACAATGCAATAAAAACGCAGACGGATTGAGAAGAACACAAAAACCATTGAAGCCGTCATTTTACAAATATACGACCAACAGTTTATATTTGTGGTGACACTCTTTTCAGCATTTTAGGGATGTATACAAGCGATCATCGATATTGTGGGTGTTTTGAAACATGTCATTTGACGGCTTCGTTGATTTTGAGCCTGATAAATAAGGCGATTTAGATTACAACCGTAAAGGTCTGAAGTTGGGGTGGGGGTGGTGGGGATGACTCATTCTCAGAAAATTGACATGTAAAACTATGTGCTTTAGACTAAAAAATGTGTTTTGATTCTCAGGCAATCCCTCATTGAATTTGAACCCCCTCATTGGACATTTGTATTGCCTTTCAGTGTCTTCCAATATTTGTACACATTCAGGGAGACCCGAACCTTTCTACATTTTTTTGATTGATGGCCTATAGGCACTCTCTCATAAATTGTAGCAAGACAAATCCCCATAGATTAAATACTTTTACTTCAAAGATAATATGAAGAGTATCGAAAGAATATGAAGAATTGAAATGCAGTACCGAAAGTTTGTTTTTATTGGAATGTTTTATTTTTCAAATTAAAAATGAATTTCTTTGTATAAATGTGTACTTTTCATATCTCTGTGTGTAAAAAGACATCCGAAATCCTCTCCATGTTTGCTCACGTTTTCCAAAAATAAAACTAAAAATTAAAAATAAAACCCTCCCTAATTTGAAAAAATAAAATGCCTGAGAATCACTTAATTTATTTTGTGCGGACTTACATAAGTTTCAGGCACACAGTTCCATGCAGTTGTAATGATTTCTCCGTGGGGACACCGGGAAGCGTAGCAGTGCATGTTTACTGTGGTAAACAAGTTCCGCTTTACAGGTACAATAGGATCCATCAACTAACGCCTGGGATGGAAGTCATCTGAAGTGGGCAGCATATGTGTAAACCTTTGGCTAAACTTAACTAACTTCATACCTATGTTACAGTTATGATATAACCATAGGTGCCGGCGGTGACCTTAAACATAAATAAAGGCTGAGTTTGTAGCGGTTGAAGACAAGTGCACCAAGACGTGTCTTATTACACGGCTCCAGTGTGCTCCTACACTTGGGCAGTTTGATTTAAGTGCCTTGCCGAGGATAAAGAATAGAGAAATAAAAAAATAAATACAGTTTAGTTTCATGAATCCGCAAAAATTATGCGCTCTCATGTTTTTCAATGCTCTGTTAGATCTTGCAGATGTGTTATATGGAATATGGGGAGAATATAGACTACTAACGCACACCGAAAACTCGGGCGAAGAGGTGGGGGTTCTAGTGCCTTTTTGAAACTTTCCAGTGTCTGTGGTGCTTAAGGTGGTCGGGCAGCCTATTCCAAAGAAAGGGACTCGTCGCGGAAAACGCACCATCGCCTGGTTTGTTTTACAGGGAGTTCGAAGTTGTTGAACGGAGGAATCGAGATGGAACATTCCTTTGTACCAGACTGCTCAGATAATCAAGAGCCAGACCGTCCAGGGCTTTGAATGTCAGAAGGAGCAGCTTATAATCTATCCTTTCTTCAACTGGCAGCTAGAATAGACAGGCCTATAACTACCGAAAAATATTGGGGGGGGGGGGGGGGGGTGTATCATCACCCTGCCCTACTGTCAGCGCATATTGCCCTGCATATATTCAACAGTACATATCATGTGATATCAGGTGCACTGTAGGACAGTGCACTCCACACAGGAAGATAAATGAATATATTCTAAACAGAATTGTTATATTTACAATGACACCCTTGCCTCCTTTTGCATGGACAGCAGGGCATATGAACTGAGGTGGAAGTTGAACAAGACCATGATATATCAGGTGCCCAGCGTGCCCTAGCTTTTGAGCTCTATTCTGTTAAGCAGGGCAATATTCTGGAAAATAATTCTTTGGCAGGGCAGTAATTGCGTGGGCCGCGGACCGTGATAACCGGACAGGGGCTGAGCACTGCAGAGCAGGCCTTCTGCGTGCCCTAATCGCTGCCCTGAGAACAGAATATCTGAATATATTGGGGGGGGGGTGTAACACCCCACCTTACCCCCACACGCCCCCAGGATTTAGGTCCCTGAGTGTAGATGAGAGAGGAGGGTGGTAATATGGCATGATTTCTGTTGTCTTGTAATAATTCTTGCTACATAATTCTGAATAAGTTGCAGCTTCTTAATGTTGACTGTTCACAGCCAAATAGCAGAGAGTTACAATAATCTAATTGCTTTCAGTCTTTCAGTTTTCAAACTGAAAGGTTGACCGTTCCATCTCAGGATCGAACTGTCGACCTTTCAGTTTAAAACCCAATACTCTAACCAATGAACCATCGCGCACCCGGAATTGATTATATATAACGAAACAGAGTGAATGTTTTTAGTACGGTGGTCACCCACCTCCGGAGAGGCGAGTATTGGTCCGGCGTCCCACTTCTGGCCCTTTTTGTAAACGCCACTCGTGCGCATTCAGGCCTCGGTCAAATAGGTTAACTTGCAGGACTGCCCCCGAACCAGGGAAGTCCGGGTCTTTCTTTGGGTGGCTCCCGAAAGGGGCCGCTGGTTTTGATGGAGTATATCCAAGGACATCACTGAAACATCACTTCAACCCGACCAACAACTGAGAACACCAAGATTTCCGACACCTGCTGAATATCCTCCCGTCTCCTCCTTCGACGAGCCGAGACATGCGGCCAGAAAATTTATTCTACTGCTAAAGAAGGTCTTGCGACACGCCGACCCTGCTCGCGAAACATTTGATTCGTGTTTTTAGTACACACTAACTTCGGCTGTATATTAATCGTCCTTCATGCAACTCAATCTACTTTATCATATTTCATGCGCATCAGTAGATACTAGAGATTTTGTATACAGACAGATTCATAAAAAAAACATCTGTCGAGATTTGGCTGTATTATTATTATAATATTGGTATGTTTCCACCAATCCGATTTTCCCTTTACCTGATGAAAACTGAAAGATAAAAATGAATGGCGATTTTCCTGAATAGCGCATGGAATGGGTGGTCCCAGGGGTGGGGAATGTCAGCTGCGTCACCAGTCGGGAAGGTCGAGCCCCTTGTCATGGAAACTGCCTCCTTTGAATAATCTAGTCCCCCTGTCAGCGTGCACATGTCCCCTCATGGGGCCAGTATTTATTTATTTATTTATTTATTGGTGTTTGAGGTCACATATTTATGCACAATGGCTAATCATGACCGTGACAGTTTTACGGGTGGAGGAAGGCAGAGTACCCGGAGAGAACCACCGAGCAACGACGAGTAGCTGCCAGCTCCCCAACATCGTAACTCCGCACTGCAGCACAGGCAGGGTTAGATTGGTTGAAGACATGCGCACCATCGACGTGCAGTACGCCTTAGTACACGGCGTCATCGTGCCCCCACGCCATGGGGCCAGTT
Source organism: Pictodentalium vernedei (assembly GCA_031216915.1). Lineage (NCBI taxonomy): Eukaryota > Metazoa > Mollusca > Scaphopoda > Dentaliida > Dentaliidae > Pictodentalium > Pictodentalium vernedei. The sequence goes on along the minus strand of CM062291.1, from coordinate 66,698,569 downwards.
ATCAGGTGTAGTGGTAGGCAATCACTCAGTTAATTGTATATAAATTTTTGTAATATGTTGAAAAAATTACTGTTACACGCACCAAATTCGCCTTATTTATCAACCTTTTTGGCCTCACTACATCCAATACAGGCATTTATTCTATTATATTCTCTATGAACTCTGTCAAACAAGATATAACAGAATAAATGCTCAGTTTACCTCCAGAACACAAGAAAATGACCAAATCCCTGTTAATTGTATACTCCTGTTAATTGAATAATTTTCACTGGCAAAATGGATATTCAATTAAGAGGATTCTACTGTATAAATCAAGACCAGGGGCCAATACTATAGAACTTTTACAATTGTATTTTCTAGAATTGTATTTTCTAATTATGCCTTTAAATGGGTTGAAGTGAAACAGCATTTTCAAAGATATGGCAATTTGCCAGTAGGCAAATTGCCATATCTTTTAAAATGCTAATAATTCATTTCAGTCAGTTATATTAACAGGCAGAAAATACGATTCTAGACAATACAATTGTAAAAGTTCTATAGTATTGGCCCCCGGTCTTGATTTATACCACTGTTAACTGAGTGATTGCCTTCCTCTACACCTGACTCCAAGTGTTGTTTTGAAGAAAAAAATGAATGCTTTTGTATTTTGTCGATCCAATCATCCGGAATATAAGGCAAACTGGCATAGCCCAGAAGAGCCAATCTATTAAAGGGTTAGACTGGTTCCATGTCATCAGGTCTTTAGATTACCCCAAGTTAACACCTTTTACAGTGCCCAAATTAGAGAAGTCCATGAAGTCATCAAGAAAAATATATAAATTCTCTCTGCCTATTCTGCATTTTAGAATAACTTCCATCATAATATGACCATGGAAACACAAAGAAAGGCATGGCAATAAAACATAACAGGACAAGACGGTTATTTCTGGTTTTAATGTTCCCAAATGAATTTAACTGGTTGAGTGTTGGAAGCCACCATCACGACTTTCCGAAGATACAAGGGCAAAAGCCAAAGTTAACCTTGCTCATGTTTCGTATTCAGTCAAACGCAAATAATATTTTGTGTATATAAATTTGTTTAATTACAAATTATTTGTGAGTGACCGTGACTGGGACCTTTTCAATAATTTGTAATAAAACAAATTTTGAATGACAAATTCATACCGCCAATAATAATCTAGTCTTCAACCAGTTAAAGGCCTGCAAGTCATAAAATATCATCGAATTTCTAAAAGAATTAGACGGATTGCATTGAGAGCTTGATACAATACTTTTAGTGCAGGCTGGCAAAATTCTCGGTTGTTAGAAGGTACCATATCAATACAACTTGAAGAGAGGCAAGTTTCAGTTCGATTCGATTCAAAATCCTCTGCTTGATTCGATTCGAGATTCGATATTTCCTAGCATACACTTTCCACAATTTTAAGCCTTTACCTAACATTAAAAGCAGACGACACTTGCAAACGTTTTCATTATTTTTTCATTTTTTGTCTCAAAAACAAAGGTTATGGTCCCTCATTGGAACGAGCTCGACGAGCTCGTTCCAATGAGGGATCATAACCTATGTTTTTGAGACAAAAAGTGTAAAAATAATGAAAATTTATTTGGGATTTTTGAGAATAGCGCTGGCTTTTTCTGGTTGTTACGTTGGGTAAAGGGTCAATTCCCTAACAACCATCTTAATAAATTTAGATACACTATTCTTGTTGTGTTGACAGAAATGAGCAATGAGAGAGTTGACGCCTTTTAATCATCTCCCATTGTTAAAGATAATCCAGTGCAGAGGTGGAACACACCCTACTTTGAAAGAGAGGTGGAGACTATAAAGCTTTAACAAAATTGGCGACGCGTTTCATCTCTAAATGCTACCGTTTTTTAAAAAAAAAAAATATTTTTAGCTTTGATCTCTCGCCGAAAAAAAGCTATCTTCGCGTTCTAAAAGACTCATCGGGCTCACACCAAGACAAAGTGAGCCGGAAGCACCCGAGAGCGAGGGGAGTATGAGTTAAAAACGGGTGTTTACAAGGTATCATATATACACAGAGTGACACGCGTGTGTGAATGGGTTAATCGATATGGCTCGAGTACCAGCGCGGAAGGATAGAACGAGAGGCCGCAGACCTCGAGTTTTACCCTTCCGCGATGGCACACGTGCCATATCGATTAACACATCCACACACGCGTGTCGCTCTGTGTTTATTACATGCCTTCACATCTATAAAACAATTAGAAGGACATTTGGCAATTCATTTGGCAAATATCAACAAAAAACCCACATTTTATCGTCAACCAAATCTGCGGTTGAACTCGTGTTACTGTTTCGTCCCCTGAGTTCATAAGTGTTCTATGTGCATTCTGGCACATAGAACACATTGGAACTCAACGGATGATTTTTAGCTATCGCTAGGGATTCAAATTGTAATTGCGGTGCACGATTTGTAGAACATTTCAGTGAAATTCCGCTTCCATTTAAAAATAGTCCTTCGTCGATTTCAGTTCCGTGCATGTGCATGGAACAGATTTTCATTTTTCGCGTGGTTTAGCGTTGTTGTAGAAGAGGATTACATAGAACAGGCGTGTAATAATAATACTGATATTATATATACCATCCCTTGAGATAAACAATGTGCTAAAGCATTGCAGATGGCGCTACATTCCTCTTAAGGGACCATAGAAAGCTTTAGACCCCCCCCCCCACTCCACCCCGATTATACACAGCTTCTTTGATTGGTGATTGCACTTCTGGTGAGAAAAGGCATGCGTTCCCTCCTCACAAAAAGATAAGGTGCAGCTGCCCCTCCCCTCCGTACCCGCTTCTATTCCCTTACTTCACACGTTCTGTCCTGTCCTTTGTATTAAGGTGCTATATATGAAATCAAAAGTTAGCTTGAAAATAGATGATAGGTTATAATGTCGTCAAAAATCGAGAAAAAATAAAAATAATTTGTCATTCTTTTGCTGTTCATTTTCGTTATTGACACTAAGGGTATGGGAATTTCAGATAAAAATTGGAAATTCGAAATGTAAACAAATTTGTGTCATCGATGGGCACGTCATTTCACAATTTTCAGGCATTTTCCTGTTGTGTAGTATAAGAATATAGAGGCTTTTTACAATTTTCTTTCCAATCAGTTTGAACATTCAACTCTTGTTTTCACTATTTTTTGATGTTTTGTGACATTTTTCTGTTTCATTATATCAACAGTGTGTGCATCACTACATATACTACTCAAAGTTTGCTAAGCACCAAATATTTGACACATCATTGTGAAATTTCCTTGTGACATATTTGCGATATTTTTGGTGGATATGATTGAGGAATGTATTGAGATGGTCCCCAGTGTTTACATTAGCTCTCTTGACAGACAGACTTTTCGTGACAGTCATGGAAAGCACGTACCCCTTGATTTTCATGATGTTTGCGTGTAATGTCTACATGTATATGACATGTGTAGGGTAGGGTATTCAGTCTGCATTTCAACACAAACCCTTGTGATTTAATGATTGAATATGGCAAATGCAAATGTATTAAGTCATTTGTCTGAAGCAGAAATATGGCGGGCTGTAGGGGTGGTGGAGGAAGAGGCTACCCATCGTCAGGTTGGTGAAGCCCTTGGTGTGCACCATACGCTGATCACCAGAGCGCGGGCAAGGTTTCAGCAGTATCGCACACCAGTAAGACGGCATGGTGGTGGCAGACGGGGCAACATCTGCAGCTAAAGAGCGGTTTTGATCATTTAGGCCCGTAGGAACCGCCTCGTCACAGCAACCCAGCTTCGCAGTGACCTTCAAAATGCATCCGGGGAAAATGTTTCGACGCAGACTATCCGAGCAAGGTTGCACGAAGGTGGTCTCCGATCGAGAAGACAATGTTTCGCACTCCGCTGTCCCAGAACCACCACCAGGCACGATATGAATGGGCCATGAACCACGCTGGGTGGACCAGAGAAGATTGGCGACCTGCCATTTTACAGATGAGTCAAGGTAGTGCCTAGACCACACAGATAGGCGTTCTAGGGTATGGAGAAGACCAGGAGAGCGATTCCATGCAGCCAATATTGCTGAGCATGACCGCTATGGTAGAGGGTCAATCATGGTCCGGGGCGGGATCAGCAGGGATAGACGTCCAGAGCTCTGTGCCCTTGAATGTGGTACATTGACTGCACAGCGGTATATTGATGAGATTCTGTATGTCCACGTCAGATTGTATGCAGGTGCAGTGGGTGACAGATTCATTCTGATGGACGATAATGCCAGTCCTCATGTAGCCCATACTGTTGGGTCGTACCAACATAGGGAGGGGATTGAGCATATGGACTGGCCAGCAAGATCCCCTGACTTGAAGCCAATCGAACATGTCTGGAATGAGTTGCAGCTTGCAATTTCAGCCATTCCAATCCAGTCAAGAAGTGTCCAGGAGCTTGGTATCATGCTGGTCCAAGAATGGAACAACATCCCAGAAAAGACCACAGGAACCTGGCTGGGAGCACGAGAAGGTGTTGTCAAGCTGTAATTAACAGTAATGGGCCTCATACTTGATATTGAACCCATACCAGTTCGCTCCGTCAACTTTTTGGCAAATTGAAAAAAATTCCTCTTTTACCAAAAATATCCATTTTCCATGGTTATCGTATTCAAAAGCCAAAAAAAAAATATATACACTTTTCATAACAATATTTCAACTAAAACGTAAAACAGGTAGTTGGATATACTTGGTGCTTAGCAAACTTTGAGTAGTATATAATAGAGACATTGACATTTTCACTAATATATTTATTTATTTATTGGTGTTTAAGGTCACATACTTATGCACAATGGCTAATCATGACCGTGACAGTTTTACGGGTGAGGAAGCCGAAGTACCCGGAGAAAACCACCGAGCAACGACGAGCAACTGTCAGCTCCTCAACATTCTAACTCTGTTCAAGCTCCGCTCAAGCAGGGTTACAGCGGTTGAAGACATGTGCACCATCGACGTGCAGTACGCCTTAGTACACGCCGTCATCGTGCCCCCATGTGGGCAACCGGGATAAAAGGCCTTGCCCAAGGACACAACGCGGAATGTCTCGGACGGGGATCGAACTCAGGCCCTCTGGCATAGAAGTCCAACAGTCTACTACTGAACGACCGCGCTCCCTTTCGTTAACCCTTTACCTAACTTGAAAAGCAGACGACACTTGCAAAAAAAATTCTTGAATAACTAATTGTTTTCATTTTTTGTCTCAAAAACATAGGTTATGACCCCTCGTTGGAACGAGCTCGAAGAGCTCGTTCCAACGAGGGGTCATAACCTATGTTTTTGAGACAAAAAATGAAAATATTTTGAAAATTAATTGGCGATATTTGGGAATAGCGCTGGCCGGTTTTGGCCGTTACGTTGGGTAAAGGGTTAATATAACAGTCTAGGGGTGAAACTTGCTAATTTTTTTCCTGGGTAGAATAAACACTTGCAAATTACTGTAAATCCACGTTCGATAAGCAAAGAGCTAAAATTGACACTAAGTATTGGTAGGTGTGATACTGATAGACATCCTTAACCCTTTACCTAACATGAAAAGCAGAAGACACTTGCAAAAAAAAAAAAAAATTCTTGAATAACTAAATTTTTTAACTTTTTTGTCTAAAAAACATAGGTTGTGACCCCTCATTGAAACGAGCTCGACGAGCTCAGCTCGTTCCAACGAGGGTCACAATCTATGTTTTTGAGACACAAAATGAAAAAATAATGAAAAATTAATTGTGGATTTTGGAGAATAGCGCTGGCCGTTTTCCCATTTACGTTGGGTAAAGGGTTAATCATTGAATTATCTGTGAACAAGTTGCTCCTAATTAGTTTGCTATAAATAATCCAAGTTTCCTTTTGTTACTTTCAATAAACGAAAACAACCGACAGTTCCGAGAGCTGTCTGTTGTTTTCGTTTATTAAAGGTAACAAAGGGAAGCATGGCTTTATTGTTCACTGATGCCAATGGTGATTTCTCAACAAATTCTTGCGATTTAAGGTGCTATATAAGTAATGGAAAGCTTCAAAATAGGTGGTAGGTTATTTTTTATGTATAAAATCTACGTAAATAATGATTTGTCACTTTTTTGCTGTTCATTCGGGGGGGGGGGGGGGGGGGGGGGGGGGGCACTAAAAATTTGCAAGACGTGACGTCCTATTTTTTATTCAGCTCCTTTTTACACCCACCCACCCCTACGTGCAAATTTTCTGCTACCGTTCTCAGACACCCACCCCCCACTCTCCCATTAAAATCCAAAATAAACTTATAAACTCAGTAGGCACAGCTGTCTTTAGGGGGCGGGGGGTCATAATGTTCTTAAACCTCTGTGGGCTGCTGTGGGCCCCAATCTACAAATGACAAGCTGTTCATTATCAGGCTTGGCCGGAGCAGGTGTACATATACGGGAACAAATTTTCATTTGACTTGTTCTGTCAGTATTCTCAGGTGTTTGCTACTTTCCTCTTCTATCCATACAAATTCTATCAATAAATAAATAACTTAAATTGAATTTAGTGCATCAGAGAGAATTTTCCCAAAATATTGTCTGCACATTTTCTACATTTCGAACAAAACACCCACCCCCTACTAACGTGTGGCATTTTCCCAGATTAAGCCCAATATTCTCACATATAAAGCCTCCTGATGTTGTATTTATGTTAAGAGTGTGATGTACAGCATCATCTTTAAGGTTTGAAACACAAATGATGGTATATATTAGCTGATATATTGATATGTTTTTAAAAAATTCAAAAAAATTGCACAACTTGGAAATGCGCATTTTTGGAGCACTCAAGAGACCCACCCACCCCCACGTCACGTCTTGCAATTTTTTGGTGCCCCCCCCCCCCCCCCCCCCCCCCCGTGTTCATCCGTATTTATGAACAGTGCTTCGCAGTTTTGAACACCAAAAGATGAAACGTAATCTTTTGTTATGTAATTGACACCATCGAAAATAACATGTCACCTATTTTCAAGCTAAATTTCCCATTACTTATGTAGTACCTTAACCCTTTACCTTACATGAAGAGCAGACGTTACTTCCAATTAAAATTCTTGAATAACTACTTTTTTTCATTTTTGTCTCAAAAACATAGGTTATGACCCCTCATTGGAACGAGCTCACCGAGCTCGTTCCAATGAGGGGTCATAACCTATGTTTTTGAGACAAAAAAAAAAATGAAAAAAATAATGAAAATTAATTGGCGATTTTTGAGAATACCGCTGGCCGGTTTTTGCCGTTACGTTGGGTAAAGGGTTGACGCACTTCATGGTGCAATTGTGAACATTACAAAACACACAAAGGCCAGTCCCGCGGGGTATATTTGTAAATTAATGACATTATTTGCTTGAAAGACTTGACAAACTGTCGGGCAATGACAAGACAATATGTATTATGGATTACGTAACTCCGAAACCCAACTGTTGAAATACCAACAGAATGTCTATTGGGGGGGGGGGGGGGGGGGGGGGGGGTATTTTGTAAAAGATATTGTTAGTTTGTCTGTTTGTTTGCATGTTTGTTTGTTTGTTTGTTTGTTTGTTTGTTTGTTTGTTTGTTTGTTTGTTTGTTTGTTTGTTTGTTTGTTTGTTTATTTATTGGATTGTAACTTCACTTTTAACGGCCAGGGTCATATCGTGTCAGGAACAAGCGCACAACTGCTAGAAAACCATAAAACCAAGTTCCTCTTAGGATGAACTCGACAACTTGACAGTAGTAATACCTCTCAGGGATGGTAAACCTTCTCACATTGTCCCACGTCAGTTGGAGGGGGGGGGGGAGGGGGGCAGTAGTAATACCTCTCAGGGATGGTAAACCTTCTCACATTGGCCCACGTCACCTGGAGGGTTCACCCTAAGTTGCCTCCAACAAACAATTTAACAGAACAATAACAGATATACCACAAATCGACAACAGTGAACTAGAAGAGCAGACATACTACAAATCAACAACCCCCCAGACAGCCGACAACAAAATCAGGGTATGACGTCCTTCAACGAAAGACCACCACCAGATTAAGGGATAGCCTGTCTGAAGACCTAACCACGGACTAGATATAACTATGGAAAATACCAAGATAATACATAACAACAACAAAAGACGCAACACCAGGCATGCAAACAGGGCATGAACCTCAAAGGGACAGTGGCAGTACATCTCAGAGAGGCCTGGCTCCTCTCACACCGGTCCACGTCCTTTGAATTCATGCTCGTAAAAAAAAAACAAAAGTAAAGCAACGTCGAGCCCGGTTAGTCCTCTGATGGGTGACCGTCTGAGCGATTCGGACTCCCGCGTCGTGTCCTTGGGCAAGGCACTTTACCCCGACTTCCACATGGGGCACGATGACGCCGTGTACTAAGGCGTACTGCACGTCGATGGTGCGCATGTCTTCAACCAATCTAACCCTGCCTGTGCTGGAGTTCGGAATTACGATGTTGGGGGGCTGGCAGCTGCTTGTCGTTCCTCGATGGTTCTCTCCGGGTTCTCCGGCTTCCTCCACCCGTAAAACTGTCAAGGTCATGATTAGCCATTGTGCATAAGTATGTGACCTTAAACACCAATAAATAAATAACTTCAGACATCTGACATCTAAGAAAATCTCGAAGAAATAAAGCTTGATAAGCGGAAAATTAAACGTCACAGGGTGGGATGAATGGACCTCCACTAGGTCCGAGCCTCCCGGACCCAAATGGGTTCAATCCGGCCTACGGCCAGATAACCACAAAGCGATTTCGTGACGAACAGTGTTACATGTGTAAGAGGCCGAAGTACCTGGGGAGAATCACGGAGCAGCGAGGAGTACCTGTCAGACTCTACAGCGTATTAAATGAGGGACGCACAGTTAGTAATGGTTGAAGGAAAATTGACCATCGACGAGTTGTGCGGTTCAGAATACGGCGCCATCATGCTTGCTCCCACTTGACCAATCTATATTAAGTATCTTGCCCAAGAACACATCGCAGATGACGAGGGACAGGACGAGTTAACCCTTTACCTAACCTGAAAAGCAGACGACACTTGCAAAAATAAATCTTGAATAACTAATTTTTTTCATTTTTTGTCTCAAAAACATAGGTTATGACCCCTCATTGGAACGAGCTCGACGAGCTCGTTCCAACGAGGGGTCATAACCTATGTTTTTTAGACAAAAAATGAAAAAAATAATGAAAATTAATTGGCGATTTTTGAGAATAGAGCTGGCCGGTTTTGGCCGTTACGTTAGGTAAAGGGTTAACGATACAACACAATATGTTTTCAACGTCAGCTGAACACTGAATACATTCATGACTTATATCGTCATGAAAACAGACTTTCAATAAAGTTATCACGTCGAAATTATTAGACGAGCGAAGAAGGTCCAATTAATTGTTGAAAAACACTATGATATCAATACAAAATAAAAACAAGTTTGCTTTTGTTACTTTTAATAAACGAAAACAACAGACAATCTGACCGATGTTTTGAATGCCTAGCTTTGTTCTTGGATATATGAAGCACATTTCGTCCCCTGAGTTCCAATGTGTTCTATGTGCCAGTAGGCACATAGAACACATTGGAACTCAAGAGACGATTTGGCCACAATTTATTCTCGTGAAATATTATTTTATTATCAATTCTGGTACGAATACGGTAGCAGACTTCCAGAAACCAGTGGTGCTTGCTGTCAACTCTGTGAGTTTCCTACATACATGTTTCGTGTTCTATACATCTCAACCTTCATTTTAGTGTATAAGTTGTGTATATTTAATTTGAATTTAATAATATAAGAGGTGGACATTTCAAAATAAACAAAACTCTGTAACTTAAACCTTAAGGTGCTGCATAAGTAATGGAAAGTTGACTTGAAAATAGGTGACACGTTATTTTCGATGGCGTCAACAATCTAAACAAAATGATAATTTGCCACTTTTGTCACTTGCTGTCCATCAGTATTTATGAACAATGCTTCGCGGTTTGAACACTAAAAAAACCGATATAACTTTGTTTAGATATTTGGCGCCATTGAAATTAACATGTCACCTAAGACGTCGTCTATACAAAACAACTCAAGGACCAAACAGGCAAATTTGATGCCCATGGTCCAGCGAGCAGAGTATCTGGTGATCCATGATGAGCATATTTGCTTGTTGGGCCCTTCGGCCATTGCTGAACAAACAATGAGATGTAGGCCTCTGGATGTATTCCCCCATACCCACTGGACAATATTACTAAACATAAAAACGTTTAAACCGTCAGGTGCAATCAAACACCAAATCAGTAGCTTGCACACCCCCACCCCAACAAAAAACCCATTGGCCCAATGCAAGTTAACACAACATAGAGCCCCAAGATGGTCCCCAGTATTGGGTTAACACACGCTACAAATTCCTCAGATTCGCTATATGAGCATTAAATTTTGCTAACTTTTCTCAGGAGTGGGGTGGGCTAATACTACCTAGAACCTTCTGGTCCGCCCCCTCACCGTTCCTTTTCCCCTCGGGAAGTGGGAGAAGGAGGTGACGATCGGAGGGGCCTAGATAGGACTCGGATAGTCCCACCCCACCCACACACACACACACAATGGCCTTTCAAATATCATATTTGCCCGCCCCCCCCCCCCCTCCAAAGCTTGCTTGGGCTTCCCATTATAAAATCTTGGCTACGTGTCTGAACCATATGAATCGTCATGTGCAATCAAACACCAAATTTATTTATTTATTTATTTATTTATTTTGGGGGGTTAACGACATTTCTGACGTGTCTGACCTATATGAATCGTCATGTGCAAACACCAAATTTATTTAATTATTTATTTATTTATTTATTTATTTATTTATTTATTTATTTATTTATTTTTATTTTTTTTTGGGGGGGGGGGGGTTAACGACATTTTCGACGGCCACGGTCACCTCGTGTCGGATGATTGTATGTGCAGAGGATGCCGGAGTACCCTGAGAGAACCACCGAGTTTTAGCATTTCACCTTGTGCAACCACGAGACATAATATTGACTTTAGTTTAAAAAAATCAGACGTTTTTCAACTAACTTCTTTAATTAATTTCAAACTTACTGGGGGGGGGGGGCAGCTCATTAGATTTTGAAGATGAGGGTGCACGAGGTTTTAACTTTCTCACAAAAGCTGGAAAGTGGTGATGTTTATCATTTTTATTTTCTGACTCAAATTTTATGGTCTTGACCATCACAATACCCCCCCCCCCCCCCCACACTCCCCATACACACGACCCTGTATAAAAAAGCTCCGCACACCAATGTATATAGTCACTCAGTAACAAATAAAAACTCTTACCGTCAAATCCATTTCGTCCATTTTGTAGAATCACAACCTCTTATTATTAAAATACGTCCTAATATCTCCAAACACACACAACTTTTGACATATGTGTGTACCGAACGTGTCGAAATAACAAAATAGTTTCTTGATGTGTCTTTTCGAAAGCTGTCTTGATGCTGACGTCTTTATAACGCACGATTACACAATATTATTTCTTGTTTGTCAGCGAGATGCGAGGGGTCTCAGTGATCTTGCACTGTCTTTGTTGAACCCAAGTAAAAACTTAGATTGAACGCTGTTAATTTTTCCACGGTACAAAATAGGTTTTACTGTTACAAATTTAAAGTGTCTGAAAAGAACGACTGATGCACAGCGGCGGATTGACGACCGTCTTTTCTCTATTAAATTATTGGAGTTTTTTTTAATGGGGCTCCAGGTGGGCTTCAAACTTCAAAAAGACATTCACCTGTTGTTGATTGTGAGACATGCAAATTTGCGGCTACACGACCATGGATTACTTCGTTATTTGTTTTTGCAAACATGATCGACTCTTGTTTTATTCTGACTGTTTATTACTGTTAGCTTGTTACTCCTGCTTTCCCGACAGATAGCGCAATTGAAATACGACAATTTCACTCACTAACTTCTTGAATACCACAGGCAGATTTTCCTGCCCAGGACAGGATTTCTCTTGTCATTGAAATAAGAATAATTTGGAATAATTTATTATAACTTCAGTCCTGTAAATTCAATGATGTTTTGAGTTGAATGCAGATGAATTTTTCATCAAATCTAGATTTGATTTAAAATCTCTTGAAAATACTTAGCGAGTTTAGAGTTAATAATCGCCACATATTCACACTTACAGCACGTACAGTGGTTTAGCTTCGTTAATCCCAAACGCTCACATGGACTCCCAAAAAGGGGCGTAACTATGGAGGGTTGTGGGGATGGGGAAGGCGAATAGCCAGGGTTCTACAATAGAGATGCCTTAGCCAGTTTTTATTTTATTTTTATCTTTGAGTCTTTGGGATGTCGTTGTGGTGAAGTCCTCCCCTAGTCTCAACTCGGGATCTCCGGTCATTATCTCATTCCGACTTTCCTTCAGGGATGTGGGAGAAGGGGATAGCGACTGGATGGTTCTAATTTGGACTAGCCCTCCCCAGAAAATTGTGCAGTATGCAGTGGTCCATGAGGGAATCTGTGACATTTATAAGGTTGTAGCCCTGTATTCCTGACCATTTTAGAGCTCTATGTTTTGTGAAATTTGCATCGGGCAAATGTTTTTGTTTTTTAGGGTGTGGGCAGCGAATATTCCGACTTTCTCCACTCGTGTCGGACAGTTTTTCGGGTGGAGAAAGTCGGAGTACACGGGGAGAACCACCGAGCAGCGACGAGTAACTGTCAGACTCCCGATCGAATCAACTCCGTGCAAGCAGAGTTAGTTTTGGTTGAAGACAAGTGCGCACCATCGACGTGAAGTACGCCTCAGTACACAGCACCACCTTGTCCCCACCTGTGCAATCAAGATAAAGCACCTTTCCCAAGGACACAACGCAGTTACCTTGGTGGGAATCGAACAGTGGACCTTTCGGTTTGAAGTCCAATGCCGTTACCACTGAGCCACCGCGTTCCCATCATGTACTTTGGGTGAAGTGTTAATTGCAACAAATATTCTATTCTATTCCAAAATGAATTTGGAACAGAAATACCCACTATCAACTCCCAAGAGAAAGGTCTTTGCTGTCCAGTTTCTTAGACCCGTCACCCGCTCACATCACACAGCACTTACACTCTTACAAAACAATGAAGTACTTCTTAATAACAACTTAGTATTGACAAATGATCCGCAACAATGATGTGTACTAAAAGTAACAATACAGGACAAACAAAACAATCATGAATACTTACAACCTGCCAGAAAACTGTTTGAATGTTACAGTTTTAGAACTCGCTGTCTAATCCGTAAACAAAAGCCATCGTCGTATTCCTTCTATACTTGTTGTTTGTCCAGTAACCCTAACTCAGCATGTTTCAACGTTGTTTTTTTTTTGGGGGGGGGGGGGGGGGGGCTCAGTAGGTAGAGGTGCAGGCTGCAAGCCGAGAGGTCCTCGGTTCGAATCCCACCTGCGGCAGCCGCGTTGTGTCCTTGGGAAAGACACTTCACCCCCATTGCCCACGTGGGGGCACGGTGACGCTGTGTACTAAGGCGAACTGCCCGTGGATGGTGCACCTGTCTTCAACCAATGCCAACCCTGCTTGTGTGGAGTTAGTATGTTGGGGAGCTGACAGTTGCTCGCCGTTGCTTGGTGGTTCTCTCCGGGTACTCCGGCTTCCTCCACCTGTAAAACTGTCGTGGTCATGATTAGCCATTGTGCAGAAATATGCGACATTAAACACCAATAAATAAATAATATAAATACCTTTCAAAAATACTCCCTCCCCGTCCGACACGAGCCACCCCACCGCCGAGAGCAGGGACTAGAGGTTTCCGATTGGGGGGATGGGTGGGGGTCATGAATTTTTAACTAGGGAGAGGGACCGGGAAGGGGGCTTCCCCCTCAAGATCCTTCCCCTAGATGGAAATTCACTACCGAGAAACATTTTGAAAATGAAGCCATGAAAGGGGGCATAAAATTGATGCTAGTAACTGAAATGCCAACACATTTATGATAGAATTATCAGGTTATTATTATTTGGTATTATTCTGGGAAATGAATAAGTGCTAAACAAATGCTCAAGCTGACAACTTTGAGTAATTCACACTGTCCTAACATTAAATCAGATCTTATGCAGGAATGATCAGTTTTGGATGTTTCATCATTTTGTAACTGTGAATGATGGAATTAACTCAGGATAACGATTTTACATGATATTTTCTTGAAGTGCATTTCGAGGATTTATTTTTTTTATGATACGTAACGTACTATAGAAATCTCGTACCGACTGACATCATGCATACTTATGAAGCTTAATATTACGTACACTGTTGTTGTAAATATTAACAGTTGGAATTTTTGCCGATTTGAACCAAGTTGAAATTTTGGGAAGTAAAGGAGACATCAGCATCACCAAAGAAGCTCTAAACTCCAGATAGAAGTGATTTCCAACTACTCACGACTTGCCCACCGAATTTCCAACTATCGCCACGTCCCTGGCCGAGAGGAACACCATATTCTTTTTTTCCCCAACTCAAGTTTGTGACCAATATTGATCACAAATGTTTATAATCGTGTCAGTATGACAGGTAGGAGGAGCCCACGTTGTTCTATTGTCCCTACACACTCTGGAGACGTCCCAGGGGCATCTTATCTTGATGTGGAATTGGATCTACACCATAAAACGTATCACAAATAAGCCCCGCATCATTCGTGGTGCTAGGTGATACTTTATACAGCTAGTTTCAATTAGAACGTTTATGGTCTCTTCTACTAAACCATCACTCCTCAACGATTTATGTGAGAATCCACTGTCGAGTTTTCTTATACCATTGTCACTATTATTGTTTATTTTGTTGCTTCAATCCTAGAATTTTTCGATCCCCGCCAGGGTAAGGCTGCACGGTATATCGATAAACCGATATATACCGGTATTCAAGCCAATATCGATTGAATACCTTTGCAATTACAAAATATCGGTTTATCGTCATTATTTATTTCCTCACAATTTAATTTTCAAGATGTCTTGAGATTTTTAACTGTAACCCGGAATGAATAATATTATCACTTTACCAGAGGAATCGTCTGCATGTGCTCACGTAATATACAATTTCAGCAGATGAAAAAATAATTTTCAAAAATTTCATCAAAACTATATCATGTGACCCCTCATTGAAACGAGCTCGTTGAGCTCGTTCCAATGAGGGGTAACATGTTATGGTTTTGTAGAATTTTTTTTTGAAAATTTGATAAACTTTTTTTAAAAAATATTTTGATATCGTCGGCCTTGGGTAGATGTTTTTCGAACCGCATCATCAAGGCATGCTAATTCGTTCCGACTGTGATGCCTCAAGCCTCGGTTGTACTTCTTATATTCATTTTTCTGAACAGTTTTCGATGTACCGGTATAACGCGGTATTTTTTTGAATACCGATACCGGTATTCAGTTTTGAATATCGTGCAGCCCTACGCCAGGGGTAACCGCGTTGTGTCGTTGAGCAAGTCACTAAATCCCGATTGTCCACTTTGAGGGTCTAAAATGTTTAGACCCTCAAAGGACGCCTGTTCCCCCTAATACAGATACCTGGATACACGCCCGGGAAATAGATCGCATTAGCCTTAATTCTTTACCTGTCACAGACTGAAGACTGCACTTGCACAAAAATATTTAACCCTTTACTCAACGTAACGGTCAAAACCGGCCAGCGCTTTTCTCAAAAATCGCCAATTAATTACCATGATTTTTTTCATTTTTTTTTGTCACAAAACACATAGGTTATGACCCCTCAATGGAACGAGCTCGTTCCAATGAGGGGTCATAACCTATGTTTTCGAGACAAAAAATAAAAAAAATTAGTTATTCAAGAATTTTTTTTGCAAGTGTCGTCTGCTTTTCATGTTAGGTAAAGGGTTAAATATTTAAATTTTTTGCTCTCACCAAAAAACAAAGAATAACTTTTGACTCATTTTAGGCAACGTTTTTTAAGAAAATGAATGAAAAGATGGCCCACTATTCTTGTTACAAAACTCCGTTTTTGTGCCTTAAATCATTTAAATATTTCCATTTTTTGCCCCCCCCCCCCCCTTAAAACACCCCAAAACTTAGGACTCCTTGGGAGTGCAAAATTTAAAAAAAAATGAATATAAAAAATGACCGACGATTCTTGCCACAACACTATCCGGTTTGGGACGTTACCTTAGATAATGGATAGGACCTGGCGAAGCTTCGAGATTCAATTCGATTTCGAATCTTAAGTAGATATTCGATTCGAATCGAAATCGGCAGTTCCGTTGGTTTCGTTTCGAATCTTTTTCAAAAGAATATAGCTTGGTATCAGTCATCTTCATCGACAAAACATATAGCTCAGACGGAAATCGTACATAAATAATGTTGTGATAAAAGACTGGGTGTAACTTCAGCTACATTAACATAAAAAAACACCTTCGCCCATGCCACCAACCATTACAATATCACCAGTCCCTACCACTGTTAACCCTTTACCCAACGAATCGGCCGCATCCGCTTGCCAAATATGCAAATTCATCAGTTGAAAAAATATTATTTTTCAAAAAAATTCAACAAAACCTTATCATGTGACCCCTCGTTGGAACGAGCTCGTCGAGCTCGTTCCAACGAGGGGTCACATGATATGGTTTTGTGGAAATTGTTTGAAAATTTTTTAAAAATGATATTTAAAATAATAAATTTTGATATCGTCTACGTTGGGTAAAGGGTTAAATACAAATTTAATGTTTCTAAGCAATGTCGACGATGGACTATAATCCTTACAGGATAATATTCTAACTGCATCATCAAGGCATGCCTTCGACAGATGTATGCCTTGATGATGTAGTTGGATTATTTTATCAGTCAGGACTTGAGCCACCACAGTCAGAACAAATCAGGTTTATAGCATCCCAATCTCCATCAGTCATCTTCAAGACGTCACTGATTCGATTCGAGGTTCGATTCGATTTCGAATAATAGCAGAGATTCGATTCGAGATTCGAATGGAAAATGTATGATTAGCAGGACCCCGATAAAGGGTCGGGGTTAGGCCTGAAATGGTCCGTTTCGGTATTCTGTAAAAGGCCGAAACATCCCATCTTAAACCAAACCCACAGTCAAAATTCCCCGAAACCCCTTCTCTCTATAAAAATATTGCTATCAAAGTTACAATCTCTCTGCTGAGTATTGTATAACCATATTATCAGTGACTTTGCCAATATTAGGTAACGGCACTTAATCCCGATTGCCCACATGTGGGTACGATGGCCATGTGTACTAAGGCGTACTGCACGTCAATGGTGCACTTGTCTTCAACGAATGCTAACCCTGCTTGTGTGGAGTTAGTACGCCACAGCTCGGTGGTTCTCTCTGGGTACTCCGGCTTCCTCCGCCCGTAAAACTGTCCGACACGAGGTGACCTTGGCAGTCGAAAGTGTCGTTAAACCCCAATAAATAAATAATTATACAACTATTAAAACGGACTTTTTTTCAGAGATCGTGAAAAGCTGGAGATTATGGCTGCCCCAGTTGTGACAGTTAATGTTTTACTTGCCTGAATTGTGTGACAAGATGCCCACGGAATCCATTAACCCTCTCCCGGTAAGGCAAGCTCATTCCCATCCCACGGGAGTAATAAAAATCAGTCAATAGAACTGAAAAAAACACAGATTGTTTTGGATTTCACTGGGAAGATTTTGACTGATTCGGCTGACAATAGGGTCAACATACAGCCTAGAATGATTTCAAGCTTGTAAAACTGCTCTTGACTCAAATTTAACGAGCACTTTAAGTCAGATTTATACAATACAACAGCGCCGTTATTGTATATCAAGTAGTTTACGACATCAAGTTCCCGGTAGTTGTACTTATCAACACTGTACTACACGCGACAAAACCAAGTTTGTACATATACATCTAAAAACAGTAACGCACTTTACTCGGAGAGAGAGAGAGAGAGAGAGAGAGAGAGAGACAGAGACAGAGAGACAGACAGAGACAGAGACAGACAGACAGACAGACAGACAGACAGACAGACAGACAGACAGACAGACAGACAGACAGACAGACAGACAGACAGACAGACAGACAGACAGACAGACAGACAGACAGACAGACAGACAGACAGACAGACAGACAGACAGACAGACAGACAGACAGACAGACAGACAGACAGACAGACAGACAGACAGACAGACAGACAGACAGACAGACAGACAGACAGACAGACAGACAGACAGACGGGGTGGTGATGGTGTGAATATTTTGAAAAGAGGGATAATATTCTGTGATAATTATAATATATACATCTACAACTCAACAGGGCAGTGTATAGTTTTCTTTGCAACCTCAAGGATAATCACTTACTCTGTTAAAAAATTTCAACGCTGATAAAAACAATAAAAAAAATCCCCAAACGATCTTAACCCTTTGAACCTTGGTGGTATCTTCCATGTCAGTTCAATGTATGCAATTGGAAGAGTCCATATTCATTATTTGGGGATAGACTAATTAATATTTTTAACGTGCAGCCTTGGGGCTGCACGTTGAACATATTGATTGGTCTATCTCACACGTTCACTTAGCAACCCTCCAACGTAATGAAATTATGGCGTATCATCTTCCTAGGCCGGAAAAAAACGGCCTCTAGGGTTCAAAGGGTTATGAGAAGGGGTATAATGAATAATTAGAAACAGAGACATGATAACTGAAGTTATCAATGACAGGGCTGCCGAGAGCGAGGATGGTCCGGGGGTTGAGGGCAATGTGTGAAGCGAGTGTTACGGGTCATGCAGCGCCGAAGGAGCGAAGAAAGAAGTTCTGGAAGTCCTCTCCCTGAAATGTTCCGAAGGCGCGAAGAAAGAATCGGGGACACTGGGAGTCCTCCCCCGGAAATGTTTTGTAAAATTTGTGCTAAAGAAGCATTCTCCTGCATTCTCTTGACAATATCTACTCAATTATTTCCTTACAATTTGGGTATTTTATTACCTGTATTTCTGTGTGTATGGTGCTTTTTTCTCCAAAGATAGCTGTGACCACCACAATGCAGGAAAAACCGATGGAAAACCAACAAACTGGAACAAGTGGAGATTTTTTATATGAATGGAACCTGGTCAGAAATGCAACTACGTACTCTTGCCACCTCCACCAGCGTGGGAGGCCCACACCAAAAGCCTTCCTACGACTTTCAGCTTTTTAAAACACCAAAAATCCCAGGGCAGTTGCCACTCTTACCACCCCCAATCCCGGCGCTAGTGATCAATGGGAAATGAAAAATTAGGCTGAATTTCCATAAACAAAGGGTCATAACTCTAGTGTAAACGGGTGATCAGACCCCCAAATCGAACCCATCCCCCATTTTCTTGTGATAAATCAACATACCAAATTTCTGTTAATTCGGTTCAATATTACTGAAGTTATCGACCGAAAACAAAAAATTAGGCTGAATTTCAGTAAACAAAGGGCCATAACGCTAGTGCAAATGGACAGACTGATCCAGAAATCGAACTCGTCCTGTATTTTGTCGTAATAAACCTTCTTACCAAACTTAAGTCAGATCAATCCATTACAAGTCAAGTTATCCGGAAACGAACAGGTAAGCTAAATTCTCACAACAAAAGACCATTACTAGAGTGAAAATGTGCGAACAGAACCCACAATCTAACTCACTCTGTATTTTCTTGTAATAAGCCCAAAAAATAAAAAAAATAAAAATTCTTTTTGTTCGGTCTGATACAACTGAAGTTATTACCCGGAAACGAAACGAAACGAAAAATTACGCTGAATTTCCATAAACAAAGGGCCACACCTCTTGTGGAAATGGTCAGACTCAAGCAGAAAACGAATCCATCCTGTATTTTGTCTGAGTGACCCCAAATACCAAATTTAAATCAACGATATCCATTACAAGTAAAGTTATCCTCCAGAAACAAAATGTGTCGACGGACGTAGTGACGGACGGGCGGATGGTCGGACGGACAGGCGGCAAGACCAAAACTATAATACGTCCCGTTTTTTAAACGGGCATACAAAAAACCGAAAGTAAACAAATACATCACAAATTTATTCCGAAACAATTTGAAATACACAAAAATCACAACGTAACGGCGGTTTACACAATTCAAGCAATTCTAATCACATACATTTGGAATTAATATAAAAAGCAGATAAAAAAAAAAAAACGCTAAAAAAAAAAGAAAAAAAAAAACAGACAGGAGAAATATCATCTGGGGAAATGTCCATCCACTAAGTATGGGGTAATGTCCGCAGGGGGAAATGTCCGCAAGAGAAATATTCGCATAATTAAATAATTTGTTTTCTTGTTCCACGGTGAAATCTTTCTCTCTGAGCATAATAAATTGGGATAATCAGGGCAGGTCGTTTCGTACAGAAGTTATATTTATTGTATATAATGTCTTCGATGTTTTGTTTTCTTGTGTTCTTGAAGGCCTTCTTATAATCTGTAAGTCACAATATATTAGATTAATTTATTTTTAGAAATGAAGGCAATATGATTTATAAACCGATTTTAATTAAGTTAACTGTAGGTTACAATACAGTGTGTTTTTTTCTATTGACGACAGTGCTCATCTTTCCTCCTCTCTCCATCTCTTCGAGCTGATTTGGGCAAAAACAACCATCTATCCATTTAGTTTATCATCTCATGAAAAAAGTATACTGAAAAAATATAGATCGCCATGTGAATTTTGCATTCAAATTTGAAGATTCCTATACTCCTGTCCAGTTTCACACTGAATGAAACAGACATATTTTACCTACCCCACCCAATTTTTATCTTCTCTCACATATTTCAGAAGACAATTGTCACCAATATTTTAGAATTTTTCCAAAACATGCACTTTAAAATTTTATTCACACTTACAAGCTCAGTTCAGTTTCCACCAATCAGATAAATCAAGGAACTTTTATCCTCCATTAAAGGCTAGAGGCGCTGTTTGCACGAAAACACTGTATTGTAACATGTACTAAAATCTTCCACTGACTCGAATTTTAGAGAAATAAAGCAAATATAATGGGACCCTGTAAAGAGAATAGTCTCTTTGCCAGAGAAAATTATTCAATTAACTCACGGAGATTTGGTCACTATTCTGGAGATAAGCTGAGTATTTATTCTGTTATATCTTGTTTGACAGCTCGTGGAGCTCTGTCAAACAAGATATAATAGATTAAATGTTGCATTGAATGCAGGGGCGCAGCTAGGATTTTCCATTGAAGGTGGAGGAGTGGGGGTACATTTATTTATTTATTTATTTATTTATTTATTTATTTATTTATTTATTTATTTATTTATTTATTTATTTATTTGGCCTTTAAACAAGATGAATTCACTTCAGGATATATAATTTCTCGACACATTACAAGATTTTTATTCAATCAACAGGTGTTTACTCTATAACCCACGTGTAATTAACCGACCAATTTGTAGTGAATGTATGGTAAATGGTTTTGTGTTTGAAAGTTATATTCAGTTAAGAGGGTTATTCAATTCGGGGATATTCAATTAAGTGGACTCCACTGTATACCCCTTTTTTAAGATCGCGTGGAAGGTGTTTGTTTTGGAGGAGCTGGCCCTAAAACATTAGCCCAATGAAACTTTCACATACATATAGAGCCCTGAAATGGTCTTCAACATAGGGCTATAAATGCTCCTCTTAGAGGACTGAATTTTGCAATATTGTCTTGGGTTGGACAGCTTAGTCCTAGCTGGGACTTCCTGGTCGTTACCCCTGACGGGAAGTGGGGGGAGGAGGGTGACGGCAGGCCGGTCCTACTTAAGAAAATGAGAGGCCCGACCTCAAAGGCCTACCAAATATCATGCTGCCCCTCCCCCACCCCTACACACACACTCCACAGATTGCTAGGTCATCACCTGTTATAGAATCCTGGTTATGCACCTGGAGCGGGTAGAAGAAGGGGAAGTTGTTTTGCTAAGTTTGCGTGATTCGTAAAAATGGAATGCATCTGGAACATTTTAAAAATATTTTCTTGAGTTGATTTTTCTTCCTTTTGCATTAAAGGGTAAACCGTCATTAATTTGGATTCACCTACTTGACTTCAATCCATTCACTCATTAGAATAATTAATAAAGGGACAAATAATAAATTGAAAGAACGTAACAATTCGAGTGTATTGTGTGAACACTTTAAAAGTTTATTGGGGCTCAGTGTGGGGTATAAGCTTGGTGTTGCTACTGGCGAGTGGCAACACACACGCGTCTCGTTCTCGTTTAAATTTATTTCTTGGACAGCTCGCTGCCACTTGATGAATTCTTTATTCAGTCTGCGAGCCCAGACTCCGGTATAGAGGTACATATATTTACACAATTATTTACATAACAGTCAGCAGTGGCTGGAGGGCGATAGTAACAAGTAAGATAATTATAACTTCGCATATATGTGTAACTCTCCCCCACTCAACTCAGCAACGTACACAGTAGGGCATTTTTCACAACTAGAGAAGCTTTTGTGTTAGATATCTTTCAGAACAATACGGAAGTGGGTGTCACCGGGACCGGCTCATCAAAGCTTTGGCCGAAATGGGCTGCATCCACATCTGCTTGGTACCACTGGCAAATAGTTACAAGATTTCTTTAACCCTTTACCTAACGTAACGGCCAAAACCGACCAGCGCTATTCTCAAAAGTCGCCAATTAATTTTCACTATTTTTTTCATTTTATGTCTCAAAAACATAGGTTATGACCCCTCGTTGGAACGAGCTCGTAGAGCTCGTTCCAACGAGGGGTCATAACCTATGTTTTTGAGACATAAAATGAAAAAAATTAGTTATTCAAGAATTATTTTTCCAAGTGTCGTCTGCTTTTCATGTTAGGTAAAGGGTTAAATTGGACTGGGCTTTGCTAAATGGGCGGATTGTTGAGAGGCACAGTGTAAATCTCAGCGTCATGTATATGAGTCCCCGACAGGCAAAGTCGAACATACTCTATCGTCAACCAGCCAGGTGCACAGATATGAATATATATCCTACATGCTTACCTCAAAACAATTCGAAATATAAGGTAAGCAGATGAAGTCCTAATTCTATATGTTTAACAATGAAGGACTTGTAAAAATCACTAAATTGCAACAACAGAAAATTGAAAAAACAAGGCAATGGGAGTTGACACAATCGTGTGAGTTTTCAATCAAGGCAATAATTAATTTAAGCTTAATTGTTTTAATAAGGATTGCCGAGCAAATTTTATAGCTTATAATATATAACTACGGGAAGATAAACGCAGCGTTGACTTGTATGGTAACAATAGCAAGTGGAACCATTCCTACGACTACGGCCCCTCACCCTGATTATCCAAATTTAGTACGCTCAGAGAGAAAGATTTGACAGCGGGACAAGAAAACAAATTATTGAATTCTTTGTAAACATCGTCGAAACGTTAAGACCAAAAGAACGGTGAGCGAATATTTCTCCAGCGGATACTTTCCTAAACGGACATCACCCCATACGTAGTGGGCGAACATTTCTCCAGATGATATTACACCTGTCTGTAGCAATCTCTTTCTGAATGCTAAATTGAGGCGCGTTGACCTGCATGGAGTATTAAGAGGAATATTAAGATAAATTTAATTGCAATAAAACATCCATATGGACAGATTGCACAACAACGATGAACATATACTTATAGAAAAGAACATACATATATATGAATTGTAATTCAAATACATGACGAGTAAATCTCAATTTGCAAACGAGTATAAAGTACTTAGCAGCAATTGTCGGATATAAAAGAACTGTCGGATTATTTCTGGAGTATGTCTCACTTCGCATTAGGGACATCAATTTAACCCTAACCTAACACGAAAAGCAGACGACACTTGCAAATAAAATTCTTGAAACTCTAAGCTTTTTTATTTTTTGCGTCAAAAACATAGCTTATGACCCCTCATTGGAACGAGCTCGCTGAGCTCGTTCCAATGAGGGGTCATAAGATATGTTTTTTGTGACAAAAAATGAAAGAGTAATAAAAATTGAATGGTGAATTTTGTGAATAGCGCTGGCCGGTTTGGTCCGTTACGCTGGGTAAAGGGTTAACGCCCCCAGCCGATAGTACTATTGACCTTAGAAAAAATCATCTTTCTAGTATTAATTTAGTGTAATAAAGTGCCTTGTCCAAGGACACGACGCGGGTCGTCCGCCTACAATAGAAGAAAGGCTTGTCTCAATCGCTTCTTTCTAGTATTAATTTAGCGAGATACACTCCCCGGAAATAACATCAATTCATTATCATACAATGGAAAATATACTGAAAAATTATCCCCGCCAAACTGCTAATTATCTAGTTAAGGCCTACAATAGAATTTATTATTTATTTATTTATTTATTGGGGTTTGAAAGTCACATACTTATGCACAATGGCTAATCGTGACCATGACAGTTTTACGGATGGAGGAAGCCGGAGTTTTCGGAGAAAACCACCGAGCAACGGCGAGCAACTGTCAGCTCCTCAACATTCTAACTCTGTTCAAGCTCCGTTCAAGCAGGGGTACATCGGTTGAAGACATGTGCACCATCGACGTGCAGTACGCCTCAGTACACGGCGTCATCGTGCCCCCATGGAGGCAACCGGGATAAAGTGCATTGACCAAGGACACATCGCGGGTCGTCCGCCTACATCAGAAGAAAGGCTTGTCTCTATCGCGGTTAAAGTTGACCTCCCCCTGAGTAACCCTGATTGGTATGTGAAGGGAATGGTGCGCAATAAGCGTACCATTTTCTCTGCATGCCAATCGGGGTTACTCGCGAGGGAGGAGAGGGGGGGGGGGGGGGGGGGGGGGGCTCATACCATGAATTAATTGAATTGCCGAATCTGTGTTAACTCAATGGGGTGAATGATTGAGTGAATGAGAGAGTGTGATATGAAAGATTGAGTGAATGAATGAGAGAACGGTAGTGGTATGAAAGTAAATGTAAGAGTTTCACTGGTTAAGTGCGTATATTATTAGATAAGATAAGATAAGATTTATTCAGCAAATACACCAGAATAAAGACAGATTGCTACACTTAGAATTAACATAAACAGAATCATAAAACACACTAATTCATATGACATACATAAATCATATTACAGATAAGTCCCTCTTTTGAAGGAACAAATAACATTTCACAGCACTAGATTATCATTAGTCATTATTACTTTAAATTTGTCCATTGTATCCATTAGAGGAAAGTCAATTTTTTCGTCAGAAATTGCGCGAAATAATTTTTCTCTCAATGGTGCATAAAACGGACATTCCATTACGAAATGCCATTCCGATTCCACCCCACCCCCCCCCCCCCCCCCCATTGTTCAAGCTTCGCATATTCTCAATTCCATAGGACGAGGGGGTTGCAAATGCCTTCCACGTTCGATCCACAGTTTATGGTTGCTGATGCGTAATCGCGTAAATTTGTTTCTATCTCCAATGGAAGAAGTGTGAATGAGATACGGTTCCTTTTGATAATCTACTTTGAACAGTCGATAAGTCCTAAGTTTGTTTTTTCCTATTCTCTTATTATCATTGTGTATATCGTCTTTAAATAATTTAATATGGTCCGATTCAAGTTTGGACTTTAGAAGATTAACTTTACTTTTGGAAATTTCAGTTTCATTCAAACTGTTAAATCCAAGCCCTTTAAGTTTTTCACTTATTAAGTCAGAAAGTTTACATTTCTTAGCTTCCACAAAAGCATCGTTTAGAATGGTACCCGGGGAAGTAGTAAGCAATTTACCAGTATAATTTGCGAATCGTACTAAAGCATCTAATGTTATTGGATACCGGCCTAGCTCTGCGCGTACCGCATGGTTGGAGGAATCTTTACCTGCATTTAAGATCAGTTTGTAGAACTTGATATGAGCCCTTTCACTCCGTGCAGTATCTCTGTTCCTCATATTCAGCTCCGTCGACCATATTTCACTGCCGTATAATAATATAGTCTTAATTAGTTTATCAAACAGCTTAGAAAAGACAACCACGTTTGGTGTGCATTTCTTTTTGAACGAGCTGTGTAAACTGTACAGAGCCTTGAGCCCCTTAAGACTATGTTCAGACTGTTCATGTTTCAGGGCGCCATTTTCGGAAAGGGTTAACCCTAGATATGTGTATTTTGAGGTACATTCCAGTTCTTTACCACCTATTGAAATTTTGGGATATTTCTTATTTTTCTGGCCTTAAAAAAGCTATGGTATTGTGTGTTAAACATGTACTGGTGACTTATAGGTTCAAACGGGCCGGGTGCTAATTTATACATTCATTATAACTTTGTTGCAAATTGATAGCACAAGTCACACAAATAAAGATTTACTCGCTCGCTCGCTCGCTCGCTCGCTCGCTCGCTCGCTCGCTCACTCACTCACTCACTCACTCACTCACTCACTCACTCATAAAACCCACCCACCCACCCACCCCACCCACCCACTCACTCACTTTTTACTTACTTACTTACTTACTTACTATGCGCTATACATTAACCCCACAACTGATATTGTCAGTAAGAGTAACGGACACCTTGAGGTTCATTAACCTTTCGTAACAATGCAGGCGATATCAAAATTTGTTGGTTTTTTATTTTTCAGTTTATCTTTCAAAGCATTTAAACAAACCATATCATATGCCCCCCATCACTGGAACGAGCTCCACGAGCTTGTTCCAATGATGGGGGTCACATATGATTTTGTTGAAATAAAATTTTACAGTTGCTGAATTTGTCTATTACGCGACGGATGTGACCGATTGATTAGGTAAAGTATTAAGTGACACATCGCTTTTACTTTGTGTTTCTTTTTCACATAATGCGAAAGTTGTGGTCCAATTGATAAGAGGGCTGGTCTCTAATGGCAGAAGTTGCGGGAAAGATTTGCAGTCTGAAAAGGTGTCCGAGCACTCTCATTAACAGCAATGGGACATTTTTCAGGTAAAAAGAAACTTTGAAATATGATAAGCACTGCTGTGTAAAGTGTTGAACAATAAATAAGTTTCAAACTTTCTAAGCCTGATAAATAATTCCGCACGCATTCAGGTAAGCCTATCTTTTCATTAATCATATGAGCAAATAAAAGGATCATATTTCAAAAACAATATTCGCTAAGCTTGATAATGGAAATAAAAAAGTATTCTTGTTGACTGAAAAAGATGCAAATTTGTTTGCAAATTCAACATTTCCACAATATGACACCAAATCCATTGATAATAGGAAGTCAGCCCGGTGTACTATTCCACATATAACAAGAAATTAAGATGTCACATTGACAGGTACATGACGTGTTTTCAGCGATAATAAACAAAAAAATGTCTTGATATGCACCGTTTTACGTTTGGGGGTGATTTATTTACGGTCGTGGGAGAAATATGACACTGCTCACTTTCTTCCAAGTGAGATATACGCTTGGCATAAACTATTTTTGGTAACTGTTAGCTCTCTAAAATAAATAATAATAATAAAAACTAACTAACTAACCAACTAACCAACTAACTAACCAACTAACTAACTAACTAACTAACTAACTAACTAAATTTGTTGAAAAATACATAAATTGTGTTCTAGTTCAGATTATGGAGGCATTCTTGCATTGACTAAAACGAAGGAACGAACAAACGAACGAACGAAAACGAAGGAACAAAAATGGTTTACCAGACGGATGGAAGGGCGAACAAGCAAAACGAACGCACTGTACATCGGCACAAATAAAACTGTCACAAATGGTTGCTAGTTTGGTGATATGAGAGTCGGGCCAGCTCTTGAAATTAGCTATGGTAAACGGCAATGTCATGGTAAAAAACTGTGTCAAAATTCCACGGCATTTTTTACCAAGGAATTGGTGATTGTCGTGGTTTACTTACGGTGAATACAAACTTCATGTCTGAATAGTTCGCCAAGAAGCATGAGTATGTGCTTATTAGGACTGTCGAGCCAATGCTGATTATAGCCACGCAAAACATGGATCACTTCTACCCTCTTCCCTCACCTTAAGACATCTAATAGCCGCGAAAGCAGGGTTAGCATTGGTTGAAGAAAAGTGCAGCATCGACGTGGGGCGACCGGGATGAAGTGCCTTACCCATGGACACAATGCAGTTACCCCTGGTAGGATCGAACCGTGGACCTTTCGGTTTGAAGTCCAATGCCGCAACCACTGGGGAATCAGGTTATAAAAAGTGTATACTAAATTTGGAACTCCGTCACCGAACGAACGGACATCAGCCCTACGACAGAAAACAAAGAGGGTGGAGTACAGGGGACTGAAATGAACATGTGTTGGAGTTTGTCCTTTATTTCACGCGCGCGTTTGACGCGCGTGAAATGCAGAAAACATCCAACTAGGGTAGTTGATTCCTGTCCCCCGAACTCCACCTTCGATGTGTTCTGTCTTATTACTACTTTCTTGACCAGTAGAAACTTGGGGGACTGAACAAGAATATTGTCAGCCTTTGACCATTGGAACGTACACAATCGTTATGCTGAACGCTTCAAAATAATCCGGGCGTAGCTACATGCAATACAATCAGCGAGTAAAGGAGAGGCTAAATCGAAGAACACTTTAAACGGCAGTTAGGGATCTTTGAGGCCGTTCACGAAATTTTCGAATCTCCTTTCAACCTTCATCAAGAATATATGTGTTATGGGTCTTCCTCTTGCTGGTCGTGTACTTAAATATCAGTGTATCCTCTTCCTTTCCATTCACCACCGCCGTTAAATTGCCTTCGCCACTGAAATTCTGTTGCGGGACATAACTGTGGGAAAGGGGTGTTCTCAAACGATAGTTTACTGCGAACTGACGCTCCACAGCAGCGGTATTCTTTACGACATCCATAGGTCAGGTAGGTCAGGGGGGTGAGTGGGGGGGGGGGGGGGGGGGGTGAGGGAATTTGCAAAACACTGATGCCGGAGTGGGTGGGGTGTTCAAGGAGGACAAAAAAATTTTTTTCCGATGCTTGCAAATTTTTTCCTCAGATACTTTTGGGCAAAATTGTATACCATAATCAGTGAAGTATCCTTCAAGAACCAATAAAAAGACACTCAAGTTATCAGGGGGTACCTACCATGGGTTATATACGATTATGAAACTGTTATTGCGGCTGAGCTATGATTCGGCTTATAGTGATACAATGTATGACATATTGAATAATGCAAGTTAAAATGCATCACTAATTGCAATTATCAAACACTGCACTCTAAGGATAAGTTATCTTGAGGGTGTTCCATTTCATTGTAATTTTTGATTCATAGAACATACCTGAAGAGATCGATGTCTTTGGAGACCATGTTTTATATGTACATACCTGGACATACCAGCTTTATTCTCTATATTTGATTTGTTATGGGAGACCATCTGCCCTAAGAGACCACTTTGGTCTGATAAAACGGATGTTCTTTCAAGACCTGTCCTCCTGTACAAGGTCAATCACTCAATACTGTATGATAAAATTGGTTATGGTGCAGTATGGTGGGAAGGATGATGCAGAAGCATGTATTTAGAGGGGTGGGTGGTTCAGATAATGCCGGAAAAAAAATTGTTAAAACTGGAAAAAAATTACATGGGGTGGGTGGGTTGGTCCTCCGACCGGTCAAAAACAAAAAATAAGCATCGGTGTCTACAAATTTTTTCCTACCCCCCCCCCCCCCCCCCCCCCCCCCCCCCCCCCCCCCCCCCCCCCCCCCCCCCGGGTAGGTATACATTTCTGCATGATTATAAAATTAGTAGAAGTGGAGCAGACGAGACTCTAACTTTTTTTACCTAACACGACTAGCAAACGACACCCGCAAACAAGTACTGAATAACTCATTATTTTCATTTTTTGCCTAAAATACATAGCTTATGACCCCTCATTGGAACGAGCTGGATAAGATCTTTCCAATGAGGAGTCATAAATTTTGTTTTATGGGCAAACATTTTAAGAAATAATAAGCTTTTATGGCGATTGTGTGAATAGCGCAAGCCGAATTTGACTGTTACGTCAGATAAATACTTAAACATAAAACTTTGTCAGGGAGATAGTAATAAATTCGGTCCAGGTGTGCGTCTTTTGCTCTCCATAAGTTGTCCAGGAGATCTTCATTTGCATTAGTTTGGTGGGTGGATGGTGAATTCCTGGGCCTCCCTTGCATCTCCAGTTTCAACTGCTGGTGGAAGCAAGGGAGAAGAGGAAATCATTCTATGAATGAATCAAGTTAACCACGTGGGATAACCGGAAAACCTATCTGTGCATATTTTGGCCCTATCTACTTGGACCCCTTCCGTAGAGAGCAATATAACGCACCCTTAGTGTTAGATTGAACTACCAGGGCTTGGGGTTTCATTCAAGTTGTCAAATGTTAACAGCAGACAACATTCAGAAGAAAGTTCTTGTATGACTAAACATTTTCATTTTTTATCTAAAAACCATAGCTTATGACCCCTTATTGGAACGAGCTCGATGAGCTCGTTCCAATGAGGGGTCACAAACTATGTTTACCAGAGAAAAATTATTGTTGAAGTTCGATGCGCTACGTAATATGGACGACATATACATATGGCCGACAATAAGCTCCACAATTATACTGAAACCAATATGTTGCAAATAAACGTTGGAAAAAACAAAATGTTTAACATTTGGATCTGCGTCAGTTAACCCTTTACCCAACGTGACGGCCAAAACCGGCCAGCGCTATTCTCAAAAATCGCCAATTAATTTTCATTATTTTTTTCATTTTTTGTCTCAAAAACATAGGTTATGACCCTTCATTGGAACGAGCTCGTCGAGTGTTCCAATGAGGGGTCATAACCTATGTTTTTGAGACAAAAAATGAAAAAAATAAGTTATTCAAGAATTTTTTTTGCAAGTGTCGTCTGCTTTTCATGTTAGGTAAAGGGTTAATGGGACACAAAAGCAACCAATATTTTTTTATCGAAGGCAAGCGTATTGATATGGCTGATGAATTTACATATGTGGGAATAAATTCTCAAAGATGGTCCATTGCTCTAAAGCCCAAAATGATTTGGCTGTTAGTTAAAGTCCAAAAAGCTCTATACCCACTTTTTCGTGCATTTAATGGAATTTTACGGGTTCCAATGAAGACAATGTCAAGGCTGTTTGATAAATTAATTCAACCTATAGCCTTATATGGGTGCAGGGGCGGCGGAACTGGGGGGGGGGGGGGGGGGGGGGGCAGCCCCTCCACTTTTTTGTCGGGCCAGGTTTTTTGTATGCATAAATTTTAACACAACCATTGACTGGTGAAACAAGGGGCGGATCCAGAGCCTTCCTCATATTTCGCCAGCTATGTTTCTCTCGTACTGGTTCGGTTTCGATGGATTCGGATCATTTTTTGCAGTATGTGGCAGCAAATGTTAAAATGTATACAGTCTGTTAATAATAGGTTAACTGAAGTAGGTCGTAATCTTACAGCCATACAAGTACCAAATCCACACCCCAGACAAGATAATCCACAGACAGTATAATTGCTGTAAACGTCTGGTGAAGCATACTGGTGATGTCTGTTTATCAGCTTTGGTCGTTACGACCAAAGCTGATAATTGACCTCACCTGTATGCTTTACCGACGTTTTTTAACGGCTCTCAAAGTGTGAAATCTTTCAAATACATCTCCTGAAAAATCTCAAAATATCCACTCAGATGATTGGAAACGGGAGTTTTGGTACCCTGGAATTTAAATTTTTCATACCGACGACATCCATCGCTCGATCCAGCCCCCGCTTTGAAAATTGTTCCGCTGCCCCTGGGGTGTGAAGTCTGGGGATCAGAAATAACGTACGGTAAGCGTTACAACATAGCCTGTGAAAAATTACACATTTCCTTTGTAAAAAAAAAAGTCTGGGCGTTGGGAAATTTTCCTCCACCACGTGGTTCGCGCAGAACTTGGTCGATATCCTCTATATATTGAGGCTGGTAAAGTAGTATGGCTTCTTTCGAAATCAAAATATCTGAGAATCATAATGACCTGATGTGGAATGTGGTAGCTGAACAGAGAAATCGTAAAGGCAAACCGGAATCCCCTTTCAAATTACTGGAAAGATACGGTCTCGCTGTCCCTCCACATCCAATTATCACTAACACAAATGTTATAGGTAAGTTCAAGTATAATTTGCGCTTGCAGTTGTAAACACGTTCAAGAAGTCATTGTTTGAGGACTGCAAAAAGAATGGAGATAATAAACTGAGAACTTACAGGTTGTTTCATGAAAGTGTCAATGACACTGTAGCTCAACTTGTGTAAGACATGTACATGCATAGTATGTAACACAGCAATGACACATATCTGGGTAATGACCTGATAACAAAGATGTATGTAAAGTATTGTAAAGGTCTGTACATAAATACTGACCGTAGCCTGTAACAAATGTACAGGTAAAGTATTTGTAAAGGTGGGTGACAGTTAGATGCTAAACTAGAAAAGAATATCCATGGGGTTAATGTTACAATGAGGATCCTTGTATGGTTGCACCATAAGCCAAATGTTAGAAATTGGTTTGGCCTGTTTGATTCAATCCCTTCTAAGGTTGATTCATACTAATTAATAAATATTTGTCAAGTACTTCTTAAATATAGGTATTTGATTTTTTTTTCTTTAGCTCATGGGGTTCCCACGAATGAGGAGGTTTTTAGTTCTCTCATTGGAAATAGAAATTCGGGTTGTGCTAATAACGTTTACCCTCCCAAACAACACCAAATATTAACACAGGAACTTGGCTTCAACACATTTCAATATACACATCCTGGGGATACTGAATTAAAGAAACAATATTTTGGTCTGGTGTTTTTGGAAAAGATTTTTAATTTTCTCCCTTTTTAAGTCTGACTGAACCCCAAAATATTTGTTCTCATACCACAGTGATAACAAAGGCACCCAATAAATTTATAGCAAACATTACTGACATATTTTTTTTTTCTTACAGGTTCTGCACAAAAAATGTAATACACACAATTCCTGTAATGACTGCCGATAGGTATTTTTTTGAATTTTTGGCCGAGCCCAAAAGTACTCGTCACCATCTCATGATGATAACAAACGTAGTCCTAGAGAGTTCTGTACAAAAAACTGATTGCACCTAATTTCGGTATAATATTGCCGCCGGCAGCCACCTTGAATTTCGGACCGCACCCCAAACGCTCGTTCTCGTCCCAAGGTGATAACAAAGGCACCCAGGAAGTTTCGTAAAGATCGATTCATAAATACGGCCTCTAGCCCGAGCTGTATAGTTCTGTACAAAAAACCTGATTGTACCTAATTTCGGTACAAAATAGCCATCGGCAGCCATCTTGAGTTTCTACCGCACCCAAAAACACTCATTCTCGTCCCAAGATGATAACAAAGGTACCCAAGAAGTTTCGTGAAGATCGGTTCATAAATACAGCCCCTAGACTGAGCCGTATTGACATGTGTACTTACTGTGTATAAGTAGCACTGAATAAATCAAAGTTCATCTAATTTGCATAATTTCTGCACAAGAAAAAAACCCGTATTATATGTGATGTATTCCATGTTACTAAACATTCATTCAAAAATTTATTGAAATCAGAACTTTTCATACAGAAGTTCTGTACAAAAAACTGATTGCACTAATTTCGGTTAAAATGGCTGCTGGTGGCCATCTTGAATTCGGACCGCACCCCAAAACACTCGTTCTCGTCCCAAGGTGATAACAAAGGCACCAGGAAGTTTCGTAAAGATCGATTCATAAATACGGCCTCTAGCCCGAGCTGTATAGTTCTGTACAAAAAACCTGATTGTACCTAATTTCGGTACAAATAGCCATCGGCAGCCATCTTGAGTTTCGACCGACCCCAAAACACTCATTCTCGTCCCAAGATGATAACAAAGGTACCCAAGAAGTTTCGTGAAGATCGGTTCATAAATACAGCCCCTAGACTGAGCCGTATTGACATGTGTACTTACTGTGTATAAGTAGCACTGAATAAATCAAAGTTCATCTAATTTTGCATAATTTCTGCACAAGAAAAAAACCCGTATTATATGTGATGTATTCCATGTTACTAAACATTCATTCAAAAATTTATTGAAATCAGAACTTTCATACAGAAGTTCTGTACAAAAAAACTGATTGCACTAATTTCGGTTTAAAATGGCTGCTGGTGGCCATCTTGAATTTCGGACCGCACCCCAAAACACTCGTTCTCGTCCCAAGGTGATAACAAAGGTAACCAAGAAGTTTCGTAAAGATCGGTTCATAAATACGGCCTCTAACACGAGCCGTATTGAATTGTTGACAGACGGACCATGGCATAACCTCAAATTTGACTACGCCAATGTTGAGCTAAAAATGACTATTCAATGGAAACGTACCCAGTGGGAACGAACTAAGCTTCGTATCAGCAATCATAAGTTAGCTTTGAGAAAGTGCGGCATTTATCAATCGCCAAAGCCTGTTATCGACAGAATATGTACTCACTGCGAAGCTAACTCTGGGAAAACAGAAAACGAATACCATTTTCTTATGGAATGTACACATTATTCAGAGCTTCGATCAGAACAATTTGTTCTGATCAACAGTGAGACCGACGGTGATCTGAGTAAATTTGAGAAATTCAAATTAATATTTGAAAATAGAACCCACAGTTTATGCCAAAAAATATGCAGCGTGATCCGGGATTTTTTCGCCAGACGATTATGATATGTTTTGTGATGTGTATTGGAAATTCTAGTTCACATCTCCACGTTCTTTCGCGCATCAAATTAATAAAAATATAGTACTTTGATCATGGAAAATTGGTGGATGAAATTGTAATGTTCTGAGTACTACTTTTGTTCATGTTACTTGTAGATTCTCGCATACTGCCCTGTATAGGATGTTTTATGCTATGTAACGGTCGAGGTATAAAGGCCATTTACCAACCAGCCTGGTTGGTCCGGACCTCTTAGTCTCGTGGTAAATCGGTCGCTTTGTGTGCAAGTGGTCGACGGTTCGAACCCCGGCTCCCGCACTTATCTCTCCTCCTGTTATACTGGGGGGGGGGGGGGGGGCTCGGGGGGGGGGGGCTCGTCTGGGATTTGGGGCTCGTCCGATCCTCAGCAGTAGGTGACACTGCGGGTGTTTCGACCGCTCGGAGGGTGGAACCTGGGCGAGATTCACATGTGGTGAATCTCAAAAGAAGGAGAGTAGTGTAGCGGTCGAGGTATAAATGCCATTTACTAATCAGCCTGGTTGGTCCGGATCTCTTCGTCTCGTGGTAAATCGGTCGCTATGTGTGCTAGAGTTCGACAGTTCGAACCCCGGCCCCCGCACTTATCTCTCCCCCTGTTTCAGATAATAAACGTTATGTTATGTTTGTTATGTTATACTTAAAAACTGGATTGTAATGAATGAGAATTATAACGCACATTCTTTTTCTTGAAATCGACCAGTGTGCATCTGCTTACTGGTATGATTTCCCAAGCTGCACCGCGAGTATTTAGCATATATCTTATGTACACATCCATTCACCCCATACAGTCGGACTTATGCACGCTAAAAACTAAAGTGTTAATCCTTTACCTAACATGAAAAGCAGACGACACTTGCAAAAAAAATTCTTGAATAACTATTTTTTTTCATTTTTTGTCTCAAAAACATAGGTTATGACCCCTCATTGGAACGAGCTCATTCCAATGAGGGGTCATAACCTATGTTTTTGAGACAAAAAAATGAAAAAATAATTAAAATTAATAGGCGATTTTTGAGAATAGCGCTGGCCGGTTTTGGCCGTTACGTTGGGTAAAGGGTTAAAAACTACACTTGAAGTGCTGTATTTAACACTTACTAAGTGCTGAACTAGCACTTTGTTCAAGTGTAGATATCCCAGAACTTGACAGGTGTTGATAATAATACCACTTGACAAGTGTAAAGTCGCGACACTTAAAAGGAAACAACGCAGATGACGCGGATCAGGCTCGAACTCTCGAGCCTGATCCGCGTCATCTGCGTTGTGTCCTTTTAATTATGTACCCACTAAGCGCAAATCAAATTATGGACGATTCTGGAAGAACCACCAATGGTAGACACATGGGAAGTGCCATCCATTCAAGTTTCAGATGTCTGACGATTGTAATGTCTAAGTGCTTAAAGCATTGCACTTTGAGTGTTAAAATCAAACCCTAAGAGTCAGAATGGGTTTAACACCTTGAAAGTGTCAGTTTTAACACTTTAGTTTTTAGTGTGTATATCGTCGCCTGAGTGCTAGAATGTTCTATGTCCTCTATGGGAGTACTATGTCATCTATGGGACATAGAACATTCTAGCACACAACCGACATTTATAAGCCACGGCATTTTACACGACGAGCTCAGAGAACCGACTCGGAAACATCTCACCTAAAACGGAAGACGAGGCTGGGCGCATTAGAAAAACAGTGGTAAAAGAAGATATTTGACAATGGCATCTGCTGGTTGATCACTTATCTGCCAGGTGAGATATATTAACATGAGGTCAAAATCTTCTGCACTTGGTGTTGGTTATCACACTTTTATTATCTTGGAAGTAGAGGCGACGGAACCGGAGTGGGTGGGGAAGGGGGTGGGGTGGGAGTATTCGCCCCCTTTTCTCGCAGACATGCTACATGATTATACAATGCGTTAAAAAAATTAATTGAAAGTATAAAATGTGTCAATATACAGGAATTCCAGCTAGTTATTACCAACAATTGTTCACGGATTTAGTTGCATTTGGCTAATGTATTGCACTTTTGGCCAGGCCGCCTCATTTTTCTACTTAGACCATCTTCCAACCCGAAGGATTGCCTTCGTGTTGGAAGATGGTTGAAGGAGAAAAATAGACCAAACCGTGACTATTTCTTAGTATGAACATCAAAACAAAGGTGTTTTGTGGTTATTCGTACATTTAGTAGTGTGCTATTAAAATATGTCGCTCAGCGACGTAGCCGAGGAGGGAGCCTCGCACCCCCCGCCCCCACACACCTATAAAAATCACATTTCTATCATCTGCATGGAGGCGTCAACTAATGAAATTACCGATGACACACAATGCTCGATGCAAACTGATGCACTTTAAAGTCTCAAAATGTCTACCAAAGAACGCCAATTGGGTTTGTTTTTCAAAAATTCCCCTCAGCTAACCAAGACGAAAGGGCGCCACCTCAATTCCTTTCCCCAAATCAAGATTTCGATGTTCGTGATGTGCCTGCGCATAAAATGCGGGCTACTACTCGTGTAGAATACGCATCCTCCTCCATGCGTTTTTCCGGGCCCCGGGGTACTACCTCGGCTGATTTGGCCCCTTGGCGGTCCTGAATTTAGTCGATTCAAAGAAAAGATTAACATGCCTGTTTATCTGAGTACAATTGTGAGAAAATTGTCAATCAAGTTTCAGAATTCAGCACCGGCAAAGAACATCGAATTTACACATCAAGGGAAACAACTCTTCTTGAAGAAGAACATATCAAGAAAAAAATCTCAACAGTTCCACTGGACTCGTGGTGTTTTCTTTCTTTGCTGCTTGATAGAATATTCTAATGCCGGTTTTGCGCTACATACAAATTCTCAAAAAAAAAAAAAAAATGTTCCTCAACCACCCCCTCCCAGATTGTCGTGACGTAACACTAACTCGCTGCGCGAGAGTGTGACCCGATGAACATCATGGGGCTTAATTGTTTTTAATTTCTGCGTTTACCCAAGGAATGTATTTATTTATTTATTTATTAAGATGTAACGACACTTTATTTTTGTAGCCAACAATTTCTACTGTTTCTTTACCGTCAGATTGTTGCATCATGATTTTCATCAACTTGATTTCTGTAAGAGCTTATCAAATCTGCCAAGTGCTCTAACCTTTTGTTTTTTTCTTATCGAACTGCTCCCTGCATTCAGCTGAATTGCAGGTTGTCAGAACTTAACCCTTTACGTAACATGAAAAGCAGACGACACGTGCAAAAAATATTCTTGAATAACTAATTTTTTTCATTTTTTGTCTCAAAAACATAGGTTATGACCCCTCGTTGGAACGAGCTCGACGAGCTCGTTCCAACGAGGGTCATAACCTATGTTTTTGAGACAAAAAATGAAAATATATTGAAAATTAATTGGCGATTTTTGTTACGTTGGGTAAAGGGTTTTAACAGCGGTTTTATGAAAAAAAATTATTATGTCTTCCCCGAAAGCATAAAGGATGTGAACATTAAATGCTGAATATATCTTCGTTTTAACTGACCAATCTTTAATCTTTTTGCTTCCAAATGGTTTTGAGAAAAACGCGTTTTCACTCTTGTAAAATAAATAAATAAATAAATAAATAAATAAATAAATAAATAAATAAATAAATAAATAAATAAATAAATAAATAAATAAATAAATAACGGCATGTTGGCCTGTTACTATTTTTCATATGAACTCAGATGAATAAAAAAGTGTCCTGCGGGGAAAAAAACTCACTCAGACCTAACCATGGGGGTGGAGGATGGGGGTGGGTGATCATGAGGATCTTTTATTTTTTACAAGCTCTAATTCCTGGTTACAGGGTATTATCTGCAATAACACACATATGACAGGGGGTGTGGTGGCTCAGTAGGCAGAGGAGCAGGCTGGAAGCCGAGAGGTTCTCGGTTCGAATCCCACCTACGGCAACTGCATTGTGTCCTTCGGCACGACTCTTCATCCCCATTGCCCACGTGGGGGTACGATGGCTAAGACGTACTGCACGTCGATGGTGCCCCTGTCTTCAACCAATGCCAACCATGCTTGTGTGGAATTAGTGTGGAGGGGAACCTGGCAGTTGCTCTCCGTTGCCCTGTGGTTCTCTCCGAGTACACCGGCTTCCTCCACCCGTAAAACTGTCGTGGTCAAGATAAGTCATTGTGCAGATACATGAGACCTTAAACACCAATAAATAAACAAAGTCCAACCTTAAACCGAACTACTTTATTCTGGAGTAAGGAATAACCAATTGGGCCCTTCTAATGTACTATATCAAAGACGATAGCGTAACCTGGATAAACGGAACATATCAATAATGACAATGGTTCGTCATCGTCAAACTTCCCAATTTGCAAACCTCAAGCAGTGTCGTCTCCCCTGCTGCGCTGGATTCATGAAATTAGCGCAGCAGGGGAGACAACACTTCTTGGAGTTTGGTCAGAATGAAGGTGGAAGGTTGCAAAACAGTTTTTTCCATTGACGACAGTGCTCACTCACCATTCCTCCTCTCCCCATCTCATCAAGCTGATTTGAGCAATCCATTTAGTTTATCATCTCATGAAAAATATATACTGAAAAAATATAGGTCGCCATGTGAGTTTTGCCTTCAAATTTGGTGATTCCTGTACTCCCGTCCAGTTTCGCACTGAATGAGACATATACTACTCAAAGTTTGCTAAGCACCAAATATTTGACACATCATTGTGAAATTTGCTTGTGACATATTTGTGATATTTTTGGTGGATATGACTGAGGAATGTATTGAGATGGTCCCTAGTGTTTTCAATAGCTCTCTTGATAGGCAGACTTTTCGTGACAGTCATGGAAAGCATGTACGCCTTGATTTTCACGATGTTTTCGTGTACTGTCTACATGAACATGACATGTGTAGGGTATTCAGTCTTCTTTTCAACACAAACCCTTGTGATTTAATGACTGAATATGGCAAACGCAAATGTAAGAAGACATCTGTCTGAAGCAGAAATGTGGCGGGCTGTAGGGATGGTGGTGCAAGGGGCTACCCACCGTCAGGTTGATGAAACCCTTGGTGTGCACCATACGGTGATCACCAGAGTCTGGGCAAGATTTCAGCAGTATGACACACCAGTAAGATGGCATGGTGGTGGCAGAGACAGGGCAACAGCTGCAGCTGAAGACCGGTTTTTGATCATTCAGGTCCGTTAACAAGGGCGGATCCAGAGGGGGGGACTAGTGGGACTAGTCCCCCTCCCCGAGCCCACTAAGAAAAGTCATGCTCTTATTCCACACAATCTTGTCCTATAACGCCATCCTTAACTAATGACATCACGTTGCCAAATAAGGGACATGATCCTCTTTTAGAATTCGCAGAATATCGGTTATTTATAGAACTGACGACAGTCACGTCTGCAAGTATCCACTGTCTGCAAAATCGATAGTCGAAAGCGGGACGCAATGGAGCGAAGTATAAAAGAATATTTTGTCGCCACAAGGCCGAAGAAATGGTATGTTCGTGGTGTCTTTATTTTTACATCGCATATCCCAAACTTGAAGTTAATATTAATGGGGAGCAAATATTTCCAGTCGCGTATGTTTCCCAGTTATAATTTTATTGTGGGCTTCTGGCATTTGCCAGGTCAACTCAACTGGCCATTCGTCCGAATCTTCGGATGGCCAGTTGAGTTGACCGGACAGATGTCAAAGATCACTAATCTGTCGTGTACAAAATATGACAGTCACCTATTCGCGAAAGTCACTTTCGCAAATAGGTGACTGTCATATTTTGTCGACGACAGACTAGCTCTATGACCAGAAGCAGTATGTGACAGTGTATGTGATGTATGGTTGGATAATTTTAACTTTTACAACGAAAAATGTGTGTTTTCCTTGATATTCAATTGGAGGCCAGAATGCATTTAGAAGCCACCTCAGAGCACCCGAGGTGGCTTCTAAATGCATTTTGGCCTCCAAGCCCCCCCCCCCCCCCCCCCCCCCCCACACACACACACAAACGCACGTCCATTCGGCACGTGCGGCAGTCGTCTTCGGCGACTGATGATAGGACTCTGTCGGATCACATCAGAACCCCCCCCCCCCCTCCCTTCCCCGGTATTTTAATTCCACGATCCGCCCAGCAATTAACCCAGCTTCGCAAGGACCTTCAGAATGCCCCCGGGGTAAATATTGTACAGAGCTCTGTGTCCTTGAACGTGGTACATTGACTGCACAGGGGTATATTGATGAGATCATTGATGTCCACATCAAATTGTATGCATGTGCAGTGGGTGATAGATTCATTCTGATGGACGATAATGCCTGTTCTCATGTTGCCCATGCTGTCGGGGAGTACCGGCAGAGGGAGGGGATTGAGTGTATGGACTGACCAGCAAGATCCCCTGACTTCTATCCAATCGAACGAACATGTCTGGAATGAGTTGCAGCTTGCAATTTCAGCACGTCCAGTCCAGCCAAGAAGTGTCCAGGAGACTGGCGCCCTGCTGGTCCAAAATGGAACAGCATTCCACAAAGGACCACCCGGAACCTGACTGGGAACATGAGAAGGCGTTGTCAAGCTGTAATTAACAGTAATGGGTTTCATACTCGATATAGAACCCATACCAGTTCGCTCCGTCAACTTTTTGGCAAATTGAAAAATTTCCTCTTTTACCAATAATATCCATTTTCTATGGTTATCATATTCAAGAGCTAAAAAATAATGTCAAACACAAATAAAATCTCAATTTCTGTACTTAAATCATTAAAGATATAATTAAATAAAAAATATATTCACTTTTCATTACAATATTTTAACTAAAACGTAAAACAGGTAGTTGGATATACTTGGTGCTTAGCAAACTTAAGGGTTACAGCGGTTGAAGACATGTGCACCATTTCGCCTTAGTACACGGCGTCATCGTACTCTCGTGTAGGCAACCGGGATAAACTGCCTTGCTCAAGGACACAACGCGGGTCGTCTCGGACGGGGATCGAACTCGGGATCTCTAGCAGAGAAGTCCAACAGTCTATCACTGAGACACCGTGCTCCCATTTGGTTTGTAAGGATTTGCCTTATTATAATTTATGGAAGGGTTCCCATATGGACCCTCTCCATAAATTGTAACAAGGAAAAGACCTGTGAACAAATTTTGATGACCAAAAATAATTTAACACTCTATCAGTTAAAGAAGTGTATATGAGTTAGGTTTTATATTCGTACCGACAGTCATCGACTTGGGAAACGCCGTTGGAAAAGTTTAACTCTCACGCCACCATGTCGTACAATGTTATGATTCTAGTTTCGGACTTGCTCTTATTATTCTTCAGTTCGTTTGACAACAATGACCAACAACGGTACTATTAGTTACCCCGTGTCTGATCACGTGGTACGGGTTTTTATTTTACCTACCCGAAGCCAGCCGTATCCCATGAGGCCGAAGGCCGAATGGGATACGGCTGGCTTCGGGTAGGTAAAAACCCGTACCACGTGATCAGACACGGGGTACCCGAAGCCAGCCGTATCCCATGAGGCCGAAGGCCGAATGGGATACGGCTGGCTTCGGGTAGGTAAAAACCCGTACCACGTGATCAGACACGGGGTAACGAATTTATCTATTGACTTTCCGTTTTAGAAGTACAATCTATTTCATGTGTGAACACACACACCATGAGATCTTTTATCTTCCATTGTTGAGCCATACAGGTTTCTGTGGAATTTTTGTGCAAAAGAGTTTTTGTGAAAATATGCCGATATGACTAGTATAAAAAAAATTATTGAATTTCTTTTTTGTCTCAAAAACATAGCTTATGAACCCCACATTGGAGGGTATTCGACAAGCTCATTCCAATAAGGGGTCATGAGCTATATTTTGGAGATAAAAAATTAAAATATAATACATGTACACTGTAAAACTGGAATGACACGTCTTCTACGGGGTATAGACAATTTGTAGATTTCGGAACGAGGCTTCCACTGGGTATGGGAAATTTGTCAGTGACTGGGCGGACGTATCGTGGGTTTCAATGAATATGGTCTCATACCACGTATCTATCAACCAATCAAATAAAAAAATTCACTTTAGTCAATAGATAAAAAGTCATATTCCGTAATCTAGCGACTGCTCAGATGAGCCGTAGGGTTGAAGGTGAAGTCACCCGAACCAAGCATTGTCCGAACGATGCTTTAGCTCTTTCCAATTATCAACTGTAGTTGTAGGCAATCACTTATAGTGGTACAGTGGAGCCCACTTAATTGGATATCTCTTAATTGTATATCCCTGTTAATTGAATATAATTTTCAAACGCAAAACCATTTACCATACCTTCAGTACAAATTTGATCTGTTAATTGCATATGGGTTGTAGAGTAAACTCCTGTTAATTGTATATAAATTTTTGTAATATGTTGAAAAAATTACTGTTACACGCACCAAATTCCCCTTATTTATCAACCTTTTTCACCTCACTACATCCGATACAGGCATTTATTCTATTATATTCTCTATGAACTCTGTCAAACAAGATACAACAGAATAAATGCTCAGTTTCCCTCCAGAACACAAGAAACTGACCAAATCCCTGTTGATTGTATACTTCTGTGAATTGAATAATTTTCACTGGCAAAATGGATAATAAATTAAGAGG
This sequence comes from Pictodentalium vernedei, assembly GCA_031216915.1. Taxonomy (NCBI): domain Eukaryota; kingdom Metazoa; phylum Mollusca; class Scaphopoda; order Dentaliida; family Dentaliidae; genus Pictodentalium; species Pictodentalium vernedei. The sequence goes on along the minus strand of CM062291.1, from coordinate 66,655,359 downwards.
ATTCTACTGTATAAATCAAGACCAGGAGCCAATACTATAAAATTTTTACAATTGTATTTTCTAGAATTGTATTTTCTAGTTATGATTTTAAGTAGGTTAAAATGAACCATTAGCATTTTCAAAGATCTGGCAATTTGCCAGTTGGCAAATTGCCATATCTTTTAAAGTGTTAATGATTTATTTTGGTCAGTTATATTAATAGGAAGAAAGTACATGGACCACGCCCCTGACGTGAGTGTCGCATGATCCAGTTACTTCAAGTTAGGTTGTCTAGGTTGCTCGCGTGAGCGGCCATGCGGTGACGCATTCCTGTAGGGATACGAGTTGTTAGTCAGTGCGCAGGCGCGACACGTGTTGTTAGAGTAATACATGTTTCCGTCGTCCATTTTGTTTACTTGAGACCACCATCTTCGTTACTATGATGGCTCGAGGGCCTCTAATAGGAAAAGGGTGCGTTGGGGGGGGGGGGGGGTCTATTCGGTTTAATTTGAGTATCGCTAATTACTGGAATTGACAACACGACAAGTTATCTAAAATCACCGAAACGGGCATTGTTTGGATCGGATTCTCCCAGAATCCTCGGTTTCTACCCCTATCCGGCTGCTCTTGACCAAGCAGTCTATCTTGCCATGGCTATTTCTGACTCGGTTTCGACCTCTGACCTCGACAAAATCTTAGTGAATTCAGTGAGATTGAGCTGAAGAACAATGGCAGCAACTGATCCTGGGAAGAAATGTTCTTACGACTCGTCTCTCATCAAGGAATAAAATGGTGCCGACGTCCATCCAGAGGACGGGAACATTTGGTCCTGAGAGTAAATGTTTCTGCAACTGTTCGACTCATATCGATGCTTTTGAGGAAGCTGAGAAATGTAAACTCCCTGACTCAGAAAGTGAAAAGCTTAAAGGGCTTGGATTTAACAGTTTGAATAAAACTGAAATTTACAAAAGTAAAATTAATCTTCTAAAGTCCAAATTTGAATCGCGCCATATTAAAGTTTTAAAAGAAGACATACACAATGATAATAAGAGAATAGGAAAAAACAAACTTAGGAATTATCGACTGTTCAAAGTAGATTATCAAATGGAACCGTATCTCATTCACACCAATTGGGGAGGTGGAACCGGAATGGCATTTCGTAATGGAATGTCCGCGTTATCCACCATTGAGAGAAAAATTATTTCGCGCAATTTCTGACGAAAAATTGACTTCCCTGAAATGGATAAAATGGACAAATTTAAAGTCATAATGACTTATGATAATCCAGTGCTATGCAATGTTATTTAACATGGTCCAGCTCTTCCTTCACAAGAAGGACTTACCTGTAATATGATTTATGTATATGTCATTTGGAATTAGTGTATTTTATGATTCTGTTTATGTTGATTTTGTGTGTACATAGCAATCTGCCTTTGTTCTGGTGTATTTGCAAAATAAATCTTATCTTATCTTATCGGCAAAATGGGAGTACTGACGTCGAGTTGGTTGTAAGCTTAGGGGTGCGAGGAACGGAGAACTGGTGTTGGGTGGAAGGTGCTTGTGTGCTAGTGAATACTGTGTGCACAACGTATTCAACACATGGTCACAAGCTGGTTATTCTGGTATGTGCTTGTATGTTAGTGCACAGTGTGCGCACAACAGAAGCACTACATAGGCACATGCGAAGAAAGGGGGTTATATAGGCATAGACAGATCACAGAAGGGATTACACGGAATGTGGGACTGGTGTTTGATGGAAGAATATCGGTTTTGAACGGGGTTAACCGTCTACCCAAAGTACCGTCAAAACTGACAAACTGACAAGCACTATTAAAAAAAAAAACAAAAAAAAAACAACATTATAAACATTTATTATTTTTTTCCAATTTTTGTGTCCAAAATATATCTTACTAGCAGGGTTACCCGGCGTTGCTCGCGCTGAGGAGAGTATTAAAATTACCCCCCGTAGACCCCCTTTGAAGACCTATATCGGTGAGAAAAATTTTGGTCATAACTGTGCCCCCTACACCCCACCCCACACACCTTTTTAATCCTAACGATGACCTCCGCCATAAAAAGTACTCCTAGTAGACCCGCTTTGGACACTCGGGGTGGCCCCATATTCATTTCTATAGCGGACAGACAGACAGACATACACACAGGCATTCTAAAATATAGTATAGATATTGGAAGGCGTTTGTCCTAGTGAGGAATCCTAAGCTATGCTTCAGGCAAGAAATAAAATATTTTACTTATTCGAGAAATATTTTGCGGAAAATGTCGTCTGCTATTCAGATTGGGATAAAAGGTTAAGTAATCAAATGAATGAGTGGTACAGAATGTGTTTTCGTTGCACAAAGCAATAATATATCGCCATTAGAGATACACAACGTAAATATTTGACTGTTTGAAAAAAATAAAAACCCTCTGAAGATATCATATCCTTGATGTCGGCAGCTCGTCCAAAAAAAGGTACCAAACTGAACTATAAAAATACCTGCAAGGCGACAATTTGCTAAAACTAATAAAGTTCAAACGTTTAATTCTAGAATTTAGGACGTCATGTCCACGAGCACTCCTAAATTGTTTGTGAAAATGCTTCATTTTTACGATTTTATACTGCATCGGGGATTGAATGTTTATTTTTTTTCAATTTGAAGTGCCTGTAATCACAAATAGCCCCTTCGAGTTTTCAATTCGTCTAACAATGTTTTGAAATGATTCCAAATGTTTCGTTGTTTTTACTTTTTCAACATTTTCATTTTGAAATATTTTATATTTTCGGGTACAGATTTAGGTACGATCTGAATTTATAAAGTAGGTAGTTGCTTAGTAAATTTGTGCCGGAGACCAATTAAGATTTTCAACGTGCAGCCTTAAGGCTGCACGTTAAAATTTTTAATTGGCCTTCCCCCAAGTGGGATGCGGTGACGTTTACTTTCATGCTATCTTTAAGGTGGTCAAAAGTGATTGTTTGCGGAAAGAATGGTCTCTTGACAAACGAAATACAACACAATGACGAAAATATGCAGTACTTTAATGGCGCTAATTACACATACCTGTAACTAATGTTTTTGATGGGAAAATGTTCTCTCGTCAAGTATGGTGCTGTGCTGGGACGGTTCATGATGAAACAGTGTCGGTAATTACTGACAGAAATGTATCTGTGATCTCCTGAACAAAATAGCAGTGTGCGTATTCAATTTCCACCTCTTTGGGCTCTTGTGTATTTTCCTTTCTAACAACGTGTTAAAATTATGAACAGGACTATTTTGTATTATTACCACTTCAGCGGGCGTTTCTTAAGCAATTATCGCCAATCTTTTGGGAATTAACACGCGATAAATGCTCAAGTCATCGCGTGACGCGCTGGGTCGCTAATGATATCTCCATTCCATTAGCGTCCGGCCACCAACACGTCACGTGACCTAATTATGTCCCGTTCCAAATCTTCTGTTTCTGCTTTGTAAGTTCGGATACCGGGCAAGAAAAACAAAACTTATCTTGGTGATTAAAACGGTTTAAACCTCCCAACTGAAACACGGGGAGCCAAATAATGATATGAGGTCTGCACAGACATGTATCATTCTGTTTTTGAAGCTGCCAAACACCGATGTCGGATTTTTTTGCTTCAGTTATTTCGTACTTGGTTTATAAAACGCTTTAAAAAGTAAGCTAAATGCCGACATCTCATGAATATTCAAAGTTCAAACTCTTATCTTAATTGTTCATTTTCTATTCGCATTAAAATGTCGGTGTATTTCTTGATTAAAGAACAAGTGTCACGGTTGAATAATTCTCGGATTTGCTTAAACCATTAACTTGCTGTTAATGAGGTTACTTGAATGTCCTTCCCTGTAAGTGGTAATAATAGTAACATGACTTTCTCGGTCATTGCGGCTCTATTAGCGACCCACCAGAAATGATTAACAGCCTTCTGTCTTATTAGCGGCCCCCGACTTCGTCTGGGGCCGCGTATACGATTTCGGACTGTTAATCATTTCTGTTGGGACGCTAATGAACCGTAATGCCCCTGAAGTCTATGTTATTGTTATATTGTTACAGTAATGGAATGAGAAATAGATGTGTGTGTCTTGGTCCAATTGCAGTTTTAATGAATTATACTGTTATATTGTTACAGTAATGGAATGAGAAATAGATGTGTGTGATTTGGTCCAATTGCAGTTTTAATGAATTAAATGTCGTATTTTGTTTTGAAAAGTATACAGTTAAGTAATAATATACGTCGCCAAGATAACATTTAACGTGGTGGGAAGGAGACCACGAAGGTAAGGGATAGAAATGACAGACGATATTAAAAGTTGAGATTCTTCTACTTGTTTTGCATGAGAAAGAACTAAAACCGATGTCTTTACAGGGAGAATCTCGTAAACTCGAAAACATAACGATCTTTTTCATATTTTCCATTAATGTAGATAGACCATCGATACACATTAAATTTTTGCAAAATTATTAGGGGTGGATGCAGCCTGTGCTTCACAGGGGGCACATACTTTTCTCCAACTCTGAAGCAGAATGCACTAAGCTCCAGTTGTCCTTAGATGGCATATTTTTCACCAGTTTCCGTCGAATTTTTCTCCGTACTAATCAATGATTAGGCAGGTCTGAGGCTCTCAGCACCGTAGTGTTCACGTCTTGGCGATCATATATTTCGAATTAACGGCTCTGTTCACTTTAGAATTCGAGAATCTACTCCAAACAAGGAAAGATCGTTGTTACTTTATGAGAAGGGAACGATCATCCTGTCTCTCGCCTACACCCAACCTATAGTGTGTCTAAAGTGGCAAGGCTGGACCCTCTGTCGTGACGATGTGATTGGCCCTATGCCGTTTTTATGTGTCTCCTATCCGACTGCTCTGATAATGGCAAAGCATTAAAAATGGAGTATTCCAACAATCGCTTTTACCATTCCCCCAAAGCGAATGGCAGACATTTGTAAAAAATTACATGAAAAACTTTTTTCTTTTCATTTTTGCCTCAAAAACATAGCTTATAACCCCTCATTGGAACGAGCTCGTTCCAGTGAGGGGTCATAAGCAATGTTCCTGAGGAAAAAAAGAATAATAATAAAAACTGAATGACGATTTTTGTGAATAATTCTCACCGGTTTCGCCAGTTATGGGTGAATTTAGGAGTTTTACTTCAGCAATGGATAGGTCAAAGTTTTAACAATGTTGACTTGCAAAGAAGGTAATGGGGAACTTTGAATGGTTTTTAATTCACGAATATCATTCTTTGTGAGAGAAATAAATAAATTATTTATTGACAGGTTGTTTTAATAACACTATTCAATGGCAGGCTTTGTAGAAACGACTTCAATCCAAGTGAAATAAAGTAAACAATATGTAAATGGTCGCTTACAGTGCTGCCAATGATTCGCGCCTTCTCAAAGAAATCCGAGAAGCACATACTCACCTAAAATGTCTTCCTAGGTTGATATTTAATTGAATAATAGAAAGAAACAGTGACATGAATATTGAAAAATGTTTGCGTACTCGACTGAACTGAAGTGCATTTGACAAGAATATCGAAGAACCCTTCCAGTGTTGGCATATTATTTCAGGGGCTTCGTGAAGAACACCAGTTGCGGAAAGGGACAGGGGGCGGGGAGTAGGGTATAAACCTGATTTGTCCCGACTGTAATGGCCCAAGTCCGGGTGATAAAATATCCGAGCTACCAAAAGAAATTTCTCAATTTATAAATCTGTGGCATCACATTCTGGATAACTGGATAATGCTCCAGCTTTAGAGATATTTCACTAACTGTACGAAGTCTTCGGCTAGTATATGGCATGACGACTGCAGGTGCCTTTGATATGAGTGACCGGTCTCCTACCAATGGCGGCTATGGCCGTCATGCTTTATTTTTCACTCTGCAGTATAAACCAGCACTGAATTAGAGTCTGTTAAAATAAAGAGATGTCAGCGTGTGTGAGAAAGCGTGTTTATGTGTGGATGGGAGCGGGGGTCAAAGTCAATGCTCATGGGAAAATTCTACCATGCCCCCTCCCCCACGTGTAACGCCACCTCTTACTAACAACTACCTGGGACAGATTTATGCCTGTCTGGAAGTCTTCGAATACGGAATCTACTATGTCGCAGTACGCTGTCCGACTGTTACCAACTGATGTCCATACAACTGGATTGCTAAAACGTCAGCGAAAAACGTCGCCCCTCAAACTTCCAACCCCACCCCCAAGATTGTGCCAGGTCAATCAATGCAGTAACTCCATCCAGGACGATTGGTGACGTGGAAGCTGTTAAGCTGTGACTGTCCTGGCTTAAATCCTACCTTAGCAACAGGCACCATCGTGTCATTGTTAACTCTGAATATTCTACCTGGAGAAATATCAAAGCGGGTTTCCCACAGGGCCCTATTCTAGGACCTTTACTTTTTCTTATCTACATAAATGACATAACTGACGGAGTGGTGTCTAACATTCGACTCTTTGCTTACGATACATCTCTTCACCTCGCCGTTGAAGACCCTGTCCAAACTGCCAGACTTATGTTCGACCCCAACCAAAAGATCGAACGGTGGACATCCAAACGGCTGGTGGACTTTAATCCTGCAAAAACCGAGTCACTGATAAAATAATGCAAGTCCACTAAACCACATTATCCCACTCTAAAGATGTCCGATTCTGACATTAGTGAAGTTACCCAGCATAAACATTTGAATTTAATGCTGAACAACCGTGGATCCTGGGGCAATCATATCTTAGAAATCACAACTAAGTCCTGGAACAGGATATCCCTCCTAAAAAAGTATAGATTTCCCCTTGATCGTAGAACGCTGGATTTTTTTTTTACTTTTATACGACCACTGCTGAAATTACGCCGACACCGTTTAGCATAACTGTAACGTCTACGGATGCTCTGAATTAGAAAGCATACAGCTTGAGGCTGCTCGGGTAGTCACTGGTGCTACACTACATTAAGTGCAAGTAGAGCTTCACTATATGCGGAAACAGGCTGGGAAACTCGTCGTATCCGCAGAGAAAGGCACAAACTTATACAGTTCTACAAAATGGTTCATCATCTTGACCCATGCTATATATCATCTCCAGTCCCCTCGCTAACAGCACGCTACCCACGAATATTCCCTCCGCAATAATGCTAACTTAAATATCCCATGCTGCCACACCGACTCACACCTAAATTCCTTCTTACCTTCGACAACAAGACTGTGGAATAGCCTACCCCTATAATTTGAGAAACCAGTTCCCTCGGAAACGCCAATTCATACCTGAATAAAGATAAACTTCCGACCCCAAAATGATTGTACGCTCACAAATCACGTCAGACTCAAATATACCACTGTAAACTTCGTCTGCATGGTTTGTAGCAATCTGAATGACCACCTGTTCAATTATTTTTTCACTAGCTCGCCTTTATTTGTCTGTGGGGAGCGCGAAACATTCATCATTATTTCTTTTACTGTCCTCTTTATTTAGATATCCCTTTACGTAACATGAAAAGCAGACGACACTTGCAAAAAAAATTCTTGAATAACTAATTTTTTTCATTTTTTGTCTCAAAAACATAGGTTATGACCCCTCATTGGAACGAGCTCGACGAGCTCGTTCCAATGAGGGGTCATAACCTATGTTTTTGAGACAAAAAATGAAAAAAATAATGAAAATTAATTGGCGATTTTTGAGAATAGCGCTGGCCGGTTTTGGCCGTTACGTTGGGTAAAGGGATATAAGAAGGGACACGCTACAACAATTGCCTTACTCCATTGACGTAGAAACTCTTCTCTATGGAAATGTCAATTACAAAGTACAAACCAACAGTGCCATCTTTCTCAGCCTTCGCAGATATATTGAGGCAAATTGTAGATTTGGTAGACAATCACAGTAGTTCACGGACCGAAATCAACACTGAAACCTCCACCATGGTCTATTCAATGTACTGATCGCTCTACATCTCGATCCAAATGGAAGCCTCGCCTGGATCCCTAGCTGGTTGCGCTTTTTGCCAGACTGTCTCAACTGCCCGGGTGACGATCTATTTTAGCGACGGCCTGTAGTGTAGCCAACTCACTAAGGTATTCTTCACCAAGCACCGCGAGTCACAGATTATCAAGAACCTGCTTGGATATAACTGTCCTGTTAGGACCAATCGGGGATTGTCCTCTGGAAATCTCCGTTTGATCATAACAGGACAATGCACACACACTTTACTTTAGAATAGAAGTCTAGTTAAATCTGAATCTTACTTACTTAATGTAGTCGTTATAACTGATTCCACTCAGTGCATTCCATTGTTACAGTATCCATCCACTCGACCAGTCGAACTACTACAACCTCCACCTCCTATTACAATATTCACCTTCCCAAAAAACATAAAACTCCGTTGTTACAGAATGGAACCTCACTTTTCAGATTACCATTTTATAGGTACGACAAAAAATGATCTTCGGTTGCCCGTACTCCGTTTAAACCAAGAGGTGGAGACAGCTTAAATAAGCATCAGCTTACTGTTGGATCCATTTTCCAATTCCCAAACTTTGTTATCTGGTTAAGGGCTAGATTATTTTTGGTGGTCTGAATTTGTTATTCAAAATTTGTTCTATTAAAAATTATTGGAGAGTGCCCACAGGCACTCTAAAATGAATTATATTAGAACAAATTTATATAAACAAACTATTATTTGTGTTTGACTGAATATGAAACATGAGCAAGGAAAATGTTGGCTTCTGCTGCAGTACCCTCACTTTCTGAAAGCCCTGATAGTGGTTTCTAGCACTGAACCAGTTAATATTTGTTTATCTGTTTTTTCATCTTGTTTGTTTGGAAATAAAATATTGTCAATCAGTCAAAAAACCTTCGATAATTTTGTTGTTGCAGAACATAGTTTTTTTATAGCAACAATCTCCCAAAATGCTGTCGATGGCAACACTTTTCTACATGTGACCAATGAGCGTCCCAGCAAGTCAGTTGAAAATAGACCATGGCTATTGCTGGATGAGACAAGACTTTTGGAGGGTGACATCTCAACTCACACATGTGCAAACACCAGGGATTTACGCCCCTGGCCTGTGTCTACTAGTGCTATATAATTTTTGTTGTCTGAGCCCAGGGGTGGTGCCAGTGGAGTGAAGCAGAGATGAGATGGGTACAACAGCCCCACCGTCGGGGAGGTTAACCTCTCTATAACTCCCTCCCCGTCCCGTTAGGGATCATAGACCCCGCGTCGGGAAAAGCCAGTCACCGCCCCTGTTTGAGTTCACGTTGGGAATGGGTATTGATCTGAAAGTCATAATCCACCGCCTCATCTTTGTATTTTAACAGACTATTAATATTTTCAACGTTGATGACCCTGTGTGAGTGCAATACGGTATTTCAGGATATGGTTGTAACAGTTTTAATAAAACTAAGTGTGTGATTTTACGACTAGAAAAGAGACCGTAAACATTACTGAATAAATAGTGTCTGTCAATTGTTTAAAGTGTGACGTCAAAGTATCAATAACTATCATTTGACAGATTCGAGAGCTGCGCTATACATTAGCAATAAATTCATAATAAAGTGCTCCATTCATTCGTTCTCGCCCGGACACCTCTGACTTGATTTCATAAAGCGAGAATTTCAATTGATTTAAATTCGACGTATTTGTTTTCGGTGATTTAGTAGAAGATTCCACAATAGAATGGATATACTGAAGTGGACTATTGAATTAATACACACCATTAACACTATCTGTGCAGAATTATTCCGTTGTTGAGGTTTTTGATAATTGATTATTTTTCTAAACTGCTCAAGTTATAAACTGGCCGAATCTGCAAAACGCTACAAGCCTACATAAAAACATGCAATTTTATGAAACACTCTTCCTGTTGCTTTCAAAAAATAGTTAATGGCTCCTCATTGGAACGAGCTCGTTCCAAAGAGGGAAGCAAACTGTCTTTTTGTAGCAAAGAGTTTCATAAATGTGAATGGTGATTTTGGAAACAAAATTAAAATGTTCTGATTATTGGGAGTGTCGTCGAAATGTCAATTAACTCTTTGCCTAACATGAAAAGCAGACGACACTTGCAAAAAAATTCTTGAATAACTAATTTTTTTCATTTTTTGTCTCAAAAACATAGGTTATGACCCCTCAAGGGAACGAGCTCGGCGAGCTCGTTCCAAAGAGGGGTCATAGCCTATGTTTTTTAGACAAATAATGAAAAAATAATGAAATTAATAGGAGATTTTTGTGAATAGCACTGGCCGGTTTTGGTCGTTGCGTTGGGTAAAGGGTTAAGAAAATATCAAGGCCTATTTTGTATCCCGGATTAACGCCCCCATACATCACAAACTGCCCTCTTTTAATATATTGCTCTGAAAAGGGTTGTCCCATGTGTATTCTTCCATGAGAACTCTACTGTTGGGTTCTTTCATCCCAACAGTGTACTGAGAGCCAACAATCATTTAGAAACACTGTTCATCTGCAGCTGTGTACAGCTGTTTAATTTATATACTTAGTTATTAACGTAAAATTAATCTGAGGAATCGAGGAATCTGAGGGTTAATACGATTTTTTCCATTTTCTCGTAAAGTAGCCGGGTTAAGTCCTGCTCTATTAATATTAATCTGTCATATCTTTGTATGGGTAAATGGCCCAACCGCGTAATTCAATTAAAGCACGGTGAAATTCAAGACTGTTTTGGAAGAAAAAAAAATATATTATACGTGTTTAAAAGATTGTAAATACAAAATAAAACAGACATATGAAAATATAAATACACGGTAGTTTGTAACCGTTTTAGATAAAAAAAGGTTTACTGAACTGAGTGAAAGCCGTAATACCTGCCAACTGACTTTAGTGCACTCAATGTAGTTTCGGGATTAAGGAGTGAACATTACTTCAAGACATTTAAAAGATTTCGTTGGAAACATTTGTGAGTTCCAGAACAACTTATTTCCAGATTATCATTTCACACTTGGATCTTTCGGATATTGTTCTGCCAAGTGAGGTACATAATGGTCTTCGTGACCACAATTCTTGTTCTTTGCAGTAGTTTGGCTTTGAAAAATGTAGAAGGTAAGATTATTTTCTTAAAACACATTAACGCTCGTGTCAATGGGGACCGATATGGTCAAATAAAAAACACACTTGCTTCTCGAACAATTAATTTTTTTATCAATAAGGGAGGGAGGCTTTTATTTAATTTGTTTGTTTGTTTGATAATTGATAGAGTGCTAAATTATTTTTGATCAGAAAAGTATGTTCACATGTTCTTATTTATATATCTGTATATTTGTAAGTCATATATAGTTCATGTCTCTTGCGTGAAAATCACCCCTTCTTTTGCCTTGTTAATATTTATCCCATAAATTGTAACAAGGCAAATCCACAACGGCTACATAATTTCACTTCACCGATATTATGAAGGACTTCAACAGAAAATGAAGTTTTTAAGTTGCAGAACCTGCACTTCAGAAAGGATCCCGGATTTGGTCTTCCGGGCCTGAGCCAGTCACTAAAGAAATATGAAAGAGTTTTGTGTTCATATATATTTATGAAACCCTTTTCAAAAAATAAATACCATCCACGTAATGTTTGAGTTATTTTAACCCTTTGAACTCTAGTGGTATCTTCCATGCCAGTTCAATGGCAGCAATTAGAAGAGTCCATATTCATTATTTTGGGTAGACCAATCAATATTTTCAACGTGCAGCCTAAGGGCTGCACGCTGAAAATATTGATTGGTCCACCCCGCACATTTACTGAACAGCCATCCTATTTAATGACGTTATGACAGAGCAAACTGGATGTTTACCAAAAATATATATAATAAATAGACACAATATTTTAATCATGCTTCGTTTAAAACGAATAAATGAATATACATCAATTAAAAATGATAAAATTTTAAAGCCTCAGGACTTCATAGTAGTTTTGGAAGACACTGCAAGCCGATAAAATATTTAACGAGGGGGCTCAATTTCAATGAGGGAGGTGCCTGAGAACCAAAACATTTAAAAAAAAGTTTTGGCCTGATTGTCACGTTTGTATATTAAAACGTAAATACTTATATTTATCTTTCTTGTTTTCTGAATACTACATTCAGTCCTCAGAGAATTATATACTATAAAAAAACTGACTTCTGTTCTTTGTATTTGGGGTTAAACATTTCTTGTTCAATGCAACGAACCTGTGAGATGAAAGGCATTTCTAATTTCGTTTATATGTAAACAGTGGTGGGGTGCGGGACTGGGGGTGGGTGTGGGGGAGGGGGTGCGATTGATACAATAAGATTTTGTCGTAAAATTTTTTCGCTCGTCGGGAAACTTTTGGGACTATTTATTGATATCATTTGGAAAATAGAAGGAAAATTATGGATACTTTGGTTTTCATAACTAACTCGATTGGGTGTCAAAACGGTAGAAATTTGGTTCCGTCATCTGAAATCCATCGACAAATCGGTGGTCGGTGGGAAAATTGTTGGCCTGCTCATACCCCCACTCTCACCCAGATAAAAGTTATCAACGCCTCTGTTTTCAGACCGTACGTCAAGACCTTTTTTTTATCTTCCGCCGTGGGAATCACGGAGAAGTGGATCGGGACATTTTGTGCTGTGGTAAATAAGTCCTGTTTAACAGGTGTATACTCTCAGAGAAATCCACGCCAAATTTGGTTCCAATTAGAATCAAAACTCATCGAAGAACCATAGCAAATGAGACTTCATGTGATCTAGAACCAAGCAATTTGATATAGAGTTGTCTGTCTTGTTTATGTTATATTGTCGCGCAACTTAACACTTTGTTAACGAATATTCAGCAGCATCCGTCCGCGTATTTACAAATTACAATCTAACCATGCCTGTGCCGCGGTGCAGAGTTCAGAGTTACGATGTTGGAGAGCTGGCAGCTCATCGTCGTTGCTCAATGGTTCTCTCTGGGCACTCCGGCTTCGTCCACCCGTAAAACTGCCACCGACATGATATGCCCCTGGCTGTTAATGTATCGTTAAACCCTAACAAAAAAAAAAAAATACAAATTAAGCAGTTGAAAAAAAAATGTTCTCCAGATATTTCAACAAAACCATATCATGTGACCCCTCATTGGAGGGGTCACATGATATGGTTTTGTTGAAATTTTTGAAAAATAAAAAAAAAACAGTACTTAAAATAATAAAGTTTGATACCGTGTGTGTTAGATAAAGGTGTAACGCATGCGTGATGGAAAAACTGAAAACCTGTTTCTGTAGTTGCTTCGTCGCCATTTTAAACCTCAACTTGGCTCGGCATTATATTTTACAGACTGAAGACCCAAAACATGTTTATGTTTGGTTCTATATATGTAACCAAATTTGATCCCCCTACCAGGATAAACTGAAAAATCAGTTTTGATTATGGAATGAACCAAAATGTCCCTCTTGTATATAACAGGATCTGGTAACCTTCATCCGTGGTGCGGATCCCGTTAAAAGGTAGGAATGATTGGCAAAACGCGAGTTTATACTTATGCTGCAGCCAAGAGTGATCTTAGACTTTATTAAACAAACAATCTGATCATTAACCTTTATTTATTTGGTACAGAGTCGTCGGAAGCTCGACGAAAGTGTGTGTGTGGGGTGGACTCGCTAATATCCACTTTACATCAACCATTCACTGACGCTGCGGAATTTAAAAAAAGAAAATAGACAGACATTGCATTTGAATTATTTTCTGGTCTTCGTGAGTGCTACGGAAGATGTTAAAAAGTGTGTGTATCTTTGAAATAGCTGGCGATCGACGTTCTTTGTGGACATGCCATGTATTAGAACTGAAATACAAATTCTCGCTCCTGTCTCTGTTTTTTAGGCTGCGATCTGGTTATGGTCAAGTCTATTAATTCTACTTCAAGCGTCTTCCTATTTGAAGGTCAGCCTTCGGATTGTAAGATGGTTGAAAATAGATAAAATGGTCTCAAATTGTAAAACTCAATCGCGTAATCATAAAACATGTCTGTGAAATAAAGTAGCGGTTATGTCTGTGCACTTTTATTCCAAAGGCCCAGTACTCAGAGGTATCGATATTCCTAAAGCTAATACTCCTGGGATCCAATATTCTAATAGACCAATACTCAGATGTATCGATAGACTTAAGGCCCAATAGCCTGAAGGCCCAATACTCCGAATGTCCAGTATTCCTAAGGTCCGATTCTTCGAACGTCCAATACTCCGAAAAACGATAGTCTTGAGGCCTAATACTCCGGAAGCCCAACATCACAAGGCCCAGTACTCCGAAGTGCTAATACTCCGACGGCCACTCAGGCCGCCGGAGTATCGAACCTTCCGAGTATTGGACCTTCTGAAAGTCGAGCCTTCGGAGTATTGGACTTTTGGAGTATTTGGCCGTCGGATTATTGGACCTTAGGAGTGTTGGACCATCGACATATGGGACCTTCAGAATACTGAGCCAACTTTATATTATTGACACGTACACATTTTGAAAAATGGTTATAACGGTCCAGTGCAGACCCACGCAGGAGCTATACCTGTATGTATGGGGTTCGGTATTGTCTGCGATAACAGATATGTATATGTACTAGGTCTACCTCAGGGAATGAACATCTATGTGGTATCGTGGACAATACCGTGTCCCTTGATCCCTTGATAAAAATTGAGTTACACCTTGAAAAATAGTGGGAGCGCTGGAGAATCAAAGTTCTGAGTGTTGTCATCTATAGTGTATTAGTATGACTTTCTGTAGGCCTGAATGACATAATAGTTTCTTGCGTTTCGCAAGTATAGCAAGAAACTGCTGTCTTGACATTTTGGAGTAACAGAAGAACGGGAAGGTCGGTTGTTTTTCATGGGTAAATGTGCAGGGGTGTATCACGTGATGCATCTGTTGTGTCCAGTTGGAGTTAACTGGATAATTGAATCAGTTCTTGTGAGGCATCTGTTCAAGACAGTTCATTTTTTTGAAAACTGGGGAAGCCATGGTGTCATTGGTGTGTTATGATATTTTGATTTCACTGAATAATGATCTATGTTTTCTACGTTGTATTATTATATGAAACAGGCGAGGTATGAACGTCTGCTCCGGAGAAATTGCGAGAGCCTGGCAGGATATTACGCATCTGTCTTGTCTTTCGTGAACGGCCATCATTTCGGAGACGGGGATCACCCCCCCCCCCCAAAAAAAAAAATCCATCTTGCAATAAAAGCTCACATCCAGCTGATGAGTTTCGATTTGTTACGGAATACTTTTCAGATCACAGCCATATCGTAGACTTTTATTGTAGCAGGATATGCGCCTTTAAATATTCCAAACATCTAACCCGCTGAGGCTACCGGTTGGTCTATTTTATTCGAACCCTTTTCAATCCTTAAAACTGGAAATGGTGTCAGGAAGTATTCAATTTTAAACTTGAGTATTTCCAGGGGAACACCATTATCACGTGATCACCCTTCTTGCCAATAGAGGAGATCAGCATTTCCCATCTTAATGACGTATGCCCTCCCACCCACGTGACTTTTATGTACAAAACAAAGCGCACGTGGAATATTCGCAGTGCACAAGCCTCATAAGAAATGGTCGACGTTTGCGCGATAAGACATAAACTGAATCGGTAATCCGATAAAAAACAGATATAAATATTGAAACAACTTATAGAAATTGTCAGTTTTAATACAAATAACAAGGTAAATCTGAGCTGAAAATTAAACTGTAGGTGTGCAGGCCTACAGTCCGAATCACCGTGGTGTTGTGTATTTTCGCTGCTTCGCACCGATATAGCAAACTATTTTTAATGAGCTTTTATTTATTTTTTCTGTTCACACAAATTAGAGTCGGATTGTGGAATACGTAGTTCAGCCATTATGGAATGATTCTTACAGCAAAGTAAGCATGGCGCATCTTCTATAAAACCTCGCTTTAATATGAGACCTCTTTCCTACTACTAGCCCAGGCCCAGGGTACCACAGACATGGCATATGGACGTTACAAGTTACAGTCACAACGACCGTGCAATTCCCAGTTATTATTTTCAATGACGTAGCCGGTGGTTGGGGTGGGGCTGGGATTCTCCAAAAAGTCGTCAAATAATTGCAGAGTCCCTGGACTAAAAAAAACACCCTCTCTGATTCACTTTCAAAACACTGATTTTTCAAATATTTCCTGAGATGGATCCCTTGACCACACATGGGGGTAGTGGGCACTTTTGGGTGTTTGATAAAATAAATGGATAATAAGGCAAGACTTCTTGTCTGTGAGAGAGAGTGAGAGAGAATATCAAACTACATAAAGAATAACATTTTGTTCTATTTTTGCTTCAGGTAGAACTGAACTTTCATCACTTCAGCACATTGTAAAAAATGGTACACCGTCATTGTTGCTTGGGGTGGAAGTCCTCTAAAAGGGACAACATGGGTATAAACGATTGACTAAACTTGACTTATTCTCCATGTTGTAGCTATTGTACATAAATATGTGACCTTAAACACCAATAAGTAAGTACTCCCAAAACAATGATTGAAGCACACGGAGATAAAAATTGTCCCCATTATGCACCCATCCCCATCCTTGACTAACAAATTTCTCATTATGCACTTGTTGATTTCTGAATTATGCACTTGTAGACTCTTGATATATAAAAAGGCTCTTGTATCAAGTTTTGAAAAGAAAATAATCATCATCTGAAAAAGACACAAACATCAGGTGGGGAGGAGATATGCAGGGTGAGGGGGCCTAAACTAACTTAACCACCCCCACCCCCTCAGTGGGGGAAGATGAACTTCTTACCCGTGGGCTTGTACCTATTTTTGGGGTCAGGGATTGGCACTCCACTACTGTAAGTAATGATTGGAAATGGGGCTATCCACCTCGATAAATCCCTGCAAGTGCCCATGCAAATTTTCACAGGTAAATACTGTTTATGAAACTCAAACGGAATGATTAATATGGAGTGATAACATAATACATAAACTTGATCAAGAAGTTAGTTGGGGGTGAGGAAGGGAGTGTTTAACTGCCCCCCCCCCCCTTAAAAAACACCAAAAAATATATTGGGATGTGGAGAGCCTACTTTTATCCCATCCCAACTCCACTGGGTAATTAAACCCCACCAGGTAATTACAGGGGGGGGGGGGGGGGGTATAACTCCTTAAAGTTTAGTTATGCATATACCCTGCAGTGCATGAACAATGTGCTGATTTAATCCACATATCCTTGTGAATCAAAACCCATGCATCATGGGGCATCTCATGAGATTTCTGTGACGGTCTGACTTTAGCTTTAACAAAAGCAAAATCTTTATCTGCTTCTGTCACAAATAAACTTGGTACCCAGCCATCTTTAAAATACTGGACGGCTTTCAACGATTTTCTTGCTTGGAGCTTTTCACTGTCAAAGTCCTCTGGTGTATTTATTAGGTAAATGTAAATGTCAGAGAAATCAATCTCGGGCATTTTTCTCATGTCGTCCGACCATTTACCAACATTTATTATGGCGGGGTCTGGCAGAACTGTTCCATTCTCAAGAGTTAGTTTCTCTTTTAGCCTGTCTGTTTTTTTTGAAGTAGTTGTTGTTCGGGGGTTGGGAATGTTGGCAAATTGAGTTTGTCCACCCAAAAACACCTCTTTAACAGTTCTTGCCGTGAACCCGTCATATGTACACACTGAAGTTTTAAAAAATCCTTCATTTGCTGCACTGTCGAGCTTGAAAAAACGCTTGAATTCTCCATACTTTCTATACAATTAATATTTAATTAACGACGCCCTCAAACGTAATTTTTTAAAGCGTGATATGTCACATACATGCGACCCTTCTCTTGGCAGTCTTGTGAACGAAAGGTGTATTGACACCGTCGCATTCACAGAGGCCATTTCGGAACTTCGAAGGAACACTGAAATTTAGTGGAAGGCTGGCCGGCATTGATTAAAATTTTATTTCGTAGTTAATAAATGCAATGAATATTGTAAACTTTTGATTTCAAAATAACGTATTATCAATAGTAGTCATTCAGGAGTTTGCAAAGTTCAGAAAAACGTTCAGAAATGATTTCAAGTGAGTGAAATATAAAGTAACGTTCATCGCTGTCGCTCAAATGTTCTCGCACGTGTGTATTGTTTTGTACACAAACGTCACGTGGGTGGGAGGGCATACGTCATTAAGATGGGAGATGCTGATCAAGTCTATTGTAGCTAACTTGATCTCAGCATAACCAATATAGATCGCAAACTCGGTTGAGCCATTTAGCCTTTTAGGGCTATGTTTGATTGTTCACTGAAATGCGTGTAAACTAGGGTCCTGTGAAGATTAGAAATTCGATTCGAAAATATCTCGATGTCTGCGCTGGTTCGGAAAATTCGAATCGTGGAGAAGTTCTCCAAATCGGGATCAGGAGAACTCGGCCCCGGAGAAGTCGGCCCCTAGGAGAAGTCAGCCCAGACAATTTCGGAGAAGTCGGCCCATGAGAGAAGTCGGCCCCACAAACTACAGGAAAAGTCGGCCCCCAGGAGAAGTCGGCCCAGACAATTTGAGAGAAGTCGGCCCACGAGAGAAGTCGCCCCCATGAAGTACAAGAGAACTCAGCCCCTAGGAAGTCTACCCAGACAATTTGGGAGAAGTCGGCCCCACAAACTAAAGGTTAACATCCGATGGTTTAGGGCAAACAGTCTGATCACAGGGACCCGGTATCAGTCATTTGATGAAATAAAATAGTGACATACATAAGATGTAGTGTTGAGCTCGTCAAATGGCAGAGAGCAGGTGCCGATGGTGATGTGGGACATTGGTCAATCTCACTATTTGCAAGGTTGGAGGGCGGGGGTTGGGGTACCACCATGGAAATGGACACTCTATCAACATTATAATCATGACAGGTTTGTCACAAACAGAGCTCATTTGTCTGTTTTTAAACAACAACACTCCCATTGTACTTTTTAAAAAATGTATGTGATCAGAAATGTGTGCAATGTTGTACTGTGCAGACACGAATGTTCGTGGAAGATTTATGCTTCAATTTAAAATGTGGAAAAACATAACGTAAAGGTGAGCAGAACCTTGATGAAATTCATTCTATAATATTTAAAACAAGGTTTGTCAGGGCTTGGGGTGGATTTACCATGGTACTTTTTATAAGGGTGGGGCCGACTTCTCTCATGGACCGACTTCTCTTATGGGCCGACTTTGTTTTGGGCAGAGTTCTCCTATGGCCCGACTTTGTTTGGGGCCGACATCTCTTATGGTCCGACTTCTCTTGTGGGCCGACTTTGTTTTGGGCCGACTTCTCCTGCATTCCTCCAAATCATACCAAGTGTCTCCTCTTGAACTCTTCTTCTATCGTTGGGCCTCCTGTACAGGAGACACGATGATAGAAGAAGATACAAAGAGGCTCCGCGTCCGAAGCTGCTGAGATTCCGTCCGGGGCTATTCCTCATTTTTGAATGATTAGCCAAAGAACAGACGAGATGCATTTAAATATAATACTTGAGTGGAGACTGACAATATTTACGGTTGTAAGGTGTAGTATCTTCGACTTCAAGAACGGTGAGATTCTGTTCAGGATTCGATTCGATTCGAAATTCTTTGCCTGATTCGGTCGGGATTTGATTCGAAATTTGAAATTCGCGGGACCCTAGTGTAAACCATAGTAACTTGTAGGCCTATATTGATTCCCGTAAGCATCAGGTAAATCTATTGAATTCGAAGGATATCCCGAGGAAAATAAATGGTACACATCACATGTTGGTATATTAGGATAGTAGCCTCTTCTTTCCAAAAATAGTGTCTCCTCATTGCTTGTATGAGTACTATGACCCCTCAAACTTTCCTAGTGTAGCCCTTGGCGGTTTGCCATAAGTTACGTCGCTCCCACGTTTCACCATCGGCTTCAAAACGGTGCCCCTCTCCCTTCATTTCCCAAAATGTTCATTTGATATGCCTTATGATATATAATATAAAAATTAAATAGTATTATAATTTGTATGGGACTGCAGGCGAGCCATTTTTTCACAGGTGTCGTTCGAGTCTTGAATGAATGGCACCGGCAGTTCAGATTTTCGCCACTCCATTTCTATTTACATTATTTGTCCCGTACCCCCCTGTATCTTCTGTTACATTTGTCTTTCCTGCCCTGTTTTTTTTATCAGACTCTGCTTAGTCTGCTATCCCTATCGGTGATAGATTATTTGAAATTGAATCATGCTAAATAATTCCCTAGATCCCAAGACAATCACTGCAAGGAGTGTTTTGACCTGAAACTAACTGCTGATAAAATAATCGTGTCACAACTTCAAGCGAAGTTGTCAGCTGACATTTGCCTTGGAGATGAATTCCATTCACTTGTTCCCCATGGGAATTAAAGTCTTGGCAGGTCCATGGAAGGATTTTTTTGGTAAAACTTGATGCATGTTATCCTGGCTGTTATACCTGTTTGTGGGAAATGTTGAGTAGTAACCCAAACTCATTCACTGAAGGGCAGTGGGCAACGTGGAAGGCCATTTTGGGGCGGGGGCTATTTTGGGGCGGGTGTAGTTTGCTGAACTAGGCCTAGGGAGGGTGTGGCTGTGGGGTGTTCTGGGGACCTCCTCAGAGAAAAATTCAAATCTGGGGTCTTTATGGTATGTGTAGACTATACTAAAGAGGGTATGTATGTTATGTGAAAATTGGATTGGACCAATGTTTATGGGGAAGGAGGGACTGAGTGAAACTACAAAAAAAAACTCCAACAATCCCACCATCGAGGCATGCTGTAGAAACCAGTTTTGAAAAAAAAAAACAGCTTTTGAAAAAATAAAAAAATTTTCTGAAAAATCACCAGTTTTGAAAAAAAAATCACCGTTTTGGAAAAAAAACCCAGCTTTTGAAAATAAATTTACCACTTTTGAAAAACAAATTCTAACCACATTTGAAAAAAAAATTACCACTTTTGAAATAAATTGTCGTTTTTTCAAAACTGGTTATCTTTTTCAAAACTGGTTATTTTTTTTTCAAAACTGGTTATTTTTTCAAAACTGGAAATGTTTTTTATCAAAAGTGGTTATTTTTTTTTCAAAACTGGAGAAAATTAATGGAAAATAGTTCTTTTTTAGTTTCAAACTATTTACCAATCTTCAGCCTTCAAAACCGGATGTCTCCTGGTGCCGACTTGAATCTGTCTGACCTGTGCAGGATGCTGGGTGTCGACTATACAGTTGACAGAAGATATCTGCATTGTTTTGTACGACATCGAAGAATCGCCACCTCTTCTAATACTAACTCGTTAAAACAAGAGCAACACAAAGCATGGCATATGCCCCCTCCCAAAATGCCAAGTGTATCAAACTCCAAATTTATAGAAGTAGCTGTAACCTAAAAAGAACTAGAGGGGGCTGCCAAGGGTGGCTAATTCTCCCGAATTAATTCCTTGATACTGTAATGCCTCGATACTGTAATGCTGTGATACCATAACTAATAATACGGTCTAGCAGAATTTTAAACCTCTTACTTGGCAAAAAATCAGTAATTTAACCTTGAGGTCAAAGGTCAGTGTTATATGTGGGTCATGATGATACGCGACACATAATCTCATGGTGATACACCCACATGCCAAATACCATAAGCCTAGGTCAAAAGATAAAACAGTTCTGAGCCGGACATGAATTCCGTCTACAGACAGATGGACAGACAGAATTGGGGTTTATGTGTTTAAATTTATGTGTTTATTCTAAAAAAAAACATGTCCAAATAGTCAAAAAAGTGATTTTAGGAAATTTTTTGGGTGGTAGCTAACCATAACCTTACCCTACTACTGATTGACCCTAACCCCTTCCCTCTATAACCCCCCCCCCCCACCCCCCCCCTTCCCCCAGGATCATAAATTTTGTACTATGTGACCAAAGGTGAAAAAAGACTCGTAACCCCCACCTGTACTTGAAAATAAGTCACATAAGCCAAAAACAAAAATAGCCACATAAACTGAAAAACAGCCGGGGCAGACATAAACCCCTTCCGTACTTACGACTAAACACTTAAACCCATTTCGTTAGCTCGGACGTACTGACTGACAGATAGACGACGCCGATGACTACATTCCCCCGAAATTAGTTTTCGGGGAAATAATTATTTAAATCCAACATTGATGACAGCAAATATGTTGGAACGGACACGTTTTTGCAATCATCTCCTAAGTTAAACAAGGGCAAATAACTATGTAAATGTTTATGCGAAGATGTTAATTCTGTTCAGGATCCGTTCCCCCATATTGAGGTATAAGCATGGCAAACATTATTTGAATTCAACAAATAATGACAGTGCCACAACAGCAAATATGTTGGACGGACACATTTTTGAATAATAATCCCCAAAGTTAAACAAGGGCAAATAACTCAGTAAAGTCCTTCGGCAAAATTACAATCTCTGCTGTAGGATCCGTTCCCCCATGTTGAGGTACAAGCATAGCAAAATTTATTTGAATCTGACAAATAATGGGGACAGTGCTGGAGTGGCATATATGTTGGACAGACACATTTGTGTAATGAACATACGTAACGTACCTTTAGTCACATAGTGCAAATTTATGATCCGGGGGGGGGGGGGGGGGGGGGGGGGGGGGGATTTTGGGAGTAGGGATTAGGGTCAGTAGTAGGGTAGGGTTAGGGTTAGCTACCATCCGAAAAATTTCCTAAAAATCACTTTTTTGACTATTTGGACATGTTTTTTAGAATAAACACATAAATTTTAAAACACATAAACCCAATTCCGTCTGTCTACCGTCTGTGTAGACGGAATTTGTGTCCGGCTCAGTCTCGTTTTATCTTTTGACCTAGGCTTATGGTATTTGACATGTGGGGTGTGTCACCATGAGATTGTGTGTCGCGTATCATCATGGACCCACATATAACACTGACCTTTGACCTCAAGGTCAAATTACTGATTTAAGAGGTTTAAAATTCTGCTAGACCGTATTATTAGTTATAGTATCACAGCATTACAGTATTGAGGCATTACAGTATCAAGGAATTAATTCGGGGAGAATTAGCCACCCTTGGCGGCCCCCTCTAGTTCTTTTTAGGTTACAGCTACTTCTATAAATTTGGCAATTTGATACACTAGGCATTTTTGGGAGGGGGCATATGCCACGGGAGCAGGAGAAGTCGGCCCATTGCGAACTCGGCCCCGGAGAAGTCGGCCCCTAGGAGAAGTCGGGCCCAGGACAATTTCGGAGAAGTCGGCCCATGAGAGAAGTCGGCCCCACAAACTACAGGAGAAGTCGGCCCCTAGGAGAAGTCGGCCAGACAATTTCAGAGAAGTCGGCCCATGAGAGAAGTCGGCCTCACAAACTACAGGAGAAGTCGGCCCCTAGGAGAAGTCCGGGCCAGACAATTTTGAGAGAAGTCGGCCCACGAGAGAAGTCGCCCCATGAAGTACAAGAGAACTCGGCCCCTAGGAAGTTGACCCAGACAATTTGGGAGAAGTCGGCCCCACAAACTAAAGGTTAACATCCGATTGGTCAATCTCACTATTCGCAAGGTTGGAGGGCGGGGGTTGGGGTACCACCGGGATGGACATGGACAAAATGTAGCGTGGCTGCTTTCGAAAAAAAAAACGCAATTTTGGGGCGGTAGTGGTTTGTAAGATCCTTTCAAAGGACAAAAATGACAACATAACAGGGTTTTTTTTTTTCAATTTTTAATTAAGATTGTTAAAAATAATCAGCAACAACAGAGGAAAATTGATATAGCAGTAATGGTATTGTGTATTGTCAGTGATAATAAGACATTATTTTACTGCAAACAGAACTATTTTACAGCAATTACAACACACTACCCTTAGTTTCCGTATTTTCGTCGTAATGACGATTCAGAAAACTTCACTATTGAGATGTATGAAAAAAAAAGCAGTCTTGTTTTTTTATCATTGAAAATACCAGTACTTAACATTAATTCCTAGAACGCCCACAGGGCTTTCTAGGAACTGATGTTACGTAGTGGTATTATCAGTGATAAAAAGGACATTATTTTACTGCAAACAGAACTAACTTACAGGCAATTACAATACAACTGATCTATTTCCGTATTTCGCCGTAATGACGATTCAACACTTCACAATTTGAGATGTATGAAAAAAAGTCTTGTTTTTTTATCATTGAAAATACCAGTACTTAACATTAATTCCTAGAACGCCCACAAGGGCTTTCTAGGAACTGATGTTATGTAGTGGTATTATCAGTGATAAAAAGGACATTATTTTACTGCAACAGAACTAACTTACAGCAATTACAATACATTGATCTATTTCTGTATTTCGCCGTAATGACGATTCAGAACTTCACAATTTGAGATGTATGAAAAAAGCAGTCTTGTTTTTTTTTATCATTGAAAATACCAGTACTTAACATTAATTCCTAGAACGCCCACAGGGCTTTCTAGGAACTGATGTTACGTAGTGGTATTATCAGTGATAAAAAGACACTATTTTACTGCAAACAGAACTAACTTACAGCAATTACAATACACTGATCTATTTCTGTATTTCGCCGTAATGACGATTCAAACACTTCACAATTTGAGATGTATGAAAAAAGCAGTCTTGTTTTTTTATCAATTGAAAATACCAGTACTTAACATTAATGGGGTGGATTTACCATGGTACTTTTTATAAGGGTGGGGCCGACTTCTCTCATGGGCCGACTTTGTTTTGGGGCCGACTTCTCCTAGGGGTGACTTTGTTTGGGGCCGACTTCTCCTATGGGCCGACTTTGTTTTGGGCTGAGTTCTCCTATGGCCCGACTTTGTTTGGGGGCCGACTTCTCCTTATGGGCCGACTTCTCTTGTGGGCCGACTTTGTTTTGGGCCGAGTTCTCCTATGGGCCAACTTCGTTTGGGGCCGACTTCTCCTGCATTCATATGCCACGCTTCGCGTTGATCTTGTTTTAACGAGTTAGTATTAGAAAGGGTGGCGATTCTTCGATGTCGTACAAAACAATGCAGATATCTTCTGTCAACAGTCAACTGTATAGTCGACACCCAGCAACCTGCACAGGTCAGACAGATTCAAGTCGGCACCAGGCGATATTCGGTTTTGAAGGCTGAAGATTGGTAAAAAGTTTGAAACTAAAAAAGAACTATTTTCCATTAATTTTCTCCAGTTTTGAAAAAAAATAACCACTTTTGATAAAAAAAAATTTCCAGTTTTGAAAAAATAACCAGTTTTGAAAAAAAAATAACCAGTTTTGAAAAAAAAAATAACCACTTCTGATAAAAAAAAAATTCCAGTTTTGAAAAAATAACCAGTTTTGAAAAAAAAAATAACCAGTTTTGAAAAAACGACAATTTATTTCAAAAGTGGTAATTTTTTTTTTCAAATGTGGTTAGAATTTGTTTTTCAAAGTGGTAAATTTATTTTCAAAAGGTGTTTTTTTTTTTAAAAAACGGAGATTTTTTTTTCAAAACTGGTGATTTTTTAAAAAAAAATTTTATTTTTTCAAAAGCTGTTTTTTTTTCAAAACTTGTTTCTACACATGCCTTTGTACAGTGCTCAAAATAACTTTTTTTCTTTGCGTAGCAAAATGCTACACATTTTCAAAAAATGAATGGCATTTTGTAAAAATGCCATAGCTATTTTTGTATACCACTATTATCAGAGTTATGTTATCCTGTTTTGTATTGAATTCTTCTAAGTAGATAGAATAGTTTCCATCCATTTCTGGGCATTTCCAAATGATCTGCAACACAAACATTTACCATGTTTTTTTTTAACTGAACTACCTTTAAGGGTTGCATGGACTTGGATATTTTCAATTGGCGTCTTGGTTGTTTAATAGAGTTCTCAAAATGGAAGTTGGTATTTTTAATTTGATGGGCTTGAAGTTATTTTTAATGGACATTTTATGCAAAATGTTGTTAAAACATGAAGATTTTAAACCGATAGAATTCATCCTACATATGAAGTCGCTAATGATGCTTGATGGAGAGTTAATCTGAGTTATGCCTGGAATGTTCCACAATCAGATGTAAAGCATCAGTGAACTAGTTTTCAAATTTGTTTGCAAATTTTCAAATACATTTTGCAATACAAGATAATCAACTGCAGCCTAATAGGCTGCAGTTGATTATCTTGTATCGCAAAATGCTATACATAATTGAACATTGTGTAGCTTTTTGCAAATTTTGTATGGCAAAAAAGCGATGCGATGCATTTTAGGATTTTAAATTAAATAAAATCATGGAAACAATAATTACCAGTATAACATTACTTGCTCTTTATTTATCAATGGATTGCAGGTACCGTATTGTTTGTGACCGACATGACAGACAATGCTCTGTAAATGCAGTTGCCAAGTAACTTTAAAGGCAGCATATTTTTACCATTGCAAACTGCAGTCACAATAATTTTTATCCTAACTGTTTACAGTGAGGGCTATAGTCATGGCTTTCATCCCTCCTTCCATCCATCCATCCGTTAACATTTAGAGTTTTGGTTAAAGTTTTTTTTTCTTTTTAATTAATATTAATTACTATTGACTGTATCATTCTCATTATGTTTCTTGTTATTTTGGGAAATATTTAACCCTTTTTTTTTTGCAGTCAGTTTAACGTAGAACTTCCAGGTTAAGTTTTGGTTGAAGTTTTTTGTTTTTGAAAGTTACACCTTTAAATCTTCAAACAGTTTAGTGGAATGTCACTGTTTTTCATTTGGGACAATGTTTACTGTCTACTGAAGCTTTCTAAAGTGATTTTAATTAATATTGGCATGATTTTAACCCCTTTTTAGCTCACCAAAGAGAGCTTAACTTATCACTTGCTGCCTGTCATCGTTGTCCGTCGTGAACTTTAAATTATCGACTTCTCCTCACAAACTACTCAACCCAATTGAACCAAATTTTGTGTGCATGTTCCTTATCATATGTCAATTCAAGTTTATACAAATAAACTTGTCACACACACATGGGGCACCAGATGGGGCATAACTCTGATGGCACCCATACATTTTTCAAAAATTAAAAACAAATTTCTTCAGATCCACCAGTCGGAATCTTTTCATATTTGTTATACAACATCTCGAAGAGGGTCAGATTCAAGTTTGTTCAAATTGAGTCCCTGAGTTAAGATTTGGGATCTCTATTGGAGCCTAAAGTTTAACTTGGTGCAATTTGGGGAAATTTCTTTAAAAATCTTCTTCCTCAGATCCACCAGTCAGAATCCTTTCATGTTTGGTATACAACATCTGTAGGGGGGTCAGATTCAAGTTTGTTCAAATCCAGTTCCTGAGTTAATAATTGTAGGAGCCCAAATTTTAACTTACTGAAATAAGAGGAAATTTCTTTAAAAATCTTCTCCTTCAGATCCACCAGTCAGAATGCTTTCATATTTAGTATACAACATCTCTAGATTCCAGTTTGTTCAAATCGGGGAGTTAGTATTTGGGCTCACTATTGGAGCCTAAAGTTTAACTTGGTGTAATTTGAGGAAATTTCTTTAAAAATTTTCTTCTTCAGGTCGACAACTCAGAATCCTTTTATGTTTGGTATACAACATCTATAGAGGGGTCAGATTCAAGTTTGTTCAAATCGAGTTGCTGGGTTTATATTTGGGCTCCCTATGGGAGCCTAAATTTTAACATTGTGGAATATTCTTTAAAAATCTTCTTCAGATTCACCAGTCAGAATCCTCTCATATTTGGTATACTTCATCTCTAGACGGGCCAGATTCAAGTTTGTTCAAATCGAGTTTCTCAATTAATATTGGGGTTCCCAATGCAATTGGAGGAAATTTCTTAAAAAATCTTCTTCAGATCGGCCACTGAGAATCTTTTCATGTTTGGTATACAACATCTATGGGGGGGGGCAGATTCAAATTTGTTCAAATTGAGTCACTGGGTAAATATTTGGGCTCCCTATGGGAGCCCAAATTTTAACTGTGCAATGCGTGGAATTTTCTTTAAAAATCTTCTTCAGATTCACCAGTCAGAATCCTCACATATTTGGTATACATCATCTATAGGTGGGGGCCAGATACAAGTTTGTTCAAATCGAGTTTCTCGGTTAATATTTGGGTTCCCTATGGGAGCCTGAATTTTAACGTAGTGCGATATGAGAAAATTTCTTTAAAAATCTTCTTCAGATCCACCAGTCAGATTGCTTTCATATTTGGTATACAACATCTCTAGGGGGGTTAGATTCAAGTTTGTTCAAATCAGGCCCCTGAGTTAGTATTTGGGCTCTCTATTGGAGCCCAAAGTTTAACTTGGTGTAATTTGAGGAAATTTCTTTAAAAATTTTCTTCTTCAGGTCGACAACTCAGAATCCTTTTATGTTTGGTATACAACATCTATAGAGGGGTCAGATTCAAGTTTGTTCAAATCGAGTTGCTGGGTTTATATTTGGGCTCCCTATGGGAGCCTAAATTTTAACATTGTGGAATATTCTTTAAAAATCTTCTTCAGATTCACCAGTCAGAATCCTCTCATATTTGGTATACATCATCTCTAGACGGGCCAGATTCAAGTTTGTTCAAATCGAGTTTCTCAATTAATATTGGGGTTCCCTATGGGAGCCTGAATTTTAACTTAGTGCAATACCAGAAAATTTCTTTAAAAATCTTCTTCAGATCCACCAGTCAGATTGCTTTCATATTTGGTACACAACATCTCTAGGGGGGTCAGATTCAAGTTTGTTCAAATCAGGTCCCTGAGTTAGTATTTGGGCTCTTTATTGGAGCCCAAAGTTTAACTTTTGGTGCAATTTGAGGAAATTTAAAATTTTTTTTCTTCGTCAGATCGACCACTCAGAATCCTTTCATGTTTGGGATACAACATCTATGGGGGGGGGGGGGGGGGGGGGGCAGATTAAAGTTTGTTCAAAACGAGTTGCTGGGTTTATATTTGTGGGCTCTGAATTTTAACTTAGTGCAATATGAGAAAATTTCTTTAAAAATCTTTTCTTCAGATCCACCAGACAGAATCCTTTAACATTTGGGATGCATTACCTCTAGGAGGGATCAGATACAAGTTTGTTCAAATTGGGTCCCTAGGTTGAAAATTTTGAGTCTGGTTCAGACTTAGAATTTTTTAACCCAAATTAAAGAAAAAAAATTTGTTTTGGATTTTTTATGTGTTTTGTTCAATTTTGAGATGAAAAAACCCTAAAATTTTTGGCCTGAAAATTTTGGGGCTGGTTCCGACTCCAAAATTTTGGACCAAAATTCAGAATTTAAAAAAAAAATTTGATGCGTTTTTTGTTCAATTTTGAGACGGAAAAAAAAATTTTTTAGCCTGAAAATTTTGGGTGTGTTTCAGACCTGGGAATTTTGGATGAAAATTTTGGGGAAAAAATGTGTTTTTTTATTGCCTGAAAATTTTGGGTCCTGTTCCAACTTGTTTTTAAAATCTTCTTCTTCAGACCATGTAGTCAGAATGCTTTCATATGTGGTATACAACATCTCTAGGAGGGTTAGATTCAAGTTTGTTCAATCCTAGTTCATGGGTTGATATTTGGGCTCCCTATGGGAGCTGAAATTTTAACTTAGTACAATATAAGAAAATTTCTTTCGAAATCTTCTTCAGCTTCACCAGTCTGAATCCTTTCATATTTGGTATACAACATCTCTAGGAGGGTTAGATACAAGTTTGAACAATCCAAGTCCATGGGTTGATATTTGAGCTCCCTATTGGAGCCGAAATTTTAACTTGGTACAATATAAGAAAATTTCTTTAAAAATCTTCTTCAGATCCACCAGTCAGAATCCTTTCTACAACATCTCTTGGAGGGTAAGACTCAAGTTTGTTCAAACCTGGTCCCAGGGTTAGTAATTTGGGCTACCTATGGGAGCCTGAATTTTAAGTGCAATATGAGGGAATTTCGTTTAAAGTTTTTTTCTTCAGATCCACCAATCAGAATCCTTTCATATTTGGTATACAACATCTCTAGGTGGGTCAGATTCAAGTTTGTTCAAATGGGGACCCTTGGTTAATATGTTGGCTCCCTATTTGAGCCCAAAGTTTAACTTTGTTCAATGTGAGGTGATTCCTTTAAAAACCTTCTTCATATCCACCAGTCAGAATTCTTTCCTAATTGATATATGACATCTCAAGGGGGATCAGATTCAAGTTTCTTCAATTTGAGTCCATGGCTTAATATTTAAGCTCTATGGGCAGGTGTGGGGTAGAGGGAGGCATGTTACGTTCAGGTTTGTTCAAATCCATTCCTTAGTGTTTTTCTATAAAATTTGCCTCTCATGACTTCATTCCTTTGCAGTGTTGATGAACCATGTCTAACTGAAAGTGCCCCAAATACTTCTTGGAACCAGTTTGGCAGGTGAGCGATTAAGGCTTCTTGGGGCCTCTTGCTATGTTTTAGGAGTTAGTTTCTTTGTATTTGAAATTAGGCTTTTACCACATACTAGGTTAAAGTAATTCTTGCATGCTCAACACAACTTAATGATTACATTTACATCAGTGATTTCTTTTATGGGTTTTAAGAAATATTCAACCCTTTATTTGCAGTCAATTTTACTTAGTATTCCTAACTTAAAGTTTTGGATTAAAGTTTTGCTTTTAAAGGCTGTATCTTTAATTCTTCAAACACTGGCTCACAACAGCTCTACTTTTCAATTGGGACAAGATCTACTGAACCTGAAAAAAGTGGTTTTAAATAATATTGGCATTAATTTAACCCTTTTCAAAACTGTTTTCAAACTTAGTTTCCATAAATTTGAAATTAGGCTTCTACCACATATTTTGTTAGTTTTTATCCCCTCACAAGGGAGTGATATAGCGTAGAACTCCATCCGTTTGTCCTTTTGTCTGTCCATCCAAACTTTGTTTATGGCACATCTTAAACAATAGTTAACAGATTGCAATTCTTTTTGGTACATGTCTCTATAGCAACAATGTCTATATCAAGTAACCAAATATCAATATTTTTTTTTTTGTATATAACTCTTTGGGAACAATGTCCCCTTTCTCCCCCTCCCCGGTGCCAATTAGGCATTTTTTGTCTTCTTTGCCCCAAAATGCATTTTGAAGGATTTAGAGTGACTTCGAACAGAAAAAAAAATACTCCCATAACTCCCCCTCCTCCAGCCCACAGGTGTCCAGTTAGGCAATCTTTTTATGTTTGATCTGAAATGCATTTTGAATGATTTAGAGTGTGTACATGAGTAAAAAAAGTTTTTACTCCTATGAAAAAAGCAGAACATTTTTCTTGTCACTTTTTACCAAATTATTTTTCAGTAGTATTATAATGTAAGATTTTAAAATTATTTTTTACTGTTTAAGGTCACATACTTATGCACAATGGCTAATCATGACCGTGACAGTTTTACAGGTGGAGGAAGCCAGAGTACCGAAGAGAACCACCGAGCAACGACGAGCAGCTATCAGCTCTCCAACATCGTAACTCTGAACTCTGCACCGTGGCACAAGCAGGGTTAGATTGGTTGAAGACATGTGCACCATCGACGTGCAGTATGCCTTATTACACAGCATCATCGTGCCCCATGTAGGCAATCCAGGAAGATTTTAAAAAGAGAATGTTTTATGTCCTGTATCTTTAACCCTTTACCTGACACAAGTTGAAGCCAACAGTACAAATTATTTTCTACACCCCTTAATTCTTATTTGATCATTACAAAATTTTATATGCAGGTTTGAGGCCATGTCAAGATGAGAATATCCCCTTTTGGTTGCGATTGTCAACCATGATGGCTGCCCGAGCCCAAAACTCGAAAACCTTTAGCACAGTCTACAGGTCATTGTATTTATGAAGGGATTTCATTGTAACTTAGAAGGATGACTCTGTATAATTTCTAGTTGAGAATGTCCCCTTTTGGTCATGATCTGTCAGCCATGATGGCTGCCCAAGCCTGAAACCCAAAAACTTTTAGCACAGTCTATAGGTTGTATTTAATATGGACCCAAAACCTGAAAACCTTTAGCACAGACTACAGCTTGTATTTATGAAGAGATTTCATTGTTACTTGGTAGGATGACTAGACAATGTCTAGACGAGAACGTCCCCATTTGGACGTGATCAATCAACAGTGATGGCTGCCCGAGCCCAAATCCCGAAAGCCCTTAGCACAGACTGCAGGTCATATTTATTTATGAATATTTATGAACAGATTTCATTGTAACTTGGTAGGATGACTCCAGATAATGTCTAAATGAGAACGTCCCCATTTCATCATAATCGTTCAACATTGATGGCTGCCCGAGCCCAAAACCCAAAAACATTTAGCACAGACTACAGGTCTTATTTATGAAGGGATTTCATTGTAACTTGGGGTAGGATCACTCCAGATAATGTCTAGATGAGAATGTCCCCATTTGGTCATGATTGTTCAACCGTGATGGCTGCCTGAGCCCAAAGCCCCAAATGTTTGGCACAGCTAGGGATTTTATTGTAACTTGGTCGGCTGACTCAGTATAATATCTAGATGAGGACATCACAAAAACATAGCTTAGGGCCCCTCATTGGAATGAGCTCAATGAGGGGTCATAAGCTATGTTTTTGACAAAAATTTTTTTGAAAAATTAGTACTTCAAGAATTTTATTTGCAAAGTCGTCTGCTTTTCATGTTAGGTAAAGGATTAAATTATGAGAGTTGAACTCTGACATTAGTTTTTGTAGAGAATTTTCCAAGAAATAATGCTGGGGCAATAGTGTGATCAGTTGGTTTGGGTTTTAGTGATCTATAGTATTTTCAAACTAATCTTTCTCAGTGGCTATGCCATTAGAGCAGGGCGGTTTAGATTTTTCTGTTTCGGTTTCGATGTAGTTCGATTGGGGGAAAAACCTCGGTTTTGGTTTGATTTTTTTTATGTTTTAACCCTTTACCCAATGTAACTGCCAAAACCGGTCAGTGCTATTCACAAAATTACTATCCAATTTTCATTATTTTTTCATTTTTTGTATCAAAAACATAGCTTATGACTACTCATTGGAATGAGCTCGTTCCAATGGGGTGTCATAAGCTATGTTTTTGATGCAAAAAATGAAAAAAAGTAGATATTCTGGAATGTTATTTGCAAGTGTCGTCTGTTTTTTGTGTTAGGTAAAGGGTTAAGAGTTAAAAGTACATAACACTTCAAGCTCCTTAACCCTTTACCTAACATGAAAAGCAGACAACACCTGCAATCAAAATTCTTGAATAACTAATGTTTTTCATCTTTTTGTCTCAAAAACATAGGTTATGACCCCCTCATTGGAATGAGCTTGACACACACGTTCCAACAAAGAGGGGTCATAATCTATATTTTTGAGACAAAAAATGAAAATATAATGAAAATTATTTGGCGATTATTTAAAATAACGCTGACCGGTTTTGAACTTTACGTTGGGTAAAGGGTTAACTTGGATAAAAATCAGCAATAGTTTGTACAACACCACTCGAAACAAAAAGTCAAGTCTCTTAGTATCTTCATTGGGTTCAGCCTACTTTTCCTTTGGTCATTCTTAGGGCTTCTAGGGGACCAGTGGCGTAGCCTATTAAGTCTGAAAAAACACATATTAGGAAACAAATTAATAAAGTGTATTTTAGGCCTAAAAAAATAAAAAATCTGTTTCTCAGGCCCTCCCGCATGATCCTTTTGGCTGCCGCATGCTCTCTTTTTATAACCAATTTAAACTTAAAAAATATTAAAATTAAATGGTTTATGTCTGATATTTTACCCAAGTTGAAAACAATTGGTGAATTCGTCCCTTGAGTGCAAGAAGGCTTTGCAATGCTTTAGCATTGCAAAGCCTTCTTGCACTCAAGGGATGAAATACACCACCACCCATGCTATTCTGTAGATTATGACTGCAACCAAGGTGTTTCAGTAAAAAAAGTTAAACAAACCCACAACAACAATGTGAATACCACAACTTTCCGTCTCTACCCCTTCCCCACCCCCAGGTGGCTACACCACTGCTACAACCAGTAGCAGTCCTTTCTATAGGGGTAGGACTCAAGTCCAACTTGGCTCCAAAGGATATAATATAATTTTTTGTTTGGTATGGCTGGTGCGTCCAACTTGCTTCATACCAGTGCACTGTGGAATATCTGCTACAAATTTTTATGCCCTCGCGACAAATAGTCGGGGAGGCATATTGACATTGTTTTACCCCTGTCCATCTGTCCATCCAGGCTTAGTAGAGGTACATTGTGTGGTTTACACTTTAGGGTCAGTGGTAGTTGTGGGGTTGGGTTAGTACAGTGGCCACTTGTGGAGTTATTTTTTGCACTGTGGGGGTAATTTTTTGACCTTGTAGGGTTAGGGTTTAACATGAGAAAAACGCCACAAGTAAGAACATGTAAGAATGTCCATCCATCCATCCATTTGTCCATCCATTTGTCCATCCACATCTAGGGTACATTGTTTGTCCGGCTAACTCCTCTTACAGTTTTCAAGCTAGGACCTTTTTATTTCACAGGATGTTTGTACATGTACCAGAGGTGTACTTATTGTCAGAATTTTGCTTCAATATTTCCCCAAAATAGAGGTTGTTGAACTCGAACATGTGGGGGGCATCATATGTGTCTTACAGACACAGCACATGTATGAGTAACAAATCACTGTTTGCTCTCTAACCTCCTGATATCATGGCCATACCAAAACTCCGAACCAAACAAATCATTGAATATCGTAATTTTTGAAACATGTAGTAGCATTTTACCATCAGACCTCAGGCTGTAGTGACACACATTCTTGGTAATGATGAGTCCTTCTAATTAGCCTGGTGACATATTATTTTGTGCCTTGAAAATTAATAATAAAGTTTTGAAAATATTTCTGTACTTTACTGGCAGCCAGTGCAGATCCTTCCAAACAGGAGTGATATGTTGAGATCATAATACTTTACATACCACTTGGGCAACTGTCAGGCTTATGCATTTAATACTTTCTGCAGGTGAGATTACTGGTAGTGTGGAAGGTTGAACAGTAAAGCATTACAATAATCATAATGTGAACTTACAAAGGCATGAAATAGAATTTTTGTGAAGTCTGTTGTAAAGAATTGTCTTATCTGTTTAATTTTGTATAGACCTTTGAAGTCTTGTTGCACATATTTGTAACATGTTTGTCCATAGACAAGTTTGAGTCAAAGAAGGCATCAAGATTATGTATACTGTCACTTGTCCTTCCTTTATTGAGTTGATATCAATTTTAGGAGTTGCTGAGGTGAACCAATTACAGTGGAGCCTACTTAATTGGATATCTCATAACTGAATAACCCTGTTAATTGAATATAATTTTCCAACACAAAACCATTTACCATACCTCCAATACAAAATTGACCTGTTAATTGAATATAGGTTATTGAGTAAACTCCTGTTAATTGAATAAAAAATCTTGCCAGTTTTCCTTTGTTTATAGACCCATTTGGCCTCATTACATCCAATACAGGCATTTAATATATTATATCTTGTTTTACAGAGCTCACAGAGCTCTATCAAACAAGATATAATAGAATAAATGCTAAGTTTATCTCTAGAATACAGGAAAGTGACACAATCCCTGTTAATTGAATATTCCTGTTAACTGAATAAGTTTCAATGACAAAGTGGGCATTCAATTAACCCTTTACCCAACGAATCGGCCGCATCTGCCCGCGTAATATGCAAATTCAGCAGTTGAAAAAAGATTATTTTTCAAAACATTTCGAGCTCGACAAGCTCGTTCCAACGAGGGGTCACATGATATGGTTTTGTTGAAATTTTTTGAAAAATTTGAACAAATGATATTTAAAATAATAAATTTTGATATCGTCTGCGTCGGGTAAAGGGTTAACAGGGTTCCACTGTATTAAGAATTCAACAGTTATTAGTAATGAACATATTTTACTTCACAACAATACTACTTTCAAGAAGTTGGATGGTTGTACATATTATTTTTAGTGTTTAACTCTTTGCTTGCTGCTGGCGGATATTCCTGCCCAGACCAGGATTTATCTTGGCACTGAAATAAGTATCATAAGTATATAGAGGATATTCACGAAAATTTGATGAATACCGAAAATATCTCGTGAGTGGCTACAAAGAAATACGAGGATCTTCACGAGCGACTGCGTCGCTCGTGAAGATCCTCATATTTCTTTGTAGCCACGAACGAGATATTTTCGGTATTCATCAAATTTTCGTGAATTTTCTTTTTATTTAATGCTCTACGACTACAAACTCTCCAATTTGTGGCCTTTATTTGCCATTAAGGCGCAAAATTTATGTGCCGAACCGGCGTCCATACAAAAATTACAACAACCAAACTCCAACCATTGGAATGTGTGAATATCCGCACAAAAAGTAGTCCCGTCTTATTTCTCCCCTAACTTTACGATTTACCAAGGCTGGCGAATTGAAATAATCGCAATGTGTTTCGAAGAAATAGAACAATAACAAAAAACACCACTTTCTTATTTTCAATAACAAGACACGTCATTTTATTTTTTTTGAACTCAATGCACTGAAGACGTGTGAAGTTGAACTGAAGAAATTTGAAAGTGATTTCGGCTTTTCGCTGGAAGGTGAATGAGAAAGTCAAACTTTGAAACCGCTGATTTAATGAATTGATTTA
Organism: Pictodentalium vernedei; assembly: GCA_031216915.1. Lineage (NCBI taxonomy): Eukaryota > Metazoa > Mollusca > Scaphopoda > Dentaliida > Dentaliidae > Pictodentalium > Pictodentalium vernedei. The sequence continues at coordinate 66,618,899 of CM062291.1, read as the reverse complement.
GTCACTGTCACTATCAATTATTCGAATTCGTTTGTATTTGGGACTCTGGAATTCATTACTGATGTGCTGACTCGTTTAAAGTACATGTGATTCGTCATCCGAACCTACGATGAAATATCGATTTTTAAATATCATTTTGATATTTCGTTTTGCCGACCGACAGGGGAATATGACTTAATTTTTCAGTGTGAATTGATGCCTGAGCATTAAATAAAATAAGTATAATAATATAATAAGTATAATTTGGGCTCATTTTATCAAATTTTGCATCTGTAAATTGTATGTAGTTTTTCACAAATGATCTCTGGAGTTAAATTTAGATGAATTTTTCATCAAATCTTGTCATTACTCCTCTACAGCAGCCATGACTAGATTTGATAAAAGTATTTAGAAAATACTCAGTGCATTAACCCTTTCAGACTTTAATTATCCTGACGTTCAAACGTCACTGGGAGTTCAGTTTCCTCAACATTTTTTCAAAATGCGAGTCAAACGTCGGAAAGTACAAATAAGAAGATATTTTTCACATTAGTGATTATCTGGTTGAAGAGTAGATTATTTTAGGAGGTCTGAATTTGTTATTTAAAAACTTCTTTTATTACAAATTATTTGAGAGTGCCCACAGGCACTCTCAAATAATTTGTAATAAAACAAATTTATATAAACAAAATATTATTTGTGTTTGACTGAATATGAAATATAAGCAAGGAAAGTGTTAGCTTTTGCTCTGGTATCCATGTTTTTTGAAAGTCCTGATAGTGGCTTCCAGCACTCAGCTAGTTAAGAAGTCTTGACAGCAGGATTATTATATTAGTATTTTAAGCTGCGATAACATTTGGTTCAACGGTTGTGTCACCACTGAGCACTATTCGGAAGAAAATATGAATTGAGGTTAAAACTTCAAAAATTGAAAAATAATAACAACACAAATGACCACAAAGTATCAACGCACTGTTTGATTTTGTATGCAAAAAGACGTACAAAAGTATCAAAGGATTAAGAGTTAAATCAGTTTTGTAAACTCCAAAATTTTTTTCAGCGAAACTTTTTACTGAAAATTGACACTATTTTAACCCTTTACCTAACATGAAAATCAGACAACATTTCAAACAAAATTCTTGAATAACTAGTTTTTTCATTTTTTGTATCAAAAACATAGGTTATGACTCCCTCATCGAGCTTGTTCCAAAGAGGGGTCATAACCTATGTTTTTGAGACAAAAGCTGAAAATTAATTGGTTATTTTTGAGAATAGAGCTGGCCGGTTTTGACCATTATGATGGGTTCTTGTTCTTAATTTTTCAAAATTTTTTTTTTTTTTCAGGTTTGCCCTGCTCAGCTGGACAAAAAGTTGGTGATGATCCAGTACCGGTTTCAAACCCGCCAACAACTCAGTATTTGCCGCCAGGTGCTCTTCCCACACCAGGTAAATATACAAGGCTAAGGAAAAGCATTTCAAACCATTTATTCAGCAGATAAGTAATGACATGAAACTTTGAACCAAAATTTCTATCACCAGATGATGTACAGCCACTTCAAAACAAGCTGTCTTTTTGCTCTGTGGTAACTCTTAACTGAGCTAAGCAGGGCTATTCTAGTATTAGTAATAGTATCGTATCATTACATCTTTCTCCTATTTTTAGCTCACCTGAGCGAAGCTCAGCGGGAGCTTTACTGATTGTGATCCGTCCGTCGTCTGTTGTCCATCCGGCGTTAACTTTACATTATCGACTTCTCCTCCTTAACCACTAGCCCAATTTTATTCAAATGTTGGCTAAATGTTTATTACCTAATGCCAATTCAGATTGTTCAAATGAAGTTGCCCCTCCTCCTGGGTGGTGCCACGCCCCCAAGGGGCACCAAAATCTTTGTAAATCTTCTTCTCATGAACCAGCTGTAGCAGAGACTTGATATTTGGTGTGCAGCTTCCTTTTGAGGTGTAGACTCAGATTTGTTCAAGAGAAGTTTGTGGGGCTATACTTGGCGTCGTTATGGGAGGGGCAAAATTTTTTGCCCCGCCCAAAATTTCTATTTTCCAAACCGAGAGGCTGATTTGAACCAAATTTTATGTGAGGGCTTATTGGGTCATGAGTACTTGATTTATGCAAAAAAAAAATTTCCCGCAGCCCCGTGGGAACCGCAGGAGCTAAAAATAGAAAAAATTTAAAATGCCCATATCTCCAAAACTGCACGGCACCGAGAATTTTTATTTGGTGTGCAGCTTCCTTAGGACCAACAGAAAGGATTGGTAAAAAAAAATTGCCATCGGTTTTATCATAGGGCACAGTTTCGGGACTTTGAAAAAGTGCTGAGTCAGCACTTTTTAACACTGTAGGCAATGGGAAAAACATTAAAAAATCTTCTTCTCCAGGCAGAATCTTTTGATATTTGGTATGCAACATTGTAGGGTGGATCTGATTCAAGTTTGTTCAAATCTGCCCCCTGGGTTCATATTTGGGCTCAGTATAGGAGCCCGATTTCAAACTTAGTGCATTTCAGACAAATTTTTTAAAAAATCTTCTTCTCCAGATCCAGAAGGCAGAATCTTTTGATATTTGGTATGCAACATTGTGGGGTGGATCTGATTCAAGTTTGTTCAAATCATTTCAGGCAAATTTCTTTGAAAATCTTCTTCTCAAGATCCAGCAGGCAGAATCTTTTGATATTGGGTATGCAACATTGTGGGGTGGATCTGATTCAAGTTTGTTCAAATCGGCTCCCTGGGTTTATATTTGGGCTCAGTATAGGAGCCCAAATTTGAACTTAGTGCTTTTCAGGCAAATTTCTTAAAAAATCTTCTTCTCCAGATCCAGCAGGCAGAATCTTTTGATATTTGATATGCAACATTGTGGGGTGGATCTGATTCTATTTTGTTCAAATCAGCTCCCTAGATTCATATTTGGGCTCACTATAGAAGCTCGAATTCGAACTTAGTGCATTTCAGGCAAATTTCTTCAAAAATCTTCTTCTCCAGATCCTGCAGGCAGAATCTTTTGATATTTGGTATGCAACATTGTGGGGTGGATCTGATTCCAATTTGTTCAAATCGGCCACCTGGATTCATATTTGGGCTCACTATAGAAGCCCAAATTCAAACTTAGTGCATTTCAGGCAAATTTCTTCAAAAATCTTCTCCAGATTCAGCAGGCAGAATCTTTTGATATTTGGTATGCAACATTGTGGGGTGGATCTGATTCAAGTTTGTTCAAATCGGCCCCCTGGGTTTATATTTGGGCTCAGTATAGGAGCCCAAATTTGAACTTAGTGCATTTCAGGCAAATTTCTTTGAAAATCTTCTTCTCAAGATCCAGCAGGCAGAATCTTGTGATATTTGGTATGCAGCATCCTTGGGGGGAGAGATGCAAGTTTGTTCAAGCCATGTCCCTAGGTCCATATTTGGGCTCACTGTGGGAGCTTGAATTGTAACTTTGTTCGAAATGAGGAATTTTCTTAAAAAATCTTCTTCAGATCCAGCATTCGGAATGGTTTGATATGTGGTGAGTAGCATCCTTGGGGGGGGGGGGGGGGGGGGGGAGGGGGGATTCAAGTGTGTTAAAGCCAAGTCCATGGGTCTATATTTGGGCTCCCTGTGGGAGCCCAAATTATAACGTCAATATGAGGAATTTTTCTTTAAAAATCTTCTTCTTCAGATTCAGCAGTTGGAATGTTTTGATATTTGGCATGGAGCAACCTTAGGGGGGTGAGATTCAAGTTTGTTCAAGCCAAGTCCCTTGGTTCATATTTGGGCTCACTATGGGAGCCTGAATGACAACTTAGTTCAAAATGAGGAATTTTCTTTAAAAATCTTCAGATCCAGCAGATGAATGCTTTTGATATTTTTTATGCAGCATCCTTAGGGGGGTAAGATTCAAGTTTGTTCAAGCCATGTCCCTAGGTCCATATTTGGGCTGATTGTGGGAGCTCGAATTGTAACTTTGTTCAAAATGAGGAATTTTCTTTAAAAATCTTCTTCTTCAGATCCAGCAGTCGGAATGTTTTGATAATTGGTGTGCAGAATCCTTAGGGGTGTGAGATTCAGATTTGTTAAAGCCAAGTCCCTGGGTTAATATATGGGCTCCCTGTGGGAGCCCGAATTATGACTTAGTTCAATATGAGGAATATTCTTTAAAAATCCTTTTTTAGATCCACTGGTCAGAATATTTGGATATTTGGTTTCAGCTTTTATTAGGAGGAACAGATGCAACTTGTGGAAATCAATTCTCTGGGTTGATATTTAGGCTACCATGTCAGGTGAGCGCCCTCAGGCCCCCTGGGGCCTCTTGTTAAACTTCTTCCTAGTTTAGCAAAACTGAACCATATTTAAAATGAGATAGGAAATATCAGATTGCTATATTGTGTGCACATCTTTTCAGTGCTTTAGATATGCCCATAGAAAGTTTTATTTATTTATAGAGCTGAAATGGTTAAGGGGTTTTCTTGATCGATTATTCACATGGATTAACCTTGGTTAACCCTTTACCCAACGCAGACGATATCAAAATTTATTGTTTTAAACATAATTTTTTCAAATTTTTCCAAAAATTTCAACAAAACCATATCATGTGACCCCTCCCTTGTTGGAACGAGCTCGACGAGCTCGTTCCAACGAGGGCTCACATGATATGGTTTTGTTGAAATTTTTTGAAAAATAATATTTTTTTAACTGTTGAATTTGCAAATTACGCGGGATGATTCGTTGGGTAAAGGGTTAACCGATTAATCACTTGTCCAAATAGATATTTGAATAATTGCCATGCCTTTGATGATTTATAGCATGAACCCTTTACCCATTGCAACAAACAAAACCGACTAGGCCTATATACAAAAATGTCCATTCAAAATTATTATGTTTTCAGTTTTTGTCTCAAAAACATAGCTTATGACCTCTCATTGGAATGAGCTCATGTTTTTGAGACAAAAATTGAAAATGTTTAGTAATTCATGATTTTATTTTGTAAGTATCGTTTTCTACCTGCAGTGGGTAAAGGGTTAAGAATGACCATTTCCAACTACTGATACAGTATGATGATCATGCAAGTAAACAAGTATGTCAGCAAGTAACTTGCATGCTTTACTCTGTCTCATATAACTGATGTAAGTCAGTGTGACAATGTTTGCCTGTTTTGGAGCAAGTTTATTCCTCTGTTCACCCATATAATACTTTTCAAAGTGTGATTTACTGCGATTTCTGGGTTTGATTATAAATGATAACTTCACAAGTGAAGTATGCAATCAGCAATTGTGTCATGTATCTGTGTGTGTAAACGAAGACACTTTGCCGTGGATGTAATGGGGACTCCATTGTTTTTTTTGTTTTTTTTTTAACCCTTTACCTAATATGAAAAGCAGACGACACTTGAAAAAAAATTCTTGAATATCTATTATTTTCATTTTTTGTCTCAAAAACATAGGTTATGACCTATTGTCAAGCTCGTTCCAATGAGGTGTCATAACCTATGTTCTAAAGACAAAAAATGAAAAAAATGAAAATAAAAATTGGCAATTTCTGTGAATAGCACTGGCCATTATGTTAGGTAAAAGGTTAAATAATATAATTATTGTTAATAATGAAAAGTAATAAACAGAGTAATCACTTGACTGGATTGGTTATGTGAAATAATTCATTCGAGGTGAGGGACTATATTGTAAAACACTCATGCGCATTCATGCACTCGTGTTTGTACAACATCCCTCACCTCTCTTGAATTATTTCACATAGTCAGTCGTGACAAGCGATTACTCTCTATTTAATCTATACTCGCCCAAAAAAGAAAGTGTGCATTGCAGAAATTGATCAAACTCCAAAAAAATAATTTCGTAGGTGTAAAGAGTGTTAACCTGTTCATGAATAAGTTATATTGAACACAAAAACAGCTTTCCCCGTTAAAATTGCATTAACATTAAATGACGTGCTGCACGTTTGTGAAAAGGCATGTTTTGCACGTGGAGAGTCTGAAAATTCATGCAGCAGTGTGAATCCTTGTGTATTTAAACACTAAAGTAAGGCCTTCCTATCGTTCACATTCAAACTTGCGCTGCTGTTAAAACGACTCCACATTAGCATGCCAAGATTGACAATGAATCAACGTCACCTTGCCCTGGGTATGATTAGAGCTGGCAGAACACACAAAGAGGTTGCCCAGCATTTGAACTGCCACCGTAACACTGTAGACAGGCTAGTCCATCGACATGCACAACATGATGACGTTCGAGACCGACCCTGCACCGGGAGACACCGAGTTACCATCCCTGCACAAGATCGGTATATCCGTGTCGTCCATCTCCGGAACCGGCAACAAACGGCAACGACGACAGCCAGGAACATCCCTAACCTGAGACGGATACATCCTCAAACAGTAATCAACCGGCTGAGAGAATACGGCTTATGTCCTCGAAGACCTGCAATTCGTCCGATTTTGACGTTACGTCATCGTCGTGCTCGACTGCAGTGGTGTAGACAACATCTCAGGCATCCCTTACACTGGTGGCGACGTGTTTTATTCACAGATGAATGTCGTTTCCATCTTTCATCATCAGATGGCCGCCAGAGAGTGTACAGACGTCGAAACGAACGCTACGCAGATCCATGTGTCGTGGAGCGAAACCGTTATGGGGAGGGTCTCTCATGGTGTGGGGTGGCATCACTGCCCGTAACAGAACTGAGCTGGTCATTATTGATGGCAATCTCAATGCAGCCAGATATCGTGAAGTGCTCACACCTGTTGTTGTCCCATTTCTGCAACGTCACGGCCCCGGCATCATTCTACAGCAGGACAACGCCCGACCCCACACAGCTCGTGTTGTTCAACAGTATCTGCAGCAACAACAAGTAGATGTTCTTCCCTGGCCCGCAAATTCGCCCGATATCTTACCCATTGAGCACGTATGGGATGAAATGAAACGTCAGCTACACCGGCTTCCCCATGCACTGTCAATGCTTGTGGAACTCCAAAGACAGCTTATCAGAATGTGGAACAACATCCCACAACACTTCCATGCTAACTTGTTCGCTTCCATGAGGCGTAGATGCACAGCAGTAGTCGATGCAGACGGAGGTCATACCAGATATTGAGTGTGTGACTTTTGTGTTTGACCCTTAGTGTCTTTGACTCTTCATGGCACCAAGAGTATTCGTCGTAGCGTAATGAAATTTCTCGTGTTGATCACAAATTGATTCATCTGTGATTGAATAAAATTTCCATGAATGAAAATGATATATATCTTTTTTTAGTGTTATTTTTTAGCATGCACACTTTCTTTTTTGGGAGAGTATATTTTATGTCAGATGAGGCTCCACGATTACTCTCTATGTATTTTAGCATAGTTCATATTTTGGGCACAGCTATTACTGCATTGAATTTTGTGGTACTTTAACCCTTATGAGGCAAGGACTGTGGTGATGCAACAGAATTTTCTTCAATCACTCTGTTTTTCTCTTGTTTAACTATAAATTAAACCAATAAAATCTTGTTTGACAGAGCTGACTGAGCTCTGTCAAGCAAGGTATATTTGTTAAATATCAAACTGCATGATGGGAAATTTTGCTGCTGAAAAGTTTGCCATTTTGACACCAGAGTGCAGAGGGTTAAAGGCACAGCAGTATACCATAAATACTTTTCATTTTTAGATGAACTTGACAAAGTCTAGATAAGCTATTGCTATCACACGTGCAGAAGTCTGTGAGTGTGTTAGTCTGAATCTGTTCACATTTTCCTTTAGCACAGGCTGTCTGATCATCACGAAATTTCATATTTTGGTTTGAGGTCATGTCTAGATGAGAATGTCCCTTTTTGGTCGTGATCGGTCAACCGTGATGACTGCACGAGTCCAAAACCTGAAAACCTTTAACAAAGACTACAGGTTATATTTAAGAAGGGATTTCATTGTAACTTGGTAGGATGTCTCTGTATAATATCTAGATGAGAATGTCCCCCTTTTGGTTATGATCTGTCAACCGTGCCAACTGCACAAGCCTGAAACCCAAAAACTTTTACTACAGTCTACAACAGGTCATATTTAATATGGAAGGATTTCATTGTAACTTGGTAGATGATTCCGTATGATATGTAGATGAGAACTTCCCCATTTGGTCGCGATCTGTCACCCGTGATGACAGCCCGAACCCAAAACCCCAAAACCTTTAGAACAGTCTACAGGTCATATTTATGGAGGGATTTCATTGTACCTTGGTAGGATGACTCCATATAATGTCTAGATGAGTACATCCCCTTTTGGTCATGATTGGGCTACAGGGGCCCAAAGCCTGAAAACCTTTAGCACAGACTACAGGTCATATTTATGAAGGGATTTCATTGTACCTTGGTAGGATGACTCCAGATAATGCCAACATGAGAACGTCCCCTTTTGGTTGCAATCATTTAACCATGACGGCTACACAAGCCTAAAACCCCCACAAAACTTTCATTGTAACTTGGTAGGATGTCTCTGTATGTCTATATGAGGACGTCCCCTTTTGGTTGCGATCAGTTAACAGTGATGGCTACACAGACCCGAATCCCGAAAACGTTTAGCACAGACTACAGGTCATATTTATGAAGGAATTTCATTGTAACTTGGTAGGATGACTCCAGATAATGCCTACATTAGAATGTCCCTTTTTGGTTGCAATCATTCAACCATGATGAGCCTAAAACCCCAAAAACTTTCATTGTAACTTGATAGGATGACTCCGTATAATGTCTATATGAGGACGTCCCTTTTTGGTTGCGATTAGTTAACAGTGATGGCTACACAGGCCTGAAGCCCTAAAACCTTTAGCACAGTCTACAGGCCATATTTATGAAGGGATTTCAATGTAACTTGATAGGATGACTTGTTTTGGAATAATTTCACTGCAACTTGGTAACTTTCGTTGACATACATTAACCGTGAGGGCCACATGCATTAACTGTGAGGGTCACATTAACCCACCCCTCATTCTTTAGAACAGTCTACACCTCATATTATTTTTATTGAAAATATAGCATACAAGGAACAGAAATTGACATATTCCCAATTATCACAATTCTTTTCTTATTTCATAATCCTTTCATAAACATTGAATATTATCCTTTTCATCAAACACAACACACAGACAAGTTAAGCTACAGTGTCATTGACACTTTCATTGGTTTTGACCCCAAACCGATTTTCCAAACTGATGGTATCTCAGTATACCGAAATTGCAGTTTTGAAAGTATCCCTGACATTAATTAAAAAATAAATGGTAAAAGGGTCAAACAAAAGAATTCTTCTGGCATGAGAGACCAGCACATTTATCCACCCGGCCACCACTGAGAGTGGTGGCCAAGTGGATAAGTGCGCTGGTCTCTCATGCCAGAGGTCTCGGGATCCATCCCCGGTCGGGGAAAGTTATCAATGTGTCCGAACACACTCTGTCAGCATCAATTATGGGGTTGATGCTGTCACAGCATACCATCCTATCGGGTGGGGACGTAAAATGGCTGTCCTCTGTGCGGAGGGAGACACTCCGTGAAGGTTAAAGATCCCTTCGTAGTATTTGAGAAGAGCTGGGCCACGAAGTTGCCGCTATGAAGGTCATCCCACACACCTATGCCATTGGGCTAAGGAGAGGCATTAATATAAGTTGCATAACTTGTTCGCCAATCCTTGTAAAACAAATAAGATTAAAACAAAAGAAAATTACCGGCACCCAACAAGAAGAGCCCATGGACTATGTATTCCTGAAGGCACTCACCACCAGTCATTTGATCTAACTAAAAAGCTGAGGAAAATACCCAGAGAGACAATCTCCAGCTGGTCAGTATACCAAAATTATCATTCAATATTGGTATTGGTATGTTGAGTAGAGATGGGCGGTATTGGAATTTTTAGTATGGTATCGGTTTGGTATTTGGTTCGGTATTTAGTGTCTAACTTGGGGGTTCTCATCAGATCACCGAAGTTAAGCAACATTGCACCCGGTTAGTCTTAGGATGGGTGAGCATCTGAGCTATCGATTCAGACTCCCTCGTTGTGTCCTTGGGCAAGACACTTAACCCTGATTGTCCACATGGGGACACGATGACGCCATGTACTAAGGCGTATTGCACGTCGATGGTGTGCATGTCTTCAACCAATCTAACCCTGCCTGTGTTGCAGTGCGGAGTTACAATGTTGGGGAGCTGGCAGTTGCTCACCGTTGCCCGGTGGTTCTCTCCTGGTACTCCGACTTCCTCCACCCGTAAAACTGTCACCGACATGATATGACCTTGGCTGTTAAAGTGTTGTTAAACCCTAATAAATAAAATAGTATCTGACCTGACTGAGATTTGCTGACAGTACGAAAGAGGAATTCACATAAGGAAAAACAGAATAAGTTCTACCAGAACGCAATAGATGACCAATGAGCTCAATCGTGGCATTCTTTTATGACCACAAATGATATCTGCAGTAATTTTGTGACTTGTTCTAAATGCATCTTAATGTTTGAAGACCTATTTCAGGCTTTTTTGATCTCAGAGCTTGTGCCCTGACCATGCCATCTTTAGGAGGTCCTACTGACAATACTCAAAAAACCTTGCAGTGGTTAAAGCAGCCAAGACTTGACTAGAAATCATGGCTAAACAATTGGGCATGTACAGATTGTAGTCTAGTGGGAATTCAGGACAGTTGCCCAGATCATTGAGGGTTAACAAAACTGAAAAGAAAATCATTCACGTCTTCCATGAAAATGAACCCTTTAACTGTTATCAAGCCTCAACAGGGAATTATAAATAGCGAATGTAGACAAATTTGAAAATTTAATCGGTTTCGGTATTCAGCGATTGGTTTGGTTTGTTTTTTCGGTATCCCTATGATATCAGTATCGGTTCAGTTTTTCGGTTTATTGTCCATCTGTTGTGTTTACACTGAATACTGTAGTCAGTCTGATCCCTAAAAATATTGATACCAAAACTGAATTTGAAATTTCAATACCGCCTTGCTCTAATTTAAAAATATAACGTGTTTTTGTTAACTTAATTCTAGAGGCAGGGTTTACCACATGCTTATGTTTGTCAGCTCTGAAGGTATGTGTGTGTGTGTTACTTTAACCCTTTACACAAAGCACACAATATTAAAATTTGTTATTTTGGGCCCCACAAAGTAGATCTTCTGTTTCTCAGGCAATTTTTTGTAAAATTGCATGTGGGCGGGCAGTTTTTTATTTTATTTTTAAATCAACTTGACAAAGTCAAGCTGAGCTATTGCCATCATTTCTCGTCAGTCGGCGTACGTAGTACGTACGTCCACAGTTTCCTTTGGCATACCTCACAGGTTGCATTTAGGATCAGATTGCTTTGAAACTTGGTATGCTTGTTTGGGGTGACCTCTAGATGGGAGCTATCGATTTTCTTCCATTTTCATCAAAAAATGTTTCCGCGGCCAACGTTCTTAGAACTTAGTTTAGTTAGACCTCAATATTTCCCTTTGGCACACCCTACAGGGCACATGTATGATCAGATTGCTTTGAAACATGGCATGCTTGTTTGGGGTGACCTCTAGGTGGAAGCTATCGATTTTCTTCCATTTCCGTTGAAAAATGTTGCCACGGCCAACGTTCTTAGAACTTAGTTTAGTCAGACCTCAATATTTCCCTTTGGCACACCCTACAGGGCACATTTATGATCGGAATGCTTTGAAACCTGGCATGCTTGTTTGGGGTGACCTCTAGATGGGAGCTATCGATTTTCTTCCATTTCCATCAAAAATTGTTGCCATGGCCAACGTTCTTAGAACTTAGTTTAGTCAGACCTCAATATTTCCCTTTGGCACACCCTACAGGGCACATTTATGATTGAAATGCTTTGAAACCTGGCCTGCTTGTTTGGGGAGACCTCTCGATCGGAGCTTTGAATTTTCTTCCATTTCCGTCAAAAAATGTTGCCACGGCCAATGTTCTTAGAACTTATTTTAGTCAGACCTCAATATTTCTCTTTGGCACACCCTACAGGGCACATTTATGATCGGATTGCTTTGAAACCTGGCGTGCTTGTTTGGGGAGACCTCTCGGTCGGAGCTTTGAATTTTCTTCCATTTCCGTCAAAAAATGTTGCCACGGCCAACGTTCTTAGAACTTAGTTTAGTCAGACCTCAATATTTCCCTTTGGCACACCCTACAGGGCACAATTATGATCGGATTGCTTTGAAACCTGGCATGCTTGTTTGGGGTGACCGCTAGATGGGAGCTATCGATTTTCTTCCATTTCCGTTCGTCAAAAAATGTTGCCACTGGCAATGATCTTTGAACTTAGTTTAGTCAGGCATCAATATATTCCTTTGGCATGCCCTACAGGTCACATTTATGAACAGATCGGTTTGAAACTTTGTATGCTTGTTTGGGGTTGCCTCTAGATGGGAGCTATTGATTTCTTTGATTTCCATCAAAAAATGTTGCCACTGGCAATGACCTTCGATGAACTTAGTAAAAACTTAGTGCAGTTAAACATCAATATTTCCCTTTGACACACCCTGCAGGGCACAGTTATCATTGAATCGCTTGCAAACTTGGTGTGTTTGTGTGGGATAACATCTATATGGGAGGTGTCGATTTTCTTCCATTTCTGTCAAAAATGTTGCCGCTGACCTTTGAACTTAGTTTAGTCAGACCTCAATATTTCCCTTTAACACACCCTTAAGGGCACATTTATGATCGGATCACTTTGAAACTTGGTATGTGTGACCTCTAGAAGTAAGCTATTGCTTTTTTTTATTTCCATAAAAAATTATTGTCGTTATCAACAGCCTTTGAACTTACTGCATATGTGCATCAACTTATCCCTTTTGCACTCTCTGCAGGGTACATTTATGAATTTCCACCCCCCCCCCCCCCCCCCCAAAAAAAAAAAAAAAAAACACAACAAAAAACATAGCCACAAGCAATGACCTTCTACTTAGTGCATTTGTGCATTAACATCTTCCTTTGGCATGCCTCAGAGGGCACATTCATTATCAGGTTGTTTTGAAACTTTGTGTGCTTATGCAGGGTGACAAAGATAGGAGCTATTGATTTTCTTTTCATTTCCATCAAAAACTGTTGCTGTTAGCAACAATCTTCGAATTTATTGCATATGTGCATCAACATTCTTGTTTGACATGGCCTACAGGGCATATTTATCATAGGATTGTTTTTGAACTTGGTGTGCTCATTATTCTAGACCTTTAGATAAGAGTTATTGATTAGCATTCATTTCTGTGAAAAAAGTGGCAATTTACAATAACCTCTGAACATGCTGCATTTGTGTATCAACATTCTGCCTTTAGCCAGTCTTACAGTTTACATTTAAAAATGCATGGATTACTCTGACGTTGTGCACACAATGCTGTTATGTTGAAATTTCATCAAATAACATTGGTACCAATGATCTTCAATTTTGCCATTTCATTTATTGCTTACCAAATTCAAGTTGTCAAGTTGAGCTACAGTGTCATTGACACTTTCATTTATTTTGTAATTATTTCTTTGCCATCAAAAGTTCATGTTCTTGGTTTCTTTTATCTTTTAGGTCACATAATCTTTTGAATTGCATGGGTGGTGGTGTATTGCAAAGCCTTGTTGCACTCAAGGGACAAAGTTATAAATTTTATTAACTTGGGTAAAATATCGGACATTAACCATTTAATTTTTATTTTTTCAAGTTTACATGGTTATATAAAGAGAGCCTGTGGCTGCCAAAAGGACCATGTGGGAGGGCTTGAAAAACAAATTTGTAATTTTTTTAGGCATTAATTACTTTTTATTTCAAATTTTTCATCAAATTTAAACAAAACCATATCCAGTGACCCCTTACTGAAATGAGCTCATTCCAATGATGAGTCACATGGTAGGATTTTATTGACATTTTCTGAAGAAATTTTTTATTTCAACTACTAAATAGATATGAATAAGATAGCCCTGCTTGAAGGCTGCTTCCAGCAGAATTTGAAGCACATCCACTGAATGTGATGGCTCTGAATTGTGATACCAGTATTTACTGTAGAGCACAAATATGGTCTTATATTTTTTTGTTGCTATTGATTATTGGGGCTTATCCACACTTTCAATAGCTATTATCACCTCGTGTCGGATAATTTTATGAGTGGAGGAGATAACCCCTTACCAAACATGAAAGGCAGACAACACTCAGGCTTTTAAATTCCCCAAAATTCAGGCTGTTAAAAGGTGTCCCCAATTTACAAAGATGTACCCAAATTATCTGTCAACTGGAGCTCAATTCTATTCTTCTGGAATACACAGTACATAGAGGATATATAGTTTTTTGAGTGGATACCGAAAAGTAACTCATGAATGACTGAGACAAATGTTTATTTTCTTTGAGCGCTTGTGCGAGCGACAATGACCATTTGTCTTGGTCACAGGTGAGATAATTTTAGGTATCCACTCAAAAAAACTAGATTTTCTTTTTATTAAACACTTTTTTATAAGAATCTGATAATTTCACTCATTTCAACCTTGAATTGATGCGTTAAAGTGAACTGCGCATTGAATCATTGAAAAGAGGAAGTGATTTGATTAATACTCGGAACAGATAGCATCTTGCAATCTGATTCAGCTGGCGGGTTTCTAGTCCAAACATGGCCTGAAAGTCTGTAATATAAGTTTTTGGTTTGGTACTTCTTTTAAAAGGAAGTACCAAACCAAATACTTATATTACAGACTTTCAGGCCATGTTTAGACTAACAGGTTTCATGCATCAATTCAAGGTGAATACGTGTTGAATTATTGCTGGAAATGATCGGTATCCACTCAAAAACACTAGATTTACTTTTCATTATACGTTTTTAGAACAAATTGATCATTTCCTTGAAGTGATGCTTTGAACGTATAATAAAATAGAGATCAAAGAGATTGAGTGTTTATCAATTATCTGAGTCAGTAACTGGGAGCACACCCTCCGCATCATCCCATTCAGTCCAGACTTGGACCCCAAGGATGGCATATAATTTTGGGTGTACTATGTCCTACAGACGTGGAGAACCCAAAAATTATATTATGGCCTTTGGGTCCAATTCACATTATAACCGTTGATTTACAAAGTGATGGCAGTGTGATATTATTATCCCAACTGGCCTTCATCAGTTCTTTTATTTTGGAGGTTTGAATGTTGAAGTAGTTTCAGTATCACATGTTTTACTTCATTTTGAGTGCCAGAGTGGGCCCAGAATAAGTTGTCTGATAGGTGTAATGTCTCTAAAATAAGGTGGCTCAATTGTCCCCAAATTAGACTGACCTAAATGCCTGCAACACTTGCAAGTAAAATTCTTTAATAATAAAGATTTTCCTCTTTTGCCTTAGAAACATAGCTTATGACCCCTCATTGGAACGAGCTGAATGAGCTTGTTGCAATAATGGGTCATAAGCTATGTTTTTGAAACAAATATGGAACAAAAAAATGAAAATTGAATGGTGATTTTTGTAAATAGTACTGGCTGGTTTTGGTTGTTACATTGGGTAAAGGGTTAACAGCAGTCGAAAGTACACACACCAATGATGTGCAGTATGCCTTAGTACTTAGCAAAGCTGTGTACCGCATGGACAATCAGGAATTAAGGGTCTTGCCTTGGGACACAATGCTGTTACTGCTGGTCAGGATCAAACAGTTGATCTTTCAGTTTCAAGTCCAATGCTCTAACCATTGAGCTACAATGCTCTTAAATATTTGCAGCAAGCACTCAGCCAGTTAAATATGGGCTTCTAGCTCTCATATACTATCAGTGATATACGATAACTCTGGGACACACGAAGTGATCTCAGCATCAGAACATTCTATCTGAAAGATGATTTTATAAGTCAGTCTTGTCTCTTTTTCTCTTGACAATACCATTATTGTGTGATCAGATGCAATGGAAATGCATTGTAGATAGTCTAAAAGGGCACTTCTAACATGTCAGAACTCCTAAACAGCTGTCGCAAATATAAACTAAATATGTTCTGTGCATGGACAGCAAACATAATTTCCCATTAACTTGACAGTAAATTAATAATCTTTGGCACCATTTACTGTTGCTGCACTTTAGCTACTTTATTTCTGAAAAGTTTTACCTGAACTGATAGTACAAAAGTGTACAAAATTTTGTCCTTGTAGATATGGGCGGAATTGGAATTTTGAATTTGATATGCATTTCTGTGTTTTTAAGGGGTATACCTCGGTATTTGTTCAGTATTCGGTATCAGTCCTGACTTAGATTTGCTGATACTCTCGGGTGCCTAATAATAGTATGGGGCAAAATAATAGTAAATGGTGGGAAATTTCTGAAAATTAATAATAGTACAGGGTCAATTAATAGTATAGGGTGGAAAATACCAAGATGTGAGCCAGCCGCTATGCTCAGAGATGTTTTTATAACACAGAAGTCTGATGCTCTTGAAGTAGTGAAGGGCTAAATTACTTTCGGTTATCATAATTTTCACATGGATTTGACTTGTTGCAATTTATGAGAGAGTGCCTACAGGCACTCTCCCATAAATTGCACCAAGGCAAAACCTTATAGACTAAATAATTCTGTTTCAGCGATGGTAAGAAGCACATCCACTGGGTACTAGGTCTTAAAGTTATGGTAACAGTACTTCAGAATAAAGCCCAGATATATGCTTCCAGGTCTCTACCCATTAACATTCCCATTGCATCCTGTGTTTGCTTGCACATGTACCTTACTAGTTTGTTTTGGTGAACTTCTTGAGATAAGCGACTGCTCTGCACATTCAATTGCTGGAAATTAGTAATCATACAGGGTCAAATAAGGATCATACAGGTGGGAATTTTGTTTGAAAAAGAATAATCATACATATATGATTATTAGGCTCTCAAGAGTAGTACTAAAGAGGAATCTACATCACGAAAAACTGAATAAGTTGTATCATTCTATCACAATGCTATAAATGACGCTTCAAATGAGATCAACAGTGGCATTCTTTTACGACCACAAATCATAAAGTAATTTTGTGACTTGTTCTAAATGTACCTTAATGTTCAAAGACTTATTTCAGGCTTTTGAGATCTCAGAGCCTGTGACCTGGCCATGCTATCTTCCGAAAGTCCTGCTGGCTATGGACAAAACACCTGGGATGTGATTTCTAGTCAGGCCTTGGCTGCCTTAACAGGTAGCTAAGACTTGACTAGAAATCACTGCTTAGCAGTTGGACATGTACAGGTTGTAGTGTAAGGTGAATTCAGGACAGTTGCCAAGTGCATTGAGGGTTAACAAAAAGGAAAAGAAAATAGATCACTTCTTTCATGAACATGAACCTTTCATCTATTATCAAGCCTCAACAGGGACTTATAAATAGCGAATGTAGGAAAATTTGAAAATTCAGATGGTACTGGTATTTAACCATTGGTTCGGTTCTCGGTTGGGTTTTTCGGTATCCCCATGATATGGGTGTCAGTTCATTTTTTTTTGTACATTGCCTTTCTCTACCTTTTAGTAGAGATGGACAATATACCATAAATACTGTTTGGAATCATATCGAACCAATAATGATTTACCATACCAACAGGGACATGGCTAGAGGTTTCTGATTGGGGGAGGGGGGTGGGGGGGTGTAAAGTAGTTGTTATGGTGTGGAAATATTAATGATATTGGTAACAGAAAGAAATCAGAATCAGCAACAATAACTATGAATTTAACTATTCTAAAATTTAATAAAAAAAAAATTAATATGAAAAAAAATGATACAAAGATCTTTTACACTAATTGGTTTACAGAAAATAAAAACAGCGGTACTTATCAATTATTGAATCAGTCCAAAGTATAGTTTGACAGAATCCAATAATCCAGTGGTGAAGAATCTTGTGAAGAAAGTTACCAGCTGGTAGTATTAAATTCAAGAATGTGTCTTCAGAAACAGTATCCCCTAGATTTGTAATAAAATTTTCACTTAAGAAATTTCAGCAGTCTCCAATAAAATATAATAAAATGCTCTGCAAAATTCAAATGGAGTAAAAATCCAAGAAGTATTTGCACCACAGGTAATTTCCAAATAATCCAGTAGAATCCTGGCTTTTCACAAAATAATATTATTCTGTTTCACAGAAAGTATAAATTCTCTTTTCCAAGACGTAACAAATTCTCTTCAAAATTCTCTTTTGGAATCAATCTTCCAAACTCACAAAGAAGCACTGCTTCTATAATAAATGCACTAGTCTGAAACAATAATAATCTCCAATGGAAACAAATGTGAAAGTAAGTTCTTCTGAAATGGCTTTCTAAAAATAAGTTTTTGAATTCTGTTGACAAACCTTAAAATAGTAAACAGATAGAATGTCCCAGAAGATGAAATGTCTACAAAGTTCTATCAGTTTCTAGGTGATTCTGTCATAATAAAAAAAAACAAGGTCCTTGACCTACTTAAACAATCAACAGCTATATGTACAATAGATTAGTGTAACGAAGATGTAAACAAAAGTCACTCAGTGCAAATGAGTCAGACCAGACAGAAAATGCAGAAAAAAATCCATCTCATATAACCACCAACTAAGGATACCGGTATATCAATCTCGATATAAGATGGGGGCTATATAACAGTAGTGAATTTCCAACTAGGGGGAGAGACCCTTAGTTGTAACTTCACTACCAACAAAATTTTTTAAAATTACGCCATGAAAGGGGGGATAAAATTGTTTCTAGTAACTGAAATGCCAACACATTTATGACAAAATTATCAGGTTGTTATTATTATTTGGTATTATTTTGGGAATAGAATATATTTATTTATTTATTGGTGTTTAAGGTCACATCCTTGTGCACAATGGCTAATCATGACTGACAGTTTTACGGGTAGAGGAAGCTGGAGTACCCGGAGAGAACCACTGAGCAACGACAAGCAGCTGCCAGCTCCCCAACATTGTAATTCCGCACTGCAGCACAGTCAGGGTTTGATTGGTTGAAGACATGTGCACCATCGACGTGCAGTACGCCTTAGTACACGGTGTCATCTTGCCCCCATGTGGACAATCGGTTTTAAGTGCCTTGCCCAAGGACACAACGCGGGAGTCTGAATCGATTGCTGAGACGGACACCCATCCAAGGACTAACCGGGCTTGACGTTGCTTAACTCCAGTGATCTGACGAGAACCGGTTACCACAATGCCACCGCGCTCCCTGGGAATTGAATATGTGCTAAACAAATGCTGAAGCGGAGAACTTTGAACAATTCACTAGGAAATCAGATCTTATGCAGGAATGATCAGTTTTCGATGTTTCATCATTTTGTAACTGTGAATGATGGAATTAACTCGGGATAACGATTTTACTTGATGCAATTTTTGCGAAGTGCATTTCGAGGATTTTTTTATAACGATAAGTAAACGTACTATAGAAATCTCAAACCAACAGAATTTTTAAAGAGCAGGTAAACAATGGACTATTTACAGGAAGGTCCAACAAAAGAATGGTAATTATGGGAATAGTAGGTAGTAGTGGCTCAGAAGGTAGAGGTGCAGACTGCAGGCCGAGTTGGTTTGAATCTTGCCTGTGGCAACCGCGTTGTGTCCTTGGGCAAGACACTTCATCCCCATTTCCCACTTGGGGCATGGTGGCATTGTGTACTAAGGTGAACTGCACGTCGATGGTACACTTGTCTTCAGCCAATGGTAGAGCAAAAGTAAACGTTTTTCTTGCTCCCACTTCATATTCAGTCAAACGCAAATAATATTTTTTGTTGTTGTAAATTTGTTCTATTACAAATTATTGGAGAGTGCCTAAAAATAATAATACAACGAATTGTGAATAACAAATTCCGACCACCAGAAATAATCGAGCCCGCAACCAGTTGAATCAACAAAATTGAGTTCGATGGTCTTTTGTTTATTACAGACCACAGTAGCCTGTCAACTGAACAGATCATGAGATGGCAAGAAAACTATTGTTTTCAGTACGTTCAGTGGATTCACCTCAAATCTCAGCGACACTGCAAATCATGTTTAGAGTAAACATTGATATATAAACATTGAAATTGACATCAATACCAATTTTTAATGTAATAATCTTTCAGGTTTGCTGTTCCCTACAGGAAAAAAATTGAAGATGTGCCTAAAAATCGCACAATTCATGAAAATGTGTCTGCAAATTTATTGTCTAGGAAAATGGATTTTAAGTTGGCGAATACCTCGGCAGTGCATATTGCCTAGAGTTAATTAAATGCCCTGATTTTAAGTTGAATTGGTGAATGGCATACCAATAATTCAGTCTCAACATAGACTGCTTATATTTAATTATTTATTGGAGTTCAGTGACACTTTTGACAGCTAGGGTCACCTCATGTTGGACAGTTTTGCAGGTGGAGGAAGCCAGAGTACCTGGAGAGAACACCGAGCTACGACGAGCAACTGTCAGACTCCCCAACGTACTAACTCCACACAAGCAGGATTACCATTGGTTGAAGACAGGTGAACCATCAACGTGCAGTACGCCTTAGTACACAGCATCACCATGCCTCCACGTAGGCAATCAGGATTAAGTGTCTTGCCCAAGGACACAACACAGTTACCCCTGACAGGGATTGTACTGTGAATCTCTCAGTTTGAAGTTCAATGCTGTAACCAATGAGCCACTGTGCTCCATACACAGTCTAATTGGTATGTCGATACTTCCTTATGTCTTCTGTCACTCTCAGTCTGTGTAATTTCTGTAGTGTGAAGGGAATACAGTGGAACCCTGTTATTTGAATAGCCACTTTGCCAATGAAAATTATTCAATTAACAGGAGTATTCATTTAACAGGGATTGTGTCATTTTCCTGTATTCTAAAGATGAACTTAGCATTTATTCTATTATATCTTGTTTCACAGAGCTCCATGAGCTCGGTCAAACAAGATATAATAGAATAAATGCCTATATTGGAGGTACTGAGGCCAAATAGGTCTATAAACAAAGGAAAACTATGGAGAGTCATTGTATTTTCTCGATACCCTGCAAGATATTTTATTCAATTAACAGGAATTTACTCTATAACCTATATTCATTTAACAGGTCAAATTTGTACTGCAGGTATGGTAAATGGTTTTGTGTTGGGAAATTATATTCAATTAACAGGGTTATTCAGTTAAGAGATATCCAATTAAGTGGGCTCCACTGTATATGCAATTTGGTGCCTTTTGGAGTGGGTAGGAGGGGTTAGGTTGGTGTGAACAAGACAGGTAAATAAGGCAGTTGGGTGTTTTCACATTAAGGGTTGCTAAATTTGGCCACAGGGGGGTGAAAAAAGGTTGTCTAGTTTAAGGATTTTTTCTGGTCATTTCATCAGTAGATATACTGAAGTTCAGAAAAATGAGAATGGCCGGGCATGACGTTGACCTGGTAATGATATTTCAAGGCTCATCTGCTGAATTTTTAATTTGAAATTGAATTCTGGACAAACTGTTCCATCAACGAGTACATGGGGATAAATATGAACTAATCTCTCATTCAGCATTACAGATTCCAACCATGGGTTTCAACAACCGAATAAATACTGAATTCACTGTGGTGTATGGGATTATGGGTGAAAAGTCGCAGTTTTTATCATATTTGGGGAAGAATTTGGCCATATCTACCACAAACTTTAAATTTTTTATCATGTTTAAAGTAGCCCAGCTTGAGTTTCCCTTTCCAAAAAGTGGTCAATAGGCAGTCATCATTCTCTATTCCAAATTTCACAAAGATATAACTACAAACAAAAAAATGATAGAAAGATGAAAAAAGGAGCCGTTTTGAACATTTTCTGTGTCGGAGAGGACAAAATTTTTAACATTCTTTGACATTGGCCTGAAGCAAAACCTCCACTCTGATTCATGGTTTATTCAAATTTGGCATTAAAATGATGCATGTAATCTGTGTTCCTGTTTCATTCAACATGACTTTTGTGGAAGAAATAATCAATTTTTAAAAATTATTTCATTATTTTTTTCTCTTCGCAACATTTGTTATCAAATAGCTTGCAATTATACCCATACAGTGACTGTGGTACAGACTGAATACTTCTCCAATCATTTAGAATGCACTCTGGTTTGATCAACTCCTCCCACAACAAGCGTTAAGCCTCATTCGATGTTAAATAATGTACTTTTCAGACTTCCCGGAGAGGACATTTTTTTTAACACCTCACCAGACTTCAGTTTCGGATTGAGTTTAGTTGCAGCCAGTGCCACTGCGTAGTGTACATTCCTTTTGTCAGTAGAAGTAGACTGCTTTGTGAATTCAAGGCTTTTTTTCACATTTGAAGCAATTATTTTTTCTTTGTGTTGAGTTTTTTCATGGCTGCTGACAATGATCTTGACAGGGGTGACTTCATTACCCAAGACTCCACCGAGAACAGCTGCTCGAGATCTAGGTCTTTTGGGGAGGTTATTTTCAATCTTCTTCCTGTGTCGTCGAATAGACCTGGCAGACAGACTCTGGGAAGCGGTTGATTCAGAGGAGTTCTTGGCATGTGATTTTCTCTCTCTGTCTTGCTTCTTTATGGATGCTTTTTTCTGTTTACTTTGTTTCTCTCTGCTCTGTCAAACTTTCTCTCGATGGTATATTCTTCTCTCTTCATCTGTCATGTCCTTGTATTTTTGTTTACATGCAGGCTCTGTTTCTGGGTCAGGACAAGAACCTGGTCGCTTCTTGGCCCTTTGCTTTTGTTTATTTTCTCTCCATTTAAGTTTAGTTTCTTCATGTTGTTTTTTATTTTTTTCAGACACTGGTAGATATGTTTTCTTTTTTCTTTCAGCATCTTTCTTAAGATACTTTTCATATCGTTCTGGATATTCTTTCATTTTGTGTCTATAATATGACGATGTTCGTCCACCATCCTCATTATCCATTTTTTCCTGAAGCCGGGTTTTCCAAGGGAACTTTACAAGTAACTTTTCCATCATTCAGGCTGATTCAGTTGTAATAGTTCAAGCAGTTAGTTTTGAGGAAAGTTCTACCTAAATACTCAAGACCAAAGATAATCATAAGCTACAGCTGGAGATTTCTTGAGAGTCCTTTATTTTCTTGGCTCTTCCCGACAGTTTAACCTTACCATTGAGTTGTACACAAATGGATAAGCACAAAGCATAGTGTAAAATTGTAGATGAAATGGGGCATAAAGTACATACAATGAACTTATCAGTTGAATAACCTCCAATCAAAGCTTATGATTATTTTTAGTCTTGAGTGTCCAAGTTGATTGATAGTGGCATCATGCATACCAGAGAAGTGTTAATTAAGATATGATTATAAGACAGTGTTAGAATATGGGCCACCAATATCTCCCCAATATCTCCAAATTATTGTTGTCAGAATTTCATAAATTTCCCTCAAAAACCCTGTTTTTTTGTTTTTTGCTTTTTGAATGGAGAGTATTGATGGCCTATTAGACATGTGCAGTAATAAGCAAGAAGGATATGAGCAGCTGGATATCTGTTTGTTGCAATCTGGAAAATAAAAAGGGTTGGGAAGCATTACGACACAAAAACCAACAACATGCAGGCACCACAGCAAAAGATGTTAGTTTCACACATAGAGGATGTTAGATTAAGCAAATTCTACAAGCTAGCTCTGTGAAAACATCATGTATCTCATGCAGCATGCACTATAAGCCTAAAATATACATAAGAAAACCATTCCTTCACCAACTGTCACACTCAAACCCTTTTTTTCACTCATTTTAAATTTGGTTAAAAATGTATGTCCTCTCCGAGAATATATTGGCGTAGTATATTAAACCTTCAGATCATAACTTTAAAACAGTGTTTGACTAATTTCATGGTTACAGTGTTATTCCACGGCTGTTACTCATTCAGTTAGGCTTTTGGTTGAATTCCCTGAGGGCCAAGACCATAAAAAAAGAAGCATAACTTTAGGGCTGAATGTCCATGAAGTTGGAAATGAAGTTGCATTTGGATAAATCTAGTTCATCTTTCTGGTTTATGAGTATAAAAGACATATTTGACCTTGCTTTCAATAAAAAAAGGTAGAAAACTCACCCCTGAAACTCTTATTAGTGAAATGGGTGACCTTTTGGAGATGAATTCCCGGAGAGGACTTTTTTTAACAGAGAAAAATTCTTGTTTCGACTCGGATACATGCCCATTGCCAATTCTTTTTTTATTTCCACTTTTGTACTCCCAAGTCCCATACATCATGCAATCAAGAGAGTAAAATTGTGTTTTTTTAGATATGAATAACAACATTCCCGGAAAGGACAGTTTTTTACGGAAATTTTTTCAGTTTATTTCATTTGGTTTGCAATTTTTTTTTGCCGCCCAAGAACCATCTAATTTTTTTTCCTTTCATAAATATGGTTCCAGCAGTCATTTTGGGGTACAGATTGAATCCAATACATTGATGTAAAATCATCCAACAGCCTTCAAAATTTTCTATAGGTTTGAAAAAAACGTTTAACGGAAACTACTTTTTTGCATGTTAATCAATATAACTTTGAGATGAGGAATCCGATTTCCACGAAATTTGAAACAGTTTCACGTGGGATGATTCCTTTTGCAAATATTAGACTTTCCTTTTCTTCTGGATGAAAGACAAATGAATTATAATTGTTCAAAAATTGGAGAAAATCGGATGGCCACTCAAAAAAGGCCAAATTATGGTCATGAGTCACCATTATTCAGAAACTACTAAAGATATTTCAGTGAAATTTGGAGTGAAGAACCTACCCCTAGTACCCTTTCATTTTGTGAAAGTTGAAGTTCCCCACATGAGTCTAATTTTGGTAAAAGAGCAAACAACCATGCAGGTTTTTTAGCAACCCTTAATGTGAAAACACCCAGTTTTGTTCAGAGTCTGGAGATAGTCTGAAAAGGGTTTTATAGGGATGGGCTTTTGTCTGGAGGGACTTTTCTGAGATTCCTAAAAATGATTGTCATTGGATATGTCGATAAATGAACATTCTGGGAATAATTTTTATTCACCATGTCAACTCCATTGAATATTTTATTTTTACAGGAAGACTGTATCTGATGGGTACTAAATACAAAATAAACTGTTGTGGTTTGGTGACAGGATGGAAGTTCTATGCAGCTTCAGACAGTGCTCTTTTAGAACTTAATGTGTATAGATTTAATACTGGAACTGGGAAATATGATGTTGTTGGCAGTAAATCAATAACAGTGTCACGTAAGTTTAACTCTTTTGCATGCTTCGAGATTCTATTCAATTTCGTGTCTTAAGTTCAGCTATTCAATTCAAAATTAGCTACCCAATTCGTTTCCTTTTGAATCGTTTCACAGGAATATAACTTGGTGTCAAGTCACCTGTGCCATCTCACAAAATATATAGTTGAGATGGAGATTGTACATAAGTAAAGCTGAAAATAAAGATACAATGTATGTGTTATACTATATTAGCATAAATAGCATCTGCAATGATGCCATCACTCATAATAATTCCAGTCTCACAAGTTATCGCCGCTGAGAGCAAATTTAAAGTTTCAAACAATGTTGAGAATGAGCTATAGCCATGCCTGGAAATAAACAGATTATCATCTGCAGAAGGATGATTAATATTTTTAAGAGTACAGTTAGCTTGTCAATGGAATTAACTCTCAGATCTCATGTAGGGCTGGCATGATTAATTGAGAAGTTGACTAATCGTCTGTACAGATAATCAACTTCAATTTTGGTGGAGAATGAACATAAGTAAAGCAAAAAATAAAGACACAATGTATGTGTTCCGCTATATTAACGTAAATAGCATCTGCAACGATGCCATTGCTCAGGATAATTCCAGTCTCAAAAGTTATCACTGTTGAGAGCGAATTTAAAGTTTCAAGCAATGTTGCGAATGAGCTGTCACCATGCCTGGAAATAAGCAGACTGTCATCTGCAGAATGAGATCCCTGAGGATGATTAATTAGCTTAACTTGACACAGTCAAGATAAGCTTTTGCCATCACACGTGCAGAAGTATGTGAGTCTGTTAGCCTGTTCACATTTTCCTTTAGCACGGGCTACACCCTGCAGTTCTTGTCTGATCGTCACGATATTTCATATGCAGGTTTGGGGTCATGTCTAGATGAGAACGTCCCCTTTTGGTCGCAATCGGGCAACCGGTATGGCTGGCAAGCCCAAAACTTGAAAACCATCAGCACAGTCTACAGGTTGTATTTATGAAGGAATTTCATTGTAACTTAGTAGGATGCCTCTGTATAATGCCTAGATGAGAACGTCCCCTTTTGGGCATCATCCGTCAACCGTGATGGCTGCCCAAGCCTGAAACCCAAAAACTTTTAGCACAGTCTATATATATATTTATTGGTGTTTAAGGTCACATACTTATGCACAATGGCTAATCGTGACCATGACAGTTTTACGGGTGGAGGAAGCCGGAGTACCCGGAGAGAACCACCGAGCAACGACGAGCAGCTGTCAGCTCTCCAACATCGTAACTCTGAACTCTGCACCGCAGCACAGGCAGGGTTAGATTGGTTGACATGCGCACCATCAACGTGCAGTACGCCTCAGTACACAGCGTCATTGTGCCCCCATGTAGGCAATCGGGGTGAAGTGTCTTGCCCAAGGACACAACGCGGTTGCCGCAGGTGGGATTCGAACCGAGGACCCCTCGGCTTGCAGCCTGCACCTCTACCAACTGAGCCACCGCGCCCCCGATAGCACAGTCTGCAGGTCATGTTTAGTATGGTGGGATTTAATTGTAACTTGGTAGGATGACTCCTTATGATGTCTAGATGAGAATTTCCCCATTTGGGCATGATCTGCCAACCTTGACGACTGCCCAAGCCCAACACCCGAAAACCTTTAGCACAGTCTACAGGTCATATTAATTGAGGAATTTCGTTGTAACTTGGTGGGTTGACTTCAAATATTGTCTGGATGAGAAGGTCCCTTTTTGGACGTGATTGGGCAACTGTGATGGCTACAGGGGCCTGAAGCCCTAAAACCTTTAGCATCATTCAGCCTTGATGGGTGCCCGAGCCCAAAAACCTTTAGGCAAAAGGTCATATTTATGGAAGGATTTCATTGTAACCTGTTAGGTTGACTCTATGTAATGCCTAGATGATGACATCCCCTTTTGGTCACGATTGGTCAACTGTGATGGCTACAGGTGCCCGAAGCCCGAAAACCTTGAGCACAGTCTACAGGTCATATTTATGAAGGGATTTCTGTGTAACTTCATAGGAGCACTCCAGATGATGCCCAGATGAGATTGTCCCCTTTGGTTGCGATCGTTCAACCATGATGGCTGCCCGAGCCCGAAGCCCGAAAACCTTTAGCACAGTCTACAGGTCATATTTATGAAGGGATTTCATTGTAACTTGGTAGGTTGACTTCATATAATGTCTAGATGAGAACGTCCTCTTTTGGACATGATTGGGCAACTGTGACGGCTACAAGGGCCGAAGCCTGAAAACCTTTAGAACATTCTACAGGTCATAATTATGAAGGGATTTCATTGTAGCTTGGTAGCATGACTCCAAATAATGTCTAGATGAGAAAGTCCCCTTTTGGTCGTGATCATTCAGCCTTTATGGCTGCCCGAGCCCAAAGACCTTTAGCATAGTCTATAGGTCATATTTATGGAAGGATTTCATTGTAACCTGTTAGGTTGACACCATAGAATGCCTAGATGATGACATCCCCTTTTGGTCGTGATTGGCCAACTGTGATGGCTACAGGTGCCCGAAGCCCGAAAATCTTGAGCACCGTCTACAGGTCATATTTATGAAGGGATTTCATTGTAACTTTGTAGGATCACTCCAGATGATGCCCAGATGAGAATGTCCCCTTTTGGTTGCGATCATTCAACCATGATGGCTGCCCGAGACCGAAGCCTGAATACCTTTAGCACAGTCTACAGGTCATATTTATGAAAGGATTTCATTGTAACTTGGTTGGTTGACTTCATATGATGTCTAGATGAGAACGTCCTCTTTTGGACATGATTGGGCAACTGTGTCGGCCACAGGGCCCCGAAAACCTTTAGAACAGTCTACTGGTCATAATTATGAAGGGATTTCATTGTAGCTTGGTAGGATGACTCCAAATAATGTCTAGATGAGAACGTCCCCTTTTGGTCGCGATCATTCAGCCTTGATGGCTGCCCGAGCCCAAGACCCCAAAACCTTTAGCATAGTCTATAGGTCATATTTATGGAAAAATTTCATTATAACCTGTTAGTTTGACTCCATATAATGCCTAGATGATGACATCCCCTTTTGGTCGTGATTGGTCAACTGTGACGGCTTCAGGGGCCTGAAGCCCAAAAACCTTGAGCACAGTCTACAGGTCATATTTATGAAGGAATTTCATTGTAACTTCGTAGGATCACTCCAGATGATGCCCAGATAAGAATGTCCCCTTTTGGTTGCGATCATTCAACCATGATGGCTGCCCGAGCCCAAAGCCCAAAAACCTTTAGCACAGACTACAGGTCATATTTATGAAGGGATTTCATTGTAACTTGGTAGGTTGACTTCACATAATGTCTAGATGAGAACGTCCCCTTTGGACGCAATTGGGAAACTGACGGCTACAGGGGCCTGAAGCCTGAAAACCTTTAGCACAGTCTACAGGCCATATTTATGAAGGGATTTCAATGTAACTTGATGGGATGACTTGTTTTGGAATAATTTCACTGTAACCTGGTAACTTTCGTTAATATACGTTAACTGTGAAGGCCACATACATTAACTGTTAGGTCATATTAACCCACCCCACAGCTCTTTAGTACAGTGTACACCTCATAGCATACAGGGACAAAAAATGAACATATTCTCAATTATCACAATTCTTGTCTTATTTCATAATCCTTTCATAAACATTGAACATTATCCTTTTCATCAAATACAACACACAAGTTAAGCTACACTGTCATTGACACTTTCATTTTTAGCTCAACTTTGGCGAAGCCAAATTTGAGCTTTTGTCATGGCCCGTCGTCCGCCTGTCTGTCTGTCCATCCGTCCGTCCGTCCGTCCGTCCGTCCATCCATCCATCCGTCCGTCTGTCTGTCTGTCCGTCTGTCTGTATGTCAACAATTGGATACGGCTCGGGCTAGAGGCCGTATTTATGAACCGATCTTTACGAAACTTCTTGGGTACCTTTGTTATGACCGTGGGACGAGAACAAGTGTTTTTGGGTGCGGTCCGAAATTCAAGATGGCTGCCAGCCACCATTTTGTACCGACGATGCAGAAATCCGTTTTTTGTACAGAACTTCCATATGAAAGCTCTGATTTGAATAATTTTTTGTATGAATGTTTAGTACCATGGGATACATCACATATAATATGGGTTTTTTTCTCGTGCGTAAATTGTGCAAATTAGACTAATTTTGATGTTTTTTGGTGTTACTTTCAGCACTGAAAGTGCAAATGCCAATACGGCTCGGGCTAGAGGCCATATTTATGAACCGATCTTTACGAAACTTCTTGGGTACCTTTGGTATCACCATGGGACGAGAACGAGTGTTTTTGGGTCCGGTCCGAAATTCAAGATGGCCGATGGCAGCCATTTTGTACAAAATTAGGTGCAATCGGATTTTTGCACAGAACTTCCATATGAAAGCGCTGATTTGAATAATTTTTTGTGTGAATGTTTAGTAACATGGGATACATCACATATAATATGGGTTTTTTTCTCGTGCAGAAATTATGCAAATCAGATGAACTTTGATTTTTTCAGTGCGACTTACACACAGTAAGTACACATGTCAATACGGCTCAGACTAGAGTCTGTATTTATGAACTGATCTTCACGAAATGTCTTGGGTACCTTTGTTATCACCTTGGGATGAGAACGAGTGTTTCTGGGTGAGGTCTAAAATTCAAGATGGCTGCCAGTGGCCATTTTGTACCGAAATTAGGTCCAATCAGTTTTTTGTACACAACTTCTATACAGCTCAGACTAGAGGCCATATTTATGAGTACCTTTGTTATCACTGTGGGATGAGAGCGAGTGTTTTTGGGTGTGGTCCGAAATTCAAGATGGCCACCAGCAGCCATTTTGTACCAAAATTAGTGCAATCAGTCTTTTGTACAGAACTTCTGTATGAAAGTTCTGATTTGAATAAATTTTTGTATGAATGTTTAGTAACATGGAATACACATATTATAAGGGGTTTTTTTTTCGTGCAGAAATTATGCAAATTAGATGAACTTTGATTTATTCAGTGCTACTTACACAATGTAAGCACACATGTCAATACGGCTCAGGGTAGAGGCTGTATTTATGAACCGATCTTCACAAAACTTCTTGGGTACCTTTGTTATCACCTTGGGACGAGAATGAGTGTTTCTGGGTACGGTCCAAAATTCAAGATGGCTGCCAGTGGCCATTTTGTACCGAAATTAGGTCCAATCAGTTTTTTGTCACAAGTTCTATACAGCTCATATTTATGAACTGATCTTCACAAAACTTCTTGGGTACCTTTGTTTTCACCTTGGGACAGGAACGAGTGTGTTTTGGGGTGCCTTTGTTATCACTGTGCTATGAGAACAAATATTTTGGGGTTCAGTCAGACCCACTCTGGGACTCAAAGATTTTTTTCTAGTTTAGAATCTAACTGTCACCCACCAACGGTCAGTATTTATGTACAGACCGTTACAATACTTTATATGTACCTTTGTTATCAGGTCATTACCTAGATGTTTGTCATTGCTGTGTCACATACTATACATGTACATGTCTTTGTCTTGACAAGTTGAGCTACAGTGTCATTGACACTTTCATTTATGCCCCCCGACTTAGGTTGGGTGGCATATAGTGATTGAAGTGTGCGTGTGTCCGTCCATCTGTCCATGTGTGTGTGTGTCCGAGCCAATAACTCGAAAACTATTAGGGCCACAGTCATCAAACCTCACACAATTATAAAGGACCATGGGAGCCATGCGTCACATACCATAGCCGGGTTCGTACCTTCAAGGTCAAGGTCACATTTCAAGGTCACACTAAAAGTTGGTCAATATTCGTGTCTCGGCCATAACTCAGAAACGAATCATAGTACAATTGTTAAACTTTTTACAAATGTTAAGGACAATCAGAAGGTGTGTCGCGTATAATAGTTTCCACTGCATCTGCAAGGTGAAGGTCACAGGGGGGGGGGGGGGGGGCATGTGTTAGTAACATTGTTCTTGTTTTAAGAGTACAGTTAGCTTGTCAATGGAATTTACTCTCAGATCTTATGTAGGGCTGGCATGATTAATTGAGAAGTCGACTAATTAATTGTCTGTGCAGATAATCGACTTCAATTTCCAAAAGTCAACCTTAACTATTCTCTCTGACCTCTGGAAACAACAATAAGAGAATAGGGATAGTGTTTTATGGGTTCACAACATTTCTTTTCAAATACTTTCTTACGGTTGCATTCCTCAAATTTGAGGTGGATGCTTAGAGCACCATGCCTAAATAAAAGGGCTCAAGTTTAACCCTTTACCCAACGCAGACGGTATCAAAATTTATTATTTTAAATACCATTTTTTCAAATTTTTCAAAATATTTCAACAAAACCATATCATGTGCCCCCTTGTCAGACCCAGCTCGATTTCCACTAGGCTGTTAGCTTGACGACCGATGATCATCGGTACCACGGGCCGACCATTGTTCAGCCCGTGGTGGGAAAATTTTGAATTCCGGAATCCCCAAACCCCCATTTCCTTGTATCTGAGAGGATATTTTGCATCTTTTCACAGAGATATATCTGTCCCACTTTACACATTGACAGCCAGTAATTTTCGAGGAATAAGACGTTAATAAGAGAAAATGGTTGCTCAACTGAAAAATAATTCGTAATATGCGTGATTTTCTATTTGCCCAGGGCATTTCATCCCAATAAAACTGTCAAGCCTTGGCATTTTCATTAGGACTAAACATCCAGGGCGAATAGAAAGTGTGGAGTAGGAAGGGTAGATTCACCCATAATTTAAAAATTCAATTTTAAATTAGGGGCGAAACGACGCTTGTGAGATATTTTAGCAGACACAAGCACTGTGCAAAAATCTCATTGCATGTGCATGGTACATATTTTGACATTTACAGCCACTGTGAAAACAAATACTCGATATTACTATTGTTTGATGTCTTTGATGTTGAAAAACTCTTTGAAATCAATTACTTTCCAGGTGCTGCGACAGAACAGTGAAACGGACATACATTTTGTTTTCAATGAAATAGGTGTACGGAAATCGGCAAAAGAAGTTTAGAAATGGCAATTCTACAAGCTAGGAACTAAATGTATTCTCGGGGGACGGGCAGATCATGGCAGATTTAAAAAATTCTGTTATATCGGGAAGGTGACCTGGCAGGGGAATGCGGCTGTTTGACGGCCGCTGTGCCGGTATAGTGGAAACCCTTGAGGGATCACATGATATG
The DNA here is from genome assembly GCA_031216915.1 of Pictodentalium vernedei. NCBI lineage: Eukaryota > Metazoa > Mollusca > Scaphopoda > Dentaliida > Dentaliidae > Pictodentalium > Pictodentalium vernedei. The sequence goes on along the minus strand of CM062291.1, from coordinate 66,586,609 downwards.
GTTTTGTTGAAATTTTTTGAAAAATAATATTTTTTCAACTGTTGAATTTGCAAATTACATGGGTGGATGCGGGCGATTCGTTGGGTAAAGGGTTAACCTAATACACATATTTTTCTGTGCACCTAGTTGCCATGATGTTCAACTGCTTGGTCAATTGTACAGACTGAATGAAGTGACATTAAATCTTAGATTTCTAATCTAGAGATGGGCGGTATTGGAATTTTGAGTTCGGTATCGGTTTCGGTATTTTTGTGTGGGCATACCACGGTATCGGTTCGGTATTCGGTATGTGACTTCAGATTCACTGATAGTAGGGGAATCCATGTCAGAAAAATACAGAATAAGTTGTTCTTGTATCATTCTATCACAGTGCTACACATGCCATTGTTGATGGGCTCAACATTGTCATTCTTTTGTCAACACAGATCATATCTACAGTAATTTGGTGACTTGTTCTAAATCCGCCTTAACTTTTCAAGCTCCACTTAAGGCATCTGAAGATGTCATCTTTAGGTGGGCCTGATGACAGTAGTAAAATTATCTGGTCAGTGATTTCTAGCCAAGTCTTGGCTGCCTGTTAAGGCAGCCAAGACTTGGCTAGAAATCACTGCTAAGCAACTGGACATGTACAGGTCGTAGACTATTGATAATTTAGTACAACTGCACTGGTCCTTAAGGCTTAACAAAACTGAAAAATAAAATCAGTCACTTCTTTCATGAAAATGAACACATCAACTGCTATCAATCCTCATCAAGGCCTTATAAATAGTGAATGCACAGGGAAAATTGAAAATACCGTTGGTTTCGGTATTCAAAGATTGGGTCGGTTCGGTTTTTCGGTGTCCCCATGATATCGGTATCGGTTCGGTTTTTCGGTATATTGCCCATCTCTATTCTAATCCTCAATGAAAAAGAAAGTGACATTGTTTTGTCAGTCGACAGCAAATACATAATAATCTAGGGTGCAAAATTATTATTATATAAAACCACTTGGTATATCCAGTTACCCAACCAACCCTATAAACCCCTTGAAAACATTTTCATATCATAGGTAAAATATCATAGGTAAAATGCATCTGCAGTCATTGATACAGATGTTCAAGAGGATGGGAACCAAATGTGATGTGTCGGTTGGGGAAACTCCAAACAGGTTGGTTTGTACGCAAGTTGGTTTACGCAAGTTGCTTTGGGGCTTTTGGGGAAAATTGGTGCAGGCCAACAATCTGTGGGTGTCAAAAAGGAGTGTGTTCAAGCACTGCTATTTATCATAATTATTAATATAACAATGACTCTGCACTATATACTGTGGAAAGTCGTTCTAAATATGTGTTTTGGTCTGAATTATCCACTAACAAATTTTAAAAAAATAAATTTTCTGTACCCTATTTTGTCTTCACTGTTAGAATTGTACACCATTCTCTCTGCCCACACATCCCCACCCCTCCATCCTCATTTATGATAAGTTTCTGCATAGTTTATTTGCTGTATGTGTGTAATAGGTCAATTCCGATTTACATTTTGATTCAGTTTTATTGAACAACCTCATGTTGTTAGATTTTAATTGAATAAAAAATTGTGATCTCCACCTGTTTCCCATGCCACTGATAACTTGAAGTTAAACAGCTTATTGTCTCTTTGAACACTTTAAGTTTATCTGTCCTAATGTAGAAATATATAGAAATCACACAGGAAGCTCCTGAACTGCACCAAATTGCTCATTTTGGAGTAGGTTTATAAAATGAGCTGCACGTCCATCACACCCTCTCCCTTACGTCCAGGAGCCTAATAATGAGTATCAGGGCTAAAATAATAGCCCTGTACATTGTAATTGATTATGGAAAGCATTAATATAAAGATACAATTTGAGGCACTAATGATGAAAAACATTTTCCTTATTGTTGTTTCTGGAGGTCACAAAATGCGATAAAAATCGACTTTTAACCCTTCGAGTCTGAGAGACTGCTTTTCTGGTCCAGGAATATGATACGTCATAATTTCATTAAGTAGGATGGCTTCAAAGTGAATGTGTTTGGTAGACCAATCAATTTTTTCACTGTGCAGCCTACCTCCAAATAATGAAGATAAACTCTTCCAATTGCTGCTGTTGAACTGACATGGAAGATACCACCAGGGTTCGAAAGGTTGATCAATTATGTTTCTTCAAAAGTCGATTATGAAGTTTCATAATCATGCCAGGTATAATCATATTCCCGTAAAGTGCTTGGAAATCTTTCTCTTTGATTGGTTATGTCAAAGTTCAATGTTACATTCCCTCTACAAGGGGCAATTTGTTTTTGGGAAGAAATGTGGAATAAATGCATTGGGGCACAACTTAGTACAGCATTCCCACTCTGATGAACTAAATGCAGATTAGAGAGGCAACAAATTTGTTCAAATTCACCCCTTTGCATGCTTCTGGCAGATATTCTTGCCCAGGATAGAAAATCTCTTGGTACTAAATTAGGTTTAATTTGAGCACCGTAACCCAAATAATACCACATTATTTGAATCGGCTTGTTTGGCAGTAATTTTTAGCTCACCTGACTTTCCGTCAGGAGAGCTATCGTGGTCACTCACCGTCCATCATCCGCTGTCCGTCGTCCGTGAACATGGTGTTTGCATCTTCTCCTCCAAAACCGCTGAACCAATTTAATTGACATTTGAGATAATAGTTTGTTATGACATCGCAATTTGATTTTGTTCAAATCAAGTTGCCTCACCCCTCTGTAGGGCCATGCCCAAAAAGTGTGCTTAAATCTTAAAAAATCTTCTTCTCATGAACCAGAAGTAGCAGAGACTTGATATATGGTGTGCAGCTTCCTTTTGAGGTGTAGACTCAGATTTGTTCAAGAGAAGTTCGAGGAGATATATTTGCCTTGGTTATGGAAGGGGAAAGAATTTTTGCCCTGCCCAGAATTTCTATTTTCCAAACCGAGAGGCAGATTTGAACCAAATTTGATATGATGGCTTATTGGGTCATAAGTACTTAATTCATGCACAAATTTTTTTCCTGTCGCCCCATGGGAACCGCAGGAGCTAAAAATAGAAAAAATTAAAACGCCCATATCTCCAAAACTACACGGAACTGAGAATTCTTATTTGGTGTGAAGCTTCCTTAGGACCAACAGAATGGAATGGTAAAAAAAATTGAATTGCTATCGGTTTTATCATGGGGTACTTTTTTTTTTGGACATTGAAAAAGTGCCGAGTCAGCATTTTTTAACACTGTGGGTAATGGGAAAAACATTTAATACTGCGTTCCTCCCAAACCACTGCTCCAAAAGCTTTCAAATTTCACATATAACATCTTTGGAAGATTGTTTCACATGTTTATTGAAATCAAATCCCTGGGTCCATATTTGGGCTCTCTATGGTAGCCCAAATGTTTAAATTAGTGCAGTATGAGGAATATTCTTTAAAAATCTTCTTCAGATCTACCAATCAGAATCTTTTGATATTTGGTATGCAGCATGCTTAGGGGGGTGAAATTCAAGTTTGTTCAAGCCAAGTCCCTGGGTTCAAATTTGGCTCCCTGTGGGAGCCCAAATTATTACTTAGTTCAATATGAGGGATATTCTTTAAAAATCTTTTTTTTTTAGATCCACTGGTCAGAACCTTTTGATATTTGGTATCAGCTTTTCTTAGGAAGGGCAGATGCAACTTGTTGTAATCAATTCCCTGGGTTGATATTTAGGCTACCATATCAGGTGAGCGCCCTCAGGCCCCCTGGGGCCTCTTGTTTTAGGTCATTTTTTTATGAATTTTTCATCAAATCTAGTCATGCCTGCTATGAAGCAGCCATGACCAGATTTGATGAAAAAGAGTTTTAAAATATTCAGCGGGTTAAAAGTTGATAGTTTTTACTGTTTATCTGTTTGCAGTATTTCACAGTTGGTCAGTTGTAGGCACTAATTGCATATTTTCTAGTTAATCATTATCAGGTATTACCTGAACTGGCACCACACACTTTAACCACAGATTACTGTCAGCTGTGGCCATAAATTCATATATATTAGCAGCCATAGAAATCAGTTATGACAAATTTGTGCTTTGTTTACATGCATCATCTTCAAAGAGGGTACGTTTGGCTTTTGGAGTTGACATATTTCTCATTGTCAGTGCAGCATTATTTTGTCTTCATCTTCTTTTCTCAAATCCTCTCGCATGGTCATTTTGGCTGCCCCATGCTCTCATTTTATAACCAATGCAAACTTAAAAAATAAAAAATAACCATTTATGTCTGATATTTTACCCAAATTAATAAAATTAACTCCCCGGAGTAACCCTAGGAAGTGAAGCAGTGCTTGTTGACTCTTCTAAACAAGCTCTGTTTTACAGGTAAAATATGACCTAGTCACCAATGCCTGGGGTGGAAGGCCTCTAAAATGGGTATAAACGATTGGCTGGACTTGACTTTACCTCCATGTTGCTGTCCCGATTAGCCATTGCACAGAAGTATGTGACCTTAAACACCAATTTGATGAACTTAATGCAGTTATGCATCAAAATTTCCCTTTGGCACACCCTGCAGGGCACATTTATTATCGGATCGCTTTGAAACTAGAAATGCTTGTTTGGGGTGACCTCTAGATGGGAGCTATCGATTTTCTTCCATTTCTGTCAAAAAATGTTTCTGCTGGCAACGTTCTTACAACTTAGTTTAGTTAGACCTCAGTATTTCCCTTTGGCACACCCTACAGGGCACATTTATGATCGGATTGCTTTGAAATCTGGCATGCTTGTTTGGAGTGACCTGTAAATGGGAGCTATCGATTTTCTTCCATTTCTATCAAAAAATGTTTCCACTGGCAACGACCTTTAAACTTAGTTTAGTCAGGCATCAGTGTATTCCTTTGGCATGCCCAACAGGGCACATTTATGATCAGGTCGGTTTGAAACTTTGTATGCTTGTTTGGTGTTACCTCTAGATGGGAGCTATCGATTTTCTTTGATTTCTGTAAAAAAATATTGCCGCTGGCAACGACCTTTGATGAACTTGGTGCAGTTGTGCAGCAATATTTCCCTTTGGCACACCCTACAGGGCACATTTATGATCAGATTGCTTTGAAACTTGGCATTCTTGTTTGGGGTGACCTCTAGATGGGATCTATCGATTTTCTTCCATTTCCATCAAAAAATGTTGCCGCTGGCAATGACCTTTGAACTTAGTTTAGTCATGCATCAATATATTCCTTTGGCACCCCCTACAGGGCACATTTATGATCAGAATGGTTTGACACTTGGTATGTTTGTCGTCGTCCGGCGTCGTGAACATTTTTCAAACGACTTCTCCTCTGAAACCACTGGTCCGATTTTTACGAAACTTCATGTGGATGTTCATTACTATATGGCAATTCATGTTTGTTCAAATGAAATGGCCACGTCCCATGGGGGCTCTGTATGGGGCATAACTCTGATAGCACTGTATGAATTATAGAAAAATTATTAAAATATCTTCTTCTCCAGAACCAGTGGGCAGAATCTTTTGATACTTGGTATGCAGCATCTTGGTGTGGGTCTGATTCAAGTTTGTTCAAATCGGCCCCATGGATTCATATTTGGGCTCACTATTATAGAAGCCCAAATTCGAACTTAGTGCATTTTAGGAAAATTTCTTTAAAAATCTTCTTCTCAAGATCCAGCAGGCAGAATCTTTTGATATTTGGTATGCAACATTGTAGGGTGGATCTGATTCAAATTTGTTCAAATCGGCTCCTGGATTCATATTTGGGATCAGTACAGAAGCCTGAATTTGAACTTAGTGCATTTCAGGCAAATTTCTTAAAAAATCTTCTCAAGATCCAGCAGGCAGAATCTTTTGATCTTTGGTAAGCAACATTGTGGGGTGGATCTGATTCAAGTTTGTTCAAATCGGCCCCCTGGATTCATATTTGGGCTCACTAGAAAAGCTCGAATTCAAACTTTGTGCATTTCAGGCATATTTCTTCAAAAGTCTTCTTCTCCAGATCCAGCAGGCAGAATCTTTTGATATTTGGTATGCAACATTGTGGGGTGGATCTGATTCAAGTTTGCTCAAATCGGCCCCTTGGATTCATATTTGGGCTCAGTATAGGAGCCCAAATTTGAACTTAGTGCATTTCAGGTAAATTTCTTTAAAAATCTTCTTCTCAAGATGCAGCAGGCAGAATCTTTTGATATTGGGTATGCAGCATGCTTAGGGGGGTGAGATTCAAATTTGTTCAAGTCAAGTCCCTGAGTCCATATTTGGGCTCCCTGTGGGTGCCAGAATTATAACTTAGTCAATATGAGGAATTTTTCTTTAAAAGTCTTCTTCAGATTCAGCCGTCAGAATGTTTTGATATTTGGTATGCAGCATCCTTAGGGGGTGAGATTCAAGTTTGTTCAAGTCAAGTCCCTGGGTTCATATTTGGGCTCACTGTGGGAGCCCGAATGATAACTTAGTTCAAAATGAGGAATTTTCTTTAAAAATCTTCTTGTTCAGATCCAGCAGATGAATGCTTTTGATATTTGGTATGCAGCATCCTTAGGGGGTAAGATTCAAGTTTGTTCAAGCCATGTCCCTAGTTCCATAAAATTTGTCTCTCATGACTTCATTCCTTTGTAGTGTTGATGAACCATGTCTAACTGAATGTGACCCCAATCACTTCTTTGAACCACTTTGTTTGAATCACTTTGCCCGGTGAGCGATTAAGGCCCCATGGGGCCTCTTGTTTCATTTCCATCAAAAATTATTGTTGTTATCACCAGCCTTTGAAATCACTGCATTTGTGCAGCAACTTATCCCTTTTGCACTCTCTGCAGGGTATATTTTTGAATTTCCATAAAAAAGAGAGAAAAAAACATTGCCACAAGCAGTGACCTTCAAACTTAGTGTATTTGTGCATTAACATCTTCCTTTGGCATACCTCAGAGGGCACATTCATTATCAGTTTGTTTTGAAACGTTGTATGCTTATGCAGGGTGACAAAGATGGGAGCTATTGATTTTCTTTTCATTTCCATCAAAAACTGTTGCTGTTAGCAACAGTCTTTGAATTTTTTGCATTTTTGCATCAACATTCTTCTTTGACATGGCCTACAGGACACATTTATCATAGGATTGTTTTTGAACTTGGTGTGCTCATTAGCCAAGACCTTCAGATAAGAGCTATTGATATCATAGCAGTCATTTCTATGAAAAAAATTGCCATTTACAATAATAACCTCTGAACATACTTTGTGTATTTGTGTATCAACATTCTTCCTTTAGCCAGTCTTACAGTTTACGTTTAAAAATGCATGGATTACTCTGACGTTGTGCACACACAATGCTGTTATGTTGAAATTTCACCAAATAACATTGGTACCAATGATCTTCAATTTTGCCATTTCACTTATAACTTACGAAATTCAAATTTGTCAAGTTGATCTACATGTCATGGACACTTTCATTCAAATTGTGATCTGCCAAAATATGAGGTAGTTTTAACTATGGGGGCAGGGCAGTGACAGGTATATTATATAAAAAAATAAAATATTTTACTTTTTGCATCAGATGTGAAGATTATACTTGCTCCAAAAGCATCTGTCTGACAGCATTATGTCAAAAATATTGCATTATTAAGACATTAGTTGCCTCTCCAGCTTTCCACTTTAGTATAGTATGGAATGTAAAGCAACTGCCATCCTCATCCTAGCCTGGGTAAAGGATAAAGCCTAAAAAAGTTAAAAATCTGTTTCTCTAGCCCTCCCAGATGGTCCTTTTGGCTGCTGCATGCTCTCTTTTTATAACTAATGCAAACTTAAAAAAAAAAAATCATTCTGTAGATTAGCAGGCCTAAAACAAAAGAAACCAAGAACATGAACTTTTGATGGCAAAAATTAATTACAAAAATAAAATATAAAACTGCTCACTCACATGCAATTTTACAAAAATTGGTCTGAAAAAACAGAAGATCTTCTTTGTGAGGACTTATGCATTTTTACTTGCTCCAAAAGCATCTGTCTGGGAACATTATGGCAAAAATATGGCATTATTAAGGCATTAGTTGCCTCCCAAGCTTTTCACTTTAGTACAATATAGTGTGGAGCAGCTGTCATTCTCAACCAAGCCTGGGTGAAGTATAAGAGGAATTAATTTTTGGAAACATAAAGCGAGTAAGGTTGAGGGATATCTCCCAATTGGTCGAAACTTTGGAGTGGTCACTCTCTTACCATAATTTTTATGTTGATAAGGCGAGGAAAGTGGGTTTACCCTGCCTTTTATATGGCCAGGTGAGTGATATTTGGTGAATCATGAAAACTTTTGGTGCTAAGCACCTAGTATTTTTCCTGTGAAAAGAGACTGGGGGTATGTTTCCATGGGACATTTGGAATATATTCAGAATTCACCAGACTAGTGTGTCATGTGCAGTTCAATTACAGAATGTTATTCTCAAGGAAATGTTCATTTGACGTTACAGGTTATTCAGAATAATTGATGTTGTTCAAGATTGCGCTTCTCATCGAAGAATTAAATGAGGACACAGAAAAAGTTGGTTGCGTTATCGGCAGCTAACATAGATTATTCTGTGCACAGGCTCTCAACGAAATTATCAGATTTTATCATTTTTATTACATTATAAATACTAAACAAACTGAGTATTGATAATATAATATACATTTTATTAAAATTGATAACATCTGATAATACATCGAGCGCCTGTGAATGAAAGTAGATTCAACACTTTATGTTACTGCAATATGCAAAACTTTTATTTTATGGTAGAGTGAGACGTTGCTGATACAAATTGGTCTCAGCACTGACATGAAATTATAAAGATCGTTTCAATTTATTTTTTTATGAAATTGGATAACCAAAGTATAGGCCTAGGTACCAGGGTATAAGGCCTTGCCTCTCCTCACAGAAACTTGGACCACGTATATATGTGGGGCCAACAGGATTCATGGGTTACGGCTTACTTCTAAAAAGGTCAGTGGCAACGTGTGCATTCGGGGGCAAGAGAGGGTGGGGAGTTCTGGTCAAAATGGCAAGTTGCATAATTTAATCACCAACTGGAAGAAAATATTATGCAGGTGACTGGGTTGTACAGTAAAGCAGGGGAAATTTAAGAGTCCGAAAGATTTCCTGTATGATAAAAGTCGCAAGAAGAAATGGAGGTAAGGGGCGCGTGTTTAGACACCAGTCTAAAAAAGTCGACTGGTCAACTGAAAGACCAGATGGCTGTCAAATGTTTGGGCCTGGTGTATAAAGTCGGTAGAACTGCATGGGGTTTGCCCCGAGGCCTCGCATATTAAAACGAATGGGCAGTAGCAGTACAGTGTCACATGGGGTAAAGCATGATAAGGCCCATTTCTGTGCTCTGAGAATGTTCCAGTCATTGTGACAATGGAGGTGTGTCTGTGCGTGTGTGTGTGGGGGTGGGGTGTAGTGGGGGGAGTTGTTACAGTGTTATATAGGGTAAAACAGGCTATGGAAAGAAGCTGTTGTGCAATAGCTTCGGTAAAAGTGAGGGTCACTATACTAGGGTCGAGCTGTATTGGAAAGATCCATAATCCCCATCGTGGTTAAGGCCCCATTAACTGATAGACGACATCTTGGAAAATCCAACTGATTTCTTGGTGTAAATAAAATGTTTCCAGTGGCCATGGACCTTTTTCAGAGACCCTTACCATAGACATGGTGATACACGTGGGCTCCTAGCCCTATACTGCACCAACACATACCACTCTACTATTAAACAAGGTCTGTACCCAGTCACATAAGACTTGAAATCCCATTCTAATACCATATCCGATAGTCGTGAAGGTTTATTTGCACAATCGCATACAAAAGGATGATGGTTGCACAGATGATGGAACTTGTAAATCCTTTTCTTAAATTGCACAACTTGTGACAAGTGTGACATGAAGGGGGTAGGAGACAGGCATAATACCCCCAAATCAACTTTATTTGCACCCAGGCTAACATGTACGCCATTTTTTTGTGTATGTGTAGGGGGATATTTTGGCTTGTATGGACCACGAAAACATATTCTGAAAATTTCTGCTGTAACATTTTCCATTTTCAGATAAGAAGAGATCTTTGACAAGATCCTTACCCCTTCCCCCCCCCCCCCCCCCCCCCCTCACCCTCCATCCCCAATTAAATATCTTCTGCAATAGCGATACCGTACAAGAAGAAATCTTTCGGTTCTACCACTTTCCTACAATAAAACACAATCAGTTAGATTACTAAACTGTTAAAGCAGATCATTTGTCTGTTTACAACACTTTCGAAGGTCAGGGGCATATTGCACAGAGCAGTTTTACAAATGGAGGAAGCCGGAGTACCCAGAGAGAACCATCGCATAGCAACAAGTAACTGCTAGACTCTCCAAAGTACTAACCAGACACAAGCCAGAGGAGCATTGGTTGAATGCACACTTTCCACCAACTTGCCGCACATCTAAGCTCACTTTGCAGCTCTCCCCCTATGCAAGTTGTTAGGATTAAGTGACTTGCTCAGGGTAACAACGCAAGTGGCATGGATCACTTTCGAACTGTCGACCTCTTGGTCATAAGTCTGACACTCCAGTCAATGAGCTGCCGAGCTCCCCATTAGTTTTAACTTAACTACCCAATCTGTTTCTGTATGACAGATTATTACTTGGTTATAACGGAATAAAAGCTGTTAATACAGGTTATTAGTTGGTTATAACACATTACAAATCTGTTAAAACAACTTATGAATCTGTTATAAAAGTTTATTAATCTGTTGTAACAGATAAATAACCGGAGACAGGTTAGCACTAATATGCCACCATTGAAAACAAATTTTGGCCTTAAGATTTGCGGTGTGCAAAACTTTATAAGGCAGTGCGCATGTCTAAAATAACGTTTATTCCTCCTGATTAGGTGGATTAACAGAATGCATTCCGAATAGTATTCCAAAATATGTCCACTTGAACAAAACGACACAAATCTCATTCTGCCTTATCTGCGCATGTTCAGAATAACACTAGTGTTCTCGAATGGCCCACGGAAATGTACCCTGAGTTTTCTTCAGGTGACAACAAATATACACTCTCATTCAAAATACTTACAAGCTTTACATGGAAAAGAATTGAAATAAGGACTTAATACAAGAATCAATTCATGCAAAGATTCACGCAACAAACCAGCGAGAATCCATGTACATTCTCTATGCACCTCTGGTAGGATTCGTGTATAAAAAAATTGAGTTTAACTCTTTACCTAACATAACAACAGCAAATTAACCAATGCAGGGCAAACATGACCTGAAATATCCTGACCTTTTGTCATTAAATTGTACAAATATGGCTGTCATTGGAACCGGCTCAATGAGCCGGTTCCAATGACATCCATATTTGAAAGGTTTTGTTTGGTTTTTAAAATGATCAAATTCAGTTTACTTTTTAAAAATAAAAATGTGGTGTAAGGGTTTTCCACAGGGGTTCAACCATGGTGGCCTCATGGGGTCCTGGGACACTCATAGTTGGTATGGATTCTCGCAAACCATTTCACAAGAATCCAAATGGATTCTCCCAAATTTTGATGAAATATAAGCCCTGGAAATTCATTGTATTGTTTGTTTTTCAGCAATACAAAGAGACCAAGTTGTTGACATTACTCTCATGACACATGAGCAGTTCACTGTTCTACCAGACGATCTTTTAGGATGGTAAGTAACTAATCAAGTCATTCACTTTATAGATCTGCCTTTCTACGAAATTCACAGCTGGAAACAATTGCCTAAATATCAGTGTCTAATAAAAAAATACACAGGTTGGGAGGTGGGGGTAGAATAGGATAATTTATTTTATTATATGACAGAAAAAATCTGGTAATTCAATTGGCTAAAACACTCATCACTCCATTATTGCTGATCTATTCTATTTTTATTGAAATTGAGTTGATATTTCAATGCTCTGTCATTGTCTATAAATAGAGTAGGTAGGTTGATATAATGATTCCAAATACCAATAAAAATAAAAATGTTTTTTCCAGCTTGCTCCTTTCTTTAATTTTCCTGTTCCAATGTTTAGGAACTGTTCAAATATAACAATTAACTGCCACATGAACAAATGAACTAATGCACATTGCTTCCCATAAACATGTGGAAATTAAATTTATTAGGGGTGTAATAAAAGGAATTATCAACCCGAGAAAAGTAATATTCACCGAGGCCATAGGAAAATGAATTACTGTTTTATTACTATAACAAAAAAAAATGATTACAAATTCCTTGCTTTATTATATATTTTTTGGAGAAAAACAGTATATTCATAAGCAACAAAATAAATTTAATTTCCACATGTTTATGGGAAGCAATGTGCATTAACTCATTTGTTCATTTGTCTAATTATAATAGGAATCGGTAAAAAATAAATTGCATTCTCCCCTCACTGGTGAGATCAAACACCTCGGTGATGAACATTTTGTGTGAACTTGAAATTTACAAACAAATTTTCACAAGCGCAAAACAAAAGTTGTTCTCGCTTCACTAGTGAGTATAACAAGACGTCATAATTACGTCATTTCGCCAACAATCCCGAAAACTATTTTGTGTCGATGTACACAACATCCAATGTAATCTGTGTCAGCGGAAACAGCGATCAGCTGATTGTGTAAACAGATTTCTTGCATGGTATGGGCATCAGTTTGGATCGTTTCAGTTGAAGCTTCAAATGAAAAGGGTATAATAAAAAGAAAATCTAATGTTTTTTTGTGAATACCGGGATTAATCTCATTCGTGAGTGAGAGAATTTGTATTTTCACTCGCAGCAAGCTGCTCGTGAAAATACAAATTCTCTCACTCACTCATGAGATAAATCCCGGTATTCACAAGAAAACATTAGATATCCTCTATATATCTTACCTTCTACAAGTATCTGGGAATTTCATTAGTTCAAAGACGTCACATGCAGACTGCATATAAAACCTTAATCCACAGCTACGGCACTTTTCCTTTGTTCTGTTGATGTTTTATCGTACAAATATATCGGCATAATGTACTGTAAAAGGTGATAAGCCCAGATATTTGTATCGTTTCAGATATTTGGACGGTACAAATATCTGGACAAAAGACCATTGTTTGTTGAGTTAAGTGAGATTGATTAACACAGACATTGTCGCGAGTGTTGCAAACATTGAAGAGAGGAAACTCTTCCAGTCCTGTTTATATCGCTTTATCGTTAATTTTCACACATTCAGAAAATATTTGATTCGCTCGGTTATGGGAGTGTGCGTGTGGTGGGGGGTGGGGGTGGGTGGGGTTGGGGGGTGGAGAGTGATTGTTTACAACAGGTGTGTAAGAAGCATTGTGCACTCGGAGGAATGGCCATAGAAGGGAACTAGCACACTGATATTTGTTATTGGTGGCCTACGAACCTCCGCGTCTGACATGGTGCCCAAAGCTATTTTTGGAACTAAAACATTCTACTCTGAGAAAGAAAACGCATTGTTTGCTACTTTTCTGACCAATTCACCAAACAGGTGAAGATTGTTTCGTCCCGGTGAAGAAACATGTTAACTCTTTACCCAACTTAACGCCAAACACCACACAGCGCTATATCCATTACATCTTCATTAAACTGTTATTATGTTTTGAATTGTCTTAGAAATATAGATTATGGTCCATCATTCGAACGACCTTATTGAGCTCGTTCCAATGAGGGGCAATAAGTTATGTTTTTAAGACAAAATTTGAGAATTAGTTTAAACATCTTCTAACCGCGTTGGGTAAAGGGTTAATTATTTTGTGAATTGTTTGCACTTTTTAGATAAATCATACGAGGTATTTTTGATCATACTTTAGGAGTAAACAGCATGTTAACCCCATTTCTTCCACTACCCAAGAGCATTGTAAGCCCGCCCCCTCCCACCCCTTCCACTCACAACCCTTAAATATTATTTTGGCATGGTATCTCTCTCTCTCTCTCTCTCTCATTCCCTCTGTCTCTGTGTGTGTCTCTCTCTCTTTTGTCGATCGATTGACATAAGAATAGGGAGAGTAATGTTAAGCGAACCTGGTAAGTTAAAATTGGGTGTGGTCAAATGTAACGAATGATCTTCTAAATTGTAAATCGGCATTGTCCGCGATAATGGAATGTCTTTTAAATCTGGCAACTGTTGAACTTGTATTTGCGAAAGTGTTAAATCGTCTATTTCATCGGTATGCCAAATTGTTTTGTTTTCAGCATCTTCTACTGCCTGACTCAATAAAAAATCTTCCCCGTCATCACCATTCCACATGATTACACTCTTCACATATCGAACATTTGTTAAAAATATGGGTTTAGAAATAGATACTTTAAAATTTGTGTGTACACAGTCGTAAACTCGCGAATATTATTAAATTTACAATTGGGATATCACATTGCTCACACAATCACTCGCACGGATGACGATGTGATGCGTGTTCAGTTTATATCAATCGTACTGTCACACTTACACTTAACATATCTATTGTATATTCAGTGGACGTTTCAGATAGGTAACAATGAGATATATCCATTTAATTTTGGGGGGCGATAAGTAATTGTAAAACGCATTTTGACCATATTTTCACTTAAAATAAATTAAGCCAATTTTCTTTTGTTGACATTCCTTAATAGGAAAGGGCTGTGGATTAAAATAGATATACCACACTTTTTGTGATGTATGGCGAGATAATTGTACAGTTTGCAGGAGTCCTGTGCTATTGAACTCGGCCTACGGCCTCGTCCAATACCACAGGACACCTGCAAACTGTACAATTATCTCGCTTACATCACAAAAAGTGTGGTATATCTATTACATATACTGCCTGTCAACATCCATATACGCTGACAGCTATGGGTAATCTCCCCTTTGTTTTTTGATTATTCGAAATGGTGGCAGCTGATAAATGCTTCAAGTTGAAAGATTGAGTGTTGGAAGCCCATATTTGGTCTGAAGTGCAGGTTAGGTAACTTAAAAGGCTTCATATTCTGTGATGTGTGTCATGTTACATGTACTTTCGAAATGAAACTGTTTGGTATGTATGAATTTGCCTTGTTACAACTTATGGGAGAGTGCCCGTGGGCACTCTCCCATAAAGTGTAACAAGACAAAGACATGTAAACACATTATGAGAATTCTCTCATTTAATTTTGAGTTTTTAGCTTACCGTCTGTTCTCCTTCGGCTGCCGTCCATCCGGCGTCATGAACATTTTTCAAACGACTTCTCCTCTGAAACCGCAAGGTCGATTTGCTCGAAACTTGGTATGGATGTTCATTACCATATGTCAATTCAGGTTTGTTCAAATGAAATGGACATGCACACTTGGGGCTCCATAATGGGCATAACTCTGACAGTACCCTATGTATATTAGAGAAAATTACTAAAAAATCTTCATCTCCAGCACAAGTGGGCAGAATCATTTGATATTTGGTATACAGCATTATGGTGTGGATCTGATTCAAGTTTGTTCAAATCAGCCCCCCTGGATTCATATTTGGGCTCACTATAGAAGACTGAATTCGAACTTAGTGCATTTCAGGCAAATTTCTTAAAAAATCTTCTTCTCCTGATCCAGCAGACAGAATCTTTTGATATTTGGTATGGAACATTGTGAGGTGGATCTGATTCAAGTTTGTTCAAATCGGCCCCCTGGGTTCATATTTGGGCTCAGTATAGGAGCCCGAATTTGAACCTAGTGCATTTCAATTTTTTTAAAAATCTTCTCAAGATCCAGCAGGCAGAATCTTTTGATATTGTGTATGCAGCATGCTGAGGGGGGTGAGATTCAAGTTTGTTCAAGCCAAGTCCCTGTGTTCATATTGGGGCTCACTGTGGGAGCCCGAATTATAACTTAGTTCAAAATGAGGAATTTTCTTTAAAAATCTTCTTCGTCAGATCCAGCAGTCGGAATGTTTTTATATTTGGTATGCAGGATCTTTAAGGGGGATGAGATTCAAGTTTGTTCAAGCCATGCCCCTAGGTCCATATTTAGGCTCTCTGTGGGAGCTCGAATTGTAACTTAGTTCAAAATGAGGAATTTTCTTTAAAAATCTTCTTCTTCAGATTCAGCAGTCGGAATGTTTTGATATTTGGTGTGCAGCATCCTTAGGGGGGTGAGATTCAAGTTTGTTAAAGCCAAGTCCTTGGGTTCATATATGGGAGCCCGACTTATAACTCAATATGAGGAATTTTCTTTAAAAATCTTTTTTTTTAGATCCACTGGTCAGAATCTTTGGATATTTGGTATAAGTTTTTCTAAGGAGAGCAGATGCAACTTGTTGAAATCAATTCTCTGGTTTGATATTTAGGCTACCATGTCAGCTGAGTGCCCTCAGGCCCCCTGGGGCCTCTTGTTTTTTGTTCTTCTTGAATTTGAAGAAGTTCATTTTCACCCGGGGAAGACCCTGGATCTTCACATAAGAGGGGTATACATTCTCTACCCAGCACTGGGGAAAATGAAGTGTGGTGTGTGTGGGGGTGGGGGTGGGGGTGGGAGGGGGGTTATATGGTATAGTGGCCAACTGAAAAAATTTTATTTTTAAAAAATTTCATCAAAACCGTATCATGTGATCCCTCTTTGGAATGAGCTCATTGAGCTCGTTCCAATGAGGCATCACACGATATAGTTTTGTTGAAATTTTTTGAAAAGGTTTAAAAAATAATATTTAAAATAATAAATTTTGATACCGTCTTCGTTGGGTAAAGGGTTAAGTACCCAGAAACTGAATGAATAAAATTATGGCAAAATGACCTAGGGTGAGAGTTCAAGAACCTTTTTGGGGGTTTTCAATCGTGAATGCATATAAAATTGACATTTACACTCTTTTCAGTACCCAAGAACTTTTTCAGCTTGTAGACCTATCAAGATGTACAAACTAAAACTATTAAGCTGTTGCTGGGTTCCGAAATGGTTTTCCAGTGAGAGAATACTTTTCAAATTTCAGATGGGCATTTTTATCGCCGACACGTGTTGAAAATTTTAATGTTGGCAAAATAAGGCCTCTTGCATTTATAAAGTGCATGCGCAGCAACCGTGACATCAATTCCGATTTTTCTGCCATCTTGCATGGTCAGATTTTTTGTGACTCATGCTGCTAGATCTTGTTTCTTCGTGAACAACTTGATTAACTCGCTACAATCACTGACAAATGTGCATTCTAGGATTGTATCCTTTTCTCAAGCTCAAAATTATTTTGTTTTATTTATATTTATGCTAATTTTAGCTTGTTTTATCTCTGTGTGTCTTGCCTTTTCCGCACGCCAAAATTAGAGCTGTCTCGGTGTCGGTTTTTTCGGTGCGATTTTTGGTGTACAAGAACACCGAAAATCGAACCGAAGCAATTTTAAAAAAATCGCGAAAGTCGATGTTATACCCATAATGCAATTTTCTGTTGCTGTTGTGCATTTGCAACATGGAGCGACGTGCCACTCGCATAAAAGAAACTTAGAAAGTCAGCAAGTTACAATTTTTTCTCTCAATATTTTCATAATTCATAATAGACATCTAATTAACTTAAGAGCGGGTGGTCAATAGTCAATACACACACTTAGCAGGGCTTGCCTTGAGTCGGGCCGATCGGCCCTGGCCGGGGCTTTTTTTTTTCGGCCCCGACTTTTTTTCTGTCTTGGCTCCCAAAATCTCAGTGTTGGAAGGTTTGGGCAAAGAAATTTTGCGAGATTAATTTTTCCATTCACGTCTCATTCACGCAAGTGTGATTACAATAGAAGCAGCAAATAACAGATAAAATAATAATACAAACTGTTTTTGTCTGATTCGAATTAATATCCACCTAAATCCGCATGAAAACTGAGAAAAACCCAAGATTAAACAAAAAAAACAAACACATTTACGAGACTTCGAAAGCATGCTTGTCAACTAATGGGGAGAATTCCCTTTAATCCCACAATACTATGCGCGGGTACATCCGATCCTAACATCTGAATAAATGCAACACAAGACACAGAAACTGCCATCAAAATAAATGTACGAAATAAAATAAAATGTGCACCTGTGTCTACGTGGAGAGGTGGGGGGGGGGGGGGGGGGGGGGGTGCATTCCATTTCTGAAATATCCAAAGCTGTGGTGAATTTTCAAAGATTGAAATTATTTAAACGGTAAACTGAAATGTTTTTTTCTTTCTTTGAGACAACCGTTGCATCGAAAATACACACCCCACAATATGTACGAAACGTCCTAAAATTTTATCAACAAAAAATCCAAAATGTCTATGTACGAAACGTCCAGCACCCACATGATGGGTCCAAGTCATTTCGTCCCCGGAACGATTCGTCCCCTAACATAGTGAGACGTTTCGTCCTCGAGACACTGACAGAGTGGGATGTTTCGTCCCCTCCCAGAGACGAAACGCCCACTTGGATAGCAAATTATTAAGATAATATGGGATGTTGGATTTTTTTCATGATGTAACAAGACATGATCACATCCTTAGAAATGGTTTGCCAAACTGGTTTTAATGATACACATCACATATTCACATTAAGTTGTGGATTTGTTTTTGCCTAAAAAACATCTAGGTAGATAAGAAACACATTCCACTGGAATGTGTTTTTTATCCACCTAGATTTTTTTCTAAGCAAAAGCAATCAACTAAGGTCGCCATTGGAAAGAATGTAACAACATAAAATTACCCCAAAAGGCCCCAACCTCAGTATCTGGGAGACTTTTTTCAGGCCCCCAGCAGGCCCCGACCTCAACATTTGGGGGACTTTTTTTTAGGACCCGACCATTTTACTCAAGGCAAGCCCTGCACTTGATTGATAATCGAGTGTCCCTGCTGCTAATTGTGCAAATCCCTCAGTCCCAATAATCTTCCAATCTGTGTGCCGTTTTCTGTTCAATTACTGGACTTTTGTTTCAAGAGTTTGCAGCAGGAACACTCAACTGTCAATCGAGTGTGCATATTCACCACACGCTCTTATGTTAATTAGATGTTTACACGTGAAACCTAAACTAACATTGTGGATTTAAAGGCTCTTAATTTCATTACGTTGATTGATAGAATATTCAATACACATCATGACATGCATAGATTATTAGAATATTCAATACACATCATGACATGCATAGATTATTAGATTAATGCCTGGCGATCATAAAGGTACTGTGTTTTTTTTCAATATTTTACAAAAAAGTGTTTTTATGGACTTGAAACGAGGCCCTCTGAATGAGGCACATGTGTTATTAACATCGACATCAAGGTTTTTTGTAAAAAAAAATTGAAAATCGACATCAAAGTCAAATTTCAACACCGAGACAGCTCTAGCCAAAATGCGACCCGCATTGATCGGTTTATTTTGGGGGATTTTTCCCTAAAAAAATTCTCACACCTTTTTGGACAAGGCCGAAAACTCTCCCTTGTCCTTGTATGCAGGTGAAACATGTCAATGATGTTCACAGTACTTGTGACACCTACAACAATTGTTCTCAGGCCCATCCCTGTGGTGCTTGTGGGGTTTGGTCTTCCAAGTTCGGGACTTCTGTTAACAAGATGGTTCTAACCAGAGCTAGAACCCCTCATTCTCGGGGCAAAGGTAGCCATGCCTCTTCAGATATTTCAGAGATTGCATGGGGTGACTCTGTCACGCAGGATGTTGGGCAGCCTTTTTTGGTAGCAGATTCCTTTGCAACTGTTGGTGGTGCTGGTGATTGGACGCCTGAAGTGAGGACTTCGATCTAACTTCCTTTGACTCCAGTAGTCACCCTTGAGGCAACTGTTTTTGTTGAGAAGAGTTCTTCCGAAGTCCACTCTGTCACTCTCTCCGATTTACCACCTGCATCATCTGCAGCTGCTGAGAAATTTGTTCATGCTGTTCCTATCTTGCATGATAGTGCTCCTCCTATCTCTACTGGGGATGGTATACAGTCTCGGGAGCCAAGGCTGTATCTGGTGGAGTGTCACAGAGCTCCCAGTCTTACCTGGCTTCTCCGCAAAGCTGTACTAGTTTTCTGACTGCCCTGTCTCATCTGGCTAGGTTTACTCCTGGCCAGTTGGGGTGCTCAGTTGCATCGGCAGTGATTGCTTGTTCCTCGGGCGAATTGTTTGTTGTTCCACCTTCCCCTGCTGGTGAGCCGACTAGCAGGATGTGGCTGGGGCATTGGCAACCAGAGCCTTCTGTTCGGCAGAGGCCTGTGATGGCTTCTATTAGGTGTCACTATTGGGACTTTCCTGCAGTGATTTCTTATGGTGTCCCAAGTCTGGCTGTTGATTGTTGCTTGTCATCGGTCTCAGAGGATAGGAAGTTGGGACCTTCTATTTCTCAGAAGCCAATGACAGTTTCCTCTTGTCATTCTTGGGACATTCCTCCGGTGTCTTCTCATTGTGCACCAGGTCCAACTGCTGATCGACGTATGCTGTTAGTCTCTCTAGAGGATTTGCAGGGAGGGCCTTCTGTTCAGTGAACACCCCTGGGTGTCGCTCTTGAGATTATCTTCCTGTGTCTTCTCACCGTCTCCTGATCGATGTTCGACGTCGGTCCCTTCTGAGGATTTATATTACCGTAAATTCAAGTTGGTAAAGGCTGTGCCCAAATTAGGAGATGGGTACCAACAGCTGTTGTAACATTCTAAAATACAGATATTTGTAAAGAAATACTTTTATATAATGCAAATTAGATCTTAGAACGCACTGTACTATATTCTTATTGTATGTGTATTGACTAATAATATAGTTTCACATATTTTGGGCACATTTTTCACTTGAATCTGATGTGCCTAAATTAGGTGAATATAAAGGCCTGGGCTCCAGTATCATATGTTACCATTTGATGTCACCACCAGACCTGTTAACTCTCCCGGTTTCACCGTGAGTCTCCTGGTTTGAGGCACCAACTCACGCTCTTTCGGTCACATCCTATTTTCTCCCGATTTGACACTTTTCAAAATAGTTGTCATGTTCTGTTTTGAAAATTAAACAAGTTGGTCACGATATATAAATTTATAATGCAGAATGCTTGTTGGAAATGATAATTTATCAATGATACACATTGAGCTTTACCAATGAGTTCCGAGAATTCCCATGTTGTTGATGGAAAAGTCATGGAAATCGAAAGTAGCGTTTCGAAAACGAGTGTATTATAGTCTGTTTTTAAAGACGTTCTTTTCGAAAAGCCATGCTGGACTGGGACGTTTTATCCCAAGGTTTTTGGAGCAAGGAAGAAGACCCAATTATTATTATTACCTGATGTGATCCCTGCAAAAATAGCTACTCAAAAATAAATATGAATTAATACCCCCGAGTTGTAATATCCAGTTTGATACATGCTACATGAAAGACTGTTTTGAAAACAAAAGGGAGAGCCATATTGTTTACAAAAATGGGGACATGTTATGTGCTCCAGGGTGGTCAAATTAAATATAGTTTGTCAAATCAAATCAAATGGTTTCGCGCGCCGAAGGCACGCAGGGATGGTTTGAGGAGCAAACCCCTTTTGACCCTCTTTGACAGTTTAGCGCCTTTTATAGCGTTTGCTTTTCTTTTTGGGTGGAGGTGGCTGGGAAGGAGAGTCAGTAGTGGTTGTTGGTGTAGTTGGACGCTTGATGATGGAGGACTGACTATGGTGGAATGGTCTAGTCCTGGCTGCTTCAGGAGTGCAGGCTGTTTCAGGAGTGCTGTGGCTGGCACGCTGTTCCAGGAGTGCTATCGCGTTCTTGGTGCGTTCAGCTGATTCTTTCTTTGTTTCTCTGATTTCATCCCTTATTTGCTATATCAGTATCCACGCTTGTTCCTGATCTGGAAGGGGGGTTGAAATTGGAGAGGGAGACTTCTGAGAGCCAGTTTCCATTTCCATCTCCGTCTCGCTGGTGACATCGCCATCCTCCAGGTTGCCCCTCAAAGGAGAGGCAGCTGGGGAGTGGATGGGAGTCACAGGAGTTGGAGGGGGGGAAATAGTAGTGGCCTCCTCCGTCTTCTCTTCTGCCTTCTCTTCCTTCTTCCTTTTCTGGAACGTTTCCAGCCGCCGGGCATTCCGGCACCTGGTGGATGGTCTCTTTTTCTTCTTACTTTTCTTCTCTTCAGGGCCAGGTCCAATGTGAGAGGGGTTCCTCTCACAAAAGGTGCTACCCCTCCCCCGAAGAAGGTGTGGTGGTGTTGTTCTCTTCAATGATGAACTCCAAGCTCAGGTGGACTCTCTTGCCTGTCTCCTGGACAGTCCAGGTGACAGGGCAAGAAACGCCCAGAGCTGAAATGGTTTTAATGAGTCTTGCTGGTAAATCCAGTGTGTCCATGATTGCTGGCTCATGTTTCCGTAGTCCATTCCAGAATACATGGTTTATTCTGGGTATGCGCAGACAACTCGGATTACCAATCTGGTTGTTTTCTTTGCAAACCGTCATTCTGGAATATCATTCCGAATCATTCTGAGTAAACCACCTCGCGAGCAGGTTTAGATGGTTTACCTGTTATTCCTGACATGCACAATTATCAACAAATAGTAGAAAATATTTCCCTGTTCGTTGTATTTTCCAAAACGTTTGAGTGATCAAGACAATAACAAATATGTTAGGTACATGGAATTCAGCAAAATATTTAAACATAGCATACCCACAAATATTTGATGAAAATAAAGAGAAAGAACTATGGAATTAATTCAATTAAACAACAGGCCCGTTGACCCACCCCCAAATTGAATAAATAATTTTTTTTTGCCCTGGAATTCATTTTTTTGCGAAGCGACCACTCTTGACCGCTCATAACTGACTCATTCATTTCCCCTTGACCCGACACCCTGATTATTGTGACAGAACATTACATCTGGATGTGAAATCCTAAAATGATGAATGTTGAGGGCGGTGGGGGTGGGGGTGGGTGGGTAGTACAACCAACTTGGTTACAAGGCTCAAATTCTACAGACGCAAAAATTCTGAAAACTGAAGATCTGGAAATCTTTCTCCACCCGCCCCCCAACCAGTTAGAAATTTGAGGGCGGTGACTATACCCAGCTCCATTTTAACGCTCCAGCCAAGCTGTGTGGGTTTGCATTATGTGTACAGTCCATTTAAAATATTCTCTCCTCTCCACTAGTCGATTGCATAATAGGGTGTCTAAAAATAGGATAAGCTAATTGGCTTTGAGGGGAACTTTTTAGTATCCATGATAATTACTTCAACAATAACAAGTACAGTTGTCAATGATGATCTTATTGACAGTCATCTGTGTTGACTGATTATATGGGACAAATGATTTTAACAAACAATACTTTATTAACCATTTTTTTTTATTAATGATATCTGACTTTAATGCTTTGCAAGTATCTCCAAACATTTGCACATACGATTAACAGAATATATATTTTTAAAAAATATATACGCAAGCACTCTTTCAAAGCACTATAATATCTATCGGGTTTTGTGATTACGGTAATGATATCTGACTTTAATTCTTTACAGGTATCTATAAAAATTTGCACACATGAATGACAGAATATATTATCTTTTAAAAAAAATATATACGCAAGCACTCTTTCAAAGCACTTTTATATCTGTCGGGTTTTGTGATTAATGATATCTGACTTTAATTCTTTACAGGTATCTATAAAAATTTGCACACATGAATGACAGAATATATTATCTTTTAAAAAAAATACACACACAAGCACTCTTTCAAAGCACTATAATATCGATCGGGTTTTGTTTGCACTTTTGAATAGAAAATCTCTGCTAGTATTCCATGGACTTAGCACTCAACTTCTAATGGGTAAAAATACACAGTACATGACAGGTGGAGTTCTACTAAATCACTTGTCAAGTGAATGTTTTACAGAACTCATATTTTTTTACACAAACCGATTTTTTTAAGGGCCACCAGATTTATCTACACATCCATCAAGAGACAATTTGCTTGCTTGTCTGCTGTTTATCGGCGCCTGTAAGTTGAAGTTGAGTGGATAATTCACTCTGTGTGTGATTTGGTTGTAATCCACCCTGCACTTATCTGCACACACGAAATAAATTGTGTGAACAAACTAGACACTTTGCAAGAAGCATTAGCCATTTATTTATTTATTTATTGGTGTTTAAGGTCACTTTTCATCAGCTATGGCTAATTGTGCCCATTGGTTGCAATAGGCCATAGTTGCAGAAAAGTGACATTAAACACCAATAAATAAATAAATTGTGACCACAACAAAGGTCTAAAGTCAAGTTTAGCCGATCGTTTACCCATTTGGTGCCCATTTTAGTGGACATCCATCCCAGGCACTGGTGACTGGGTCCTACTTCACCATTAAAGCGGAACTTTCTTACCATAGTAAATAAGCACTGCTTCACTTCCCGTTCCCACTGGGAAAAAAGCACTATTAAATATTATCACAGAGTGCATTATTGTCGAAGAAATTCTGTGGAAATGCAATGACCCCCCCCCCCCCCCCCCCCCCCCCCCAAATATTTCAGACAGCACACCTCTTCAGCGAGGTGGTAATGATCCATTGAACATGTGTTTGTTTAAACACATGAGAATAATTTAACTGGGGGGGGGGGTTAACAATTTTTTTTTGGTTGGGAGACGTGATTTGGTTATACTCACGCAACTCGCGTTTTTTTTATCTTGTTTAAAAAATAGCTTTCCCTGGTTAAACTTTCGTTTCTCCATTGCTGGCGACATTTATCTTTTTGGCGAGGAGATAACTGCTTCCAATTTTCGTGAAGTGTACACAAACAATTCACGAGTCTCTAAAATTTAATCGGGGTCCTTTTTTAGAATTTCACTTCTTTTTTTGAAAACAAAGAACAAAGAACTGTTTCGACCAGGGGAGATAAGTTTGACCGGTGTTTTTATTTTTTTTCTTCTTCATTTTATTTTTCATGTCACTGATCATGTTGCGAGTCCTGCCAAAATATATTTTTTTAAGGGTGGTATCTTTTAAAATGGACACATTGTTAGGTAAATTTAACTGATAATTTTCTGTTGGTAAACAATTTTTACTGTCAATGCAGTCCAGGATGTGATGGAAGGGCATGACGGGGAAACCCCTTCGAAGTGCTTGCCTTATCGGAATGGGAATCTTTTTCCCTTTCAGTGCTCCATCGCAGGTCAAAACAACATAAACCTTGGTTGACATTCCTTTACCACGATCATCGAGATCGTTCCAATGAGAGGTCATAAGCTATGTTTTTTTAGCAAAAATTTAAAGCATAATAACATTTGAATGGGATTTTTGTGTATAGTGCTGGCTGAATTTGGCTAAAAACAGAAAGCTTGATAGCGGTTTTCATGCTTTTTCCCGCATATTGGACGATTATTTTTTTAATAAATAATACATTCTCATTTTAGTTCATCTAAACTATTTCGGTAAAATGCTTATGCTACAATAAAAATTAAATCACCGGGGTTTAACTTCGAAATGTTCTGGCACTCGGCACAGTATAGAATCCATAATCCCGTATCGGAAAAGCTAGTGCCGCAGCGAAACGCCAGGATGTTTCGCCAAGACTGTCACATTGTTGTTTCAAAAACACCGTACACCAAGAACACATTTTATTCACTGAAATACTCGTTCTATTCCATAATTTCATTTAAAAAATACAGATGAAGCGTTATGAGAATGAATGAAGACAAGATCATTTCGACGGAGACAATCCGACCTTCAATTATAAGGAGGGGGGGGGTGGGGGGGAATCCAAATCACATGTCAGTAAAAATTTATTTTAATATGAAAACAAATCGAAAATCTCACGAATTAACGAACGGATTTTTTCAATTCCTATATTAAACCGCAGTACAGAGTTCTGGAAATGAAAGACATTGCATTTGTATCTGAATATTTTATTAAATGTAGGGTTTAGAAGTTTTCTGACTGAACAATATAATTGCTAATCAGGGACAGTCTCTGAAAGATTTTTCTCGCCAAACATTAATTGGTTATGTAATCCTTCTCACATGACCGCACTGAAACAGCTTTTCATACCCGGTCGTTTCTACACAAACGACGGGGTAATTAACAAGTGCGGTTTTGTATGCAATGTACACGTAATGCAAAGATGAGGGCGTTCTTGTTATCAATGTGCTTGAAATTAATTCACATTCACAACAAACTTGTTGTCCATCATTTATGCTGTATTTTTGTTTAAATAAATAGTTGATTCCTATTGGGGGACAAATAATGAATTAGTCTACATTCATTTTTATTATTTTTGAAAACAAATCGATGTATTAATTGCATAAACACAGAATGTTTTTCATATGCGACTGGATATCAGTAATTCGGTTTCATCAAGAAACGAACCACCTTTGATGTCTGGATTTTCCCGTCATCTTTAATTAGCCTTGCAAAGGGGGTTGTGGACCCGTGAAGACAATGTGTTCACCGGGTGTGATGAAAGGGGGTTTTAAATGGAGCGTACACGTAATGGCCTCCCCCCACCTTCTCCCTGGTGAGATCGGATATTGTTATGGAACCATAATGACGCGGCAGTGCATTCATGACCTTCTTGTTCACGGGAACTCTGTGGTGAGAGTGCACAGACAGGCTTTGCTGGTTCTTAGTATAAGTATACTCATAACCAACAAATAGTGGACACCAAATACTAATTTTTTTTTTTAAATTCTCGCTCAAATAACGTAAACGAGCAGAGTTGAATGGACACAATGGCGAGAACGTGTCCCCAATCTCCCGGCATCCGGGCCAGTGGCATAGCCAGGGTAGGGTGGGGGTGGTGGGCTGGAGGCTCAGGTCAACCTAAAGCTTTAGCACCCCCCCCACCTCCCCCCCCCCACCCCCCATAAATAAAAAAAAATATTGACCCAAATGCTCTCCAATATAGGGCTGCACAGGGTACAATTGCCTCATATTCGATCTTGGAGTACAAAATTTTGCAAAATTTTCTCTGAGAAGGCCTTGTCCAAACTAGGCTCCTCTGATCGTCACCCGCCTCTTCCCAGTTCCTTGTACTAACTGGGCCTCTGGTCGTCACCCCCCTCCTCCCACTTCCATGAAGGGAAGTGGGAGGAGGGGTAACGACGGGAGGGTGCTAGCTTGGACTAGACAAGGACCCCCGAAACCCCACAACATTACAAATATCATGGTATGCCCCCGCCCCCACAAAAAAATGGCTAGAAATGGCTATCCCCCCTCCCCCTCAATTATAGAATTCTGTCTACGACCCAGAACAAATGGGAGTCGAAATAATAATAAAACTCAAGTGCTCTGTCCAGTGTTCCTTTGTAAATTTTTTGTTTCTTTTTAATCTGGTCATATTGACCTACCTATCCATAGGAGAGCTATGCTGTTTTATACAGATGCGGCACTGCGATGAGCAAAAACAGCATCTATGTTGTCATTGACAACATCATCAACAAAAATTGCGAGCGCCATTTCTTCAAATTCCCTATTGGTTTACATTTAAAGTGCAATTTGCTGTTTCCTCGCGATTACTATTCTGTATCTTCACTGTGCATGTCACACAATTCCATGTAATCCGGAATAGACTACGGAAACATAAGCCTGGTCAAGGTGTTCACACTCTGAAGTCAGAAGTGTGAATGTGGAACAAAAAATGAGAACGATATAGTTTGTGTTTTTATCAAATGCATTGTATGCCAAATATATTCTCATATATGTGAAATTAAAATTATATAAACTCGAAATATAAATTAAATAAAAACATAATCTCACAAGTATAAGTAACATGAGCTGACCTATTATATATACTAATGTTATGGTTCATACCAAATTCATCCGTTTTGTGTAAAAAAAAAATATAATTGAAAGTTTGTTGAAAACTGAAAAAAATCTGTTGTGTGATATCAGAACAATTAAGTTACCTCCCCTTACTTATATACAAACAAATTGAGAACATGTCAAGCTGAGTATTTTGTCTTCATTTTGAACCGACAGGATTATTTTTTTTGTTTTTTTTCACAATGGGAGTTATGAATACTGAGGGCACCTTCTCTAATGTGAGTAATACAAAACACAGTTCAAATATTTTTTTTGACAAAAAACAAAAACGAAATTACCACAACCACACACAACTTCATTGAACCGGCAACAACAGGTGTTTTTTTTTTTTAAACAAAACAATATGTATTGTTAGCATTGAGTAATTTTTATTGTACAATAAAACCTGTCAAAAGATAATAAGAATGAATATTTTCTCACCAAAAATGTACAGATTGAACAAAGAATTTACATGAATAAATGGCATGAGTGAAGAAGGAATGCTTGTGTTGGTTCTTGAACGTTTTGGTACTGGGACGTTTCGGCCCAAGATGTTTCAGCCTCCATGTATTGAAGCACTAGGATGGGCTTGCATGAGCAAGGAAAAATGGCTGGACTGAGGGGGAGGGGGGTTGGTACAGGCAAAGGCTGGATAGGAATCCACTCACATTTGTGTGTGTGGGGGGGGGGGGGGGGGGAGGGGGCATTGTCCCTGGGGGTGGGGGTGGGGGTCTTGGACCAGTGATATCCAGATTTGTATGCTTTTACTGACAAATACCATTAAAAGTGTTAAAATAAATTATTAAAATGAAATATAATGCATTTGGGTTGGGGGGGGGGAGTGCTCGGGTGGGACCGTGGGAGGCATAACAAGGAAAATATTGATGTAATGGCCACGGGCAAAAATCTCACTGATAAGCATCCAAATCTCACTGAGAGCTCATCAAAATCTCACTGACAGTCACCTTCAGAGGTTAATAGGTCAGGTCACCACACAAAATATTTGAAATAGTTTTGCCTGTTTCGTAATTATTCTGTTTTCGGAGTGGCTTGCAAACCACTTCATTTTTGTAGATTTTTCACACTTGCAGCAAACGACATTCCGAATGAAGTGCTGTTTAACCCTTTGAACCCTAACAGCTGCTTTTCTGGCCAGGAGCATCATATGTCATAGCGTCATCAAATGGGATGGCTGCATGTTGAAAATATTGATTGGACAACCTCAAATAATGAATATGGACTCTTCTAATTGCTGCCATTTAACTGGCATGGAAGTTACAGTGGAGCCCACTTAATTAGATATCTCTTAATTGTATATCCCCGTTAATTGTATATAATTTTCACACACTAAACCATTTACCATAACTTCAGTACAAATTTGATCTGTTAATTGCATATGGGTTGTAGAGTAAACTCCTGTTAATTGCATATAAATTTTTGTAACATGTCAAAAAAATTACTGTGACATGCACCAAATTCCCCTTATTTATCAACCTTTTTGGCCTCACTACATCCAATACAGGCATTTATTCTATTATATCTATGAGCTCTGTCAAACAAGATATAATAGAATAAATGTTCAGTTTACACCCAGAACACAGGGAACTGACCAAATCCCTGTTAATTGTATACTCCTGTTAACTGAATAATTTTCACTGGCAAAATAGATATTCAATTAAGAGGATTCTACTGTACCACTAGAGTTCAAAGGGTTATATTACAACTCAGTGTACAATTTGAAATAAGAAAGAGTGACCTCATCCTTTGTTGTTTATTGATTATTTGTCCAGTGAAATTGTAGGGGGGGACCTGAGAGATTTTTATTACTAAATGAATGATTGTTGAATGTTGCCTTGTTTATTCACGATGCGGCTTTTGAACAATGGATAGGGTCTTTTTGGAATATATATGTTATTGTGATGAATTGACGGTATCATGGTCTGAGGTTTGTGATGAATTGACGGTAACATGATCTGCAGTTTGCAGCTCAGAGCTTATGTACAGTCTTGACGCTTTGCATATCGGTTGAACATATGCTTCGAGTTGCAAAGCTCAGATTACATTACCATCAGTTCATCACAATAACTTAGAATGGATTGGAATGTCTTGGAATAAATTGGGAAAAATTTTATAAGATAGGATGTTAATTATACACTTTGAGAAATAACTTTTTACAATTGGTATTTCCTGATTTAGTTTTTGAAGTTCACCCAACTAAGAAGCATAGAAAATTCATAACTTGAACTAAGTATGAAAAACGTTGTAGTGTTACATGTATAAATAAAAAAATCGTAACTGGAAAAAGCTTCAGGAAAAGATCCAGAATCAATTTCATAGTAAAAAGAAGATTGGCTTAAAAACTATTGCCTTGACGCACTTAGCACAAAATAGCCCTTCTAGCTGTTCTAGTCCATTTAAGAAGGGCAGTGTTTTGCAAATGCCTGGCCTTGTTCAAATGAACTGTTAATTTGTTTTCAATAGGTATGAAGAGGCTGATGTAGTTGGAATTGTTGACGGCTCTATTCCAGAGGGTAAAATGATAGACAATACTGCATCATCTGCAAGCGTAGATTTTGATGGTTTAGGAGTGGCGACTTTAGGTCGTCCAGGTCTACAAGTCATATTAAAAGATAGTGAGTATTTGATATAAAATGGATGAATCATCGGAATAAAATTTGTTGTGAATGCTTGAAGCTTTGGCCCATATCTGTGGTCATTGACAATTTGATTGAGGGAAACTTTAGCACTGTTGTGCTTCCAATGTAGGGATCTACGAATTGCCCATTTTGATCGAATTGAATTGGTGAAAATTAATCAAATTTTGAATCGAACTTCGAATCGAATCACAGTTAATGGATTCGTCTTAAAAAGAAAAGTTTTTTTTTCTAAAATAATACCTTTTTGACCATGGATAAGGGTTAATGTGAGGGCTGTGTAAGTGTTTAGCACTTTTTCTTCAATCAACTTTAGGTCACCTGACTGAAAGTCAATGGGAGCTATTTCCATCACTGAGCATCTATCATCTGTTAACTTTTGAAACTTGTCTTCTTCTTCAAAACCACTGGGCCAAATTCAAACATATTTGGCACAGACCAGCTTTGGAGTATACCCTTTGAACTTTGTTCAAATGAAGCTGCTGCCATCTTTGGACTAGGGTTAATACTCAAAAGCCTAAGAATCTTCTTCTCATGAGCCACCAGAGAAAATGCTTTGATATTTGGTATGGACTTCCTTTGGTAGTGACAATTAAATTTTGTTGAAGGCTTGTTTGTAGTTGAATATTTGAGCCCTCTTTGGGATTTTGACCATTTTGAGCTCCACCCAAAATTTGTATTTCAAGAATCGATGGGTTGATTTGAACCTAAATTGGCATGTATTATAATTGGGTCATAAGTACTTGATTGATGCCCGAAAAAAACATTTTTTTGCAGCCCGATGGAAATCCTAGGAGCTTAAAACAGACAAACATTCATATGCCTATATTTCAGAAACTTACCAGAGTATTTTGGGGGGAATCTGCAGCTTCCTTAGGACCAGTGGAATTAGATGGACCCCAAAAAATTGCCATCAGTTTTGTCATCGTATGCCATATAGGGATGCCCATTTTAATACTATTGGCAATGGGAAAAGGATGAGTCATCATCTTTCTTGTATTCCATCAACTAATTTGAAACTCGTCTTCTTCTTTAAAAGCGCTAGTCCAAATTCAAACATTTTTGGCTCAGACCATCTTTGGCGTATACCCTTTGAACTTTGTTCAAATGAAGCTGTGTAGCAATCTTTGGGCTGGGGTTAATGCCCAAAAGCCTAAAAATCTTCTTCTCATGAGCCACCAGAGAGAATGCTTTGATATTTGGTATGGAAGTTCCTTTTGTGGTGAAGATTAAAGTTTGTTAAAAGCAAGTTTGTAGTTGAATATTTGGGCTATATGTGGGAGAAAGCCCATTTTTGGCTTCATCCAAAATTTGTATTTCAAGAACCAATAGGCTGATTTGAACCAAATTTTGCATGTAGTTTAATTGGGTCATAAGAACTTGATTGATGCCTGAAAAAAATTCTTCACAGCCCAGTGGGAATCCTATGGGTTAAAAGTAGCAAAAAACTACACGGATCAAAATATTGTTTTTTGGTATGCAGCTTCTTTAGGATGAGTGCAATCCGATGGATCAAAAAAGTTGTTGTCAGTTTTGTCATAGGGTGGCATTTGGAGTTTCCCATGTTAACAGTGTTGGCAATAGGAAAATGCCGAATCAGTATCTTTCTTGTGCTCCATCAACTTGTTATTTTTCTTCAGAACCTTTGGGCCAAGTCTAAACTGATTTCGTACAAAGCATTTTGGTGGAGTTAATGTCTCATCAGCCTAAAATGCTTTAAAAATCTACTCATAAACCACTTGCAATAATGCTTAGATTTCTGGTGTGAAACTTACTTTAGTGATGCAGATTCAGGTTTTTTCGAAGGAACGCAATAGGTCAATATTTGGTATCCTTGTTGAAGGATGCCCAGTTTGGGCTCCTCCCAAAATTTTGTTTTCCAGAACTAATGGGCTGATTTAAACCAAATTTGTCAACTTGTATAACTGGGTCAAAAATACTTCGATTTCTCACGAAAACTTTTTGGTGGGGTAGGGTAGAGAGAACCACAGAAGTTAAAAACAAAATAAAATTCCGTACTGACACTTTTTTGAGACTGCACAGAACAGAGTTTTGTTTTTGCATGGGAATCTTTTTTAGGACTGGAGAAACGAATGGCTAAAAAATTGCTTTTGGTTGTGTCATGGCAAATCAAAACTTTGCTCTTGCTCTCCATCAATCACTTACTGACACATTCATCTCTTTTGACAACTTGAGCTAGGTGAGTGTTTTAGGCTCACATGTTTCTATTATTGACATCCAAATAAATTATGTTCAATGTAAAATGTAGAGGCTAATGCGATGTCAGATGCAATCAAGACCCAAACTTCATCTTTGTCGGTTGCGGGACGGTGTAGTCAAAATTTGTGTTGCATTGCACTGGTTGATGAGTTATTGCAATGTTAGACATGATCTGGATCCATTCCATTCCACTATCCTGGTCAAATTACTGATAGATATCAAACCACCTATAGAGTTGATAGCCTTAAAATAAATGTTGAGAGATAGTTGCACAGGTTGAAAGCTTAATGCAACATCCTTGTGATCAGAGCCCATCTAATGCCCTTTTCATAGTCAGATTACCTTCAGGTACAAAATTTTGTGTTGATTGGTCAAGGCATGGCAGAGTCTATAGCCTGCATACAAATGTAGACAGAAAGGCAGAGAGAAACAAACATTCCCTTTTTACATATTAACACCTTTCATAACACACTGTATGGAATCGACTACGGGCATTTTTGTTCCGGTTGAGAGACACTTACAGGATTGGGTACGGGGGGATGTTTGTTTTATTGATCATTTTCAACACATGTTACCAAACTTTCACAAAACTATCCCATGTGCATTTGTGGATGTCCAATCTACCTTCACGCTCTGCAAGCTAAGCTCAAATAGCTTTTTTTTATCTCTAAAACGTCAATTTTTGTCTACCTCGAAATTAGAAAACACACTTTTTTCTGCAGATAATTGTCGTTTTCGACTACAAAGGGGAATTTGTCAGTGCTGTAGCTGTTCAGTTTCCAACGTCAACCATTCCTCCTTTCAAATTTTATCGAATAGAAAGACTGCATCGACCATCCTCTCTCTTTTCATTACTTTTCTGCGACAAGTGGATGTGCTCAGTGTATGTGTTTAGAAAATTAACTTGTATGATTGATTGAATGTAAAATGTTTTAGAGTGTACGGCTTAGCAGGAGAAGGTTAGGGTTGGAGTTCGCTTATATTCTTCTTACATTTATTTATTTATTTATTGAGGTTTAACGATGCTATCGACAGCCAGGGTCACCGCGTGTTGGAAAGTTTTACAGGTGGAGGAAGCCGGATTACCCAGAGAGAACCGACGAGCCACTGTCGGGCTCCTTAACATAATAACTCCACACAAGTAGGGTTAGCATTGGATGAAGACAAGTGCACCACTTACGTACAGTACGCCTAAGTACACAGTGCCACCATGCCCCCATGTGGGCAGTGAGGTTGCTGCAGGTGGGTTTCTCACATATAAATACTCAGCTGAACATATATGTTGTGACTTTAAAAAACAGATTCAGTTAAACCAAGCACCGGGCTGACCACTAGGCATATATATTGATAATATATATACATGCAGGAATTGCAAAAATGTTAAAAAGACTAGAACCAGGTGGCTGTGGTTGATATCACCACTGGACCAGAAGTGTAATTTGTTTCCACTTGAACAAGATAATGGATGAGCACCATGTCAGTTTAACTAGAGGGGGTATCAGTACCCTGTGGCTCACCAACAGGTGGCCAATGTAAATGGGTGGCTGGAATAAAACAAAAAAGTTCAAAACCTGCACACAAAAGTCCAAAATTAAAGTAAATAAGCAGCTAAAGGGTTAAATAATATAATAATAGCCCCTAAGAAGCATTCTAACATAAAATAGGAACCATGGCAATATGCTACAAGTTAAGTCTC
Source organism: Pictodentalium vernedei (assembly GCA_031216915.1). NCBI lineage: Eukaryota > Metazoa > Mollusca > Scaphopoda > Dentaliida > Dentaliidae > Pictodentalium > Pictodentalium vernedei. The sequence continues at coordinate 66,552,419 of CM062291.1, read as the reverse complement.
CACTTTGAAGAAAAGAAAGACAAACCTCAAAATCTGCACATAAAAGTAAAAAAAGCATCACATTTGTTTCAAAGGGTTAAAATTGAGAAAAATACCCTGAAATGTTAAGGTAACCACCACCATGGCAATATGCCAGTAGGGTAAAACTCCACTTGAAGACAAAATTTCAAAACCTGAACAGAAAAGTCAAAAACCTGCACAGAAAAGTCAAAAACCTGCACAGAAAAGTCCAAAATTAAAGTAAATAAGTAGGGAGAGGGTTAAATAATATAATACTGGCCCTAAGAAGCATTCTAACATAAAACTGGAACCATGGCAATATACTGCAAGGTAAATTACTCCTTGGAAGAAAAGAAAGATAAATATCAAAACCAGCACACAAAAGTCAAAAACCTGTACACAAAAGTCCAAAATTCAAGTAACTAAGCATGGAAAATGTTGAATAAAATATTACTATTCCTGAAAAGCATGCTGATATAAAAAATTTTTTAACAAAAAATCAAAAACATCAAAACCTGCACACAAAAGTTCAAAATGTATGAATCCGGACATCGACATGAGGGTTATGCCATAGGCTCACACAACTATTGTTGGTGAGCCAAAAACTGTTGGGTCGCGTTGTAAACACACCGTTAAGATACTGACCATTCTTTCTGTTGACTCTGCTACCTAAAATATAACATGTATAGATATAAAAGAACATTTTATAAAACAAATGTCATAAAAATAAACTTGATAAAGACTGATCACAGCTATCCGACTTCCTGCCAAATAACCTCATTAAATAACGGCTATGTTTTTGTTAATCCAAGCGAGACGTGGGGCTGTAATATTCTTTTTTGTATTGCACGAATGTGATTTCAATTTCTTATTTTTGGCTAAACTTTAGCACTATCTAAAACTGAGATTACAATCAGTCTACCAGTATTTTCCTTATACTGGAGTTTACCTCGCTTGTAATCATTTTCTTTGTCTCTCACTGAAACGAGTAACCCACAGACACTACATTTTACATTCTAATCATGCTCAGTTGGTCCATGGCAATGTTACCGATGTCCAGTAAGCGAACCTTTATGATTGATGAGCCCTGTGTAGTGGTGACATTCCATGAAAGCCTGACGTTCCATTCTACAGTTTTGCACTATTGCACAGGTGTAAAATTCTAAACAAAAGGCATCTGCTAAAACTAATACCATGTAAGTTGGAGATGTATTTAAATTATCAGATATTGTTGGACAAGATCACTTGAAGTTTTGGTCACAAAGTTGGAGTTAATGGTGATAAATTACCGGAGGAATTATGAGAAACAGGGACTTCTAAAATTTATCTATGTTTAAAAATGTCAGTTGTTGTAAAAATGAGACAGAAACATATAATTTTTTGGTTAATAGCTTTGTTAACAACCGAGATCTAGATCTATGGCTTAGTGACTGTCGGATGCGTCCCGGCAGACATCCTTACACTGTTAGCGCAATAACTTCAACAAATGTTTTTGATTTGACTTATATTTGCCATACAGGTCGTTTGCAATAATATCTCAAGCAAGCTCGAAAACTAGTGTGACCCAATTTTTGTTATGTAGTTATGGGCCTTAATTAGTAAATTTTTGTAGTTATGGGCCGTAATTAGTAAATTTTTATGAATTTTTAGCTCGAAATAACACAAAAAATTGAGTAAATGTTCTCCGACTTGACTAATATTTGCCATACAGGACATTTGCAGTAATTTCTCGAGCTAGCGTGAAAAATGACTTGGTCCGTTTTTTTGTTACAGAGTTATGGGCCTTAATTAGAAATTTTTTTTACGAATTTCGAGTTCCTTAGTGCAATAACGTGAACAGATGTTCTCCGATTTGACAACCGGCATGACAGATAACCAGGTTATAGACATGCAACACTCTCTGATTACCACCACAACTTGACGCCTGCATCTCAGTCTCAGATGCACATCTCATGTTTTCATGTTTTGGAAAGAGGAGGTGATAAGCTCCAGGGGTAGGGATGTGTAAGGTTGTGGGAAAATTCAGCCTTTGAGGATGCTGGTGGCTGAAAATGACTGGCTTCGACATTTTTCATGCAAGTTTTCAGGTTGAAGCATTGTATTAGACAATAAATTACATCACCCACATACAGATTTATTTCTACTTAATCACATAGTATTGTATGTTTTTAGTGGATTTGGAAAATGTAATTAGTTTTAGGAGTTAGATAACTAAGTTAATGAATATTCGTGGTTGAAGGCATTAAAACATTCACAATGCTAGGCAACATTTTTATACGCCTGTCATTTTTTGACGGACGTAATATGTTATGGTGTTGTCTGCATGCTATATTGTTCAAACTTTATAATTATGTTGATCAGTAATTGCCGTTATGCATGTGACAAGAGTAGGTAACTTTGATTTTGTATTTCCAGAGTTATGCCCCTTTTTAGTACTTCAAACATCACAGAATTGTGTCCTCTACTCCTTCAACATTTTTCATGCTATATTGTTCAAACTTTGCACACATGTTGATCACCATTTGCCATTGTGCATACGACAAGAGCAGGTAACTCCATTTTGTATTTTCAGAGTTATGCCCCTTTTAGTTCTTGAAACATCACAGTATTGTGTCACCTACTTCTTCAACATTTTACATGCTGTATTGTTCAAACTTTGCACACATGGTGATCACCAGTTGCCGTTGTGCATGTGACAGGAGCTGGTAACTCCATTTTGTATTTCCAGAGTTATGCCCTTTTTAGTACTTGAAACATTACAGTATTGTGTCGCCTTCTCCTTCAACATTTTGTATGCTATATTGTTCAAACTTTGCACACATGTTGATCACCAATTGCCATTTTGCATGTGACAAGAGCAGGTAACTCCATTTTGTATTTCGAGAGTTATGCCCCATTGTGTCGCCTTCTCCTTCAACATTTTACATGCTATATTGTTCAGACTTTGCACACATGTTGATCACCAATTTCCGTTGTGCATGTGACAAGAGCAGGTATTGCCAGGTAACTCCATTTTGTATTTTCAGAGTTATGCCCCCTTTTAGTACTTGAAACATCACAGTATTGTGTCGCCTACTTCTTCAACATTTTACAGGCTATATTGTTCAAACTTTGCACACATGGTGATCACCAGTTGCCGTTGTGCATGTGACAGGAGCATGTAACTCCATTTTGTATTTCCAGAGTTATGCCCTTTTTAGTACTTAAAACATTACAGTATTGTGTCGCCTTCTCCTTCAACATTTTACATGCTATATTGTTCAAACTTTGCACACGTGTTGATCACCATTGCCATTTTGCATGTGATAAGAGTAGGTAACTCCATTTTGTATTTCCAGAGTTATGCCCCTTTTAGTACTTAAAACATTACAGTATTGTGTCGCCTACTCCTTCAACATTTTTCATGCTATATTGTTCAGACTTTGCACACATGTTGATCACCAAGTGCTGTTGTGCATGTTACAAGAGCAGGTAATTCTGCTTCATATTTCCAGAGTTATGTCACCCCTTTTCGTACTTAAAACATTACAGTATTATGTCGCCTACTCATTCAACATTTTACATGCTATATTGTTCAAACTTTTCACACATGTTGATTTCCAATTGCCGTTGTGCATGTGTCAAGAGCAGGTAACTCTGTTTGTATTTCTAGAGTCGTGCCCCCTTTTAGTACTTGAAACATCACAGTATTGTGTCGCCTACTCCTTCAACATTTTACATGCTATATTGTTCAAACTTTGCACACATGTTGAATTCCAATTGTCTTTGTGCATGTGTCAAGAGCAGGTAACTCTGTTTGTATTTCTAGAGTCATGCCCCCTTTTAGTACTTGAAACATCACAGTATTGTGTCGCCTTCTCCTTCAACATTTTACATACTATATTGTTCAAACTTTGTACACATGTTGATCACCAAATGGCGTTGTGTATGTGACAAGAGCAGGTAACTTTGTTTTGCATTTCCAGAGTTATGCCCCTTTTTGGTACTTGAAACACTACACTATTGTGTCGCCTTCTCCTTCAACATTTTACTTGCTTTATTGTTCAAACTTTGCACCCATGTTGATCATCAATTGCGGTTGTGCATGTGACAGGAGCAGATAACTCCATTTTATTTTTAAATGACTAGAATCCTTGCCGTTTATAGCTGTTATGATCCTCGAAATGTCCGCTACCTATCGTCAATCGTTATCAATGTAGTTATCCTGTCAATGAATGGATGCTACCATTGTAAACGGTGAGGAGAATTTTCTACACCTAAAAATTGTTTTCATTTCCATTCTACTTACTAAAATTTCACAAAAACAATATGAAATGTGTGCACACAAGCATACAATTTGAAACAGACATAGTCGAGTCAACAAAAATTTCAAACTTTACCCCAGAGAAACTTGTGCATGTTCCAATTTTGACGGCGTATGTTGCCCCGCTAGGCAGTGCTCTTGTTTAGAAATTATCCCTTCTAGCAAAGAGTTTTCCAAGGATATGACAGATTCATGATATGGGCCTACTTTAATTTTGACAGTCTTGTTTTCCATTACTGCATGATACTGTCTCTTCCCCGGACCCGTTGTCTACATGGAAAGACGTCCCCAACTTCCTATGCAAGATATCTGTGTCTCATGTGAGAAGACCATGCGAGATAGATATTTACCTCACAAGACCCATGTGACCGGCATATTAGCATATTTAATGAGCACCGGACTATTCGATCATCGCACGTTCTTTTGTAAACAGACAACATGGTGTCACAAACATTTGTCGAAGAAAATAGACACAAAAACACATACAGCTAAAACCTCATTTATATGAAGTTTTGTGTGAACGCCGTTATGAGTGGAGAGTTGCACGAAATTCCTGTCGAAAGTTTATGCGGATACATTTCAGAATTTATAACATAAAGTCACTGGAATGTGTCCATGGTCATTTCACTACAAATCCTTAACCCCTGTCTTGTCTGCATTGGGATATAAGTTTGTGGTATATTCAGAACTTCTGTGCGTTCTTTCCGATAAGCAGTTTTTTTCCAGAAATGGATGCCAAAATTGTTCGATATAGCTGAATGTGCCCCTGAATTACTTTTGATGAAATCAGGGTGTTTTGGTGGGGGAGAAAAATTATCCCTCGTGAGTGTGAGATGGGGAAATCACACTCTCAGAACAAGATATTTGGTCCAGACACTCGGCAAGCCTCCTGTCTGGTTCAAGTATCTTTTCCTTGGGTGAGATTTTCATATTTCACACCCTCGTCCATCAGGGATAATATTAATCCCCAATATGTGATTTCATTAGGCTATTTGTTTGACAAGAGTTTTGGTCACAGTGTTGGAGTCTGATATATAGGAGTAAATTACACCTTATCTTACACTTACATCTCACACCCATCAGGGATAATAAGAATTACCGATGGGTGAGGGTGTGAGATGGGGAATCCCGCCTGATGGCAAGATATTTAGGGCAGATACGAGACTTGCTGAGTGTCTGGACCAAATATCTTATCCCAAGACTGAGATTTCCACATCTCACACCCACCCCATCAGGGATAATCCCCCCCCCCCCCCTCCAACAGAACAACCTGACGGCATCAAAAATATTTTAGGGGCACATGCAGGTATATTGAACAAATTTGTTGTCCATTTCTGAAAAAAACTGATTTGCTTATCGGAATGAGTGCACAACAGTTCTGTATGTACCAGAAGTTAATACCACAAAATCAAAATTAAATACCAACAGCGGCAAGATGTAGCGAAATGAACATTGACACATTCTAATGACCTCATATTATGAATTCGCAATGTATTTGCATACCTTGTCAGTGGAAATTTTCGTTCAACTCTCTCCACTCATAATGGAGTTCATACAAAAATTCATATAAAAGAGTCAAGTGACCTTTGGTTTTGTAGTCTGTGTTTTTATTTCTATTTTCTTCGACAAATGCTCGTTTACTAAAAGTTCCGAAACGTGACACCACTTTGTTTGTCTTCAGAATAATGTGCGATAATTGAATAGGTCTACGCTCATTAAAGATGCTAATAAGCCGGGCACGTAGATAACGCGAGATAGATATCTATCTCACATGGCCTTCTCACATGAGATACCTTGCATTGGAAGTGGGAGAGAAAATAATATTCCCAATTTTAAGGTAGATGCAAAATCGATTATTTTTTCGCCAAAGGCTATCGCTGTTTCTAAGAAGAACGTGTCATGACCCCCCTCTCCTCCTCAAACTCACGCACAATTTTACTGCATTTGGCACTTCTGGGGGTAGAGACATAGAGATAAGATGAAATCCTTTGTACTTTGTAGCCCAGATTGACTTGGGTGCTCAATTTTAGTATCTCATGCAACTGTAGTGTCATACAGATCAACCCATTCACACGTTGTTTTTAAGGTCTTCTAAACATGTACACCATGCACATCTACTTGTCACCGAAAAGTATCAAAAAGAGAGGGGATGGCCAACGTAGTCGTTCTATTAGACAAAATTTGAAAGGAGGAATGGTTGAAGTTGGCAACTTAACAGCTATAGTGCTGACAAATCCTCCCTTGTAGTCGAAAATGACAACAAACTGCAGAAAAAGCATGTTTTCGAATTTTGAGGTAGAGAAAAATTTACTTTTTAGAGATAAAATAAGCTGTTTGAGCTTTGCTTGCAGAGTGTGAAGGTAGATTGTACATCTACAAATGCACATGGGATAGTTTTATGAAAGTTGGGTAACATAGGTATCGAAAATGATCAATAAAACAAACATTCTCCTGCACTCAATCTTGTCAGTGTCTTTCAACCAGAAGAGTCTAAACAAAAATGCCTGTAGTGGTTTCCATACAGTGTAACAAATCGAATGCATCTGCCCACAAAATTTGCAACTTGAGAAATCAAAACATTGCAACATAACCAAATTATGTGACCCCTCAACCTCATCAAGCTCGTTCCAAGGAGGGGGTTAAATGATATGGTTTTGCAGGAAGAGATGTGAAGATTTGTACCAGTACCAATCTGAGCACTCCAGACTACTAGAGCTCATTCTCAGAAATTTCTTTCTTTAGTTGAAGACATATTTTGTGATTGACAAACTGTTGGATCCCAGAGCTTCAGACAGGTGATCAGCTGCATTGAGTTTAAGTCAAATAGCAAACAACAGTTGTAAAAAATTTCTAGAATAACAAACATTTTCATTGTTTTACCTAAAAAATATAGCTTAATGACCCCTTATTGGAATGAGTCTGTTCCAGTAAAGGGTTGTAAGCTATGTTTCAAAACAAAAGATGTTCAGATAATGACTTTGAATTGCGAGTTTTGTGAATAATGCTCACTCACTTCAGTATATTTTCTTTACATTCAGATTAGGGTTAATCAAAATGCCATAAACCTTGCAGATGGACTGGTCATGTGTGTTGCTGAGGATTTCCTCGTGGTCCCTCTTTCTTGGGGGCCTGTAGGACCACTAAAGTCACCAGCAAACCACATGAAAGGCACTGTAGTTCACCCTTCTCTATGGGTGTGACTGAAAACGCCAATTCCACTACTGACTTATCAAAAACTACTGGACCAAATGGAACTCTGTTTAGTTAGTACACATGTTTCATATCAGACATTGATTCAAGTGTGTCCAAATAATGTTGCCATTCCGTGGTGTGATGAGGAGGTGGGGTACAGGGGGGGGAGACATAACTTATTAGGACCCGAAGTGTTTGATATCAAAATCTTTTGATATTTAATCAACAGCATCCTGAAGGAGTTGGGGGTGGTCAGATTCAAGACTGGAGGGCAGTCAGATTGAAGGCTGGAGGGCAGTCAGATTCAATTTTTTTCATAACAAATTCCTGGTTTCATCTTCAGCCCAAATTTTAACTTTTGGCAATATGTGGAAAATTCTTTCAAAATCTTCTTCAGACTCACACTCAGAGTCTTTGATATTTGGTATACATCATCCATAATGGGGGGCAAATTCAAGTTTGTTCAATTCAAGTTCTTTGGTTCATATTTGGACTCATTGAGAAGCCAAAGTTTTAACAGAATGCAATATGAGGAATATACTTTAAAAATTTTCTTCTTTAGGGACACCAGTCAAAATCTTTTGCTATTTGATATTCAGCATCCTTAACCCTCTGCAGTCTGATGTCAAAATTGCAAACTTTTCAGCAGTAAATATTTCCCATAATGCAGTTTACTATTTAACCAAATATACCTTGTTTGACAGAGCTCAGTGAGCTCTGTCAAACAAGATATACTTGGTTAAATTCATCGTTAAACAAATGAGAAATGGAGTGATTGGAGAAAATTCTCTCGCACTACCAGAGTGCTAGGGGTTAAGGGAGGGGGTGGTCAGATTCAAATTTGTTCAAATCAAGGGGTCCATTGTGTGGTTATTTCGCTTTAAATTGAGATTTGAAAGAATTTCTAGTGATTTTATGCACACACAAAATTTTCCCTGACAACTGGTAAATACTGAGAAAGAAAGATCTAGAATTCCTGATCTCTTCAAAAAAAAGTCTAAAAGGTGTTAACCAGGCATAGATGTTGCATGTGACATAAAAATCATTCTTTAACCCTTTACCCAACGCAGACGATATCAAAATTTATTATTTTAAATATCATTTTTAAAAATTTTTTCAAAACATTTCAACAAAACCATATCATGTGACACCTCTTTGGAATGAGCTCGACGAGCCCGTTCCAAAAAGGGGACACATGCCATGGTTTTGTTGAAATTTTTCGAAAAATAATATTTTTTCAACTGCTGAATTTGCGGATTATGCAGGGGGATGCGGGCGATTTGTTGGGTAAAGGGTTAAATAACATTATCAGAGGAGCGATTAAGGCTCCATGGCTCCTCTTGTTTTATGGTGGATTGGGCATGACTAGAAGAAGAGTCATGTCCAAAATGCCACATTCTAGCATATCTAATCTGACCGTCATGGCAGTCATCTTGGATTTTTTGTGATTTTTGTGAAGATGCACCATGTCTGTGATTCTACAATTGTTACCACACTGTAACTGGTTGAGCTCTAAATTATTTTTTTGATTTTGATTTGTAACATTGATATGTTTTTCAAAGATATCATGAAAAGGGGAAATTTAGTTTGCCAAGATTTTGTTGGCAAATAACTTTTGTTGCAGTTTATTGGAGTGTGCCTCTTGGCACTCTCCAATTAATTGTAACCCAAACTTTTTTTTACCTTTTTTTTTCTATTATAGGTATGGCAGTTCTACATATTTGAATTAGAGTTATCTGCCTTGAAAAGTTGCACTTGGAAATGATACAATCTCCAAAACTAAGCAGCCGTGAGAAAAAAAATATTGTTTTAACAAATCTTTGAAGCATTGTACTGACATTTTGCATCATTGCTAAATATTCTAGAGAAAAATGAGAGGTGATTTGATGAATTTTGGGATCTAACTACTTGATCTTTGACCACTTGTGTGTTTTTAATGGGAATTCCTTGAAAATATTGTACCTGTGACTGGTAGTTTCTTTCCTGTCAATTTTTGTCTCATATTTTTTGCAAAACTTCCAATTTCGAGGTTAGTAAAAGTTGTATGAAGGGCTGCAGTTAATACTCAAATTAAAATGATGTGATCATATTTTTTTTCATAGAAACGTTATAATGGGCGCATATTGGAATATGTTTAATACTTCTATACCTTTTGAGAAAATAATAAGCTAATGCATAAAAGTGTAATGTCACTGAAGCGGCTTTCAGGATTTTTAAATAGAATTATGATAATGGCTCTGGGCCAGTTAAGAAATGAGGATGTACTGTGAGTATTTTCAACTTTTTCAGATAAAGCTCCAGCGTTCACAAATTTGCCATTTACACAAGTATTTAAGGATACTGATGCCAAAGTTGGTTATGTGTGCCGGAAACTTACATTGAAGGATCCAGACGATGATGTAACACGGCTGACTGTTACCATGAACACACCATCTACTGAGTTTGAATATGATGCCACAACAAGTAATTATGCTTATATTATAAGGAATCTTCACTCACTTGCACTCTCACAGTCCTTTATGATACAGTAGAGCCCGCTTAATTGGATATCTCTTAACTGAATAACCCTGTTAATTGAATATAATTTCCCAACACAAAACCATTTACCATACCTGGGGATGCGATAGCCCACCTGCGACAACCATGTTGTGTCCTTGGGCAAGACACTTCATCCCCATTGCCCACATGACGTTGTATACTAAGGAGTTCTGCATGTCAATGGTACACCTGTCTTCATCCAGTGTGAACCCTGCTTGTGTGGAGTTAGTATGTTGGGGAGCTGACAGTAGCTCGCTGTTGCTCAGTGAATCTCTCCGGATACTCCTGCTTCGTCCACCCATAAAACTGTCAATCATGATTAGCCATTGTGCAGAAATATGCGACCTTAAACCCCAATAAATAAATAAATTTATCATACCTCCAGCACAAATTTGACCTGTTAATTGAAGATACGTTATAGAATAAACTCCTGTTAATCGAATAAAAAATCTTGAGACCTGTTGTGTAATTACCCCGACTCTCTGCAGTTTTCCTGTTTATAGACCTATTTGGCCTCAGTACATCCAATACAGGCATTTAATCTATTATATTTTGTTTGACAGAGCTCATGGAGCTCTTTCAAACAAGATATGATAGAATAAATGTTAAATTTATTTCTAGAATACAGGAAAGTGACACAATCCCTGTTAAATGAATACTCCTGTTAATTGAATAATTTTTATTGGCAAAGTGGCTATTCAACTAACAGGATTTCCACTGTACAAGTCAAAATTTATTAAATTGAAATTTTATAAAGCTGAAAAACACTTGCATTTGTTTCATGATCTTTCATATTTTTCCATCATTATCACTGGAGCTTAAATTTTGAACCCCCTTCCCTCATCCCCCCCCCCCCCCCCCCCAAATTAAGCCAATATAACAACAATAACAAACTAGAGTGCTGAATGGCACTGCATACAGTATAAGTCAAAATAAGTTGTTGCATAACCACAATAAACTAAGTATACTGCTGCTTGTGCACTGATAAAATCAGAATCTGATATCAGTGAGAGCCTTCCAGAAAATGATGTCAGATTTTGGTCTGATCAGTGTATGAAGAGAAAGAAACAGTTTATAGTGATTATCCTACAACTTATTTTGACTTGTACTGTATCTGATGTCTGTGCATGCACAGAGATTCATAAAGGAGATTAAATTCTCAAAATTTCCATTCTATTATTGGACCTTCCTGTATGTAGTCCATTGTTTACCTGCTCTAAAAAAATTCAATGATTCTGATGGCTTAAAACACAAGATCAACAGGAATATGCTTGTACAGAATCATCTGTGAAGGTATGTGAAGGATGGCAGACAGGATAGTTCACATCTAGACTGTGCTTTCTAAATAGACTGAGTCAAAAAAGAAAGTATAATAGAAACAAATGTGAAAAGATAGCATTAGGGATGAAATATAATAGTTCTAATGTTGCATGTTTGTGGACAAGAAGTCGTACAAAGAGATTAATGACATGTTGTTGTTCTCTGCTCAACAGTATACAATTTTGCTACAGATTTTAAAGAAGCACATGCTACCTGAAAATGTCAAATTGAATGGGTGACCGAAGATTTTCTTTGTGCTATGTTGCGCTAGAGAGCCTGGGTTATTGAGAAAACCTGCCAGCTTTTGTCTTCCGACATTTTAAAAAATGCGAAGGTTAACCGAAAATCAGAGGTTGCATGCCATTGGTATGCATGAGGCTGGGATACCTCCAGATGAGCTCGCTGCCGAGTTCGGAGTCACTGTGGCCTCTATTTACCAACTCATTGGAAGGTATAGAACCACTGGATCTACTGCCAACCGACCACGTTCAGGTCAACTAAGAGTTACAACACCTGTACAAGACTGACACATCAGGATGTTTCACTTGCAGGATTGCTTCCTTCCGGCGATGGAGACAACATTAATTACTCTTGGTAGAACTAACAATAGAATCAGTGCACAAATTATCCGCAACAGATTCGCTGAACAAGACATCGAAGAAGTAGGTGTTCATCCCACGGATCAATCATTACCTACGGCACGCTGATGGTAGGGCAAGAGTGTATCGCCAATGAGAAGAACGGTTTTCTGTTCCTTGTGTGTGGGAATGCAACCGTTTTGGCGGGGGGTAGTGTAATGGTTTGGGCAGGGATTTCCTTGCACCATCAAACACAGTTGATCTTCATCGATGGTGATCTGAATGCACAGTGATATAGGGGCGAAATTCTTAATGCTGTTGTTGTCCTGTTGTTCAACGCTAACATCGGCTTGCAGTTATTCCAGCAAGACAATGCCTATGTCAAGTGTCATGACTTTCTTGAGGAGCTGAGCAATGAATTTCTTTCCTAGCCCCTACTTTCACCAGATTTGTCGCCAATCGAGCATCTTTGGGATCAGTTGGACAATCGGGTATGACTTCATGATCTTCAGACATTAGGCGATTTACGTAATGTTCTAAGGCAGGAGTGGAACTCAATACCACAAGGTGATATCCAGAGACCTATCAGGTCCATGTGCCGTTGATGTCTTACCATCCAAGAGGCAAACGATGGACATACATGCTATTGACTGCATCTGTGAACTTTTTATTTCACTCCATGTCTGAATTGCAACATCCTGACGTGACGCTGGCAGCAGTAAGAACATGAAATTATGCAAATTCATACAGCCAGACTCGAAATATAAATTTACAATAATTTGTTTGGGATTAAAGTCGATAATACTAAAAAAATTGCTCCTCAAAGTTTATTATACTTTCTTTTTACACTCAGTATATTTATCTTACAACAAGAACAATGTATTTCCCCCAATATAAGTAAAAACCTGTAGACCAAATACAAATCTGTACTGAGGGTTGCAACCGTGAATTCTATTTGATTCAGAAAGGAAACCTTCTATTTTTATACTAGAACCAATGGCCCAGACTTAGCTGGTGCAAACTCATAAATATCTGGGGCCAAACCCAAATTTTGAACCTCCCAATCCCCAAAATTTGCATACAAATCCAAAAATTCAAAGTCCTATCTGGTCCTCCATACTTTTTGTACCATGCATGCACAGTAACCAAAAAGACACGGAAATTGGCGCCATTATTTTGTTTTGCCCCAGTCCGTAAACATCTCAACTGACATCTGTGCTTTAAATCATAATCCTGAAGATGCCAGACACAAATCAATGATGGTTTTCATGGAATCAACAGTGTAGCAGGATGTTGGAATTGAACAATGGTGGTTTTGGATGTTCAGGGCTGTAACTTTATAATTTCTTATCAACCTACCATATAATTGTTTACAACAGGCTTGCACTACAGTGGAAGTCCCTAACTCGGAAAAATACTCTCTATTTTCTTCTTTCCCAAGCAGTTTGGGAAAGAAAAGTGGTGCAAAAGCACCAAGAAAAATAAGCCCAAACTGGGTCGAGTGCACCCTGAGCACATCCAGGAGGGTACACTCTTCTCCTTGAACTAATCCATGGCTTCTGGAACCAGTGCGCAGACATATAACCAACGTGTCATTCTATTTTTTTCCGCCATCATATGGGATGCAGATCGTTTTGCTCATTAACAATGATATCTTTTGACTCGATGTTAATGTTGTTTCCTGTCCTGAATTGTGGATTCATAGCTGTTTCTTCACTATTCAGGCATACAGGGCTGTGTTTTTATATAATCTCTCGATTATTCACTTTATTTTTCGTGATAAATCTCTATACCAATTTTGCATGCAATTTTCGCATACCGTGCTGTTTCAGTCTTTTGTTCATTAATGCTAACCCTTTAGGTTCTGCTTTTATCTGAGTTAGGTGTCGGCTGGGGGGTGGTTGTTTCAGCTTTCCTCCCTTCTGCAGACTGTAGAATTTCTGCCACTTCCCTTTTTGGCTATTGGGGTACTTTTCTGTTCCTGTCGGGCCTTTGTTTCCTGCCACCTTACTCTGGTAGCTGGGGCTGTCCTGATTTTCTTTCTTCTTTGGGTTCACCTTCCTTTCCACATTGCTCTTTCCAGATTTGTCAAGGATGATACCTTGCGAGCCATTTTTGTTGTCTTAGCATGTTGAAGTTTCCCATTATTCATGCTCCACTTTTTCTGGGGTGTTCTATTGAAAGACCCTGTGGGCTGGGTGGTTTTCCACCTTTTGGGCTTCAGTCTATTGTGTAGTTCGGGCATGCCTGCGGGAAAGGGAACACAGTCGTTCGGGGCCTTCTGATTTGACTCTGTCTGGAGAGAGTTATACCCCCCTTCTTGGGGTTTTGCAGTCTTTTTGTGGCGTGGATACCGCGGTAGCTGCTGACTTTCTGGTGAAGAGATGCCTGGTTCCGGGACTACTGTCACCCTCCAGTCAACATCTGAGGTTGTCCCTAGGGTTGTGACTCCTCATTTGGAGCCGAGCTCTGTTGCTCACTCTGCTTTTCTGCCTTTTTCAACAGCTACTGATGTATCTGCTCCTGCTGCTGCTGCGTCAGTGATATCATCGGTCTCCATTTCAGCAAGCCTCGGCTTATCCCTGCAGCGGTTTGCAGGAATTTCTGTTTCTTTGGACGTGGGATGTCAGCCTCAACCTTCCTTTGCTTCAACTTGGCGAAGTCAGAAGTAGTTGCCGGTCAATTTCTCTGCTGTGGTCTCTCAGCCATCAAGCCCAGCAGGTTTTGTAATGGATTCAGATGTCTGTGGAGGGTGTTGCACTTCCGTCCACGCACTCTGGTCCTTTGGCCAGTTTTGGGGGACCGGTGCATTTTGTGCAGCCTGGACCTTCTGTTCTTCAGTGGTCTGTGGCGATTCTCCTGAATTCTCCACTTCAGATCCTCGGGGTATTTCATCTCCCTATAAGCATCTGTATTCAGATGTTTCAGCTGCCATTCGTCACCCCGCGTCAGGTGTTCTAGAGGATCGTGATCCTTGCTGGTTTAGAGGGTCAGATGCGAAGTCACTTTGCCGGATCGTTCCCACAGAGAACTGGCAGATATCATCAGGGTTGTGAGCTTGGGGAGGCTCTCTCCTTGCTCTTTCCAAGAGCCTTCCTCTTGCCTCAGCGAGGCCTCTGGTGTCCTCCAGGCACCCTCTGTTGTTCTGCCTCCCTGAATTGGCAACAGGCTGCTGCTTTCTGATCCCCTTGGTGTTCCTACACCATAGAGGCATTGGTTGGTATGCCCAACATGGGTTATGTGTCTTCCGACTCAGGCAATGAGTGACACGCACATGACATTGAGAGCCATCAGTCTTCTGACTTGGGGGTGGCTCTTAATTTTGTGTCTGAGTTCCTTCAAACCGTCGGAACAGCCGGAGGTTTCAGCCAGGACATGATCATTGGTCACACGCCTACAGGCTGTGGAGCAACCTGCTTTTGGGTGCCTTTGACCGTACCAGTCAGTACAAGTGGTCGAAGCTTTTGCAGCATTGGACTCAGAGCTGAACATCGTTCTGCACTAGGCTGATACCTTTTTGCCCCTGTGCATTATCGTTCCGACGATTCCACCAATCCGTCGATCTGCAAAACTTTGCCGGTCTTGGATCAGGACTCCAAGCAAAGTTGGCCATTATTCCTATGGTGACTTTGGAGTGCATGTTGGGCTTATCCAGAGAGATACTAAGCATGCTTTCTCTCTTGGATCATGTTGTCTTTGTATTGGTTGCTTATCTGCCTCCAGATAAGTTTGACGTCATAACAGGCTCCTTTGTGTGTGATCTCTAAAACGTTCATGCATCTTACTCACATGCATGCCTGTAACATGGCTAATCTGGAATTAGTTCGCCGGGCGTGTTGTTGGACACAGGACATTCCCTTCCTGAAGAGCAGGGCACTGCTCTTTGATCTGCTTCTTTGGTGGTCTGTGATTATTCCATATTCCATGACGACAGTCCGGGATGACGTCCTACATCATTCCAGATCAGCTGCTGCTTTGCCAGTTTGATCCGCCTTCTGTTGGGGCTGTTCCAAGCCTAACAAACTCTATTCTGCTTCCTCTGTGAGCCAAGGGCTGATCCTCCTGCTTCCGCGTCTTCCTCTCACTTACGTGGTAAGGGAAAGCGTCGACAGTCCAGAGGGAGATCTCAGGATCCTTCATCTAGCAGAGGAGGTGGTTTCTCCTCTCACTGGACTCGCCGGCGTTCAAAATGAAGGTCCTCACCTCAATTCGTCCCAGGTTGGAGGAGGGATATCCGAGTTTGCAGACCATTGGGCCATGATCACATCCGATCCATGGGTGTTAGATGTTCGGTCCAGCCTGCAGATATCCTTTCGGAGGTACCCCACTCTTGTCGAGTGCCTCTTCCAACCCAAGTTCCTTTAGACGTTTCACGTCGGGAACTTTTGGGCACCCCACTCTTCTCGAGTGCCTCTTCCAACAGGGTTCCCATGCCTCCTTGAATTCCTTGAAAGTCCTTGAATTTCAAAACCCCTTCCCAAGGACCTGGAAACTCCTTGAATTTTTAAGCACCTCCTGGAAACTCATGGAATTTTGGAAAAATCGAGTCGGTTGCTCACTGGATTAATTCAACTCCTAACATTTTTAGCTCAACTTTGGCAAAGCCAAATTTGAGCTTATGCCATGGCCAGTCATCCGTCTGTCCATCTGTCCATCTGTCCATCTGTCCATCTGTCCGTCAACAATTCAATACGGCTCGGGCTAAAGGCCGTATTTATGAACCGATCTTTACGAAACTTCTTGGGTACCTTTGTTATGACCGTGAGATGTGAACGAGTGTTTTTGGGTCCGATCCGAAATTCAAGTTAGCCGCTGGCAGCCATTTTGTACAAAATTAGGTGCAATCAGATTTTTGCTCAGAACTTCCATATGAAAGTGCTGATTTGAATAATTTTTTGTATGAATGTTTAGTACCATGGGATACATCACATATAATACAGGTTTTTTTCTCGTGCGTAAATTATGCAAATTAGACTAACTTTGATGTATTTAGTGTTACTTTTAGCACTGTAAGTACAAATGCCAATACGGCTCGGGCTAGAGGCCATATTTATGAACCGATCTTTACAAAACTTCTTGGGTACCTTTGGTATCACCGTGGGACGAGAACGAGTGTTTATGGGTACAGTCCGAAATTCAAGATGGCCGATGGCAGCCATTTTGTACAAAATTAGGTGCAATCAGATTTTTGCACAGAACTTCCATATGAAAGCGCTGATTTGAATAATTTTTTGTGTGAATGTTTAGTACCATGGGATACATCACATATAATACGGGTTTTTTTCTCGTGCAGAAATTATGCAAATTAGATGAACTTTGATTTTTTCAGTGCTACTTACACACAGTAAGTACACATGTCAGTACGGCTCGGGCTAGAGTCTGTATTTATAAACCGATCTTCACGAAACATCTTGGGTACCTTTGTTATCACCTTGGGACGAGAGCGAGTGTTTCTGGGTGCGGTGCAAAATTAAAGATGGCTGCCAGTGGCCATTTTGTACCGAAATTAGGTCTGATCAGTTTTTTGTACACAACTTCTATACAGCTCAGGTTAGAGGCCGTATTTATGAACCGATCTTTACGAAACTTCTTGGGTACCTTTGTTATCACCGTGGGATGAGAACGAGTGTTTTTGGGTGTGGTCCGAAATTCAAGATAGCCACCAGCAGCCATTTTGTACCAAAATTGGTGCAATCGGTCTTTTGTACAGAACTTCTGTATGAAAGTTCTGATTTGAATAAAGTTTTGTATGAATGTTTACTAACATGGAATACATCACATATAGTACAAGTTTTTTTCTCGTGCAGAAATGATGCAAATTAGCTGAACTTTGATTTATTCAGTGTTACTTATACACAGTAAGTGCACATGTCAATACGGCTCGGGCTAGAGGCTGTATTTATCAACCGATCTTCACGAAACTTCTTGGGTACCTTTGCTATCACCTTTGGACGAGAACGAGTGTTTCCGGGTGCGGTCCAAAATTCAAGATGGCTGCCAGTGGTCATTTTGTACCGAAAATTAGGTCCAATCAGTTTTTTGTCACAACTTCTATACAGCTCATATTTATGAACTGATCTTCACGAAACTTCTTGGGTACCTTTGTTTTCACCTTGGGACAGGAACGTGTGTGTTTTGGGGTGCCTTTGTTATCACTGTGCTATGAGAACAAATATTTTGGGGTTCAGTCAGACCCACTCTGGGACTCGAAGATTTCTTTTCTAGTTTAGCATCTGACTGTCACTCACCTTTACAATACTTTACCTATACATTTGTTACAGGCTACGGTCAGTATTTATGTACAGACCGTTACAGTACTTTATATGTACCTCTGTTATCAGGTCATTACCTAGATGTTTGTCATTGCTGTGTCACATGCAATAGAGGTACATGTCTTAACAAGTTGAGCTACAGTGTCATTGACACTTTCATTTCTTCTTCCCAACACATGGTCGCTTTATACTCCTTGAAAACCCTTGAATTTCACCCAGCTGACTCCTGGAAACTCCTTGAAAAATTGATCTGAACCTCCTGGAAACTCCTGGAATTCACTTCTCAATTTGGTGCAGGAACCCTGTCCAACCCAGGTTCCTTTAGATGTTTCACGTCGGGAACTTTTGATCACAGATATAAACAACTCCTGTCAAAGGGAGCAATCAAGGTCATCAAAAACATTCATTCAGTGAGATTTTATTCCACTCTGTTCTTGGTGCTGAAGAAGGACTGCCGACTCTGACCGGTTATCAATCCGAGTATCCTGAACCAGTCTATCCTTGATCTCAAGTTCAGCATGGAGACTTTCAGGTTGTTCACCACTCCATTCACCAGGGAGATTTCGCTTCAAGTATCAACCTGCGAGATACTTTCATGTTCTGATTCCTCGGACATCGCGAAAGTACCTCAGGTTCGCTTTGCTGGGGCGAATTTACCAGTTCAAGGCCATGCCTTTCGGCCACAACCTAGCTGCTTGGGCCTTCATCCAACTGATGTTGCATGTGATAGCCTTCCATCGCACTTCAGCGTATCTGGACGATATCCTCCAGAGGTGCTCCAATGCTACTCTTCTGAAGCCAGATGTCGACACTTGAGTCTGCTCACGTCGCTAGGGTTCAGAGTTAACAAGGAGAAGTTGGACCTTGTCCCTTCTCAGTCGTTTTGTCATCTGGGGATGGACTTCCGTAATCATCTGAATATGGTGGCGGTTCCCCGGGCGAGGGCAGCGATTCTCTTTGCTTTCGCCCTGACTCTGACCCAGTCCACGTCTCCAACAGCTCACAGTATCACCGGCTGCTCGGACTCTGTGGTTCGGTGGTGGGTCTGATTCCTCTAGGTGGCTGCATGTCAGTCCTCTCCAACGCTTTCTCAGTCATTGGAGGCCGAATGTCGATCCTCTTGATCTGGTGCTTCAGTTACCAGCATCTCTTCACTGTCACCATCTTTCCTGGATGGATGTTCAGTGGATTATGCCCGAATGTCGTCATTCTTACTATGACTCCTCTGTTGTTGTTTGTTAAGTGTTCCTTCCCTTTCTTGTCCTGAACCCTCCTACTGGATTCCCAAGTTTTTTTTGCTTTTTTATTGAAAATTTTTTATAAAATTTTCTTGGGAATTTAACATGTATTACGGAATGGGTTTACCCCAGTGTTTACGTCCTGATCGTTTGGTGTTTAGGACATTTTATAGTCTTGCATCTTCTACCAACATGCATTGTTTATTGTTTTTTCTTCCTATGAAGATCTAACTTTGCATCAGGTGGTTGTTGAATGTTTACTGACTATGGGCCTCTGTTGTGCCTGTTTGTTTGGTTAGTTTCCGTTTTTTTCTCTTGACGTTGTTTTCTGTTTAACGTTTTAGATATGTATTATATCTGATTCAGTGTTTAGTATAGTACAATTATTGAATTTCTTGACATTGTTTTTAGTGCTGAAACGATTAGCTATTTTCGAAAGTCGACTAGTCGCTGGTAGTAATCGACTGAAAGTCGACTAGTCAGCCTGATTTGCTACAAAAATACAAGATTACTTACCTAGTGTTAAAAAAATGCATAGTTTTTCAGTGAAACATTACAACTTATTTTAACACTTACTGTAATTTACAAATTGGCAAGTGAGCTGATTTGAGGTTTTGTTGACGTGTCATCCCCCATCCACCTCCGATCTGCGCCCTTACTTGAATGTATGATAAATTAATGCCAGGTATATTTCTTAGTTGCGGAGAATATTAATGAGTTGAAAAACTTTTAAAATAAATACAGAAGGGGATATATTGATATTCATTTCTTAGAAAATTATTCCTACTATTTTGAAATGTTTCATTCACATGGTGCAGTTCAAAAGTTATTTTTAGGCTGTATGTCATTTCGTGTGAAGCGTCACAGACCACATGGTTCACCTCTGTCTCTCTTCAGAAATGGAATCCACATTGTGCATTTTGAGTTTCCTGTCACTTCGGCGGTTTCAATTGAAAATAACTTTTCAGATACTTCACGTATGTGATTAAAACTTAGGCGCCATATGTAGATATGTCATAAATACATATCTGTGAAATACGGTGCCAAAACGCAGTCTAGTTTTGATATACCAATTCTTCAAATAAAAAAAGATTATAAATTTCACCGAATGACAAGAGGATGTAGCATGTGACTGAAGACTTCCAATCAGATGATGTGGATATAAATCATTTGGCGCCAAAATAAAATACACTATTTAATTGGCTGAATTCCTGTATTATTTTCATTCACATGGCCATATTAGGAAAGAATTATGTTAAATAGGCTTGTTTAGGTAATTAGCCCCTACTGTCAGTCTGTCAGTCTGTCCATCTGTCAGTCTGTCCGTCTGTCCATCACACTTTAGTTTTCCGGAGTTTTTTTGGAAATGCTTCAACGGAATGATGTCATTTTTGGTAAACTACTATAGAACGATGACTTACAGATCAAGTTTGAGTTTCATGCTGATTGCATTATTCTTGTGTGAGTTACGGCCCTTGGAAATATGGAAAAGCACCAAAATATCAGTTTTCCGGAGTTTTTTTGGAAACACTTCAACGGAATGATTTCATTTTTTGGTAAACTACTATAGAAAGATGACTTACAGATCAAGTTTGAGTTTCATGCTGATTGCATTATTGTTGTGTAAGTTACGGCCCTTGGAAATATGGAAAAGCACCAAAATATCAGTTTTCCGGACTTTGTTTGGAAATGAATTCATGCTGATCACATCTAGGTTACAACATTTGTATAATTATTAATGCTCATTAGTCCGGTAGGGGACATTGTATTGCTTCAGCGATACATGCGCTCTTGTTCATTTCTTATCAACCTACCTTACAATTGTTTACTACAGGCTTGCACTACAGTGGAAGACCCTAACTCGGATAAACTACTCTCTATTTTAATCTTTCCCAAGAGATGTGGGAAAGAAAAGTGGTGTAAAAAACATCACGAAAAAATAAGCCAAAACTGGGCCGAGCGTCAGCGGCACACACCCAATATGGGACGCTCTTCCCTTAGTACAATTCCACGACTTACGCTAACCATTGCGCATTGCAGTCATCAATTAATCATTCTTTTTTGACCGAGACACGTGGAGGATGTGTCTCCATTTTGCATTACGAAACAGTGATAATTCAACTCGTCGATAATGGTTTTCCTGTGACTGGAATTATGGATCTGTAGATCGTATAATAACAGGACTGTGTTTTATATATTCTCGTTAATATTTTCAACCACATTCTCATTGAATTTTATTTATATATTCCGATTTTGTGAATGTTTTTCGACATCGTGTCAACGCGGTTCGGAAATAACATTTTTCGGTTGATAAATTTTATTATTATTATTGGAGTTAGGTGTCAATGAGGGACTGTATGAACAGGATTTCTTCACTCTGTTGAGAGCTGAATTTCTGTTTTTTAGGTTCCTGTCAGCTGTCTGGGTTCTGTCGTGTACCCACTGGTTATTTTTTCTGCAATCTTTTTTCTTCTACTGCTCTCACTCTGTTATTTCCAGTTCGGTTCCTTTAGGGCAATTCCTTTTGCCCTCGCTTTTGGTACGTTCTCGTGGCTGTTCCTCCCGCACCCAGGGGGAGGGGGGGAGGGGCTGTCATTTTGGGGTCTCCTGACACGACCACATCTGGTGAGAGTTATAGCCCCTCCGTGGGGGATGTTCAGCTCCTCCCTCACCCATGGGGGGTCGTTTCAGGGCCTCTCGACATGACCACGTCTGGTGAGAGTTACACCCCCTCCGTGGGGGATGTGCAGCTCCTCCTGCACCCACGGGGGGTGGGGAACACTGTCCTTTCGGGGCCTCACGGTGAGAGTTATTCCCCATCCGTGGGGGATGTGCAGTTTTTTTACCATGGAGGATACAGCAGGAGCTGTTGGACATCTGGTGAAAAGATGCCTGGTTCTGGGACTATGCCCATCTCTAGTCGACATCTCAGGCTGTCACTAGGGTTGTGACTCCTCCTTTGGAGGCCGAGCTAGGTTTCCCTCTCCCCTTATCTGCCAGTTTAAACAGCTCCCGTCGTATCTGCTGCTACTGCTGTTCCCTCTATGTCATCGGTCACCGTTTTAGCCGGCCTCGGCTTAACCCTGCAGGGGTCTGCAGTGATGTCTGTAGTGTGGTTGTGGGGTATCGGCCTCAGCTTCCCTGACTTAACTCGGCGAAGTCGGAAGTGGCTGCCAACTGAACCCCCTACTGTGTCCTCTCAGCCGTTGAGCACAGCAGTTTTATCCCTGCAGGTGTCTGCAGAGGTGTCTACCTACAGCCTGTGGAGCAACCTGCTTCTGGGCGCCTTCGACCATGCCTGTCAGTACAGGTGGTTGAAGTTTTTACAGCTTTGGACTCTAAGCTGAGTTCCAGGGCTATGAAGACGTTCTTCATCAGGGTTGACACTTTTTTTTGCCTCCGGTGCATTATCGTTCCTACGATTCCGCCAATCCGTCAGTCTGCCAGACATTGACGGTCTTGGATCGGGACTCCAACTCCCAAGCTGGTCATTTTTCATATGGAGACTCTGGAGTCCATGTTGAGCTTATTGGGAGAGATGCTGGAATGCTTTCTCTCTTCGATCACGTCGCTGCTTATGTGCTCCCAGATAAGTTTGACGACGAACAGGTTTTTTGTGTGTGCTGTCCAAGGCGCTCATGCATCTTCTCACACACATGCCTGTAACGCGGCTAACTTGGAATTAGTTTGCAGGGATACTGTGCTGGACACATGCCGTTCCCTTCTTGAGAGCCAGAAACTGCTCTTCGATCTACCTCTATCGGCGGGTCCGCTACTATTCCATGGTTCCGTGGCGACGGTCTGGGATGACTCCCTATGTCATTCCATAGATCAGCTGCTGCTTCGTCAGCTTGATCAGCCTTCTGTTGGAGGCAGGGGGGCCGTCCAAAAGCCTAACAAGTACCCTTCTTCTTCCTCTGCGAAGCTAAGGGCTGATCCTCCTGCCGCCACTTCTACTCACTCACAGGTTAAGAATAGGCGTCGGCAGTAGTCATCTCGAATTCGTATCAGGTTGAGGCATTCCACTAAGTCGAGAGTGCCTCTTCCAACATAAGTCCCTTTCAACGTTACATGTTGGGAACTTTTGATCATGGAGATAGGCAATCTCCTGTCAAAGGAGGCGATTGAGGTTATCAAGAACATTCTTTCAATGGGATTTTCTTCCCGCCTGTTCTTGGTGCCAAAGAAGGACGGCTGACTCAAGACAGGTTATCAGTCTCCTGACCCAGTCTATCATTGCTCCTCAGTTCAGCATGGAGGCTTTCAGGACGGTTCGCCGCTCCATTCCCCAGGATGTTTTCCAGTTCAAGGCCTGCCCTTTGGCCTCGACCTGGATCCTTGGGCCTTCACCTGTCTGATGTCGCATGCGTTAGTCTTACATCGCACACAGTCCAGGGTGTCTTCTTCGGCATATCTAGTCGATATCCTCCAGAGGCTTTTCAATGCTGCCTTTCTGGAATCGGATGTCTTCACACTGTTGAGCCTGCTCACGTCACTAGGGTTCAGAGTCACCAGGAAGAAGTCGGACCTGGTCCCTTCTCCGTCGTTTTGTCGTCTGGGATGGGCTTCCGTACTCAGCTAGGATATGGTGGCGGTTTCCCAGGCAAGGGCTGTGCTTTTCTCAGCCTTTTGCCCTGACTCTGTCCCAGTCTACATCCGCAACAGCTCGGGGTCTTCCCCGGCTGCTGGGTCTCTGCGGTTTGGTGACGGATCTCATTCCTCTGGGTCGGCTGCATGTATGACCTCTCCAACACTTTCTGCTCAGTTGTTGGAGGCCGAATGTCGATCCTCTGGATCTGGCGCTTCAGTCACCGGAGTCTCTTCCTCGTCACCGTCTCCCCTGACAGATGTTCAGTGGATTATGCAGGGAGTTCTGTTGGACTTCCCCACGTCCGATCATGTTCTGATGGCAGTCGCCAGCAATCTCTGATGGAGTGTGACATTGGATGGTCTTTTCCTTCACGGGTCATGGGACCAGGATCTAGCAGCTCTTCACTTCAACCAGAAGGAGCTTCTTGCTCTTCTTCTGAGTTTCCGGCAGTGGATCCCCCGCCTTTCGAATTGTCAGGTCCTTCTGTTGTCCGACAATTCGACAGTGGTTGTTTACATTCGGAACCAGGGCGGCACGCACTATGTTCCCATGTACGAATTGGTTCGGGATCTTCTACTGCTCACTCAGGATGTCAATGACGGGGTGGTGGTTCGTCACTTTCTCGGTCGTCTGAACGTCCTAGCCGACTCCCTTTCCTGATGGGGCAGGTTCTTTTCCACCGAGTGGATGCTCCACATGACCGTGTTCAAGTCTCTTTGCGATCTCTGGGGTCTTACCCACATCGATCTCTTTGCGACTCATTGGAACCATCAGGTGGACACTTTTGTGTCCCCGTGTCCAGATGCTCTGGCTTTTGCCGTGGACGCTCTGTCCCTCCTTTGGAACAGTCTTGTTGGCTACGCTTTCCTGCTGGTTCCGATTCTGCCTCAGGTTCTCGCCCAGATACAAACCTGCAGTTGCTGAATCATTTTGATCACACTCCTGTCGCCTCAGTGGGTGTGAATCACTCTGCTCCGCTCTGTTAGCGACGGTTCCAGCACGTCTCCCTCTACATCGCAACAGGGACCAGCCTAGGAGGAAATTTTAGGGAGACTCCATGTCTCCCTCCAGAAAAAATAGGGAGACTGCAGAGTCATGTAGGGAGACTTCATAGGCAAGTGGGGAAAATTAAGAATATTCATGTACCACCCCCGGCGCCCCTTCATATTTTCAATTTGTGGTCCTCCATTAATGTCCCAATAATCCAGGTCCAGTTGTCTATGAGGCATCTATGCCAGGTTAAAAAATCACAAAGTAATTATTGACTGAAAATCCCCCACTGCTACCCTCTCCTTCATGACCCTCTCCCCTCTTCTTCATGCCAATCCCCCAGCACCCTCCTGTGGTTGCCTTTCACCAAAGTCTACTAAGCTAATAATTTCCTAAGTCTGAAAGTGTGAACAGGACCAGATGTAAGAAGGTTGCTTGGGAGGTACTTTGTTAGTAAAGAAACAAAATACATTCTGGGGTCGAGTATTTTGTAAAAGAAATGTCATTCCGCATCATTTTTATGGCATTCTGGTGTCATTCCGCGTCATTTCGTGTCATTCCGTTGTTTAGGAGGACCCTTTTTCAAGATCGTCCACATGCACTCTTGTGTCCTGTACAAAGCTTTTCTTGTCATCACTAAAGCTTTTTTCATGTGTTTCAATTCCATTCGTGTTTTTGTGGGAATAGACGGCCCAACAGTTAACAGTCGTCAGCAAAACGAAATAAAAATACTGTGTTATAAAATACATCCGTTGTGTATACATTTTCGGCATCCTAAGCGATGTAACCTACTTTCAAACTGAGTTATTTTGTTGAGTCGCGTAAGTCACCTATTTTCGTTTCGACATTTGAAGCTCCGACTGAAACGCAACAAAATAGAAATAAAAAAATCCGCCAAAAGAGACAATGGACAATTGATTGTCGTGTGATTTCATTAAATGGACGTTTATTTGACGAATTAAAATGCCCATTTATCACACTCGAGCACATTCGATTTTTGAAAATAATCGTTTTCATGCAAAGCTCGCATCACTCAGTTCAGCCTTTCCTCATTTTGGCCAATTTTTAGAGGGCGACTTGTAATCGCCCCGACTATTTTTCTAGGCGACTTTGAGCTTAGAAGGGCAACATAATCGCCCTAGTCGCCCTCACGGCTGGTCCCTGCATCGCAACCTTCTTTGCCAAGGTCTCCCGAGGAGGTTTCCCGTCGACCCGACTTCATTGTGCCTTCGTACATGTCTTTTGTAAGGTCCCGTCTCCTCCGTAGTGGTTTTTTCGAGACGTGCAGTGGAGTTGCTTTTCTTCTTCAAGGAGGCACTCCACTGGTTTAGCCTCTGCGGCTACGTGGAAGGTCTTCTGTCGATGGTGTGCGGATCACTCTGTTGCTTCTGTCACTCCTTTGATCACACCGATTGCGGAGTTTCTGGTATATGTTTGTTTCTGGGGGTCTCCAGCAATGGGTACAAGTCCATGCTTCGGTGACCTTTTTCATATGTGGTACAGCATTGTATCGGCACTCATCCTTGCCTCTCTAAGCTTGTTCGGCACTTTTCCTTGAAAAGGCCTAGGACTTTGCAGTTTACTCCAAGATGGACACTTTCTTGGGCGCTGCTCTGCTTTGGGTGGGGAGGGGGGGAGGGGCGTTCGTGCCTTTATCCCGGGTGAATATGCGTTTTCTCATTTCCCAGATCTCTCCTGAATCCATTTCTCGATGGATTTGTCTTGCTATTCATGCAGCTTCCGCTCGTCTAGCTACTGGCGATTGTATTACCATTTGTTTTTATGCCATGCTGTGCATGCATTGTCTTCCTCTCGGGGCTTATACTAACTCTGTCATGTTGTAACTCTGTGATGTTATGCTGACAGCCTACTGGAAAACTACTACTTTCTCCACTTATCTGCGACAGTTGCAGGCGCAGGCAGAGGACCATTGTTCTACAGGCCCTCTTTCTTCTGCTCAGGCTGTTGTCTATCCCAGCCATTCGGCTGCTTACAAGGTCTGTTCCAGCTCCGTGCTGTTACTGCCCTTTCTGTCTGTGCATCGCACATCACCATACGCCTCATCTTTCATTGTCTTTTACTAATGTTTGTGATGCTATGGTTTGATACAACTAGGGATCTCTTCCTCTGTCCATGGTTCCAGTGCAATTGAGTTACGTGTGGGTTGGTTATATGATTCCCTCCATCCTATTGTCTATTCAGTCTGTAGTAAACAGTTGTAAGGTAGGTTGATAAGAAATATAAATTTTATAGTAAATTTCCTTTCTTATTATACCTACCACAATTGTTTACATGGAGGCCCTCCTGTCTTCTTCTTCGGGTAAGAATCCTTCCTCCCTGCTGATCACATAACTCCTATGTTGGCGGACTCAAAAGAATGATTAATTGATGACTGCACTGCGCATTGGTTAACGGAAGTCGTGGAATTGTACCAAGGGAAGAGCATCCCATACTGGGTGTGCACTGCTGGTGCTCGCCCCAGTTTTGGCTTATTTTTTTCGTGGTGTTTTTTACATCACTTTTCTTTCCCAAATCTCTTGGGAAAGATTAAAATAGAGAGTATTTTATCCGAGTTAGGGTCTTCTACTGTAGTGCAAGCCTGTAGTAAACAATTGCGGTAGGTATAATAAGAAAGGAAATTTACTATAAAATTTATATATTCATGAAGATAGGTCAAAGATAAGTAGTGCTCAAACGACTATGGAATTTCAAAGTCGACTAGTCAACACCCCAAAGTCGAATCGACGTCGACTAATCGGCAACCCAGACTAACTTCGGAATTTGCGCTTGTAACCGGGCAACAACACCGCGTTACACAAGAAAAAGACTTTTTTTTTAGTTCCCAACAGACCACCCCCTGCTTCGTTACAAGGAAGAACCATGAGCTATGCGTCGTGGTAAAACAAACGTGTCAAAAACAAACCTCCCTATTTTAGTGTAGAACTGTTTGGTCCACATAAAAAGTAATCGGTACCGTAGTCGTTCTCTGAATTAAAGTTTTGACTACCGGTGCCGGTCATCACGAAAATGTCCAGAAAATTTCAGTTGTTCAAATTTTAAAATACATTTCAATAAAAAAAAATCAACAAAATCAGCACAAAATATCAACAAAATGTCAATGATAACAAATGAGGTCAAAAACGCACGTGGTCAATTTGTTTTCCCCTGGAAACATGTTTGTTCAGTCGTTACATTTCCAATTTGAATTGTGTTTATTAAAAAAAATATGTGAACTGTGTTTTGTATTACTCACATTAAAAAAGGTGCCCTCAGTATTCATAACTCCCATTGTGAAAAAAACAAACAATAAATTATGTTGCGTTCACATTCTCCAAGTGCAAGATGAACAGGGGGCAGTTCACAGCCAACATTGTTGGCACCGGATAACTATCTGCACTATCCACTTCTCAGTTATTGACGTATCAACACTGAACCTGACTGTTATGGCCAGAGAAAGAAAAAAAATGAGAATTTTTCTTGCGGTCACCGCACAACTTAATTCATTGGTAATAAGTTGTGGGATAACTGCACCAAGAGCAAGATGAGCAGGGGACGTCTGAGCCCCCCCCCCCCCCCCCCCCCCAACCTGTGGCGTTCACTTTCGCCAAGAGCAAGATGAACAGGGGATGTCTGAGGCCCCCCCCCCCA
Source organism: Pictodentalium vernedei (assembly GCA_031216915.1). Taxonomy (NCBI): domain Eukaryota; kingdom Metazoa; phylum Mollusca; class Scaphopoda; order Dentaliida; family Dentaliidae; genus Pictodentalium; species Pictodentalium vernedei. The sequence continues at coordinate 66,523,749 of CM062291.1, read as the reverse complement.
TCCTGTGGCATTCACTTTCTCCAAGTGCAAGATGAACAGGGGACTTCTGAGCCCCTCCCCAATCTGTGGCATTCACTTTCACCAAGAGCAAGATGAACAGGGGACCTCTGTTTATATTTCGAGTTTATATAGTTTTGATTTCGCAGAACTGCGACAGTTTGAGAATAGATTTGGCATACAATGCATTTGATAAAAACACGTGGGCATGTTTCAGAAATAAATGTGTCCCCATTATTGTAAACAATTTGGCTTTCCCTTGTTTTGTTTTCAAAACACTTTCATGTAGCATGGATCAGACTGGATATTACAACTCGGGGGAATGAATTCATATTTATTTTTGAGCAGCTATTATTGCAGGGATCACATCAGGTAATTTCTCAACTCATTTTCTAAAGTAATGAAAAGGAACAATTTGGGTCACTGAACAAGCTGTCATTAATATTGAACTGGGAATTTCCCATTCGTCTTCAACATAAAGTTGACAAACATGAGGGCTGACAGTAATAAATAACACAAAACTATGTAGTTTGGGAATTTTATTTTTTTAGCTGAAAATGTGAAAAGATTAAATTGAGAAAAAAAATAACTCCAAAACACTTTCTCATAATTTTATTTTGACTAATAACACTTTGGCCAGCCGCTGATTTGTCGCGGTTCTCGGACGAGAAGGCCTTGGTTACCCCTGTACTCTCAACTGCCTCCCTATTCCCACACTGACAAGATCAACTGTTCTGTTCACAGATCATTCCTGGCTGGTCAACTTTTCTTTTACATTCGGTCACATTCGTGGATAAGTCCACCCCCCCATTTTTTTTTACGTGCCCCCTGGGCTTGCTGATGGGTTGGTACAGTACTCGGCGCTGTCAAAGTACAGAATATGGAACCGAGTAATTTTGGAAAAGACCGAAAATGTTGGTTGGGTACATCCGGGTTACCAAACAAAAGAGGGAAAAAATGAACATCGAGGGCCAGTTGTATTACGAGAAACATTCAACGATTTATATTTTGATGTTGGCGCATCAGCACTGGAAGAGTCAAACCAAGACAATGAGACACTGCACGGGAGTCAGGGAGCATGACACAACACGTGCTGCGGACAAACTGTCTATAAAGTTCTTTGAAGTTTATTGAGTTTCCGGTCGGTTGTTACATTGTCGCAGCCACTATCTGAAGCCAGCGATCGGCAGCACGTTTTTTTCCAAGCATTTTGTAACCTTATTTTCCTGGAGATGTGAATTCATTGATCTTTCTAATGAGATTTTGTTGGCTTGCGAGTCCTCCTACTGTGTTTCAACTAGTCGACGAAAAAAACCAGAGTCGACTAAAGGCGAAAAAAACGTCGACATCGACTAGTCGACTAATCATTTGAGCACTAAAAATAAGTGTTATTTTTTACTTGATATTAAGTTCTTGTAGCTATAATGGAAGCGGAATAAATCTTTGGTGATACATCGCTTATTGAACGAATTTGAAAATTTAACTTTATTCGCAAAATGCGATTCCAAATTATGAATTGCGTCGCTAAATAGCCGATTTGTATTGCAAAATGCGATGCGAACCCAATTATTTTAAGGCCTGGCCAATACGGGCATATAATGTAACAAATTGGATTGAACATGAACGCGAAAGTAAACCTTTAAACAAATACAGAAGCAAGTGCTGGAATTGTAAATTTTCGTGAGGTGGGTTAAAATGAACAACATATTTTGCCTCAGTTTTCCGAAAAATAGGGTTCTGCCGACTTTACTGTCAGTTGTGGCCAATCAGAGTATAGTATGTCTGACGCTTATACCTAACAATGATCTCCGTAATGAAGGTGCTGACTAGTCGACTGGCAAATTTCAGCGTCGACTTTTTTAGTAATCGAGTCGAGGTCAATTAGTCGAACAATCATTTCATCACTAGTTTTTTCTGTTCAACGTTTTGGATACGTATTATATGAGTGTTTAGTATAGCACAGTTATTGTATTTCTATTACGATACATATTATTACTTATTTCGGTAGTTTAGCTTCAATTATGTAGTGCTTGTCCACACTTAGGCTCTATCAGGATGCCCTTGGGCTCATGAGGTTCCCTTGGGGTACTTAGGCTTCATTCAAATTTTTTCGAAAAACATTTTATTTCTTTTTTCGAAAATGTTTCTGATTGTCTATGTTATGTATCCTTGTTATGAATATTTCTGTATTATTATTTAGGGGTACAACAGACTTATGATTTGGGCTTGTAATTTATTGTATTTACTATGAAAAATATTTGTTCCAAGTTAAGTCCAGGAAGTCTGCCTCAGATTTACATGCTTGCTGTCTTGCCTGTAGTCGCTGCACTCCTTCTAATACTTGTCCTACTTGTGAAAATTGGGAAGCGTTGGAAGCAGGTGTTGACCTCCGTGGTGGGCGGTGAAGTTCCGATGCCGGAACTTTCACTGAAGGCTAATTCTGGTCTTTCTGTCTCGTTTTCAAAAGAACAAGAACATGGTGATGGTACTTCAACACCCATCCATAACATGCTGCCAGACAGCTAGCTCGGCCGGTGAAGCAGTTCCCCAGTTAGTGGGAGCCGGGAATCCGGGTATGTCCATTGCGGTCGAGCGTGTAGATGTGGGTAGAGGGAGCATCTCAAAAACAAAAGCTCACCGAGCAATGGCGGCAAAGGGGAAGAAGCCGGCAAGTTTCTTAACGGGATGCTCGGCGAGATCTGGGGTCAGATCGCGAGTTGGAGAACCCTCTCCATCCCGTCAGCAGTCAGGGTCGACTGTTTCTGTTTTGAGAAACTTTAGTGCATTCACGCTTGCGGTTCTGGATGCTCCTTCCTCACTGCATACAGGGTCTGCTGCTGTTATGGCCTCTTCCTCTTCTTCTTTGGAAATTCCAGCTGTTCCTCGGAGACGGTCCTAGTCTTCACCACCGAAGTCGAGCATTCGAGTGAACGACTGTGCGGTAAGCATAGACCTAAAAGATGCGTACTTCCATGTCTTGGTCCATTCGGCATTCAGAAAGTATCTCCATTTTGCCATACAGGGGAAAGTTTACCAGTTCAGAGCGATGTGTTTTAGTCTGAATCTGGCCCCTTGGGCGTTCACTCGGATAATGAACTCTGTCATGTCTTATTTCAGAGCTCATTCGGCAGTAATAATGTCAGCTTATCTGGACGACATTCTTCAAAGATACAGCAACGAAAGCATGCTTAAGAACGATGTGCAGAGTCTGCTTCTGTTATTCCGACGTCTAGGTTTCATTGTGAATGAAAAGAAGTCAGATTTGACTCCGTCAATGTCCTTCATTCACTTGGGAATGAGATTCGAGACTTACAACAATCTGGTTCATCTTCCCACAGCCAGGACAAAGTTGGTCAGCTATTATGCTTATTTTCTCCTAAATTCTCTCACAGTGTCAGCAAGAGAGTTCATGAGATTGATGGGACTGTGCAGAGTGACTGCAGAGCTAATTCCAATAGGCCAGATTTTCTTCATTTTGAACTGGAGGTGTCTGTTGTGGGACATTCCTCGGAAACTTCCTCCACTGGAGAATCTTCTGTTTCAAGGAAAGCCCCACAGACTGCATCACAACCTGGCAGGTCTCAACCTCCACATCTTTCCGTATTGCAGTCCTTCTTGCACGGAAAGCAATTTTCAGGACGAGTAGTGGACGTAATTTCTAACTGTAAAAGGACCTCCTCTTCGTTAAACTATGCTGCTAAGTGGAGAGTCTTTTCCGTTGGTGTGCGGACCAGTCGGGGGATATTTATAATCCATCTGTACCTCAAACTGCCAATTTTTTCGTCTTCCTTTTTGATGTATTAAAACTGCAGCCTGTTACTATTAAGAGCTATAGGTCTATGTTATCAGACACATATGCTCATCATGATCATTAGGCTATTGGATCAGATCTTTCTTTATCCAAGCTAGTTAGAAACTTCTCAGTCATTAGACCTCGAATCTTAAGATTAATGCCCAAATGGAATTTAGCTTGGGTTCTTCTGAAGTTACAGGAAGCTCCTTTTGAGCCGTTAGATGAAGTTGAATTTAAATATCTTACTTATAAAATGGCCTTTCTCTTAGCCTTTGCTTCTGCTAGAAGAGTTAGTGAACTTCATGCATTATCAGTAGAAGATTCTCATTTCCATTGTATGAGTAATACTATTACTCTTACTTCGGGGGTGGGATTCTTGGCTAAGAACCAGATTCTGGGTAGGCGGCCTTAGCCTATTGTTAATAAGGCTTTACTGTCTTCAGACAACCTGAGACCAGTGTTGTGACCAGTAAGAGCTCTTTGTATTTATAAACATCACTCTACTTTCTTTAGAAAAGACAGAAAGAGATTTTGTCTTTCTCTCATTCCTAACAGAAAAGATATTTCTAACAGAAAAGATATTTCTGAACATTCGGTTGCCAGGTGGATTCAGTTGGCAATATGTATTGCCTATGAGAATCTTTCTTCAGATCAGTGTTCTGTAAATAAGATTTCAGCTCACCAAGTTAAAGCGTTGTCTTTTCATTGGGCTTATTCCAATAGTACTGTCATTACTGATTTAATGAAAGCAGCTTACTGGAAACAACCTTCTACTTTTACCTAGTTTTATCTTAGAAACTTAGTCTATTTCTAGTGACCTGAGATCCTTGGGTCTTCTTTCTATCGCACAGAATGTCATCCATTAATGTAACATCTTTTAGATGTCTTAGGCAGCCCGGTCGAGCCCTCTTCGTTCTGAGGATACTTCCATCAGAATAAGGGGAGGTGGTGGGGGCAGGGGAGTAGTTTTCTCTTAGTATTATCTGGCTTTATAGTGAAAAGCAAGGGAATGCCTCTCCCAAGGACAGTAGTTGGGGGTTGGTGCTGAGTGGTTTTAATGTGTAGCTCGGTGTGAAGCAACAATATGTGCCTTATTTTGTATTATTCTTTTAAAGTGTAGATCATTGTGAAGCATTATGTAGATGTCACGTGTCATTCGGGCATTAATATACAATCCTCAGACACTTTTAAATTCAGTATAAAGCTTCTCATTCTTTGGATTAGCTTTATATTTGGTTTCCTTCACTGAATTAGCATAAGGGCACTCATACCTCCCCGCTGATTTATAACATTTTGCAGGCACATCTAGAAAGAATGATGCTTGGCGACAGTTTTGGTGTTTTCCTGGTTACTGTGCATATGCAGTACAAAAAGTATGGAGGACCAGATAGGACTTTGGATTTGTATGCAAATTGTGGGGGGTTCAAAATTTGTGTTTGGCCGTGGATATTTATGAGTTTGCACCAGCTAAGTCTGGGCGATTGGTAAGTATAAAAAATATACAAATCTTTAAATTTTTCATTTTACCTGTACTTATAAAAAATTGATTACAAATGTTGAGGCCACCATTTTCATAAAAGTAATTAAATGATAAATAAATCACCAACTCAGCGAAATAAATTAGTCTAGATCATTTTTTGTCATGATGATATTTTAAATAGGCCTACCATGCATTAACCCTTTGCCCAACGAATTGCACACATCTATCTGCGTAATATGCAAATTCAGCAGCTGAAAAAATACTATTTTTCAAAGAATTTCAACAAAACGATATCACGTGACCCCTTTTTGGAACAAGCTCATCGAGCTCATTCCAATGAGAGGTCACATGATATGGTTTTGTTGAAATTTTTTTTTCAATTTTAAAAAATATTTAAAATAATAAATTTTGATATAGTCTGCATTGGGTAAAGAGACAGCTGAAACTTTATGTACTATAAACTTTGGCTATTATCGTACAAGTGGAGCAGTGAATGGGGATTATGACTTGCACAGCTCAAGAACATAATACTATGACATCATGATCTTCATAAGAAATCAGTTCATAGATGCTGAATGATTGTCGAAATATATGCGAACAAGCCAAGAAAAAGAGGAATATCGCAAGAGAAATTGGTCATTACAACCCAGCAGGCCTGAAAATAAGCAGTCTGACATTTGCAGAATGAAGTCCCCAGAGGGTGAATTTGATGATGCTATCCCATACAGTGTGCCATTTTATCCTCTGGGTACCTCTTTCTGTTTAGTTTTGATACCCTGATTCAGATTGAGGTTCACAGAGGGTAAATTTAGTGATGCTACCCTGCTATGCAGGGTAGCATTACTAAATTCACCCTCTGGGGACCTCATTTTGCAGATGACAGTCTGCTTATTTTCTGGCTTGCAACCAAGTGCATTTCCGAGATGGTGTGTTGAAGTCTCAACCTCACCTCTTGGGTATATATCAATGAGTCCTTACAAACCAGCCCTAACAGAAACCCACATGGTGGTTATAATCTGTTTTTATTTTGATAGAATCCTGTTCCCCTTCTTTTGCATCTTCCCTGACTATAGCTGCATTTAAAAAATCATGTCCGCTCAATGTTTTTCTTCCCTATTCTTGTCTCCCCCTGCCATTTCTGATGCTATTTGGCATTTTTAAAATCATTTGTGTGTAACCTTTTGTTTCATTTGGCAAAGGGGTATTAAGTGTTACCCTTGTTCATTTGTCTGTACATTTTGCCATCTGTTCATCCATACATATGTACATCTGTCCCGAATTTGTTCTCTGGATGATAACTTTAGTTTGACAGAACGAAATCAAACAAAATTTTATACATAGGTTTATAACTAAATAATACAGGTCTGGATTGAAAGTGGGCTTGGTCCGATATTTTTTGGCAGAGTTATGGCCTTTTTCCAACTTAGAATACATGTTGATATTGGTTTCCATATGGTAACTTGAGTTATAGGTGTCCGATTTTAATCAAACTTGAAATATAGCTTACTGTAGACAAAATACCAGTTGGGTTTGATTTTGAGTGTGGTACCATCATTTTTATCAGTTATGGCTCCTTTTAGACTTTGTTCAACTTTAAAGCAGGGGCATTAGTGTCCCATGAACACATTTCAATATCAACAAAGGTAAATGACTAGAAACTCATGCTTGGCAGTGGCGGGCGGGGGGCATCGCCACCCAAGGCATTGTACTTGACTTGTTTTCATTAGAAATGGCTACACAAGAATAACAGTGCTTTGGTACCCCTCAAATTAGGCCCTGTTTCTTTTCAGATTGACTTTAGCCTCTTCCTGTACTGTTCCAGATCTACTTTCAACAAGCTATTGAAAATAGAATATGTTTTCATTTTTGGAATTCACTAAAAACAAACCCAACGAGGGTTCTTAAGCTGAGTTTGAATAGTACTGGCTGGTTGTGACCATTACATTGGATAAAGTGTTGATATAGCATTTTTTTTCTGGATTCATGTGACAGATCCTCTATTATTGTAAGAATTGGGTTAATTTTCAAGATTTGATTTTGGAAACGAAACTGTAATTTTTGCAGTTTTTTAAGTTTTTTCAACAAAGCTGTGTTTAGTTACGGTAGTATTACATAAAGGTGCGTTTGTTTGAGACCTACACTGTGGTTTTTTAGTTGTGGCTTTGTGTTTTATAATAAGAATATATGGCCACATAGTTTGATAGGTTTCATTCAGCATACGCTTTATTTGCATGCTGTCTGTTTATGAGACTTATATAGGGATCCTGTAAGCATACTATAAGATAAGTTCATTAGGCCCCACAAAGTAGATCTTCTGTTTCTCAGGCCATTTTTTTGTAAAATTGCATGTGGGTGGCATTTTTTCATTTTATTTTTTTATATATGTAATTATTTCTTCACCATCAAAAATTCATGTTCTTGGTTTGTGTAATATTTTAGGCCTCACCTCATAATCTATAGAATAGCATGGGTGGTGGTGTATTTCGTCCCTTGAGTGCAAGAAGGCTTTGCAATGCTAAAGTGTGGCAAAGCTTTGTTGCACTCAAGGGACAAAAGCGTGGCAAAGCTTTGTTGAACTCAAGGGACAAATTTATCAATCAATCAAAGCTTGCAGTCTGAAGATCTTCAGGCTGAAGAGTAATAAGATGGCCCATCATTAACATTGCAACATAATAAAAAATGAAAGTGTCAATGACACTGTAGCTCAGCTTGTTAAGACATGTACATGTATAGTACATGACACAGCAATGAAAGTCATCTAGGTAATGACCTAATAACAAAGGTACATATAAAGTATTGTAACGGTCTGTACATAAATACTGACCATAGCCTGTAACAAATGCATAGGTAAAGTATTGTAAAGGTGAGTGACAGTCAGATGCTAAACTAGAAAAAAATCTTTGAATCCCAGAGTGGGTCTGACTGAACCCCAAAATATTTGTTCTCATAGCACTGTGATAACAAAGGCACCCCAAAACACACTCGTTCCTGTCCCAAGATGATAACAAAGGTACTCTAGAAGTTTCGTGAAGATCAGTTCATAAATACGAGCCGTAGAGAAGTTGTGACAAAAAACTGATTGGACCTAATTTGGTACAAAATGGCCACTGGTAGCCATCTTGAATTTTGGACCGCACCCAGAAACACTCGTTCTCGTCCCAAGGTGATAACAAAGGTACTCAAGAAGTTTCGTGAAGATCGGTTCATAAATACAGCCTCTAGCCCGAGCCGTATTGACATGTGCACTTACTGTGTACAAGTGGGACTGAATAAATCAAAGTTCATCTAATTTGCATAATTTCTGCACGAGAAAAAAGCCCATACTATATGTGACGTATTCCATGTTACTAAACATTCATACAAAAATTTATTCAAATCAGAACTTTCATACAGAAGTTCTGTACAAAAGACTGATTGCACAAATTTTGGTACAAAATGGCTGCTGGTGGCCACCTTGAATTTTGGACCACACCCAAAAACACTCGTTCTCATGCCACGGTGATAACAAAGGTACCCAAGAAGTTTTGTAAAGATCAGTTCATAAATATGGCCTCTAGCCTGAGCCATATAGAAGTTGTGTACAAAAAACTGATTAGACCTAATTTTGGTACAAAAAGGTCACCGGTAGCCATCTTGAATTTTAGACCGCTCCCAGAAACACTCGTTCTCGTCCCAAGGTGATAACGAAGGTACCCAAGATGTTTCGTGAAGATCGGTTCATAAATACAGACTCTAGCCTGAGCCGTATTGACATGTGTACTTACTGTGTGTAAGTAGCACTGAAAAAATCAAAGTTCATCTAATTTGCATAATTTCTACACGAGAAAAAACCCCGTATTATATGTGATGTATCCCATGGTACTAAACATTCACACACAAAATTATTCAAATCAGCGCTTTCATATGGAAGTTCTGTGCAAAAATCTGATTGCACCTAATTTTGTACAAAATGGCTGTCATTAATACGGCCTCTAGCCTGAGCCGTATTGAATTGTTGACGGACCTACGGACAGACGGACGACTGGCCATGGCAAAAGCTCAAATTTGACTTACGTCAAAGTTGAGCTAAAAATGTTGCTTGTGAGCAACTTTGTCCAGGTGTCATTCCTTGGGAGTTACATTCTTCTTCATTTTTAAGATTATCTTCGTCATTAGAAAGGATGCATTTCCAGAAGTTAGATCATTCTCTACCATTTCTGACGCAGTCTTTGCAAGTATTTAAAGCATTTAAAAACATCAATTCTCTTCTCGTTCACAAGGCAGACAGTAAATCTTTCATTTCCTAGAGAGAATCTGCATTACTGTTCAGTGTATCTTAAGTATTTTCCAACTGTGGGTCTGTCGATCCAAGCTCTTGTTCTTACACTGGGTAAGAAATCTTTCTAGGTCATTATTAGGGCTCCATATCAGATTCTGTACATACATCTATTTTGGATCAAACCAATGAAACGCCAAAAGAAATGTATTATCCTTTGCAGATCATATTACATCAGCCTTAGGGAGGAATTTGAGAAGACAGAGTATGAGCAGGTTTTCTCTTCTTAAAGGTTATGTCACTCAGTAATGTGTGCTATTCACTTTACAGCCTGCAGTATGGCAAATATAGAGCTCATCAGACTAGATAATGCCTTAAAATCTTCAACTTTAGATTCAAAACTGAACTCATCACTCCTAGCTGCTCTTTTAATTGGTTCTATTTTATTTAATGACCATGGAAGTCAGCAAGCAAGCCACGGATGATTTTCTGTTCCATCAACTACTTATGTGATATATCTCACCTGCAGCCGTAGTATAAGAAAAGTAAGAAGAACTTTTCCAAGTCTTCATCCGGCTTGTTGCATATGCATTCAGACACTCCATGTAAATACCAGTCACCTAAATGTATATCATTTTGGAGACGGTTTCAGTCTGGCAAATCTAACAGAGGGACACAGAGTTTCTCTGGTCACAAGCCTGAAGAAAACAGAAAATAAACCCTTGAACCTCTGTTGCCTTTCAGCCGGCAGAAGATTATCAGTGCTTCTTGCAGATTGATAGGAAATCACAAATGATCTTTTGGTCCTTCAGGTCACAAAAAAAGGTTTAACCCTCTCATTTAGCCCTTTACCTAACCTGAAAAGCAGACGACACTTGCAAAAAATATTCTTGAATAACTAATTTTTTTCATTTTTTGTCTGAAAAACATAGGTTGTGACCCCTCTTTGAAATGAGCTTGACGAGCTCATTCCAATGAGGGGGTCATAACCGATGTTTTTGAGACAAAAAAATGAAAAATAAAGAAAATTAATTGGCGATTTTTGTGAATAGTGCTGGCCGGTTTTGACCGTTACATTGGGTAAAGGAAACCTTTCACAAAAATGCCAATGCCAACTGTTCTTCTGTCCGATCAACTTAAAAGGAATTGTCTTTTAGATGCTATTCACATAATGCTACACAAGAAGGCAACAGATGTCGTACACAACACATATTTTCCAGGTCTTTGTTCTAGAGCGTTCTTGGTACCGAAGCGAGGTAGCTCCTTTTGTCCAGTCATAAACCTTATTTGGATCAACAAAACAATATCCCATGGATCATTCTTCTTAACATTTGATACAACTGAGACAGATTACTGTGATATTGGTCTTTGGTCCCAGCTTTCAAACACAGGAATCTCAATTGATGGAAGATCCTCAAAGATGAAACAGATTGAGTTTAATTTTATATCGCCAGTCAAACAATTCTTAACATGCATGAAGATATTTTTACCACAAATGAAAAGATCTAGGTTCTGACAGATGGTTTAGCAACAATACAAAAGTTAAAACAGACACTGCAATGTGAAGTTTGAGAGCTATGAAGAACCGGTGCTGGAAATTTAATGTATTACATTTACATGGGTCATGTTTCAAAATTTATACGATCAAAGTTTGAGGCTTAACCCCTAAAGGCCTATTTCTGACTTTTATAGAAAATTTTCACTGCTGAATAAATATTTGTCCAAATAATAGTGTAAGAAGTTAAATTCCTAATTTCAACTAATTTCAGGACTGTTTTTTGGATTAACAAAAAACAAAAATAATAAAAAAAATAAAAAGCCACACTCCCTCCTAACAAGACAGAGAAAATTTCAAGAGACACAAGAATTTTTTTATTTTAATTTTTCAAGTGATAGGTGAACAAAACAATCATTTAGGCCTTAAAAAGCTAAAAATCTGTTTCTTAGGTCCTCTTCCATGTCCATTTAGCTACTGCATGCTCTCTTTTAATAACAATGCAAACTTAAATAAATAATAATTAAATGGTCTATGTCTGATATTTTACTCAAGTTAATAAAATTGATAAGTTTGTTCCTTGAGTGCAACAAAGCTTTGCAATGCTTTAGCGTTGCAAAGCCTTCTTGCACTCAAGGGACAAAATACACTACCACCCATTCTATTCTGCAGATTATGAGGCCTAAAACATAAAACAAACCAAGAACATGAACTTTTGATGGCAAAGAAATAATGACAAAAAAAAATAAGTGATCCGCCAGGCATGGGCTATGTCCCCTGACAGCAAGTTCTTACATTGGACATAATTCCAGGCCTATTTATGACTTTTACAACTGCAGAACAGGTGCCCTTAACATGCCATCATGAGGAGGTTCTGCTGACAACAGGGAAATTATCTAGGCAGTGGTTTCTGGTTACAGTCTTGGCTACCTGTTAAGGCAGCCAAAACATAACTAGAAATCAAGGCTAGACTGGTGGACATATAAAGGCTGTTGGCTGGTGGGAATTCAGGGCACTTGTCCAGGTCCTTAAGGGTGAAGTGTTTAAAAGGAGATGACTCACATAAGCTCCAAGCTTTCTGTCAAATCCCTCCATTAGCAATATATGTTATATTTTGCCTTGTACTGTTACTTTTTGGTGATAAATTTTGTAACCTATAGCAAATTGATTGAATAAAATATTGTTTAAACTAAGTGTTTAAAATGTAAATGAATGAACAAAATGGATTGGATTTAATAAGCTGTTTAGCTGTATGTTTTTGATCTTTATACATTAATGTGTTGGTATTTTAGATGATGTCAAAGTGAAAACTAAGCCAGCTCCTGGTACATATGCTTTAGATTTCACAGTACAAGATGAGTGTGGAAATCAGGGAAAAAAAACCTTGACATGTACAGTATCAAATCAGGTATGTTATTTATATTGTAACGGTAAAGCTATAGTCCAGACCCAGAGGACCATGACAGCTGACCCCTGTCATGCCTCCTCAGTGACCAGCCCACAGATAGACCAATTATTAGGAGCCATTACATACCAAACCCAAACCCAGTGCAACAGAAAACCCATGGTTCAGAGCCAGAGAATGATAACAGCTAACCCCTGTCATTATCCTCAGTGATTGTTCCACCGATACACTAGTTACCAACCACCTACTTAAATAAGGCCATGTTAAATATGCAAACGGTTACACTGGTAGGGGCAGGGATTAGGACAATGGCAGTGGGAAGGTTGCATATGCAAGGATATTAATGGAGATAACTAGGGCTGGGAATGGATTTGATTTGGGAGTGGAAATATAGGGAAGAAAAGAAGTAACTTTGGGACAAGTCACCCCTTTTATCAATGACTACTAAAAAGATTGTATTAATGTTTTGATACTTCAGTTTAGGTTAGCATTCACTCTTGAACAATTGGACACAGGCGCCTTGTATCCCACACTCCAAGAGTGACGGCCAAGCTAAAGGAGGGAAAATTATCCCACATGCGGAATGTCCAAATACATCGATAATAACTCAGGATTCCGACACCAGTAGACTAGGTCTACAGTCAAATTAAATGATAAAAGAGTGTGTCAAACTTATAATTTATTATTTAAAGAACTAAGAATATTATTTATTTACATTATATAGAATTTAGGAATCCCACTCACTCATTCATACCAGACAAAACTCCACAGGACAAATACAGACATCACATAACATCAACACACAATGACAACATGAAAGTGAACATTTTGATGAAGTGCAAGTGAATATTGCACAAAGGATGAAGTTTGATTGATGATGATTAGTAGTTATTCTTTTCCATAGAGCCTTCTGGCTTCTCGGATGTAACACTGGCATATTATTTTGCACGGGATTACCGTTCCAGCTCACTTCAAAGCACTAAAGTTTGAAGGTCACACACAAACACTATAAATACTCAGCTCAGGTGGGAAGCGTTGTCTTTTTATTTTGAGTGACTTACCGTTCCATTTCGATCATGTCATCCTCTAATAGTAGCTGCAGCGATAGTTCTGCTTATAAAAATTCCACTCTTCTTGATTCGACATCAGATTCAGAAACGGAAAACTTACATGATAGTTCCACTGACAGTGAAATTTTAAATATTTTTGCCTCTGACGCAGCTTCCAGTGGCGAGTTCAGTGGGTATGGATCGAAGAGCAATTTACAAATCACTGTGGGTGAGGTCGCTGACCCATCCGATGTTTGTGGTGATAAGGAGGAGGATGTTATCCCTTTCAGACCAGCACGACGCAGTCGTTCTGTGACAAATATTGAAAATACGGCATCACGCTGTGATCCAGATCGATTCAGACGGGAAAATACGGAAGTATCGAAATCGAAAGTAGCGCGGGGGAGTTCATCCCAGTCTGCTAAAAAACGAAAACATAAAACTTCTCATCTACCTCAAAAGAGGTCGAGATTGAATAATGATACTATTACACATACTTCTGATCAAAATTCTGCGACAAATTTGGTTGATACACAGGCAGCAGTTCATGATTTGTTTGGCTCTGATTCAGAGAGCCAACATGGATCTTTGCCCAGTGATAACTCACACAGGACAAATTCTGATCACAATGGATCAGATGTCGACAACTTGTCAGAGGATGATTTTAGCTCACCTGACTTTCAGGCCGGAGAGCAAAAGTGATCACTCACCGTCCGTCGCCGTCCATCGTCTGTGAACATGGTGTTTGTGTCTTCTCCTCCCAAACCTGCTGAACCAATTTAATTGATATTTGAGATAATAGTTTGTTATGACATCGCAATTTGATTTTGTTCAAATCAAGTTGCCTCACTCCTTGGTAGGGCCACACCCAAAAAGTGTGCTGAAATCTTAAAAAATCTTCTTCTCATGAACCAGCAGTAGCAGAGACTTGATATTTGGTGTGCAGCTTCCTTTTGAGGTGTAGACTCAGATTTGTTCAAGAGAATTTGTGGGGCTATATTTGCCGTCATTATGGGAAGGGCAAGAAATATTTGCCCCTCCCAAAATTTATATTTTCCAAACCGAGAGGCAGATTTGGACCAAATTTGATATGACGGCTCATTGGGTCATAAATACTTAATTTATGCAAAAAAAATTTTTCCTCGTCGCTCCATGGGAACCGCAGAAGCTAAAAATAGAAAAAAATTAAAATGCCCATATCTCCCAAACTACACGGCACTGAAAATTCTTATTTGGTATCAAGCTTCCTTAGGACCAACAGAATGGAATGATAAAAAAAAACTGCTATCTGTTTCATCATGGGGTACTTTTCTGGGACTGAAAAAGTGCTGAGTCAGCATTTTTTAACACTGTGGTTGATGGGAAAAACATATAAGACTACTTTTCTCCCAAACCACTGCTCCAAAAGCTTTCAAATTTCACATATAACATCTTTGAAAGATTGTTTCACATATTTATTGAAATCAATTCCCTGGGTCCATATTTGGGTCTCTTTGGGAGCCCAAATGTTTAAATTAGTGCAGTATGAGGAATATTTTTAAAAAATCTTCTTCTTCAGATCTACCAATAAGAATCTTTTGATATTTGGTGTGCAGCATCCTTAGGGGGGTGAGATTCAAGTTTGTTCAAGCCAAGTCCCTGGGTTCATATTTAGGCTGAAAATTTGGGGTCCCGTTTTGGACTTTGAAATTTTTGACCAAAATCCGGAAATTTTTGGTTTTGTTTTTATGTGTACCCATACTATGTATGGTACACATAATGCCGGCATCCGGGGTGACCATCCGTCGTTCATCCATCCTTTGTCCATCTGTCTGTCCGTCCATCCATCCGTCCATCCGTCTGTCTGGCCAGCGTCCGTATCCATTTCTTTGGCATTCGATAACTTGAAAAATATTGCTTGGATTGTCAAGTTACTTTATATTTGTGTTCAGGTTACTGATGTGCCGAGCTGTATAGTTTTTGGTGTAAATCGGATAATTTGATCCTGAGATATTAACCCTTTATCCTTCAAATTGAAAATTCCTCCAATCCCTTTGGCATTCGATAACTTGAAAATTATTGCTTGGATTGTCTAGTTACTTTATATTTGTGTTCAGGTTACTGATTTGCCGAGCTGTATAGTTTTTGGTGTAAATCTGATAATTTGATCCTGAGATATTAACCCTTTAACCTTCAAATTGAAAATTTCTCCAATCCCTTTGGCATTCGATAACTTGAAAAATATTACTTGGATTGTCAAGTTACTTTATATTTGTGTTCAGGTTACTGATGTGCCGAGCTGTATAGTTTTTGGTGTAAATCGGATAATTTGATCCTGAGATATTAACCCTTTATCCTTCAAATTGAAAATTCCTCCAATCCCTTTGGCATTCGATAATTTGAAAAATATTGCTTGGATTGTCTAGTTACTTTATATTTATGTTCAGGTTACTGATGTGCCAAGCTGTATAGTTTTTAGTGTAAATCGGATAATTTGATCCCGAGATATTAACCCTTTATCCTTCAAATTGAAAATTTCTCCAATCCCTTTGGCATTCGATAACTTGAAAAATATTGCTTGGATTGTCAAGTTACTTTATATTTGTGTTCAGGTTACTGATGTGCCGAGCTGTATAGTTTTTAGTGTAAATCTGATAATTTAATCCTGAGATATTAACCCTTTATCCTTCAAATTGAAAATTCCTCCAATCCCTTTGGCATTCGATAACTTGAAAAATATTGCTTGGATTGTCAGGTTACTTTATATTTGTGTTCAGGTTACTGATGTGCCGAGCTGTATAGTTTTTGGTGTAAATCGGATAATTTAATCCTGAGATATTAACCCTTTATCCTTCAAATTGAAAATTCCTCCAATCCCTTTAGCATTCGATAACTTGAAAAATATTGCTTGGATTGTCTAGTTACTTTATATTTGTGTTCAGGTTACTGATGTGCCGAGCTGTATAGTTTTTAGTGTAAATCTGATGATTTGATCCTCAGATATTAACCCTTTATCCTTCAAAGAAAATTTCTCCAATCCCTTTGGCATTCGATAACTTGAAAAATATTACTTGGATTGTCAAGTTACTTTATATTTGTGTTCAGGTTACTGATGTGCCGAGCTGTATAGTTTTTAGTGTAAATCTGTTATTTTAATCCTGAGATATTAACCCTTTATCCTTCAAATTGAAAATCACTCCAATCCCTTTGGCATTCGATAACTTGAAAAATATTGCTTGGATTGTCAAGTTACTTTATATTTGTGTTCAGGTTACTGATGTACCGAGCTGTATAGTTTTTGGTGTAAATCTGTTATTTTAATCCTGAGATATTAATCCTTTATCCTTCAAATTGAAAATTCCTCCAATCCCTTTGGCATTTGATAACTTGAAAAATATTGCTTGGATTGTCAAGTTACTTTATAATTGTGTTCAGATTACTGATGTGCTGAGCTGTATAGTTTTTGGTGTTAATCTGATAATTTGATCCCGAGATATTAACCCTTTATCCTTCAAATTGAAAATTTCTCCAATCCCTTTGGCATGAGATAACTCAAAAAATATCAATCCGATTGTCATGTTACTTTATATATTTATTCAGGTCACTGGTGTGCTGTGCTGTATAGTATTTTTTATGTAAATCTGATAATTTGATCCGGAGATATTAACCCTTTATCCATCAAATTAGACACTCCTCCAATCCATTTCTATATGTACCCATACCTTGTATGGTGTACATAATGTCGGCATCCGTGGTGGCCCTCCGTCATACAGCTTTCTACTAGTTGCGCGTATGGGTACACATCTGACGATTTCATCGGCCTATTTTTTATGCATTTCGGTCAATTTTAAGACAAAAAAAAAATTTTTTTACACTGAAAATTTGGGGGCTGGGTGGGACTTAGAACTGAAAATTTGGGGTCCAGGTGGGACTTAAAAAAATTTGGACCAAAATCCGGAATTTTTTTTTTTGTTTGTTTTTTATGTGTTTCGGTCAATTTTAAGACAAAAAAAGAATTTTTCTTTTTTACACTGAAAATTTGGGGGCCTGGCGGGACTTCGAAAATTTTGGACCAAAATCCGGGAATTTTTTTTTGTTTTTTATGTGTTTTGGTCAATTTTAAGACAAAATTTTTTTTTTTTTCCACTGAAAATTTAAGGGTCCGGGTGGGACTTCGAAAATTTTGGACCAAAATCCGGAATTTTTTTTTTGTTTTTTATGTGTTTCGGTCAATTTTAAGACCAAAAAAATTTTTTTACATTGAAAATTTTGGGGCCGGGTGGGACTTCGAAAATTTTGGACCAAAATCCGGAATTTTTTTTTTGTATTTTATTTTATGTTGTTTCGGTCAATTTTAAGACAAAATTTTTTTTTTTTTTCTACTGAAAATTTTGGACCAAAATCCGGAATTTTTTTATTGGTCTTTTATGCGTTTCGGTCAATTTTAAGACAAAAAAATATATTTTTTTTTACACTGAAAATTTGGGGTCCGGGTGGGACTTAGAAAATTTTTGCGTTTTGGTCTATTTTATAGACCAAAACGCAAAAATTTAGGCTGAAAATATTTTGTTTGGGACTTCGAAAATTTCCAAACAAAAATAAAAAAAAATCTGTTTTTTATGTTTATCTCAATTTTGGGATGTAAAAGTGCAGGAACTGAAAATAGAAGGAAAAATCCTGTGTATTGTGTGGGCACAACTGCTTCATCTAGTTGGTATATGCTTTTCTTAGGAGGCGCGTATGCAGCTTATTCACGTCAAGTCCCTGGTTTGATATTTAGACTACCATGTCAGGTGAGCGCCCTCAGGCCCCCTGGGGCCTCTTGTTTGAATTTACCTAAACTTTTTCCTGATGATATAAAATATGGGCAGGAAGTAAATACAACAATAGCAGATTTTGCTAACAAAACTACGACAATTAAATCAGATATAACTGATATCATTACCAAACATCCTGTTCCCCAAAAACTGTAAACTGATAACAGCACCCAAAATGCTGGATGGTCGCACCAGGACACGTGATTGTCAGCTGCAAGATACCCAAAAAATTATGGCTCATGCCATGACACCACTCTTAAAAATGGTTGACCATTTAAAGGAAATAAAACACACTATTGGAAAATTAAAAAACCAAAAACTAAGTCAGAAGTTTAATGATAATCTAGAAAATGCTAAAACAAACTTGACTGGTGGAATTACCCTGATGGGTTCAGCCATTCACGATGTGTCTGTCAAACGACGACTGTTAATAAAACCAAATATTAGCAATCCATTCAAGGCTTTGTGTGCACCTGACAGACCAATTACCCTCAATTTATTCGGTGATAATGTCTCCAAGGAGTTTAAAAAAGCAGGAGAGGTCACCAGGGTAACCTTTCAAAATAGAGGTAGAGGCTTCAGAAATAGAGGTTCTGGTCCTTTTTTAGGCAGGTGCCCTTATTACAATCAACATCCTCGGTCGTCAAATCAATACAACCAGGGCCGACAGCGATGGTCAGAAAGATCGTCAAACTACTGGAGACCATACAGAGGCAACCACAAGTTTGCATACCAACAAGACAGGAAGTAAATGTAAGTATGTTAAAACCTGGTGGCAGAACTCAACATTTTCTCTCTGAATAGGAGAAACTGACTCATGATAGATTTATTTTACAAGCTGTGAAAGGATATGAAATAGAGTTTGTGTCTTCACCCATTCAACGCCGGCCAACTTCTCCTCTGCATTTTTCATCCGAGGAATCACAACTCGTGGATTTTGAAATACAAGAACTGATTGGTAAATGGGCTATTCTGGTTTGTAATCATGAACCAGGTGAATTCCTTTCCAATATTTTCTTGCGGGAAAAGAAAAATGGGAAGATGAGGCCCATGATTAATTTGAAAACACTGAACAAATACGTTGCCTATTCCCATTTTCAAATGGATACATTACGATCTGCTTTACAACTGATCAAAGTTAATGATTTTTTCACATCTATTGGTCTTAAGGATGCTTATTTCAGCATTCCAATCTGTGCTCATGACCAGAAATATTTAAAATTTTCTTGTAGGGGAATTCTCTATAAATTCAGCTGCTTACCATTTGGCTTGGCCTCAGCGGCCCGCTTGTACACCAAGGTCATGAAACCAATTCTCTTATCTGCATAGTAGAGAAATTCATTGTACATACTATATACCGTATTTCATCTAAATTTTCGGACACTTTTTGTTTTCGGACACCATTTTTTCATCGAAAAATAATTTTTTTTAAGCCTCGAAATTTTCGGACACCCACTCAAAGATCGTCCCGGACTGATGTGGTGGGAAAATCCCAGTAATCATAAATCCAAAATGACAATGATTTTCTTTTCAGTTGAATATTTCATCTTTCTTTCATGTTAAAAACATGTATTGTATGTATTGTATGTACACTATATTGTACAATCGAAATATAATTATTAAAACAACACTATTTGCAAACTTGTTCTTTATTTATTGACAGGTAAGTATTGTTTTCCTTATCAAACTGACATGTCTGTTGAACTGACCAATCAAATTTTTGTTTTCAAAAAGTGTGCTTTCATTCGACTCCTTCGAGATTTGGAAAAAGAAAACCCCACAAATGTTATGGTGAACTGACCTTAAATGATGACAATGATGAAAGGGTCCCATAAATAAATCCATATAATGCAGTATAAACCATGCACCAGCAACAGAACAGGATAATTATTGCTTCGAATAAACATATTCAGTGCACTGAACACCAACAAAATTTTCCAACATTAAAAATAGAACAAACGACAATGAGGTCAACACGTGCTGTTGCAGGGTTTCACAAAAAATTAACACATGGACCCGAACACTATCAGACCGTATCGGGTTTCGATATTATTTTTCTCCGACATCAGCAGTGCTCGTGGGGGAGGGCACGCTTCCAAAAACAGAAAATAGGAAATACGGGAACTGTGGTGCAAATACCAGTCATTAAAATTATTATTTTGTATTCGCTTTTATAAATTGTAGCATCTGCGTTGCACATTGGAGGGGGGGGGGTATTTCTAAATCAATAATCAAAAGACTTGTATGTCATTAAGTCGTCCTTCTAAACAATAGTAACTGGTTTCCACACAGCGGGGGGGGGGGGGGGGGGGGGGGGGGGGGACTGAATAAAACTCATAATTCGTATTGGTCTTTCTTTTGCATTTTGAGTTCCACATTGGGGGGGGGGGGGGGCAGTACTTTCATGGTTAACATGGACAGCATTGTGGGGGGGGGGGGGGGCACCGGGTCAATAATCTAAACTTGTATGTCATTAATTAGTATGAGGGGACGGGCACAGGGTCTGAGTTGGGTGGCAAAAATAACTAACGACTGAATAAAATTCACAAATATATTCTAATACAACTGATAAAATGAAATACAAAATTCTACAATATACACGTACATACAAAAATATACAAGAATACATAAGATCATACAAGAATACAATAATTTTCAATACAAGAACAAATAAGTTACATTTCATATTACCGGTACATCAGTTACGCTCATTTAAAATACATGCCTCAGTCAGGTCATCTTCATCGTCTGAATTAAAAATTTCAGACATGGCAGTCTCTACAGACATGATTTTCTTGGGGTCAATGAAGAGTTGACAAGCAATGTCCAGCTCCTCCTGGTTGTCAAATAGCATCTCTCCTATGTATTCAGACTGGTTGATGAATTTATCCTCTGCCCCATTCAGGTGGTTGTTTAAACCGCAGACCTTGAAGGATTTTCTGATCATCTCTTTTTGCTTTTCTAGATTGCTGACGGCAAATAAAATCCAATCAACAATATCTTGTTTGGAGGCAGGCTTTATACGTTCTTCTTCCTTGTTGATAATTTTTTTGGTCCCAGACTGGATAAATTCGGTCCATTTTCTTCTAAGATCCCCCTTCACAGGCTTGTTGATGCTGACATCGAGTGGCTGTAATTTAGATGTGCAGCCCCCTGGTATTACTGCGGGAACGGCATTGCTCTTTCTTAATTCTTTCTTAACGTTATCAGTCAGATGGCCCCTAAAGCTGTCCATTATTAATAGTGATCTCTCCTTTTTGGTGTGTTTACAATAAATTTCCTTCACCCACTCTTTCATCAAATGCTCGTCCATCCAACCTTTTTCTTGAACCTTAATTATCCAGTTTTTTGGTGCTTTTAACTTGAGTTCTCTTTTACCCTTGAAAATTACCATTGGTGGTAAGACATCGCCTCTCGCAGATACAGCCAGAACCAGTGTCAGATGTGGTTTTTCAGATCCTGTACTTCTGATCCTGACTGATTTCTTATCAACCTACTCACAATTGTTTACTACAGGCTTGCACTACAGTGGAAGTCCCTAACTCGGATAAAATACTCTCTATTTTTGTCTTTCCCAAGCAAGTTGGGAAAGAAAAGTGGTGCAAAAGCACCAATAAAAATAAGCCAAAACTGGGTCGAGTGCAACCGGCGCAGACCCAGTACGGGACGCTCTCTCCCAAGTACAACTCCACGACTTCCGTTGCCAGTGCGCATATACCGTCTCTAAAGACTCATTCTTTTTAAAATTCGCTTCGTGTCGAGATGTTTTTGCACGCTTATCAGTGTTCCACCAGCTCGATGTTTGATGATTCCTGATTCATTATACCACAGTGTATCCTTTGTATTCTCAGGAACAGTGTTTTATATATTCTCTTTTTTATTATATGTCCATAATGTATATTTATTTGCTCTCTCTCGAGTCGCGCGCGAATTTCGCGTGCCACGCAGTTCGGACTTAGATTTTTTCACAATTATTGTTAATGCTTTTTTTGCAAAATTTTCTAATTGTGTTAGAGTTAGGTGTCAGCGGGGTACCACTCCTGCAGTGTTTCTTCTTTCTTTTGAGAGTAGTCTTCCTGTTGGGTGGTTCCCGGTCGACCTTCTGGGGTCTTTGTTTCTGTCACCTTTCTCTCTTCTTTGGGGGTGTTCTGTTTTCTCATCTCCACTTCTCTGCTCCTCTCACCTCTATCATGCCCAGGACAATTCCCTGTGGGCAATGTCTGCTGCCAAAGCATATGGACGATGTACATTCGTCTTGTTCCTCCTGTAATGGGTGTTCGGCCGAGCGGCCGTGTGGTGTCTGTGGAACATGGTCTTCCACCTTCTGGGCGTCAATAAACCGTGTCGTTCGTTCTCGTGGCCGTGCCTCCCTCTCCCGCAGGAAAGGAGAACGTGGTCGTTCGGGGCCTCCCGAGCCGACTTTGTCTGGTGAGAGTTATTCCTCCTCCGTGGGGGATGTGCAGTCTTTTCCTGTGGTGGATACTGCGGGAGCCGTTGAGTGTTCTGGTGTAGAGATGCCTGGTTCCGGGACTACGGTCCCCCTCCGGTCGACATCTGAGGCTGTCACTAGGGTTGTGACTCCTCTTTCGGAGCCGAGCCGGTGTGCTCTCTCCACTATTTCACCAGCCTCAACGACTCTCGACGTATCTACTACTGCTGCTGGCCCGTCTGCTTCGTTATCTGTTTCAGCCGGCCTCGGCTTTTTGCTGCAGGGGACTGCAGGACTGTCCGATACTGTAGACGTGGGATATCGGCCTCAGCCTTCCCTGACTTCAACTCGGCGAAGTCGGAAGGGGCTGCCGGCCGAGCCCATCGCTGTGGTCTCTTCGCCGTCGAGCACCACAGTTGTGTCTTTGGATTCGGATGTTCGTAGTGGAAACACTATGAACTCCGTGGCGTTTCCGTCTACTCTCTCTGGTCACACGACCAGTTTTGGGGGACCAACGCTTTTTGTGCAGCCTGGACCTTCTGCCCCGCAGAGGTCTGCGGTGACTCTCATGAGTTCTCGCAATATTGATCCTCTGGGTGCATCGTATCCCTATACACGTCTGCCTTCAGATGTTTCGGCTGCCGCCCGTCGTCCCGCGTCGGGTGTTTTGGAGGATCGTGACCCTTCGCTGGTTAAGAGGGTCAGAGGTGAAGCCACTTTGCCGGTTCGCTCCCCTGTCGAACCGGTAGGTACAGGCAGTGAGCTTAGGGAGGCCCTCTCCTTACTCACTCAGGTTCTTTCTAAGAGCCTTCCTGTTGCTTCCAGCGAGGCTATGGGTGGTTTCCAGGCGCCTCCTATGGCGCCGCCTCCCGGGATTGGAAACAGGCCGGTTTCCGATTCCTCTGGTGTCCCGACACCATGGGAGGCATCGGCTGGTTTGCCCACGATGGGCTATGTGTCTTCCGACTCTGGGGAGGAGTCCGACATGCTTGAGGTCGAGGGCCAGCAGTCTTCGGACTTGGGGGCAGCTCTTGACTTTGTGTTTGGGTTTCTGCCTGAGCTCAAACCTGCTAACCAGCCGACAGTGTCAGCCTGGCCGCGATCATCGGTCACGCGCCAACAGCCTATGGAGCAACCTGCTTCTGGGCGCCTTCGACCGTGCCAGTCGGTACAGGTGGTTGAGGCTTTTTCAGCATTGGATGCCAAGCTGAATTCCAAGGCTTTGAAGACTTCGTTCTTCACCAGGGTTGACACCTTTTTGCCTCCTGTGCGTTATCGTTCCTACGATTCCGCCAATCCGTCAGTCTGCCAGGCTTTGACGGTTCTGGATCAGGACTCCACTTCCCTCGGGCTTTCCAAGCCCAAGTCTGCCGTCATTCCAATGACGACTCTGGAGTCCACGTTGGGCTTATCTAGAGAGATGCTTGGCATGCTTTCTCTCTCAGATCACGTCGTCTCAGCTTTGGCTGCTTATCTGCCTCCAGATAAGTTTGACGAGGTACAGGCTCCTTTGCGTGTGCTGTCCAAGGCGCTTATGCACCTTACTCATACGCATGCCTGTAACACGGCCAATTTGGAATTAGTTCGAAGGGACGCTGTGCTGGACACAGGACGATCCCTTCCCGAGGAGCAGCGTGCTACTCTTCGATCTGCTCCTTTGGCAGGTCCGCAACTTTTCCATGGTTCCGTGTCGACGGTCCGGGATGACGTCCTACGTCATTCCAAAGATCAGCTGCTGTTTCGTCAGCTTGATCAGCCTTCTCGGGGAGGCAAGGGCCGTTCCAAGCCTAACAAGTACCCTTCTGCTTCCTCTGTGAAGCAAAAGGCTGGTCCTTCTGCCTCCGCCTCTACTTCTTACTCACGGGGTAAAGGTAGGGGTCGGCAGAATCGAGGGAAGTCTCAGGATTCTTCTTTTAGCAGAGGAGGTGGTTTCTCCTCTCGCGGGCCTCGTCGGGGCTCGAAATGAAGGTCCTCACCTCGACTCGTCCCAGGTTGGAGGAAGGATAGCAGAGTTCGCAGACCATTGGACCACCATCACATCCGATCCATGGGTGTTAGATGTTGTTCGGTCCGGGCTACGCATATCCTTCCGACGGCACCCCACTCTGTCAAGGGTGCCTCTTCCAACCACAGTTCCTTCAGACGTTTTACGTCGGGAACTTTTGTCCACGGAGATTGCCAATCTCCTGGCAAAGGGGGCGATCGAGGTCGTCAAGAACGTTCAGTCAGTGGGTTTCTATTCCCGCCTGTTCTTGGTGCCGAAGAAGGACGGCCGACTCAGACCGGTTATCGATCTGAGTATCCTGAACCAGTCTATCATTGCTCCCAAGTTCAGCATGGAGACTTTCAGGTCGGTCCGCCGATCAATTCACCAGGAAGATTTCGCAGCCAGCATCGACCTGCGAGACGCTTACTTCCATGTTCCGATGCATCTGGCGTCACGGAAGTATCTCAGGTTCGCTTTTCTGGGGCGAGTTTACCAGTTCAAGGCCTTGCCTTTTGGCCTCAACCTGGCTCCTTGGGCGTTCACCAGACTGATGTTGCATGTGATAGCGTTCCATCGCACACAGTCCAGGGTGACTACTTCGGCATATCTGGACGATATCCTCCAGAGGCATTCCAATGCTGCCTTACTGGAATCGGATGTCACCACTCTGTTGAGCTTGCTCACGTCGCTAGGATTCAGAGTCAACGAGGAGAAGTCGGACCTGGTCCCTTCTCAGTCGTTTTGTCATCTGGGGATGTCTTTCCAAACCAAATTCAATTTGGTGGCTGTTCCCCAGGCCAAGGCTGTGATTCTCTCAGCTTTTGCTCTGACTCTGTCCCAGTCCAGGTCCGCGACCGCTCGGAGTTTTCTCCGGCTGATCGGTCTCTGCGGTTCGGTGACGGATCTCATTCCTCTAGGTTGGCTGCGTGTCAGACCTCTCCAACACTTTCTGCTCAGTCGTTGGAGACCGAATGTAGATTCTCTGGATCAGGTGCTTCCGTTTCCGGACTCTCTGTATCCTCACCTTCTTCCCTGGACAGATGTTCAGTGGATTACGCAGGGTGTTCCGCTGGACTTACCCACGTCCGATCGCGTTCTGACGGCAGATGCCAGCGATCTCGGATGGGGTGCGACTTTGGATCCTCTCGGTCTTTCCCTACACGAGATGTGGGACCAGGATCAAGCGGCTCTACACATCAACCAGAAGGAGCTTCTTACTCTTCTTCTGAGTTTCAGGCAGTGGATCCCTCACCTGTCGAATCGCCAGGTCCTTCTACTATCCGACAATTCGACAGTGGTTGATTACATTCGGAACCAGGGCGGCACGCACTCGCTTCCGATGTACGAGTTAGCTCGGGATCTTCTACTGCTCGCTCAGGATGTTCACGCCGGAGTGGTTGTTCGTCACATTCCCGGTCATCTGAACGTCCTAGCCGACTCCCTGTCCCGACAGGGCAGGGTTATTTCCACCGAGTGGATGCTTCACAGGGCAGTGTTCCAGTCGCTTTGCGATCTCTGGGGACGTCCCCACATCGACCTCTTTGCGACTCGTTGGAACCATCAGGTGGACACTTTCGTGTCCCCGTGTCCAGATCCTCTGGCTTTTGCCGTGGACGCTCTGTCACTCGATTGGAACGGTCTAGTCGGCTACGCCTTCCCGCCGGTTCCGATTCTTCCTCAGGTTCTCGCCAAAATTCGAACCTGCAGTTGTCGAATCATTCTGATCGCTCCCCTGTCGCCTCAGCGGGTGTGGATCAATCAGCTCCGCTCGCTGATGGCGGCGGTTCCGGCACGTCTCCTGCTACATCGCGACCTTCTTTGTCAAGGTCGCCCGAGGAGGTTTCACGTCGACCCGACTTCATTGTGCCTTCACGCATATCTTTTGTCAGGTCCTGTCTCCTCCGTAGAGGTTTTTCGAGACGAGCAGTGGAGTGCATTTCTTCTTCAAGGAGGCACTCCACTGGTTTAGCTTATGCAGCTAAATGGAAGGTCTTCTGTCGATGGTGTGATGATCACTCTGTTGATTATGCCAATCCTTCGATTTCACAGATTGCGGAGTTTCTGGTATATCTGTTTGATTCTCGGGGTCTCCAGCCTGTTACCATCAAGGGTTACAGGTCTATGCTTTCAGAGACTTTTTCTTATGTGGGGAAGCGTCGTAGCGGCACTAATCCTTACCTCTCCAAGCTTGTTCGGCACTTTTCTTTGAAAAGGCCTCGGACTTTGCAGCTCACTCCACGATGGAATCTTTCGTGGGTGCTGCTTTGCTTGGGGGGGGGGGGGGGGGGGTGCCGTTCGAACCTTTATCCCAGGTGGATATGCTTTTTCTCACATATAAGACGGCTTTTCTGATGGCATTTGCTTCGGCCAGACGGGTTAGTGAGCTTCACGCCCTCTCGGTTGACCCGGCCTTTTTTAGGAGCTCTCCCAACAGTGTTATTTTTACCACTGATTGCTCCTTTTTGGCTAAGAATCAGTTACCAGATACTACTCCTCCTCCTATCTGTATCAGGGCTCTTCCCTCTGTTGAGAGTACTCGCCCTTTGCTCTGTCCGGTCCGTGCTATTCGCATTTATCTTGATCGGACACGCTTCATACGGAAGGGCAGAAAACGTTTTTTTCTGTCTCTCATTCCGGGTCGACAGAAGATCTCTCCTCAATCCATTTCTCGATGGATTTGTCTTGCTATTTGTACGGCTTATAGTCGTTTAGCAGCTGGCGATTGTATTACCAATCGTATTTCTGCCTATGAGGTGCGGGCACTGTCTGCCTCTTGGGCTTATTCTAACTCCGTCAAGTTGTCGGATGTTATGCAGGCAGCCTACTGGAGAAATGCTTCTACTTTCTCCACCTTTTATTTACGCCAGTTGCAGGAGCAGTCGGAGGACCTTTTTGCCCTGGGTCCTCTTTCTTCTGCTCAGGCTGTTGTCTGCCATAGCCATTAGGCTTCTTGAAGGTCAGTTTCAGCCTTGTGCTGTTACTGCCCTTTTTCTGTCTGTGTGTCACACAGGCTCATATGTCTCTTTTCATTGTCCTTTACCAATGATTGCGACATTATGGTTGATAAGCCTCGGGACCTCTTCCTTCTACTTCACGGTTCCAGTGCACTAGGGTTATGTGGGGGTTGGTTATGCGATTCCCTCCAGCCTTTTTGTCTATTCAGCCTGTAGTAAACAATTGTGAGTAGGTTGATAAGAAATCTAAATTTTATAGTAAATTTCCTTTCTTATTATACCTACCACAATTGTTTACATGGAGGCCCTCCCGTCTTCTTTACGGGTAAAGAATCTTTCCTCCCCGCTGATCACATAACTCTAACGTTTACGGATTCAAAAAGAATGAGTTTTTAGAGACGGTATATGCGCACTGGCAACGGAAGTCGTGGAGTTGTACTTGGGAGAGAGCGTCCTGTACTGGGTCTGCGCCGGTTGCACTCGACCCAGTTTTGGCTTATTTTTATTGGTGCTTTTGCACCACTTTTCTTTCCCAACTTGCTTGGGAAAGACAAAAATAGAGTGTATTTTATCCGAGTTAGGGACTTCCACTGTAGTGCAAGCCTGTAGTAAACAATTGTGGTAGGTATAATAAGAAAAGAAATTTACTATAAAATTTAGATTTCTCTCCAAGCAAGTTGACAGTTTTGTTGGGGATAAGGTCAAAGTAGACTGGGGTTTCATCCATATTAATTATAAACTGGTTTTCAAACTCATCTTCTGCTCTTCTATCTTTGACAAATTCTCTAAAGCTGTCGATTTTCTGCTCTAAATCTTTTGGTAATCTTTGGGCTAAAGATGTCTTGGTACGGAGTGAAAAGTTGTGACGAGCCATGAATTTCTCAGCCCAGCCTGTACTGGCTTTGAAATCGCTTTCTTTATTCTCATTCTTGACCATTTCTCTGGCATAGGCGCATAATGATTCCACTGATACGGGTAGCTGCAAATCTCGTTGGATTAATACCCATTCAAAGATTTTATCATCTAGGTCATCTCCATAGGTAACAGGTCTCCCACTCTTAGATAAATGACCTGTTGATCTGTCTCTTCCTTCTTCATCAAAATTTATCTTTTTCCAGTCACTGAGTGTCGATTTCGGTATTTTCAGTTTCAGGGCGGCTTGCCGTAGGCCAATCAACTTGATTACTTCAACTGCTTCCTTCTTCTCCTTCATATTATAATTTTTATAGTGCCCCCTTGCGACAGTTGGATGGTGATTGCTATCTTTAATGGCATCAGTTTCAACCGTTGAAATCTCTTTGTGGTGTTTCTTTGCTGGCTGCGGTTTTGCAGCTGTTTCATCAGAATCTGTTCTCTTTCTTTTAGTTGGACGTCCAACTGGTCTCTTTTCTGAAGGCTTGTAGGGTGTCAGTTGTACTGTTGGTCTGGCTTCTTCTGCTGTTTGGTATTTCACTAGGAATTTTTCCATCTCGAGTTCTTGTGATATCAAATGCTGGTGATTGAATGCTGACTTCAATATTCGCCCTGTATTTATGTATTAGCAGCACCACACGAAGATAATGCCATTTCTTTCAAGTTTACCGGCACACTTTTCCATCAGTAGTGAACAGTTTCAACTGAACAAACAATTAAGCCAATATGCACACCACTCAAAAATTGTTCGCACTTCATTCCCTTTGAATGGCTACATTGGTCCGTTTTGAAAACACTGAAGCCCGCTCAGGTTTTTTATCCAACAGTAACAACACAAGCACATGGCTTAATTACTGTTCAACATAATTCGTGGAAACATCAAAACTTTTCAAGTACCGGTAGGCTAGATCAAACGTGATTTCTTCTCAGGGATTTATTGGGAAAGTAAATAAAAACACAACAAACAATCGGAAATTTTTAATTCATTTGGTATGTTCATTTTATTCATTTATGCTAATGATTCAAGTCATCGTATTGAACAGCTATTTTATCTTTCCCATTTCCGAGGTACCCCCGGTAGTTCGTGCACAATAAATTTATTAACCGGTGCAGTGTGTTTTTTCAAAATTTCCACCCACATTTGCTGTCCACATGTATTTTGGCCATTTTCGAAGTTTTCGGACGCTGGAAAATTTAATTATTTTTTGGCGTCCGAAAATTTAGATGAAATACGGTAGATGATTCACTCACTATCAACCAATCAGAGAAAGTTGCCCGTGAAGACCCACACACTATGTCAGATCTTTTCAATAGGTTAGGTTTTGAACTTAATTTCGAAAAATCAGTTTTACGTCACACAGGGGAAATTACGTATCTTGGCCATATCATCAATTCAGGAACTTTCACCACCGGTCTAAACCTTAGAGAGAATTAACACTATTGCGTCGATGTCAAAGGCAGTTTTGGCTGCACAGAACCCTACTATTCGAATGGTAGCGAGACTCATTGGACTCTATACCACTGCTTTTTAGTAATACATATAGGTCCTTTGTTCTACAGATCACTTGAAAGGGATAAAACCAATGGTTTGAAGAAATACAAATCATATTCTCATAGTAATCGGCTGTCAAGAAACAGCAAGATTGAAATTTCATGGTGGATTGGTAATGTTCATTTACTGAATTCACAGCCACTTCGGATATCCTCACCTGATCACACACTTAGTACTGACTCCTCCTCTACTGGTTGGGGTGGCATTTTAGACAGTCAATGGGTTAATGGTCAATGGAATCTAACACAGCGGAAACTTCACATCAATGTTCTAGAACTTCTGGCCATCAAGCAGTCATTGCTTACCCTGGCCAATAATTTACGCAGTTGCCATATTTGTGTTAGAACTGATAACACCACTGCAATGTCTTATCTTAATAAAGTAGGTGGCAGGAGAAACGACTTCTTCAATGTCTCTAAAAGTATTTGGCTGTGGTGTTCAACTCGAAACATTCATATCTCAGCAGTTCATACCCCTGGGAAACACAGTTTACTGGCAGACTCTTTATCCAGGGAAGGACATAGTTCATCTGAATGGAAATTACATCCGAAAATATTCAGTACTCTTTGTAGCATTTTCTTCGAGCCTACAATAGATTTGTTTGCTTCACAAAGAAACTGCCAATTACCCATGTATTGTAGCTGGTACCCTGATTGCAATGCATTTGCAACAGATGCATTTTTAGTCGAGTTGTGACGAAGTCAAACTCGACTTATAGTTTGGTGAATGGCGGGCGGGCGGGCGGGCATAAACAATTGGTTTCCGGATGATAACTTGATAGTGGTTCAACTCACATTCATTAAACTTCATACGTAGGTTGGTCTTGGGGGGAGGAAGAACCCTATTGATTTTGGACATGCTACGTCGAAGGTCAAGGTCACAGTGACCTTGAACATAGTAAATCTTAAACAATTGGTTTCCGGATGATAACTTGATAATGGTTCAACTCACATTCATGAAACTTCATAGGTAGATTGGCCTTGGTGAGGGGAAGAACCCTATTGATTTTGGACTCGCTACGTCAAAGGTCAAGGTCAACATGACCTTGAACATAGTAAATCGCAACAATTCCTTTCTGGATGATAACTTGATAGTAGTTCAACCTACATTCATGAAACTTCATAGGTGGGTTGGCCTTGGTGCGAGGAAGAACTCTATTGATCTTGGACTCACCAGATCAAAGGTCAAGGTCACAGTGACCTTTAACATAGTATATCGCAACAATTGGTTTCCGGATGATAACTTTATAGTGGTTCAACCTAGAGTCATGAAACTTCATAGGTGTGTTGGCCTTGGTGCGAGGAAGAACCCTATTGATGTTGGACTCACCAGGTCAAAGGTCAAGGTCACAGTGACCTTGAACATAGTATATCGCAACAATTGGTTTCCGGATGATAACTTGATAGTGGTTCAACCTAGAGTCATGAAACTTTACAGGCGTGTTGGCCTTGGTGCGAGGAAGAACCCTATTGATGTTGGACTCACCAGGTCAAAGGTCAAGGTCACAGTGACCTTGAACATAGTATATCGCAACAATTGGTTTCCGGATGAGAACTTGATAGTGGTTCAACCTAGAGTCATGAAACTTCATAGGTGTGTTGGCCTTGGTGCGAGGAACTGTTGTCACAACTCGACATTGGATCGGTGATCCTGAGCGGCATTTTCCATTTCTTGGACTGATCATTTACCATTTCTTTTTCCTCCTTTCAGTCTTATTGCCAAAGTTCTTGCAAATACAGAGGAAGACAAGGTCAATCAGGCATTAATCGTTGTTCCCTGGTGGACAACTCAATTGTGGTTCCCCAGACTGTTACAGTTGATGGCCAGTCGACCAGTAAAACTTCCACAGACCAAGAAACTTTTGAAAAATCACCTTACAGGCAAGCTACATCCATTGTTACCAAAATTAAGGCTGATCACTTGTACTATATCCGGAAACACTTTAAGGCAAAAGGCATTTCGAAGGAAGCTTCAGACATCATCCTTTCCTCCTGGCGGCAGTTGACTACAAAACAATATGGGTATGCCTGGTGCAAGTTGTGTTTGTGGTGTGATACACAAAACGTTAGTTATGTTCAACCCACTGAAGTTCAGGTTCTAAATTATCTTTCTGTTTTGGGAAGACACAAGTCATACAGTATCGTGAATACACATAAGTCCATGTTAATCCAAACCATGATTGCACTTGGTAGATCTGAGTTTTCATCCACACCACACTCCTTACCCGATTTATGAAAGGGTTCTTTAATCACAAACCAGCGGTGCCGAGATATAACTTCACTTGGGATGTTTCAGTGGCCTTAAACTATTTAAAAACCTTATATCCTCTCGATACTTTGTCTCTTGATATTTTGACCAAAAAACTAGCATCTCTCATGGCACTTGTCTCACCCCAAAGAGCACAAACATTTACCTCGTTAGATCTAAATTACATGCAAAGGACTGTCAATGGTATTAGTTTTGTAACTTCCACTCTGCAAAAGACATCCCGACCAGGACATATTTCTTATAACATTCATCTTTTCAAATATACTGATGATCGGCTTTGTGTGGTACACACTTTGGAAACATACTTGGAAAAGACAAAAAACATACGAAAATCTGGTAAATTATTTATTTCTTTCAAAACCAAGAAATCAATATCTACATCTACATTTGCTAGATGGGTTTGTGAATGTATACATAAAGCAGGTATCAACAGTTCTTTTAAGGCACATTCTGTGAGAGGCGCTGCAACTTCAGCAGCTGTTCGGAAAGGTATCCCACTGAGTCAGATTCTAAAGGCTGCAAATTGGCAATCTGCAAAAACTTTCCGTGGTTTTTATTGCAGGAACCTTGAAGACACGGCTGAACAGTTTTCACACACCCTCTTGACGTGACTTGATATCATCCATTCACATGTCGGTTGAAGTACAGCCTTCAAACTGCATGTATTCAGAGAAGAATGCCTGCAATGATATAGACTCTTTTTCGTTAGCGTTTTTGTAGAAAAACGTCAATAGAGAAATGGATTAATGTGTATTTTTTGTTGTTGTTACTCTCTCAGGTGTTCTGTTTCACTCTGATTACTTCTCTACACACGACATTCAGTGACTATGCGATATGTGACATACACACTACATTGATCATACCTGTGTCGCTAAGGGGCTTCATGTACTCATATTTAATGATAAAAGCTTTGAAATCATGCCAGTGTTACATCCGAGAAGCCGGAAGACTTTATGGAAAAGAATCCCCCACCTCATCCAAGTCATCCGAAGGATGTGATGGATGAGGGGATTCTTTGAATACAAGCCTGTAGGCTTGAGGATGTAACACCCACCCTCATTGGGTCAACAATACACTGTAATACACACTTGTTTTCCAATGTTCCCCACCTCATTTATGGTAGGGGTTTTTTATCATTAAATATGACTATTCTTTGAAAAGACAACGCTTTCCGCCTGAGCTGAGTATTTATAGTGTTTGTGTGTGACCTTCAAACTTTCATGCTTTGAAGTGAGCTGGAATGGTAATCCCGTGCAAAATAATATGCCAGTGTTACATCCTCAAGCCTACAGGCTTGTATTCAAAGAATCCCCTCATCCATCACATCATTTGGATGACGTGGATGAGGTGGGGGATTAACCCAAGGATGAGCCAATTAGAGAGGTCTCATCATCAGGATAATCTCTACCAATCCAACTGCACATCTGGTGTAATCTCGGATTACACCAGATAATTTGCCTAAAGTTGGCTATTGCATCATCTACGCATAGCGTACATATTCTTAACTATGGCAGATGTGCTTAAAATGATTATAAAATTGTTAGACAAGATACAACTGAGCAAAAACACTACGGTTTATCTCTACACTATACTCCCCTTCGAGTATACAACATACTAGCTTGTTGGCCAACATGTTCCAACAATAATGCCACTTTACCATCACCCTGTACGGTGCTGGGAAGAGCCCTTTTCATACTGTCACCACAACTGCACAGGATGACAAAAGGAGGTGTACAAAAGGACACCAGATTAAAATAATTACTCTACCATTTACAGTTAGTTTAATTTAAGTAGGGTATGATTAGACTGCTAGACTATGGATGGAAAGGATATATGGGATTTGGGGTTACGCAACAGGAAATATGTGATTTACACATATAGTAAAACACGGTTTAATTATAGGTATGTGTTTTACAAACACATGGGCTAAATGTCGTTTGAGGTGCTGTTTGCAGCTGGAAAGAGCCATAGCACAAGATCTCTCCATCAACACCCAGCACATCAAACCAGGGTATATACAATTTATAGGTGCATGTTTTACAAACATACAGATGAAATGGAGTTTGAGGTGTTGTATGCAGGTGAAAGGAGACATAGCATGAGATCCCTCCAAAAACATCCAACACATCAAACTAGGATAAATACTAAAACTTATTATTTAATAGCGTTTAGGTGGTCGGGGAGATTTCTAAATATGAACAATGATCCCAGGTTCACTTTCATGAGGGACAAAGTACGTTACTCAGGAACGGCACACATTACAAAAAAAACCAGTGCTGACTATGCTTCCCAAACACTTACTAATTGACAGTTGCTTTATATTCTGGGGAATTCCATACACACTCACACAAGGGGATATAATAAATTTTAAGCCACCTTGGCTCAAGCAATTACACACATTTTATACCGATACTTTTCATCACCCAAGTGTGAGAACCATTTGTGTTTTAACACAATAAGACATTCTGGCCCCTTCAGGCCTTGATGTCACAATAACATTCTAGCCCTTTCAGGCTCTGATGTTCAAAGTGCTCAAAGAGTATCTGACACATTCTAATTCTTTCAGGCTTTGATGTTACTCAGATATGTCATTAAACCTTTTTGGCATAAAGAAAGGGGCACAGGGGTGTTTATTTAGTAATGCCCAGGGATGGGATTATGTCAGAGTATTGAGCAACTGAGTTATTTACCAGAGATGGGCTTTAGGCTAAAAGGGGTCTTCGGGAAAATTTAACACTTAACTTATGAGGGTGATTCCATATTATTTTACAGGATACCTTATATTGCAAAAACAATTTTGGAATATTACCCCATTGGTTATTCATGGTGGAGCCAGCCGGAAAGAGCTAGATATGCGAGCTATTTCCTACCGCCCTCTTCATGAATAATACTTGAAGGTATTATTCTTTACTAACACCAGAAAGGAAACGGTACAATAATTTTATGGGCAAGGGTTATAACTAGTTATAGGTTGCTATCTCTTTATGACAGATTTTTATTTACAAAGATATTTATGAACGCTCAACCATTCAAAATTTGCAACACTGTAATTCTCTGAAATGAGCCATGTTAAAATCATTCCAAAAAGCCCTGTGTGGCAAATCATGATCTGTTGAAGGTATCTCAATTTTTGTAGGTTTAACAACAGTACACTTTTAGGGTAACTTATGTAAACTTTAAGATTTACGTCTGAAATGAAAGAGAGGGTGGTGGGTGGTAAGGTCATGAGAAGTGGGGATTGACATAATTTACTTTCCTGTAGATGGAATACAGCACCATCGCACTAAATAAAACTCTGTCCTCTTCAGGCTCTATAATCTTATCATGGAGATGGATCATAATCCAAATGACTTAAACAATCCTTTGCTCAATAAACTAACAATTGGGTGGGGTGTGGTAGATTCTGCAAACATAGCTATTTCAAGCTTTAGGGTATACAAGTTTATAAATAAAAAAATAATGTATACAGCCTTAACTGGGATAGGTTACAAATTCACGCTGGCTCTTTCAAGCCTTCTGTGTGATACTGAGAGATTAAATAAATAATAAAATGGGAAGACCGGGGGGGGGGGGGGGGGGGGGGGGGGGGGGGGGGGGGGGTAAATGCCCTTTAAAAGTTATTAACATTCACACTGGCTCTTTCAAGCCTTCTGTGTGAAACATCAATGCAAAAATTTTAGAAAAATAAATATAATCGGTGGCCCTTTCAGGCCTAAACTAAAGAAAATTCTGCTAAAAGCTTCAACTAAAATAAAACTTTTGAGCCTTTTGCACTTTCAGGCACTGACTCAAGATCCTATCCTGATTGGGTCAAATAAAAATAAAGTGTTATTATTTCTGCCACGTCAGGCTCCATAATAAAGAAACAAAAGAAAATAAAAATAATAAAATAAAATGTTGGGCTAACACTCTTGCAGTGCTACAGCTTCAATTAAAATGGCTTGTTACCTTCGGACTCTATCCAACGGGTAATGGGAGTCGGCTGCTTTTATAGTGTTAAAATTCTGCCAGGTCACATGACTTCTGACAGAATTCCGCAAAGGTGATACTTTGAACCCAGCAGAATTCTGTCGAAAGCCTAACGCCTGACAGAATGTTAACACAACAACTATGCTTGGATCAGGCTAACACAGGTGTTGGCATAATCCAACAACTGTATTTTCCCCAAATCAAACATATTACCTAGAATTAAAACTTTAATTAACCCATAAATGAGAAAACTACATCACGGAATACTCAGGTGTACTTGGAAATTCCAAGTCAGTTTTTATAGGTCAAGCTTTCCCAGTAGGCATTTCGGCAGTGACGTCCTTGACTTCTTGTAGTACAAAATTTACGCTCACATGTTAAAATAAAGATGAGTGAATTTGAACCAATAAAGGTACGAAACCAACATTATATTATGTCCGGGATAATTTTACTGGCAAAAGGAGTTGTGACAAAACATTTATACTGCTTAATATCCAACAGATAACAATTTATAACCTACAGTATGCATTGATTACCACAATGACTTACACCAGGTTAAAGAATATTATACCAATACCCCTAAACACTGGAATTCACTGAAATATTTTATAGGACGTTGTAAACAATTTAAAAAAAATCTATGGGGCGGGAATACATTAAAAAAGGGTGTATTTAAGGTATGGATCTTTAGAAAGTGGCATTTGTTACAATATGTAGGCTGCTACAATTGGACAAATAAGGTCCCACAAAGTAGATCTTTGTCAGGCCATATTTTGTAAAATTGTATGTGGGGGGGCATTTTTTGTCCCCCCCCCCTCCCCCCCCCCCCCCCCCCCCCCCCCCCGACATTTTGTTGGAGACTATTGTAATCAGCTGCATGCGTCCATCTTTGCATCTTTCCGTACATCCATCCAAAGTGATAACTAAAGTTTGGGTCATCGACTCAAAACCAAATTTGATGTATATGTCCCTTACCCCAATGATTTGGTGAATTCTGAATGTCGGCTGGATCTGAAAATTTTTGTTGGAGTTATTCCCCTCTTTTGACGCTTTTCCGCCAATTTTGAAACTTTGGAGATTTGGTGTCTGGATTAGAACATAAGTTTGAGTTATTGAATCAACAATAAATTTTGTACATAGGTTTGATAGGTTTATCTCAAGAATACACAGGTCAAGTTCGAATGGATAAAGCCATTGCCATTAACAGATCAGATCTTATCAACAAACCACTAATACAAGACCAACCGACGGACAAAATTCCGTTTGTGACCACATATCACCCATTAAACACCACTATTTATTCCTATATTAGACGACTATGGCCGATACTCAGCAATTCTGAACCGGGGCGTAGTCTATTCCAACACGCACCATTATTAGCCTACAGACGAAATGCTTCCCTAAAAGACTTGCTCACCAGATCTAAACTCCCCCAACTCTCCCATATCAGTGGACAAATTATCAAAAATCCACGTACCAAATGCACCAAAACAAACTACTCAATATGCCCCAATTTGCCGCAGAAAATGTGGTTCAAAAGTACATCCACATCTAAACGCTACAAAGGGCCCCACTGCACTAACTGCCTCACCCAGAACTGTATTTATCTATTAAACTGCAATCAATGCAACAAACAATATGTTGGGGAAACCAAACAAAATTTCGGCACTCGCATTCGAGAACATATTGCTGACATTAAATACCAACGGGACACCCCAGTCAGCATTCATTTTAACCAAGCATCCCATCAAATATCGGACTTAAGTTACCGTATCATACAGGTCCTATACTCTGACCCAGAAGGACCCAATACCATCATACAGCGCCGTACGCAAGAGGTCCATTGGATCTTCACCCTTAGAATGCTACAACCATTCGGCCTGAACAGAAAGGACTTCTAGTGATTATTATTTATATTTATATTTTATACTATCTGTTCCAACACGCCGCTCACCTATGTAGCCGATTATACCATAAACGACGCAATTACGTCACAATCACAACAGCGTAACACAGGTTTAATCAAGAGAAAACCAAGTTACGGAGCTATATACTTTTATCATGGGGCCTTTTCGATGTCTCGTTTGTGACACCTCATACGCCTACAGACAAGGACTAGAAAGACACATCAATGTTGTGCACTGTACAGGCTTTGCCAAAAAATGTGATACCTGTGGAAAAAGTTTTAAAAGATCTGACTGCTATCGTAAACATTTATTGAGTACCTGCCATAATAATAAGACACTATATAACTGTACAACCCAATGCACCTGGCCGACTATGAACACCAACTTGGAAACTGAACGCCTCCAGCTTATCTGTAAAGACATGGGCATGTCCACCCCAATTTCACCTTTAAAGACAACACCACCCTACAGGACATTAGATGAACTGAAAAATATCCCACATGAAATGAGCTCATACTCTCCGATCTCACCTCTAAGAGCAGACACCCACACAGATGTTGAACTCAACGAGATAATTAAAGAACTACAAATTGGAGCCCCCATCTCACCTTTACCAAGGGCCCAAACATCCAGGACTACAAGACTTCATTATCCACGGAGAAAGTTCATCCAACAACTACTGCTGGCGAGTTCACCACTACATCCATCTCCAAAACAATTGGAGACCAGTCAGACCGACACTGTCAATTGTGACAACATCCACGTTAATATGGACATCGGACCACCATATCCAACCATAGCATCACATAGCGGGAATACACCACCACACGTTTCGGTACCAGAGTTATACAATTCTGACAAAGTTTTACTTTACGCCTCAGCAGCTCTGAAAAAACTTATATCAAATATTTAACAAATTTATAGGCGTCTATCATTATCTTTATTGACAATAATCTTTTTACAAAACATTTGTTTCTTATGATTTTTTAACATAGCTGAACACCACGCTGGTACCACTGTTCTAATCGGTTTTCTGGTAATACACTTTTTCATATATTAAAGTGACCTTTAAACCATTCAATATCCTATACCACACCTGAAATAGATTAAAATCCATGTTTACATATACTCCGGCACATTAGACTAACACCGAGTTATGCCCCCTTATTCTTAATCATTCTTCTTGTATTGTTACATCATTAACCGGAAATGGATTTTAAACAATCAAATTTATTAACCAATCATATGGCTGGATCTGCATCCACCAAAAATGCATCCACCTAAATTAGTATAAATAGGACGGGAAATCTATATCCCACTACAACACAACATCGCCTCTGACGAGTTCCCAAAAAGAACGAAACCGGTCAGGCTATTTGTTAATTACTATTTATTAAAGAATACTTTACCTCACATAGGATATCCCTTTCAGTAGGCCCTCTCGGACTTTTCAAGTTGTTTATCATATCAAGTTCGAATGTTGGTTCAGTCCGACCAATTTTGGCTGACTTATGGCACTTTTTCAATTTTTTCGACTTTAAAAATTTCGTGTCCGGATGATATTTATTTATTTATTTATTGATTGGTGTTTAAGGTCACATACTTATGCGCAATGGCTAATCATGACTGTGACAGTTTTATGGATGGAGGAAGCCGGAGTATCCGGAGAGAACCACCGAGCAATGACGAGCAGCTGTCGGCTCCCCAACATCGTAACTCCGCTCTGCAGCACAGGCAGGGTTAGATTGGTTGAAGGCATGCGCACCATCGACATGCAGTATGCCTTAGTACACGGCGTCATCGTGCCCCCATGTGGACAATCGGGGTTAAGTGCCTTGCCCAAGGACACAATGCGGGAGTCCGAATCAATCGCTCAGACGGTCACCCATCCAAGGATTAACTGGGCTCGACGTTGCTTAACTTCGGTGATCTGAGGAGAACCGGTTACCGCAACGCCACCGCGTCCCCAGTCCGGATGATAACTTCAGTTTGAGTTATTGGAGAAACACCAAATTTTGTACATAGGTTTATCTCAAGAATAAACAGGTCAGATTTGAATTTGGGTTTGCTCTGACCAATTTTGGCTGAGTTATGGCACTTTTTCCATATTTTTTACTTTGAAAATTGGTTGTCCAGCTGATAACTTTAGTTTGAGGTAAATATTCAACACCAGATTTTGTACATAGTCCATGCCCTGGCAGTGCACTTGTTTATTTTATTTTTTATTTCTGTAATTATTTCTTTGCCATCAAAAGTTCATGTTCTTGGTTTGTTTTATGTTTTAAGCCTCATAATCTACAGAATAGCATGGGTGGTAGTGCATTTTGTCCCTTTGTGTAAGAATTTGTTCCTTGAGTTGCACTCAAGGAACAAATTTATCAATTTTCTGAACTTGATTAAAATATCAGACATAATCATTTAATTTTTATTTTTAGCTCAACTTGACAATGCCAAGTATGAGCTATTGGGATGGGCTGTGATCTGTCGTGCATCCGTACATGCATCCATCCATCCGTACACCTGTCCATCCACAATTCCTTTAACACACCCTACAGGCCACAGCTCTCACCCGATCAGTTCCAGCTTTCATATGTGGCTTTGGGGTAATGTCTAGAGGGGAGCTATTGATTTTTTCGAATATCATTGAAAAACATGGCCGCCAGTGACCATCTTGGATTTCAGTATAATTGTCCAACAATTCCTTTAGCACACCCTACAGGCTGCAGCTCTCACCCGATCTGTCCCAAATTTCACATGGGACAATGTCAAGATGTGAGCTATCGGTTTTTCCAAATTTTGTTAAAAAACATGCCCACCAGTGGCCATCTTATGTTTGGCATATAAATTGTCAACAATTCCATTAGCACACCCTACAGGCCAAATTTCTCACTCAATCTTTTTAAAATTTCATATGTGGCTTTGGTGTGATGTCTAGATGGGAGCTATTGAATTTTTCTGCATTTTGTTGAAAAAGGTGGTTGCCAGCAGCCATCTATATAAATTGTCCAACAATTCCTTTAGCACACCCTACAGGCCCTGGCTCTCACCTGATCAGTTCCAAATTTCATATGTGGCTTATGGGGCATTGTCTAGATGGGAGCTATTTGGCCTCAGCACTCCAAAAAGCATTTATTCTGTTACTAGTGGGTTGACCTGTCCCAGGATGGCCACCCTGTTCATGCAATGGAAAATTTTTAGCTGGATGGAATGACTAAATCACAGATATCTCATTTATATAACAGATATTCTGTTTGACAGATCTCAGTGAGAATAGTCTGGAGATAAACTGAGCACTTACTCTATTATGTCTTGTATGAGAGAGCTCATGAATATAACAGATTAAATGCTGGGACATGGCTAGAGGTTTCCGATTTGGGGGGGTGTAGCAGGGCTTGCCTTGAGTCGGGGCCGGTCGGCCCCGGCCCCAAGATCGGCCTTGAGAGGCCCCTTCTCAGGGCTTTTTTTCGGCCCCGACTTTTTTTTCTGTCTTGGCTCCCGAAATCTCAGTGTTGGTAGGTTTGGGCAACAAAATTTTGCGAGATCAATTTTTCCATTCACGTCTCATTCACGCAAGTGTGATTACTATAGAAGAAGCAGCAAATAACAGATAAAATAATAATACAAACTGTTTTTGTCTGATTCGAATTAACATCCACCTAAATCCGCATGAAAACTGAGAAAATCCCAAGATTAAACCAAAAAAAACCAAACACATTTACGAGACTTCGAAAGCACGCTTGTCAACTAATGGGGGAATTCCCTTCAATCCCACAATACTATGTGCGGGTACATCTGCTCCTAACATCTGAATAAATGCAACACGAGACACAGAAACTGCCGTCAAAATAAATGTACGAAATAAAATAAAATGTGTACCTGTGTCTACGTGGAGAGGTGGGGCGCATTCCATTTCTGAAATATCCAAAGCTGTGGGGAATTTTCATGGATTGAAATTATTTAAACGGTAAACTGAAATGTTTTTTTTTTCAATTTTTTTCTTTGAGACAACCCTTGGATCGAAAATACACACCCCACAATATGTACAAAACGTCCTAAAAT
Source organism: Pictodentalium vernedei (assembly GCA_031216915.1). NCBI lineage: Eukaryota > Metazoa > Mollusca > Scaphopoda > Dentaliida > Dentaliidae > Pictodentalium > Pictodentalium vernedei. The sequence continues at coordinate 66,481,442 of CM062291.1, read as the reverse complement.
TTTATCAACAAAAAATCCAAAATGTCTAAGGACGAAACGTCCAGCACCCACATGATGGGTCCAAGTCGTTTTGTCCCCGGGATTTTTTTTTTCTAAGCAAAAGTAATCAACTAAGGTTGCCATTGGAAAGAATGTAACAACATAAAATTACCCCAAAAGGCCCCGACCTCAATATCTGGGTGACTTTTTAGCTCACCTGACTTTCAGTCAGGAGAGCTATAGTGATCACTCACCGTCCGTCGTCCGTCGTCCGTGAACATGGTGTTTGCGTCTTCTCCTCCCAAACCGCTGAACCAATTTAATTGATATTTGAGATAATAGTTTGTTATGACATCGCAATTTGATTTTGTTCAAATCAAGTTGCCTCGCCCGTGGGTAGGGCCACACCCAAAAAGTGTGCTGAAATCTTAAAAAATCTTCTTCTCATGAACCAGCAGTAGCAGAGACTTGATATTTGGTGTGCAGCTTCCTTTTGAGGTGTAGACTCAGATTTGTTCAAGAGAAGTTTGTGGGGCTATACTTAGTGTCGTAATGGGAGGGGAAAGAATATTTGCCCCGCCCAAAATTTCTATTTTCCAAACCGAGAGGCAAATTTTGACCAAATTTGATATGAGGGCTTATTGGGTCATAAGTACTTAATTTATGCCAAAAAATTTTTTCCCGTCGCCCCATGGGGACCGCAGGAGCTAAAAATAGAAAAAAATGAAAACGTCCATATCTACAAAACTACACGGCACTGAGAATTCTTATTTGTTGTGAAGCTTCCTTAGGACCAACAGAATGGAATGGTAAAAAAAAATTGCCATCGGTTTTATCATGGGGTACTTTTTGGGGACTTTTGAAAAAGTGCTGAGTCAGCATTTTTTAACACTGTGGGTAATGGGAAAAACATATAAGACTACTTTTCTCCCAAACCACTGCTCCAAAAGCTTTAAAATTTCACATATAGCATCTTTGGAAGATTGTTTCACATGTTTATTGAAATCAATTGCCTGGGTCAATATTTGGGCTCTCTATGGAAGCCCAAATGTTTAAATTAGTGCAGTATGAGGAGTATTTTTGAAAAATCTTCTTCTTCAGATCAAGCAATAAGAATGTTTTGATATTTGGTATGCAGCATCCTTAGGGGGGTGAGATGCAAGTTTGTTGAAGCCAAGTCCCTAGGTTCATATTTAGGCTGAAGATTTGGGGTCCCGTTGCAGACTTAGAAATTTTGGACCAAAATCCAAAAAAAAATTTTTTTGTTTTTTCTGCGTTTTGGTCAATTTTAAGACAAAAAAAAAAAAAAAATTTTCTCCCTGAAAATTTGGGGTCTGGGTGGGAAAATTTTGGACCAAAATCCGAAAAAAATTTTTTTTTGTTTTTTATGCATTTCTGTCAATTTTAAGACAAAAAAAAAAATTTTTTTTCCCCCTGAAAATTTGGGGTCCGGGTGGGACTTAGAAAATTTTAGACCAAAATCCTGAAAATTTGGGGTCTGGGTGGGAAAATTTTGGACCAAAATCCTGAAAATTTTTTTTGTTGTTTTTTATGTGTTTCTGTCAATTTTAAGACAAAAAAAAAATTTTTTCTTTTACCCTGAAAATTTTTGGTCCGGGTGGGACTTAGAAAATTTTGGACCAAAATCCTGAAAACATTTTTTTTTGTTTTTTATGCGTTTCTGTCAATTTTAAGACAAAAAAAAAAAAAAAATTTTTTCCCCTAAAAATTTGGGGTCAGGGTGGGACTTAAAAAATTTTGGACCAAAATCCGAAAAATCTTTTTTTGTTTTTTATGCATTTCTGTCAATTTTTAGACAAAAAAAAATATTTTCCAAACCACGAGGCCGATTTGAACCAAATTTTACGTGAGTGCTTATTGGGTCATAAGTACCTAATTTATGCAGAATTTTTTTTCCCATAGCCCCGTGGGAACCACAGGAGCTAAAAATAGAAAAAAAATGAAAACGCCCATATCTCCAAAACTACATGGCACTGAGGATTCTTATTTGTTGTGAAGCTTCCTTAGGACCAACAGAATGGAATGGTAAAAAAAATTGCCATCGGTTTTATCATGGGGTACTTTTTGGGGACTTTGAAAAAGTGCTGAGTCAGCATTTTTTAACACTGTGGGTAATGGGAAAAACATAAGACTACTTTTCTCCGAAAGCACTGCTCCAAAAGCTTTAAAATTTCACATATAACATCTTTGGAAGATTGTTTCACATGTTTATTGAAATGAATTGCCTGGGTGGATATTTGGGCTCTCTATGGGAGCCCAAATGTTTAAATTAGTGCAGTATGAGGAGTATTTTTGAAAAATCTTCTTCTTCAGATCTAGCAAAAAGAATGTTTTGATATTTGGTATGCAGCATCCTTGGGGGGGGGGGGGGGGGAGGTGAGATTCAAGTTTGTTGAAGCCAAGTCCCAAGGTTCATATTTAGGCTGAAAATTTGGGGTCCAGTTGCGGACTTAGAAATTTTAGACCAAAATCAAAAAAATTTTTTTTTTGTTTTTTCTGCGTTTCGGTCAATTTTAAGACAAAAAAAATTTTTTTTTTTTTTTTCCCCCTGAAAATTTGGGGTCCGGGTGGGACTTAGAAAATTTTGGACCAAAATCCTGAAAAAATTTTTTTTTGTTTTTTATGCATTTCTGTCAATTTTAAGACAAAAAAAATTTTTTTTTTTTTCCCCCCTGAAAATTTGGGGTCCGGGTGGGACTTAGAAAATTTTGGACCAAAATCCTGAAAATTTTTTTTTGTTGTTTTTTATGCGTTTCTGTCAATTTTAAGACAAAAAAAAAAAATTTTCTTTTACCCTGAAAATTTGTGGTCCGGGTGGGACTTAGAAAATTTTGGACCAAAATCCTGAAAACATTTTTTTTGTTTTTTATGCGTTTCTGTCAATTTTAAGACAAAAAAAAAAACAAATTTTTTTCCCCTGAAAATTTGGGGTCCGGGTGGGACTTAGAAAATTTTGGACCAAAATCCTGAAAATTTTTTTTTTGGGTTTTTTATGCGTTTTTGTCAATTTTAAGACAAAAAAAAAATTTTTTCTTGTTTTCCCTGAAAATTTTGGGTCTGGGTGGGACTTGGAAAATTTTGGACCAAAATCTGAAAAAAATTTTTTGTTGTTTTTTATGCCTTTCTGTCAATTTTAAGTCAAAAAAAAATTTTTTTTTTTCCCCCTGAAAATTTGGGGTCCGGGTGGGACTTGGAAAATTTTGGACCAAAATCCTGAAACTTTTTTTTTTTTGTTTTTTGTCAATTTTAAGATAAAAAAAAAAAATTTTCTTTTACCCTGAAAATTTGTGATCCGGGTGGGACTTAGAAAATTTTGGACCAAAATCCTGAAAATTTTGTTTTTTTTGTTTTTTATGCATTTCTCTCAATTTTAAGACAAAAAACCAATTTTTTTTTTTTTACCCTGAAAATTTGGGGTCCGGGTGGGACTTAGAAAATTTTGGACCAAAATCCTGAAATTAGTTTTATCGTTTTTTATGCGTTTTAAGAAGAAGAAAAAAATTTAGGCTGAAAGTATTTTGTTTGGGGAAAAATTCTGTTTTTTATGTGTTTATCTCAATTTTGGGACGTAAAAGTGCAGGAACTGAAAATAGAAGGAAAATCCTTGTATTGTGTGGGCACAATCGCTTCATCTAGTTGGTATATGCTTTTCTTAGGAGGGGCGTATGCAGCTTATTCAAGTCAAGTCCCTGGTTTGATAGACTACCATGTCAGGTGAACGCCCTCAGGCCCCCTGGGGCCTCTTGTTAATTCTGTCACTTATTTTCTCATACTGTCTGCGGACAGTTGATCACGATGATTTATTTCACTTTCTTGTTAATACAGTATTTAGTATAAGTTAACTGCGTTATACAAAAATTGTACTGTGGTGCAATGTCGTCTTCGGACAATCACAGTGACGGAATGGGGGTGGGGGGCTACGGCTCCTCTCCATATTCTCTTGACAAATATTATTCTTCATTTATTTGCCTCCGAGACCAAAATAAGTTCATTAGCTGGGTTCGATTTGGCCCATCATCCAATTACACATGATTCTGAAACTGGCATCAAGCCTGCAAAATGTTCAGCCACAAAACCTGCGGGTCAATGTCACAGTGTTTGTAAACACACAACTAAAATCATGGAACCACCCAAGACTGCTAAACGGAAAGGGAAAGATCCTGTAAAGTGGAAGGGCAAATCCTCAAAATTCAATGATGCAGTTCTAAAAACAAAAAAGTCATTGGAACTTTTGAATGAAGACACTATAATTATTTTAAAAGAAAAAGGGGTTTTCCACGATCACTGGCTATATAGTCAGTATATCCTCTCTGTTAAAAGTTATGACTTCAAAACAAAATGCTACAATTGAGACTGATATGGGCCTTGCCAGAACTCCTGTTAATTCATAACCTGCAGGTCAAAGTTAAGATACTGGTCGCACAACCCCATGTGATCTCGACCCTGCATCTGTGTTTGGCTTACTCACTTCCGAGAGTGATGAACATTTTTTTCTGATTGTGAAATCACAAATGTACAACAATCTAGTACAAGTTCTACCAATCCTGCCTCAAATTCTCAGGTTGCACCCCCAGATATATTACTCAATTCTTCTTCTTCAGGGCCAGCAATTGGTGACACCAGCCGTGTGAAATTTATCAACAAATTTTGCAGTGAGCAGTAAAAGCCTAAAGATACTTTAGATTTATATGACAAATCTCCAAAGCCTGACCACTGCCCTCTGATAAATGCTCCAAAGGTCAAACCTGCGATCTGGACTCCGTTCAAGCACGCTAACCAAAAGTTTCTTTGTCACAGAAGACATTCAATTACAACTATCATGGAACTTTTCACTGATACTTTTGATACTGATAAGATCGAATCTCTCATTATTGATTCACTGTCCCTGCATGGGGCATCTACATTTGAAATCTCCCTGTTGAGGAGTCTTTTTTGAAGTCCATGCTGAAGGGCAAATACAGTTCATTGTGCTTACCAGAAAAGCCTATTACTACTCAACTGTGTTCATCTTTCCAAACGACTCAAGTCTATGAATGAACGTACCAACCTATCAAAGCAGTCACAGGTATTTAAAGTTTTTTTCTGGACTGGGACACTATATGAGTTTACGTGTCTCCAGTTTGGGTTTTCCTCGACACCCCTAGTGTTCACAAAAGTTTTAAAACCCATTTTTGTCTACTTCAGAAAATGGGGAATTTCTGCTCGCCATATCTCGACGATTCTCTCATTCACAATCATGACAAGTCTTTGTGCCAACGAGACACTCAGTACCTTGTATCCACATTACAGTCTCCTAAAAAAAAAAAAAAATACACACAAACAAACAAACATAAATTCTTCTACCATCCTAAATGATTACTTATCTTGGATTCCAGATCGATTCTAGGACATTCAAAGTTTTTCTGGAGACACCTAAAATAGCTATCATCAAAATGGGAATCCATGATTTTCTCAGATCGGCGAGTGTTACTGTTCAACAACAATTAGCCAGAGTTATTGGCCTTTATGTGTCAACATTCAGAGCCTTCAGGCTTGGCCCATTACATGTACATTCTTTAGAAAAAGTTAAAGTCACAGCCTGAAATGGCACTGATATCCATCAACAACTGGTCACACTATCACCAAATTCAACAAAGGAACTTCTTTGGTGGATTACACACATTTCTACCCACTATGATAAACTGATGCGTCCGCCTCCTATGGATTTTTAATTTGGAAACCGATGCCTCTTCATCAGGAGGGGGGGGGGGGGGGGGGGGGGGGCTTAATTTGGCCAGTCTGAGACTAATGGTCAATGGTATCTACATGAATCCACATTTCACATCAATAAACATGAATTACTGGCAATTTTCTTTGGCTCAAAAAGTCTCTGTTTCGACGCTTATCACTGTTATATTTGTATTAACTCTGACAATCTTCCACAATTCATTACCTCCACTAACATAATAGTACATCCATTCGCTTTTTCAGTATTACTGAGGACATTTTGTATTGGTGGGATAACAAACACATCGTATTATCAGCAACACATATTCCAGGTAAAACGAACAGGCCGATCATCTGCTCAGGAATTTTAATATATCTTTAGCAAGGCAATTGAACACCAAAGTGTTTGCATAACTCACAACTGTCTTTTTTCAGCCTGACATTGATCTGTTTGTCATTAGACTTAATGCACAACTTTCCAAATTTGTTTTTTGATGGCCTGATCCTGATGCAATATTTGGTGATGTTTTCTGCTTGAATTGGCATTCTTTCAATCCATATATTTTTTGTCCTTTTAGTTTGATCGCCGAGTGCTTAATTCAAATTCCCCGAGACGAGGTAAGGAGGGCCATAATCATTGCCATTTTGGCCTACACAACCCTGGTCTCCACTCTTGCTGAGATGTCTAGCATCCAAACCAGTTCCGATTTCATCCCACAAAAATGTGCTACAGCTACCAAATAGCTCCAAAACACACACATTGACAAGACGGTTGAGTTTAGCCACCTGCAATGTATCAAGAGTTACCTCTGTGGTTAGGGTTTTTTTTCAAATACAGCAGCCTCACATATCTCAGCCTCCTGGAGGCAAAGTACCGACAATATGACCATGCTTGACGAAGATGGGTCCTTTGTACTCTGTCCATCCGTCAGTCTGTCAGTCATACTTTAGTTTTCCAGACTTTTTTTGGAAATGCTTCAACCGAATGATTTCATTCTTGGTAACCTACTATAGAACAATGACTTACAGTTCAAGTTTGAGTTTCATGCTGAGTGCGTTATTCTTGTGTGAGTTATGGCCCTTAGAAATATGGAAAAGTGCCAAAATATCAGTTTTCTGGACTTTTTTTTGGAAATGCTTCAACGGAATTCATCCTGATCACATCTAGGTTATAACATTTGTATAATTATTAACGCTCATTAGTCCGGTAGGGGACTTTGTATTGCTTCAGCAATACGTGTGCTCTTGTTATTTTAAATATTTTGTTTTTCTAATTTATCAATAAACTTCAACAAAACCATAACATGTGACCCCTCATTAGACCAAGCTCGATGAGCTCGTTCTAATAAGGGGAACACTGATACTGAGGAACATGTACGATGAATATAAGTGCCATGGGAAGAGAAGGAGCTCAGCAGCTGACCTAAACACTTAGTTAAACATGAAATTCTGAGCTAAACAGAAAACTAAACTCAACTAAAAATGTTAAGAAAAATGTTTAATATGCAGGGTATGAGGGGTTAAATCATGGTAGAATGATAATAATCATCATATAGCAGCATTATAAAGGCCATGATATGGAAATAGGGCGAGTAAATGACCTAAACAGAAGCTTTAACATTATTGGACACGTACGTTGACGCCGACCGATCGAGCCATGCCATAAGCTCACACAACTAAAGTTGGTGAGCTAAAAATGCTTCCCTTCCTCATCTAAAATTTAAGGGAATATTGCCTGAGAAACAAGAAATTTTTTGTTGCATTTATTGGAGAGTGCCTTGTAGGCTGTTGCCATTAAATTTGTAAAAAAGAATTATGAATTTACCAAATTTCACATGAACCTCAAACATTCCATTTATGAACTAGCCACTACCTGTTGTGCAAATATTTGATACTTAATGGATACCTTGGTCTAAGAATTAAAATTTTTAAATTAGTTCATGGTAGATGATGCAACTGAACTACTGTAGGGATGACAAAATTTATAACACCAACTGGCTAAGTGGTAATTATCCTCGAAAACTTCACGCCTTGGACGAAACAGAACACCTTTCCCAGGAACAGCTACCAGGGAAAGTAACTAAGTCAACCTTCTGGTTCTCTCAGATTTTTTTTCTGGATATATGGAAACAGCTTACCTCAGATCAGTGGGTGTTGGACACTATTCAGGGTTATAGAATATTATTTACCACACCCCCTTTCCAACTCAATCTGCCTTGCCGTATTCCATTTTCTCACACCGAGTCTGAAATCTACTGCATCGAGGTGCATGCATTATTCAATACAGGTGCCATTTCGGTGTCCACACCAGAAGAATCTCATTTCTTTTCTACTAGTTTTTTGCGCTGAACGAAAAATGGGACATATCGAGTAGTCTTCGGCATTTGGACAAAATTCATCTCTTATGAAAAATTCAAACTTGAAACACTGGATTTTTGTTTTAGAATTTATACAGCCACAAATGTTTTTCACATCCATTGCTCTGAGAGACATTTATTTCATTATTTCAGTGTACCAACCTATCAAAGCAGTCACAGGTATTTAAAGTTTTTTTCTGGACTGGGACACTATATGAGTTTACGTGTCTCCAGTTTGGGTTTTCCTCGACACCCCTAGTGTTCACAAAAGTTTTAAAACCCATTTTTGTCTACTTCAGAAAACGGGGAATTTTCTGCTCGTCGTATCTTGACGATTCTCTCATTCACAATCATGACAAGTCTTTGTGCCAACGGGACACTCAGTACCTTGTATCCACATTACAGTCTCCTAAAAAAAAAAAAAAAAAAAATACAAACATAAATTCTTCTACCATCCTAAATGATTACTTATCTTGGGTTCCAGATCGATTCTAGGACATTCAAAGTTTTTCTGGAGACACCTAAAATAGCTATCATCAAAATGGGAATCCATGATTTTCTCAGATCGGCGAGTGTTACTGTTCAACAATTAGCCAGAGTTATTGGCCTCTATGTGTCAACATTCAGAGCCTTCAGGCTTGGCCCATTACATGTACATTCTTTAGAAAAAGTTAAAGTCTCTGTTTCGACGCTTATTACTCTCATATTTGTATTAACTCTGACAACACTTCCACAATTCATTACCTCCACTAACATAGTGGTACATCCATTCGCTTTTTCAGTATTACTAAGGACATTTTGTATTGGTGGGATAACAAACACATCGTATTATCAGCAACACATATTCCAGGTAAAACGAACAGGCCGATCGTCTGCTCAGGAATTTTAATATATCTTTAGCATGGCAATTGAACACCAAAGTGTTTGCATAACTCACAACTGTCTTTTTTCAGCCCGACATTGATCTGTTTGTCATTAGACTTAATGCACAACTTTCCAAATTTGTTTTTTGATGGCCTGATCCTGATGCAATATTTGGTGATGTTTTCTGCTTGAATTGGCATTCTTTCAATCCATATATTTTTTGTCCTTTTAGTTTGATCGCCGAGTGCTTAATTCAAATTCCCCGAGACGAGGTAAGGAGGGCCATAATCATTGCCATTTTGGCCTACACAACCCTGGTCTCCACTCTTGCTGAGATGTCCAGCATCCACACCAGTTCCGATTTCATCCCACAAAAATGTGCTACAGCTACCAAATAGCTCCAAAACACACACATTGACAAGACTGTTGAGTTTAGCCACCTGCAATGTATCGGGAGTTACCTCTGTGGTTAGGGTTTTTTCAAATACAGCAGCTTCACATATCTCAGCCTCCTGGAGGCAAAGTACCGACAATATGACCATGCTTGACGAAGATGGGTCCTTTGTACTCTATCCATCCGTCAGTCTGTCAGTCAGTCTGTCAGTCATACTTTAGTTTTCCAGACTTTTTTTGGAAATGCTTCAACCGAATGATTTCATTCTTGGTAACCTACTACAGAACAATGACTTACAGTTCAAATTTGAGTTTCATGCTGATTGCGTTATTCTTGTGTGAGTTATGGCCCTTGGAAATATGGAAACGTGCCAAAATATCAGTTTTCTGGACTTTTTTTTGGAAATGCTTCAACGGAATTCATCCTGATCACATCTAGGTTATAACATTTGTATAATTATTAACGCTCATTAGTCCGGTAGGGGACATTGTATTGCTTCAGCAATACGTGCGCTCTTGTTATTTTAAATATTTTGTTTTTCTAATTTATCAATAGACTTCAACAAAACCATAACATGTGACTCCTCATTAGACCAAGCTCGATGAGCTCGTTCCAATAAGGGGAACAATGATACTGAGGAACATGTATGGTGAATATAAGTGCCATGGGAAGAGAAGGAGCTCAGCAGCTGACCTAAACACTAAGTTAAACAAGAAATTCTGAGCTAAACAGAAAACTAAACTCAACTAAAAATGTTAAGAAAAATGTTTAAAATGCAGGGTATGAGGGGTTAAATCATGGTAGAATGATAATAATCATCATATAGCAGCATCATAAAGGCCATGATATGGAAATAGGGCGAGTAAATGACCTAAACAGAAGCTTTAACATTATTGAACACGTAAGCTGATGCCGACCGATCGAGCCATGCCATAAGCTTTCACAACTAAAGTTGGTGAGCTAAAAATGCTTCCTTTCCTCATCTAAAATTTAAGGGAATATTGCCCGAGAAACAAGAAGATTTTTTGTTACATTTATTGGAGAGTGCCTTGTAGGCTGTTGCCATTAAATTTGTAAAAAAGAATTATGAATTTACCAAATTTCACATGAACCTCAAACATTCCATTTATGAATGAGCCACTACCTATTGTGCAAATATTTGATACTTAATGGATACCTTGGTCTAAGAATTAAAATTTTTAAATTAGTTCATGGCAGATGATGTAACTGAACTACTGTGGGGATGACAAAATTTATTTGTTCTTACTCCTGTGAAAATGGATGTGGCACAGTTCTTGTTCACTTTAACAGACAAGTTATGCATTCCTGGTATATTTGGGCCACAGTAACCATCATCTGGGGTTGCAAGTAGCGGTGTCCCATGGTATCTTCCCCACCCCCTGTGTATCTTTCCCCCCCACCCAGGGGAAGATACACTAGTGCATCTTCCCCTCTGCAGGAGAAGATACACTAGTGTATCTTCTCCCACCCTGGGTATCTTCCCCCCCCCCCCTCTAATTTTTTTTTAACATTGAGTCGAGTACCCTATTGTTGATATAGGGCGCTGGGGGGAATCCCAATATTTGAGTACCCTGACCACATTTATTATTTTTTATGACATTCAGTTAAGATACCCAGGGGGGAGGATACCCTGTTACAACGGTATCTTCCACCTGTGTATTTTACCCCACCCTGGCTAACTTGACCCCCCGCCCCCCTAATTTTTTTTTTTCAACATCTATAACATCAGGCATGTGATGATATAGAGCATTGGGGGGAATCCCTAGAGTTTAGTACCCTAACCACATTTATTATTTTTAGCTCAACTTTGGCAAAGCCAAATTTGAGCTTTTGTCATGGCCTGCCGTCCGTCTGTCTGTACGTCAACAATTTGATACGGCTCGGGCTAGAGGCCATATTTATGAACCGATCTTTACGAAACTTCTTGGGTACCTTTGTTATGACCGTGGGACGAGAACGAGTGTTTTTGGGTGCGGTCCGAAATTCAAGATGGCTGCCAGCCACCATTTTGTACCGACAATGCAGAAATTTGTTTTTTGTGCAGAACTTCCATATGAAAGCTCTGATTTGAATAATTTTTTGTATGAATGTTTAGTACCATGAGATACATTACATATCATACGGGTTTTTTTCTCGTGCTTAAATTATGCAAATTAGACTAACTTTGATTTATTTAGTGTTACTTTCAGCACTGTCAGTGCAAATGGCCATCCATCATTCATCCATCCTCTGTCTGTCTGTCTGTCTGTCTGTCTGTCTGTCTGTCTGTCTGTCTGTCTGTCTGTCTGTCTGTCTGTCTGTCTGTCTGTCTGTCTGTCCGTCTGGGCAGACATATGGGGTTTAGGTGGCTATTTGTTGGTAGAAATGGGGGTTAGGTGACTACCACAATTTATGTGACTAGTTACATGTCATTATTCTAGGGTGGGGTTTAGAGATGGGGTGGGGTGGGGTTAGGGTCAGTAAAGGGTAGGGTTAGGGTTTGCTACCACCCCACAAATTTTCCCTCACATCACTTGTTTTAATATAATGGACATGCATTTTATTGTAGTCCCATAAAAATAGCCACATAACTACCAATTGTTAGAATGTCTGTCCGTCCGTCCGTCTGGCATCTGTATCCATTTCTTTGGCATTCGATAACTTTAAAAATATTGCTTGGATTGTCAAGTTACTTTATATTTGTGTTCAGGTTATTGATGTGCCGAGCTGTATAGTTTTTGGTATAGTTTTTGGTGTAAATCTGATAATTTGATCCTGAGATATTATCTCCTTATCCTTCAAATTGAGAATTCTTCCAATCCCTTTGGCATGAGATAACTCAAAAAATATCAATCCAATTGTCATGTTACTTCATATATGTGTGCAGGTTACTGATGTGCAGAGCTGTATAGTTTTTGGTGTAAATCTGATAATGTGATCCTGTGATATTAACCCTTTATCCTTCAAATTGAAAATTCCTCCAATCCCTTTGGCATTCGATAACTTGAAAAATATTGCTTGGATTGTCAAGTTACTTTATATTTGTGTTCAGGTAACTGATGTGCCGAGCTGTATACTTTTTGGTGTAAATCTGATAATTTGATCCTGAGATATTAACCCTTTATCCATCAAATTAGGCACTCCTCCAATCCATTTCTATATGTACCCATACCATGTATGGTGTACATAATGTCGGCATCCGGGGTGGCCCTCCGTTATACAGCTTTCTACCAGTTGCGCGTATGGGTACACATCTGTCGATTTCATCAGCCTATTTTACTCTTATGAATAATGCTTTTCAGCAAAGAAAATGTTAAGTTAGTCTGTGTTGTGTGTGGATGAGGGGTAGGGGAAGATACACAGGGTGGGGGGAAGATAACCTAGTGCATCTTCCCCCCCCCCCTCCCCCCCCAGATACCCAGAGGGGAAAGATACCCTGTTACACCGGAAAGCAGACAAGATTATTCTAACTCTTTTACACAACTTAACTTTCCCTTTGTGTTGACTCCATAGTATAACCATAGATGCTTGAAGTGTCTTTTATCCCTCCCTCCCTCCCTCCCTCCAAAATACCTATTTTACCATTTATTCAGGCCTAAGAGTCTTGAAAATACAAGAAATAATCATTAAGACAGACAAGATGAGTGAGCTTTGATATCAAGGATTTGGGCATCCTTTATTACAGAGATAGACACTCACAAGACCCACTGAGTTTCCTAAAAAGGGCCTCTTTGGTCATTATAAACCCCATGGAGAGGAAAATGACTGCAGGGTCTAATCGACATGTGATAAGCTCTTTAATATGGGAAGTCCAAATGTCATATGATGGCTTACCTATTGGTGCCTATACAACAATCAAGTAACTGATTTGGTAGAGCAAATTCTTTGTTTATTATTATGAAGTTAACATCATGGAATTCCGTTGTAGCTTCTATAAATTTAGGCAGGCATTAGGTATGCTACATGCCTGGACATGTCATAAATGCCAGGCCTCTTCAGAATGGCTTTATTACTGATGTTGGTTATATATTTCAGCCACCAATAATTGATAATCTTCCAGACTCCACATCATTATCGGAAGATGATCCTGGAAATAAGAAGCTTCTTGATCTGAAAGTTACCGAACCAACTGGACAGACATATACTTGTTCTTTAGTCTCGACAGCACCACCAACAACAGCATTCTCCCTACCTGCTTCAGGTGGCACCAGTTAGTATATTTTTCCCTACAAAATCTCTTTGTGTGTGAAAGTGCTTAGTTTGTATAGAACTTCCCATTTACCTATGCCAAATGTCTGGATAAGATACGTATCATCACTACAAATTTGACCTGTTAATTAGGAGATAAACGTCTCTTGTTGAGTTAAACTATGGAAAACCATTTGTTAAGATCGCGAATGTCTTACGAAGCAAGAGACGTTTATCTCCATTGTAATTTCTGTCATCGTTAGAAGTGAAAACATCTTCAAACCCATTTTATTTTAAGAAAAACAATAAAAAAATGTCACTTATGATTTTGGTCTATTTGCCATGATAGAATTTACAGAATGTGTTCGGATCGTGACTCGGGTGATGTAAGAGTTCATAAGAGAGAAGGGAGATTGCGCATAGCGTGGATACAGACATGCTCTAATTGACCCGCTTCCAACAGTTACAGCACAGTGAGAGTGAATTTACCCGAGATTTGAGCACGAAGCCAACCGGCTCTCACCAAATCCGATTACGAAAGAATGAGGTCAAATTTAACTGATGAATTACAATTGCATATAGATAATAGAGTAAAATCCTGGTAAATGAATAAAATACTTTGCAATATGTCAAGAAATTAATCTGACAATCACCAAATTCCCTTTGTTTTTCTGTGTGAAACACACAGACTATTGTTTTTGTATGGTTTCTTTTTCTTTTTTAGTCTGTGTTGTTTTTGCACGATAACTCGAAAATGATTTGTCGTATCTCGTTGATTTTTGGCATGCTGATAGACAGTCACAAGTTCTCGGCCACCTATGTTTTCCAGATTCCTGGGGCTTTAGGGGTGTCCGTAGGGGTGTTTTGAAAGTGTGTCACACCCATATTTCAGGCGTGATATGACGTATGGACCTGGGACCAACACCAAATGAGTCGACACTTGATGGAGATTCAAAATATGGGTCAAGGTCATGGGGGTCACCCAGGGGTCATTGAGTGCATTTTTCATATCTGCTGGAAATCACATTTTTGGACCCCCTAAAGCATTCCTGACATACACACATGCATTTTTACATTAAAAAAGTGGGCGTGGCCAAAATTTTTGAAAGTGGGTCATGCCCATATCTCGTGTGGTATGACGTATGGATCTGGTACCAACTCCAAATGATTCGACACTCGATGGAGATTCAGTGTATGTGTCAAGGTCACAGAGGTCACTTAGGGGTCATTGAGTGCATTTTTCATAATTGCTGGAAATCACATTTTTTGACCCCCTAACGCATTGCTGACCACACACATGCATTTTTAATATAAAAAAAGTGGGCATGGCCAAACTTTTTAAAAGTGGGTCATGCTCATATCTCAAGCATGGAATCATGAATGGACCTGGAACCAATCCCAAATGAGTCCACACTCGATATGGGTCACGGTCAGGGAGGTCACCTGGGGGTCATTAAGTGCATTTTTTCATAATTGCTGGAAATCACATTTTTTAACACCCTAAAGTATTCCTGACGTACACACATGCATTTTTGACGTAAAAAAAAGTGGGCATGGCCAAAATTTTTGAAAGTGGGTCATGCCCATATCTCAGGCGTGGTATGACGTATGGACCTGGGACCAACCCCAAATGAGTCGACACTTGGAGATTCAAAATATGGGTCATGGTCATGGAGGTCACCTAGGGGTCATTGAGTGCATTTTTCATAATTGCTGGAAATTTCATTTTTTGACACCTCCAAGCATTCCTGACAAAAAACACATGCATTTTCACGTTAAAAAAAGTGGGCGTGGCCAAAATTTTTTGAAAGTGGGTCACGCCCGTATCTCAGGAGTGGTATGATGAATGGATCTGGGACCAACACCAAATAAGTCGACACTTGATGGAGATTCAAAATATGGGTCAAGGTCACGGGGGTCACCTAGGGGTCATGGAGTGCATTTTTCATAATTGCTGGAAATCATATTTTTTTTACCCCCAAAAGCATTCCTGACGTACACACATGCATTTTTTACATTAAAAAAGTGGGCATGGCCAAAATTTTTGAATGTGGGTCATGACCATATCTCAGGCGTGATAGACTTATGAACCTGGGATCAACACCAAATGAATCGACACTCAGTGGAGATTCAAAATATGGGTCAAGGTCTCGGAGGACACCTAGGGGTCATTAAGTGCATTTTTCATAATTGCTGGAAATCACATTTTTTGACTCCCTAAAGTATTCCTGAGGTTCATACATGCATTTTTACATTGAAAAAGTGGGCATGGCCAAAATTTTTTAAAGTGGGTCATGCCCATATCTTAGGCGTGGTATGCCGTATGGACCTGAGACCAACACCAAATGAGTCAATGGAGATTCAAAATATAGGTCAAGGCCATGAAGGTTACCTAAGGGTCATGGAGCGTATGTTTCATAATTGTTGGAAATCATTTTTTTGATCCCCCCAAAGCATTCCTGAGGTCCATACATGCATTTTTACATTAAAAAAAAGTGGGCGTGGCCAAAAATTTTGAAAGCGGGTCACGCTCATATCTCAAACGTGATATGATGAATGGACCTGGGATTAACACCAAATGAGTCGACACTTGATGGAGATTCAAAATATGGGTCAAGGTCACGGAGGTCACCTAGGAGTCCGCCTGAAAGAGGTCACCAAATTCATCAGGTGCATATTATTCAGAAAGACTGGGAAATGCATTTTATACACCTTAATGCATTTCTAAAGTTTATGAATGTATTTTATCACTCAAATTAGTGGGCAGAGCCAAAAATGACCATTTCTGATTCGTGTATCGAACCCTTTGAATGCTGGTCACATATATGCCTTTTCTGGTTTCTTATAAAAAAATTGTTCTGATTCCAGTATGAATATCTGTAAATACTATTAACGAAAATCCATTTCTGATTTTCATCAGATAGTTTCATCTAAGCACTTAATTCTACGAACTGCACCTCAGAAGAAATCAGCGACAGTACTTGTCTTTTTCAAATTTCTCGGATGCCATAGAATTAAGAAAGGACGCTGGTTTTGTTTACATTGGCATGGTGGGGGTTCGAACCCACGCCGAGAGAGTTTCCTTCGGCACCAACCGCCTAGCGAAAACTGAACAATGCACACCACTCAGCCACCGACAGACCCCAATTCTGTTTCTCTAGTTAATCTGTGTGAAACACACAGACTATTGTTTTTGTACGGTTTCTTTTTCTTTTTTTTTCTTTTTCTTCTTCTTCCCTCTTCTTCTTTTTCTTATTCTCCTGTCTTCTGTCTTCTATGCACTTCCTTGTCCTCACGATAACTCGAAAACGAATCGTCCTATCCCGCAGATTTTTGGCATACTGGTGGACAGTCAATCGTCCTACCCTGCTGATTTTTGGCATACTGGTCGACTGTACTGTTAACTGTCGGTGGCCGAGTGGTGTGCGTTGGGGTCTGTCGGTGGCCGAGTGGTGTGCATTGTTCAGTATAGTTTCGCTAGGCGGTTGGTGCCTAAGGAAACTCTCTCGGCGTGGGTTCGAACCCCCGCCATGCCAATGTAAACATTTCTGATTTGTTTAAAAATATTTTACTCCTGAAAATAAGCCTCCATAAATTCTCTTTCTCTATAGTTCATTCCTGATACTTTAAGCCTTTTCACACAGACTTGAATTTACTGGGTGCAGTAAATTCTGTTTCTCTAGTTAGTCTGTGTGAAACACACAGACTATTGTTTTTGTACGGTTTCTTTTTCTTTTTTTTTATTTTTCTTCTTCTTCCCTCTTCTTCTTTTTCTTATTCTCCTGTCTTCTGTCTTCTATGCACTTCCTTGTCCTCACGATAACTCGAAAATGAATCGTCCTATCTCGCTGATTTTTGGCATACTGGTGGACAGTCAAAAGTTCTCGGCCACCTATGTTTTTCAGGTCGCTAGAGCCACTGAGTATGGCCTAATCGGCCATAGGGCTTTCACAGCCTCCAATTTCCTGATACAGTAAATTCTCCCCAAGCAATAGGATGCTATGTTATTCACACTGGAGATAATGTAAACACCAGTGGAGTTGGTGACAAGAAATGAAATATAATCTATTAACCTTGTTATGATAATGGGATGTAAGTTCCTGGAACTAAGTTGAGAGAAATCCTTCACCTTGCAAGGAAATAGATTATAAATTATTCAGTTCAATGCTTTTAACCTTCTCAAGACTTCAATGTGGATTGCACATATTTTATTTCAGGCAGAATAAAGTTAACCCTTTCCATAAAACTGCACTGAATAATTGTTGAAACCTATCTTATTCAGTTCAGTGCTATGTTATTCACACTGGAGATAATGTAAACACCAGTGGAGTTGGTGTCAAGAAATGAAATATAATCTATTAACCTTGTTATGATAATGGGATGTAAGTTCCTGGAACTAAGTTGAGAGAAATCCTTCACCTTGCAAGGAAATAGATTATAAATTATTCAGTTCAATGCTTTTAACCTTCTCAAGACTTCAATGTGGATTGCACATATTTTATTTCAGGCGGAATAAAGTTAACCCTTTCCATAAAACTGCACTGAATAATTGTAAAATTTGTTGAAACTTGTCTTACTCAGTTCAATACTTTTAACCCTCTCAAGACTTCAATGTGGATTGCACATATTTTATTTCAGGCAGAATAAAGTTAACCCTTTCCATAAAACTGCACTGAATAATTGTAAAAATTTGTTGAAGCCTATCTTATTCAGTTCAATGCTTTTAACCCTCTCAAGACTTCAATGTGGATTAGGAATATTTTATTTCAGGCAGAATAAAGTTAACCCTTTCCATAAAACTGCACTGAATAATTGTAAAATTTGTTGAAACCTATCTAATTCACTTCAATGCCTTTAACCCTCTCAAGACTTCAATGTGGATTGCACATATTTTATTTCAGGCAGAATAAAGTTAACCCTTTCCATAAAACTGCACTGAATAATTGTAAAATTTGTTGAAACCTATCTAATTCAGTTCAATGCCTTTAACCCTCTCAAGACTTCAATGTGGATTGCACATATTTTATTTCAGGCAGAATAAAGTTAACTCTTTCCATAAAACTGCACTGAATAATTGTTGAAACCTATCACAAAACTGTCAGGGTGCCGGTAACAATATTGACATGGTCGACTGTACTGTTAACTGTGTTAGTGCTATGACTGTTTAAAACTCATTTGTTAGAGGAGTTCTATTAGTCATTCACTGCGCTCGGCTCGGTCTCACCGAGAGTGCAGAAACCTTTGGTGCCAAAGTGCCATTAGGAGAATGTCTCTGATTTGTGCCGTTCCATCCCCCAGAGTTCAAAAGCAGGTACTGTCAGCCGAGAAACTAAATGTTTTTTGCTTTATTTTCTTAATATTTAATTCTATGTGGAATGGGACACCCTTTCAGTGTGCCTTCCAAAGTAAGGGATTCTTAACCCTTTAGCCAACATAACGGCGGAAACCGGTCAACATTATTCACAGAAACATCTATTCAGTTTTAATTACCTTTTCATTTTTGCTTGAAAAACATAGCTTATGTCCCTTTATTGGATTGAGCTCATTTTTAGAAGATTATTTTTTCATTGGTGTTTAATGTCACATATTTCTGCACAGTGGCTAATCATGACCACGCCAGTTTTTCAGGTGGAGGAAATCGCAGTACCCAGGAAGAACCACCGGGCAACAACGAGCAACTGTCAGATCCCCCACATACTAACTCCACACAAGCAGGGTTAGCTTTGGTTGAAGACGGGTGCACCATCGATGTACAGTACGCTTTAGTACACAGTGCCACCATGCACCCTTGTGGGCTATGGGATAAAGTGTCTTGCCCAAGGGCAGAGTACGTACCTCATGCCTTGCAACCTGCACCTCTGCCAGCTGAGCCACTGCGCCCCTATTTAAAGGATTAAAATGGAGTATTTAAAGGGAATATTTTAACTCTCTAAGGATCTTAATATGGGGGCATTATTCAGAAAGACTGGGAAATGCATTGTATTACACCTTAATGCATTTCTAAAGTTTATGAATGTATTTCATTACTCAAATTAGTGGGCAGGGCCAAAAATGTCCATTTCTGATTCGTGTATCAAACCCTTTGAATGCTGGTCACAGATATGCCATTTGTGGTTTCTTATAAAAATGTTCTGATTCCTGTATGAATATCTGTAAATACTGCAAACGAAAATCCATTTCTGGTTTGTTCAAAAATATTTTACTCCCGAAAAATAAGCCTCCTTGAATTCTCTTTCTTTATAGTCTATTCCTGATACTTTAACCCTTTTCACACAGACTTGAATTTACTGGTGGCAGTAAATTCTGTTTCTCTAGTTTTTTTTTTATTATTTTTCTTCTTCTTTTTCTTAATCTCCTGTCTTCTGTCTTCTGTGCGCTTCCTTGTCCGCATGATAACTCGAAAACGAATCGTTCTGTCTCGCTGATTTTTGACATACTGATAGACTGTCACAAGTTCTCGGCCACCTATGTTTTTCAGATTCCTGGGGCATTAGTGGTGTCCGTGGGGGTGTTTTGAAAGTGGGTCACGCCCATATCTCAGGTGTGGTATGACGTATGGACCTGGGACCAACACCAAATGAGTCGACAATCGATAGATTCAAAATATGGGTCAAGGTCTCTGAGGTCACCAAGGGGTCATTAAGTGCATTTTTCATAATTGCTGGAAATCACATTTTTTCACCCACTAAAGCATTCTTGACGTCCATACATTCATTTTGCCGTAAAAAAAAGTGGGCGTGGCCAAAATTTTTGAAAGTGTGTCACGCTCATAACTCATGAACGATATGATGCATGGACTTGGGACTAACACCAAATGAGTCGACACTCGATGGAGGTTCAAAATATGGGTCAAAGTCACGGAGGTCACTTAGGGTTCAATGAGTGCATTTTTCAGAATCGCTGGAAATCACATTTTTTGACCTCCTGAAGCATTCCCAAAGTCCATACATGAATTTTTTATTTAAAAAAGTGGGTGTGGCCAAAGTTTTTGAAAGTGGGTCATGCTCATAACTCAAGAACGATATGATGCATGGACTTGAGACTAAGTCCAAATGAGTCGTCACTCGATGGAGGTTCAAAATATGGGTTAGGGTCAAGGTCATGGAGGTCACCTAGGGGTCAGTGAGTCCATTTTTCAGAATCACTGGAAATCACATTTTTTGACCTCCTAAAGCATTCCCAAAGTCCATACATGAATTTCTTATTTAAAAAAGTGGGAGTGGCCAAAATTTTTGAAAGTGGGTCACACTCATAACTCAAGAACGATTTGATGTATGGACTTGGGAGTAACACCAAATGAGTCGACACTCGATGGAGGTTCAAAATATGGGTCAGGGTCAAGGTCACGGAGGTCACCTAGGGGTCATTGAGTTTCAAAATTGCTGGAAATCACATTTTTTGACCTCCTAAAGCATTCCCAAAGTCCATACATGAATTTTTTTATGTAAAAAAGTGGGTGTGGCCAAACGTTTTAAAAGTGGGTCACGCTCATATCTCAAGCATGGTGTGATGAATGGACCTGGAACTAACACCAAATGAGTCAAAACTCGATAGAGATTCAAAATATGTGTCAAGGTCATGGAGGTCACCTAGGGGTCATTGAGTGCAATTTTTAGAATTGCTGCAAATCACATTTTTTGACCCCCTAAAGCATTCCCGAAGTCCATACATGAATTTTTACGTAAAATAGTGGGCATGGCCAAACTTTGGAAATTGGGTCATGCTCATATCTCAAGCATGGTATGACGAATGGACCTGGAACTAATACCAAATGAGTCGAAACTCGATAGAGGTTAAAATATGGATCAAGGTCATGGAGGTCACCTAGGGGGTCATTGAGTGCATTTTTTTGGAATGGCTGAAAATCACATTTTGACACCCTAAAAGCATTCATGAAGTCCATACATGAATTTTTACGTGAAAAAAGTGGGAATGGCCAAAATTTTTTGAAAGTGGGTTATGCTCATATCTCAAGCATGGTATGATGAATGGACCTGAAACTAACACCAAATGAGTCAACACTCCATAGAGGTTCAAAATATGGATCAAGGTCATGGAGGTCACCTAGGGGTCATTGAGTGCATTTTTCAGAATTGATGGAAATCACATTTTCTGACCCTCCAAATGCATTCCCGAAGTTCATACATGCATTTTACACGAAAAAAGTGGGTGTGGGCAAAATTCTTGAGAGTGGGTCACACTCATATCTCAAGCATGGAATGACACATAGATATGGGACCAACACCAAATGAGTCAACACTCCATAGAGGTTCACAATATGGTCAAGGTCACTGAGGTCGCACAAGGATAACTGAGAGCATTTTTTTAATATTGCTGGAAATCACATTTTTTGGACCCCTAATGCATTCTCTTGATCAAACCTTTTGAATGCTGTGCGCATATATGCCTTTTCTGGTTTCTTAGAAAAATTGTTATGATTTCTTTATGAATATCTGTAAATACTGTTCACGAAAATCCCTTCCTGATTTGTTTAAAAATATGTTACTCCCAAAATAACCCTCCATAAATTCTCTTTCTATATTGTTTTTCCTGATAGATTTTTAACCCTTTTCTTACAAGCTTGAATTTACTGGATACAGTGAATTGTATTTCTCTAGTATTAACATTATTTTTTATTTCAATGATTTTTGTCTGATTGATTCTATACTATTCTACTGAAATTTGGCACATATATAGGGCGTCATTGGAAGTTTCTCACCTGGATCATGGCATTTCTGAAGTTTTTCGTTTTCTGCCCAAACCGTGCTAAATGTTGTCACAATGTTACGTTTTGCCACACTTCTCAAACAAGAACCTGGACGATTTGGCTGGAGCTTTCATAATATTTGTAGCATGACTTACTACATCTGACTACATAAGCTGTATTACTCACGTTACTCCCTTTTGACCTCAAAATTCCGAGCAAAGTGCAATTTTGGCCAAACTGGCCAATTTTCACATGTGATTTCTCAGCACTGCGGCCAGATTTTTTCAAAACGTTTTCCATGAGAAGTTTGGGCATCCATCCAAGCATAATTTGGCTGTTATATATTTTATTCAAAGTTTTACCCTTCATCCCGTTTTCAGGCCTTGAATTCGAGTACCCTAAACTTCTTCATAAAACTGGCTCATTTTGAGTTCATTTTTCTTCCATTTATGAATGAAATATCGAAAAATGATTTACATGTTTGTATTCACAATTACCTACCGAGCATATTTGCTGTGGTACGTTTGGTTGTAAAGTTTAACCCTATGCTCATTCTGCTTGTATAAAGATGGGTACAGTTGAAAAAACTCTTGCTTTTTCAGAATTTGGTACGATTAAGTGACAATTTACTCCATTCCCAATTGTTTGAGCGCTGAATGTTTTCCATGGCTGCATGCAGCAGTCATAGTGTGATAACTTTTGTTTTATATGTTAGTATTAAAAGTTTAACCCTTGGTAGATTTCAGACTTCCATATGGGTAATTGTTATTTTCTTAAAATCACTGAATATTGGTAAGCGTTCAGTGGTAGTTTGGAATAGAATATCCGAAAATGCTTTTCGATATTCGGATTCACAATTCAGTTCCAAGAATATTTTCTGTTATTTGGTTGCTGTAAATTTTACCCAATCCCTGTTTCGGTTACATAGAGATAGGTGCCACAGAAAAAAAAAAACTTTCATTTTTTCAGAATCTTGTAGGTTTAAGTGACAATTTACTCCATTCCTAACTGATTGAGTGCTGAATGTTGTCTGTGGATGCATCCAGCAGGCTAAGTGTGACAACTTTTATTTTATATGTCATTATTAAAAGTTTAACCCTTGGCAGATTTGACAGTTCCCATGCGGGTACTGTCATAATAATTGTTATTTTCGTAAAATCAATCTCCGAATATTGGTGAGCATGCGGTGATCTTTCGGTCCTATATAAAGGCGCAAATAGTTAAGGTTGAACAGTTCATCAAATAGACAGAAATGATGCCAAACTTAGCCGTTGACAGATAAATAATGAATGGAAAGGTCATTGCATTGAGATTCAATAGGGGATGAATCGTCACCTCGGGTTCCACGCGATCAACAGTGTTTCCACCCATTCGCAGCACTCGACAGAGATACTAAACTGTCAAGCAGGGATAGTAGAACACATTATGAGAATTTCAAGTAGCTGCCTTGGGTGGTCTGGATACAATTGGCGTATATCCGACACTGGTGTCTGTTGAATTTAGCCAAATGATGGGGGTTTTTCGTCGCTGGATCGAGTTGTCAGTTTTTGTTGGGACGATCTACAAATAAACAGTTTAACTCCAAACTTTCAGTCCTATTTAAAGGTGCGTATAGTTAAAGTTGAACTGTTCATCAAATAGACAGAAATAATGCCAAACTCGGCCATTGACAGGTAAATAATGAATGGAAATTTCATTGCATTGAGAATAGAGAAGGAGCGAATCGTCCCCTCAGTTTTCACGTGATCCACGATGTTCCCCCTGGGCCCCGGCACTCGACAAAGATACTGAAGTGTTGGGCAGGAATAATAGAAGAAATTCTGAAAATTTTATGTAGCTACCTTCAGCGGTCTGGACACAATGGACGTATGACCGACAGTGGTGGTATATTTAGTCTGTGTGAAACACACAGGCTATTGTTTTTGTATGGTTTCCTTTTCTTTTCTTTGGTCTGTGTGAACACGCAGACTATTGTTTTTGTACGGTTTCTTTTTCTTTTTTTTTCTTCTTCTTTTTCTTCTTCTTTTTCCTCTTTTATTCTTCTTATTCTCCTGTCTTCTGTCTTCTATGCACTTCCTTGTCCTCACAATAACTCGAAAACAAATTGTCCTGTCTCGCTGATTTTTGGCATACTGGTAGACATTCACAACTTCTCGGGCACCTATGTTTTTCAGGTCGCTAGAGCCATTGAGTATGGCCCAGTAGGCCACAGGGTTTTCACAGCCTCCAATTTCCTGATACAGTAAATTCTCCCCATGCAATACAATGTTATGTTTACACCAGAGACTATGTAAACATCAGTGGAGTCAGCCGTCAAAATGAAATCTGACCTTGTCATTATAATGGCATGTAAGTTCCTGAAACTAAGTTGAGAGAAACCCTTTGCCTTTGAAGGAAATAAATTATAAATTATTCAGTTCACTGCTTTAATCCTCTCAAGACTTCTATGTGGATTGCACATATTTTATTTCAGGCAGAATAAAGTTAACCCTTTCCATAAAACTGCACTGAATAATTGTTGAAACCTATCTTATTCAGTTCAATGCTTTTAACCCTCTCAAGACTTCAATGTGGATTACACATATTTTATTTCAGGCAGAATAAAGTTAACCCTTTCCATAAAACTGCACTGAATAATTGTTGAAACCTATCACAAAACTGTCAGGGTGCCGGTAACAATGCAATACTGACATGGTCGACTGTACTGTTAACTGTGTCAGTGCTATGACTTTAAAACTCATTTGTTAGAGGAGTTCTATAGTCTTTCACTGCGCTCAGCTCGGTCTCACCGAGAGTGCAGAAACCTTTGTTGCCAAAGTGCCATTAAGAGAATGTCACAGATTTGTGCCGTTCCATCCCTCCGGAGTGCAAAAGCAGGTACTGTCAGCTCAGAAACTTAATGTTTTTCGCTTTATTTTCTTAACTTTTAATTCTATATGGAATGGGACAACATTTCAGTGTGCCTTCCAAAGTAAGGGATTCTTAACCCTTCAGCCAACATAACGGCGAAAACCGGTCAACATTATTCACAGAATTGTCTATTCAGTTTTAATTACCTTTTCATTTTTGCTTGAAAAACATAGCTTATGACCCTTTATTGGATTGAGCTCATTTTTTAAAGGATTATTTATTTATTGGTGTCTAATGTCACATATTTCTGCACAGTGGCTAATCATGACCACGACAGTTTTTCAGGTGGAGGAAGTCGGAGTACCTGGGAAGAACCACCGGGCAACAACAAGCAACTGTCAGATCCCCCACATACTAACTCCACACAAGCAGGGTTAGTATTGGTTGAAGGCGGGTGCACCATCGATGTGCAGTACGCTTTAGTACACAGCGCCACCATGCATCCACGTGGGCAATGAGGTGAAGTGTCTTGCCCAAGGACAGAGTGAGGACCTCACGCCTTGCAGCCTGCACCTCTGCCAACTGAGCCACTGCGCCCCCATCTAAAGGATTAAAATGGAGTATTTAAAGGAAATATTTTAACCCTCTGAAGATCTTAATATGGGGGCATTATTCAGAAAGACTGGGAAATGCATTTTATTACACCTTAATGCATTTCTTATCAACCTACCTCAATTGTTTACTACAGGCTTGCACTATAGTGGAAGAACCTAACTCGGATAAAATACTCTCTATTTTAATCTTTCTCAAGATTTGGGAAAGAAAAGTGGTGTAAAAACACCACGAAGAAATAAGCCAAAACTGGGTCGAGCGCCATCGGCACACACCCAGTATGGGACGCTCTTCCATAGTACAAATCCACGACTACCGTAAAACAGTGCGCAATGCATCAATTCGTCATTCTTTTGATTATCCGCACACGTGGTGGATGTGTGCCATCTTTGCTACAGTAACAGTGATATTTTAACTCGTCGATAATGGTTTTCCTGTGACTGGATTTATGGATCTGAAGATCGTATAATAACAGGACTGTGTTTTATATATTCTCGTTTATATTTTCAACCACATTCTCATTGTTTATTAATTACTATTCCGTTTTCGCAAATGTTTTGTTTGCGACATCGTGTCATTGCGATTCAACAATGAATTTTTCGGTTGATAAAAATTTAATTGTTATTGGAGTTAGGTGTCGGCCGTCTGGGTTCTGTTGTGTACCCACCGGTTTTTAGCTGCGACTAGCAGCTCTATAAGTGGCAATGTCGGTCGGTCTGTCTGTCGGTCTGTCTGTCTGTCGGTCGGTCGGTCGGTCGGTCGGTCGGTCTGTCTGTGACCAACGAGTTTGTCTGTGACCAACGAGTTTCAAAACTCAATAACTTTTGAAATACTTGATGGAATGACTTTATATTTGGCATGTAAGTGTATCTTATTGATGTCTAGCCACTGTTCAATGCATGTGTTGTTCCAAATATTTGTCTTCGGTCTGTCGGTCGGTCTGTCGGTCGGTCTGTCTGTGACCAACGAGTTTCAAAACTCAATAACTTTTGAAATACTTGATGGAATGACTTTATATTTGGCATGTAAGTGTATCTTATTGATGTCTAGCCACTGTTCAGTGCATGTGTTGTTCCAAATATTTTTCTTGGAGTTATGGCCCTTGATGAACTTAGAATTTTGTGAGATTGCACCACCCGTCGCAGCTATGGCGTCAATGTCGCGGTTTTTTTCTGCCACCTTCTCTCATAGTTGAGGGTGTTCTACTTTCTGTTTCTGTTGAGTTCACCTTTTTCTTCTACTGCTCTTACCTCTGTTATTTCCAGTTCGGTTCCTTTAGGGCAATTCCTTTTGCCCTCGCCATTGGTGCGTTCTCGTGTCTGTTTCGTCCGCACCCACGGGTGTTGTGGAACGCTGTCGTTTCGGGAGCCTCCCGACTCGACCACGTCTGGTGTGAGTTTACCCCCTCTGTGGGGGATGTGTAGCTCCTCCCGCTCCCACAGGGGGTGGGGAACGCTATCGTTTCGGGGTCGTCCGATTCGACCACGTCTGGTGAGAATTGCTCCCCCTCCATGGGGGATGTGCAGCTCCTCCCGCACCAGTGGGGGATGGGGACCGCTGTCATTTCGGGGCTTCCCGACTCGACCATGTCTGGTGAGAGTTATTCCCCTTCTGTGGGGAATGTGCAGTTTTTTTTACTGTGGTGGATACTGCGGGAGCTGTTGGATTTCTGGTGTAGAGATGCTGGGGGGGGGGGGGATTGGGGGGACAGTGTCCCCCCCCCCCCAACTCGACCACGTCTGGTGTGAGTTTGACTCCCTCTGTGGGGGGTGTGCAGCTCCTCCTGCGGGGGGGGGGGGGGGTGGGTGGAAAATGCTATCATTTTGGGGTCGCCCGATTCGACCACGTCTGGTGAGAATTGCCCCCCCTCTGTGGGGGATGTGCAGCTCCTCCCGCACAAGTGGGGGGTGGGGACCGCTGTCATTTCGGGGCTTCCCGACTCAACCATGTCTGGTGAGAGTTATTCCCCTTCCGTAGGAAATGTGCAGTTTTTTTTACCGTGGTGGATACTGCGGGAGCTGCTGGATTTCTGGTGTAGAGATGCCTTGTCCTGGGACTATGCGCCCTCTCCAGTTGACATCTGAGGCTGTCACTAGGGTTGTGACTCCTCTTTTGGAGGCCGAACTTGGTGGCTCTCTCCACTTTTCCGCCAGTTCCAACAGCTCCCGTCATATCTGCTGCTACTGCTGTTCCGTCTACAACGTCATTGGGCACCGTTTTTAGCCGGCCTCGGCTTATCCCTGCCAGGGTCTGCAGGGATGTCTGTAGTGTGTGGGTATCAGCGAAGTCAGATGGGGTTGCCGACTGAACCCCCTACTGTGTCCTCTCAACCATTGAGCACAGTAGTTTTATATCTGCAGTTGTCTGCTGCGGTGTTTGGTTGTGTAGACGTGGGGGTATCGGTCTCAGCCTTCCCTGACTTCAACTCGGCGAAGTTGGAAGTGGCTGCCGGATGTTCTTAGTGGGACACTATGAACTCTGTTGCATTTCCGTCCACTCATTCTCTCCACACGACCAGTTTTGGGGGACCAACGTCTTTCGTGCAGCCTGGACCTTCTGCCCTGCAGAGGTCCACGGTGACTCTCATGAGTTCCCGCTATGTTGATCCTCGGGGTGTGTCACACCCCTATACACGTCTGCCTTCAGACATTTCGGCCTCTTAACCAGCGAAGGGTCACGATCCTCCAAAACACCCGTCATCCCACATCAGGTGTTTAGGACGATCGTGACCCTTCGCTGGTTAAGAGGGTCAGAGGTGAAGCCACTTTTCCGGTTCGTTCCCCTGTCGAACTGGCCAGTACGGGCAGTGAGCTTTGGGAGGCCCTCTCCTTACTCACTCAGGTTCTGTCAAAGAGCCTTCCCGTTGCTTCCAGCGAGACAGCGAGTGGTTTCCAGCCGCCCCCTATGGCGCTGCCTCCCGGGATTGGAAACAGGCTGCTTTCTGATCCCCCTGGTGTTCCGACACCACGGGAGGCATTGGCTGGTTTGCCCACGATGGGCTATGTGTCTTCCGACTCAGGGGAAGAGTCAGACATGCTTGATGTCGAGAGCCAGTAGTCTTCGGACTTGGGGGCAGCTCTTGATTTCGTGTTTGGGTTCCTTCCGGATCTCAAACCATCTAACCAGTCGACAGTGTCAGCCAGGCAGCGATCATCGGTTGCGCGCCAACAGCCTATGGAGCAACCCGCTTCTGGGCGTCTTCGACCGTGCCAGTCGGTACAGTTGGTTGAAGCATTTTCAGCCTTGGACTCTAAGCTAAGTTCCAAGGCTATGAAGGCTCCGTTCTTCACCAGGGTTGACACCTTTTTGCCTCCGACACGTTATCGTTCCTACGATTCCACCAATCCGTCGGTCTACCAGTCTTTGATGGTTTTGGATCAGGACTCCAATTCCCTTGGGCTTTCCAAGCCCAAGTCTGCCGTCATTCTGATGACGACTCTGGAGTCCACATTGGGCTTATCGAGAGAGATGCTTGGTATGCTTTCTCTCTCTGATCACGTCGTCTCAGCTTTAGCTGCTTATCTGCCTCCAGATAAGTTTGACGAGGTACAGGCTCCTTTGCATGTGCTGTCCAAGGCACTCATGCATCTTAGTCATATGCATGCCTGTAACACGGCTAATCTGGAATTAGTTCGAAGGGACTCTGTGCTGGACACAGGCCTATCCCTTCCTGAGGAGCAGTGCGCTACTCTTCGGTCCGCAACTTTTCCATGGTTCTGTATTGACGGTCCGGGATGACGTCCTACGTCATTCCAACGATCAGCTGCTGTTTCTTCAGCTTGATCAGCCTTCTAGGGTAGGCAGGGGCCGTTCCAAGCCTAACAAGTACCCTCTGCTTCCTCTGCGAAGCAAAGGGGCTGATCCTTCTGCCATCGCTTCTGCTTCTTACTCAAGGGGTAGGGGTAAGCGTCGGCAGTCTTGAGGGAAGTCCCAGGATTCTTCATTCAGTAGAGGAGGTGTTTTCTCCTCTCGCGAGCCTCGTCGGGGTTCGAAATGAAGGTCCTCACCTCGACTCGTCCCAGGTTGGAGGAAGGATAGCAGAGTTCGCAGACAGTTGGGCCACCATCACATCCGATCCTTGGGTTTTAGGTGCTGTTTGGTCCAGGCTGCGAATATCCTTCCGAAGGCACCCCACTCTGTCCAGGGTGCCTCTTCGAACCACAGTTCCTTCAGACATTTTACGTCGGGAACTTTTGTCCACAGAGATAGACAATCTCCTGACAAAGGGGGTGATTGAGGTCATCAAGAACATTAGGTCAGTGGGTTTCTATTCCCGCCTGTTCTTGGTGCCGAAGAAGGACGGCCGACTCCGACCGGTTATCGATCTGAGTTTCCTGAACCAGTCTATCATTGCTCCCAAGTTCAGCATGGAGACTTTCAGATCGGCCCTCCGTTCAATTCACCAGGGACATTTCGCTTCCAGCTTTGACCTGCGAGATGCTTACTTTCAGTTCTGATTCATTGGGCGTTACGGAAGTATCTCAGGTTCATTTTTCTGGGGCGAGTTTACCAGTTCAAGGCCATGCCTTTCGGCCTCAACCTCGTTCCTTGGGCCTTCACCAGACTGATGTCGCATGTGATAGCTTTCCATCGCACACAGTCCAGGGTGACTACTTCGGCATATCTGGACGATATCCTCCAGGGGCATTCCAATGCTGCCTTACTGGAGTCGGATGTCGCCACTGTTGAGCTTGCTCATGTCGCTAGGTTTCAGAGTCAACGAGGAGAAGTCGGACCTGGTCCCTTCTCAGTCGTTTTATCATCTGGGGATGGCTTTCCGCACACAATTCAATTTGGTGGCGGTTCCCCAGGCCAAGGCTGTGATTCTCTCAGCTTTTGCTCTGACTCTGTCCCAGTCCACATCGCGACAGCACGGAGTATTCTCCGGCTGATTGGTCTCTGCGGTTCGGTGACAGATCTCATTCCTCTCGGTCGGCTGCGTGTCAGACCTCTCCAACACTTTCTGCTCAGTCGTTGGAGGCCAAATGTAGATTTTCTGGATCTGGTGCTTCAGTTTCCAGAATATCTTTATCCTCACCTTCTCCTCTGGGCAGATGTCCAGTGGCTTTCGCAGGGTGTTCCGTTGGACTTACCCACGTCTGATCGCGTTCTGACGGCAGATGCCAGTGATCTTGGATGGGGTGCGACGTTGGATCCTCTAGGTCTTTCCATTCACGGGATGTGGGACCAGGATCATGCAGCTCTACACATCAACCAGAAGGAGCTTCTTGCTCTTCTGAGTTTCAGGCAGTGGATCCCTCACCTGTCGAATTGCCAGGTCCTTCTGTTGTCCGACCATTCGACGGTGGTTGCTTACATTCGGAATCAGGGCGGCACGCACTCTGTTCCAATGTACCAATTGGCTCGGGATCTTCTGCTGCTCGCTCAGGATGTCCACGCCGGGATGGCTGTTCGTCACATTCCCGGTCGTCTGAACGTCCTAGCCGACTCCCTGTCCTGACGGGGCAGGGTCTTTTCCACCAGGTGCATGCTCCACATGGCAGGTTCCATCGATGTCTTGCGACTCGTTGGAACCATCCGGTGGACACTTTCATGCCCCCGTGTCCAGATGCTCTGGCTTTCGCCGTGGACACTCTGGCCCTCCTTTGGGATGGTCTTGTCGGCTATGGCTTCCTACCGGTTCCGATTCTGCCTCAGGTTCTCGCCCAGATATGAACCTGCAGTCGTCGAATCCTTTCGATCACACCCGTCGCCTCGGTGGGTGTGGATCAATCTGCTCCGCTCTCTGTTAGTGGTGGTTCCGGCATGTCTCCGTCTACCTTGCGACTTTCTTATGCCAAAGTCGCCCGAGGAGGTTTCACGTTGACCCGACTTCATTGTGCCTTCGCACATGTCTTTTTTCGGGTCCTGTCTCCTTCGTAGTGGTATTTCGAGACACACAGTGGAGTTGCTTTTCTTTTTCAAGGAGGCACTCACTCCACTGGTTTAGCCTCTGTGGCTAAGTGGAAGGTTCTTCTGTCGATGGTGTGCGATCACTCTGTTGCTTCTGTCACTCCTTCGATCACACCGCTTGCTGAGTTTCTGGTATATGTTTGTTTTTGGGGGTCTCCAGCAATGGGTACATGTCCATGTTTCGGAGACATTTTTTCATATGTGATACCGCATTGTTTCGACACTCATCCTTGCCTCTCCAAGCTTGTTCAGCTCTTTTCCTTGAAAAGGCCTAGAACTTTGCAGTTTACTCCAAGATGGTCACTTTCTTGGGCGCTGCTCTGCTTGGGGGTGGGGGGGCGTTCACGCCTTTATCCTGGATGAATATGCATTTTCTCACATGCCAGATCTCTCCTGCATCCATTTCTTGATGGATTTGTCTTGCTATTCGTGCAGCTTCCGCTCGTCTAGCTACTGGTGATTGTATTACCAATTGTTTTTTCTGCCACGAGGTGCGTGCATTGTCTTCCTCTTTTAATAACTCAGTCATGTTGTCGGATGACGGATGTTATACTGGCAGCCTTCTGGAGAAATGCTACTTTCTCCTTTTATCTGCGATAGTTGCAGGAGCCGACAGAGAACATTGAGGCCCTCTTTCTTTGGCTCAGGCTGTTTTCTATCCCAGCCTTTCAGCTTTTTTCAGAGTCAGTTCCAGTTTTGTGCTGTTACTGCCCTTTCTGTCTGTGCGTCGCACTTCACCATACGCCTCATCTTTCATTGTCTTTTCTAATGTTTGTGATGCTATGGTTTGATAGGCCTAGGGATCTCTTCCTCTGTCCACGGTCCCAGTGCTATTGAGTTATGTGTGGGTTGGTTATGTGGATTCCCTCCAGCCTTTTGTCTATTCAGCCTGTAGTAAACAATTGAGGTAGGTTGATAAGAAGTATAAATTTTAGAGTAAATTTCCTTTCTTATTATACCTACCGAAATTGTTTACATGGAGGCCCTCCCGTCTTCTTATTCAGGTAAGAATCCTTCCTCCCCGCTGATCACATAACTCCTGTGTTGTTCGGAATCAAAAGAATAACAAATTGATGCATTGCGCACTGTTTTACGGTAGTTGTGGATTTGTACTATGGAAGAGCATCCCATACTGGGTGTGTGCCGATGGCGCTCGACCCAGTTTTGGCTTATTTTTTGGTGGTGTTTTTACACCACTTTTCTTTCCCAAATCTTGGGAAAGATTAAAATAGAGAGTATTTTATCTGAGTTAGGTTCTTCCACTGTAGTGCAAGCCTGTAGTAAACAATTTCGGTAGGTATAATAAGAAAGGAAATTTACTATAAAATTTATACTTCTAAAGTTTATGAATGTATTTCATCACTCAAATTAGTGGGCAGAGCCAAAAATATCCATTTCTGCTTCGAGTATCAAACCCTTTGAATGCTGGTCACAAAAATGCCATTTCTGGTTTCTTATAAAAATGTTCTGATTCCTGTATATCTGTAAATACTGCTAACGAAAACCCATTTCTGGTTCGTTCAAAAATATTGTACTCCCGAAAATAAGCCTCCATGAATTCTCTTTCTTTATAGTTTATTCCCGATACTTTAACCCTTTCACACAGACTTGAATTTACTGGTGGCAGTAAATTCTCTTTCTCTAGTTTAAAAATATTTTACTTCTGAAAATAAGCCTCCATAATTTCTCTTTCTGTATAGTTTTTTCCTGATTCTTTAACCCTTTTCACACAGACTTGAATTTACTGGTGGCAGAAAATTCTGTTTCTCTAGTTTATAGACCAATTTATCCTCAGTACATCCAGTACAGACATTTAATCTATTATATTTTATGTGACAGAGTTCCATGTGCAATATGTCATGAAATTAACCTGGCAATCACCAAATTCCATTTCTTTATAAACCTATTTATAAACCTATTTGGCCTCAGTACATCCAGTACAGGTATTTATTCTATTAGATCTTGTGTGACAGAGTTCCTTGAGACTAAATGCAAAGTTTATCTCTAGAATACACGGAAAGTGTCCAAATCCCTATTAGTTGAATACCCCCATTAACTGAATAGTTTTCAGTGGCAAAGTAGGTTGTATTCAGTTAAAAATATTTCACTGTATAACACATGGGACTTGATTTGAACAAAATCATAACTCATTCTCCTCTTACTGGTTGGGTGCTAAAAGCCACATCATTGCTTTATTGAAAAGTGCTGAAAGTCACTTTAGTGGCTTCACACTGTGTGGATTAACGTCTCGTTTGTGCAGCAATAGATAAAAAAATCTTCATATAAAATTGTTTTGTTGAGGCTCTCTCCAATAAATAGCAACAGAACAATTATTTTATTTATGCACAGAATCTTGCTAAACCAAGTTGTCCCCTGCTGGTTGCATGGTATCATTGAAAAAAAATACTCTGGTTTTAAATCACCTTAAAAATTTTTTTTAGCACTCTACCAGTTAATAGTTGAGTACTCCTGTTAATTGAATACTTTTCACTAGCAAAGTAGATTTTCAATGAAGAAGGTTCCACTGTAACGTAGGATTCATTGTCATCCTTCAAAACCTTGAAAAACAGTGTGTCTTATACAGGTATCAACCATTTACCTAACATAATGGCCAAATCTGGTCAATTCTCATAAAACTGAGCATTCAAATTTTATTGTTTTTTTCAATTCTTGCCTTCAAAACACACCTTGCATTTTTTTGAGGCAAGAAATGGAAATATTTAGTTATTCAAAAAAATATTTGTGCATGAGTGACAAGTTGCTCCTGCACATTTTTAGCTCACCTGAGCGAAGCTCAGGGGGAGCTTTACTAATCACTTTCCATCCGTCGTCCGTTGGTCCGGCATTAACTTTACATTATCGACTTCTTCTCACGAACTGCTGGACCAAATTCAACAAAATTTGCTGTGCATGTTCCCTATCATATGTCAATTCAAGTTTGTTCAAATCAAGTTGACCCGCCCCTCGGTAGGGCCACGCCCAACAAGTATGCTTAAATCTTAAAAAATCTTCTTCTCATGAACTAGCAGTAGCAGAGACTTGATATTTGGTGTGCAGCTTCCTTTTGAGGTGTAGACTCAGATTTGTTTAAGGGAAGTTCTAGGAGCTATATTTGCCTTCGTTATGGGAGGGGGCAAGAATTTATGCCCCGCCCAAAATTTCTATTTTCCAAACCGAGAGGCAGATTTGAACCAAATTTGATATGAGGGCATATTGGGCCATAAGTACTTAATTTGTGCCAGAATTTTTTTTCTCGTCACCCCATGGGAACCGCAGGAGCTAAAAATAGAAAATATTAAAACGTCCATATCTTCAAAACTGCGCAGAACTGAGAATTCTTATTTGGTGTGAAGCTTCCTTAGGACCAACATAATGGAATGGTCAAAAAAATTGCCATCGGTTTTATCATGGAGTACTTTTCTGGGACTTTGAAAAAGTGCTGAGTCAGCATTTTTTAACACTGTGGGTCATGGGAAAAACATTTCAGACTACTTTTCTCCCAAACCACTGCTCCAAAAGCTTTCAAATTTCACATATAACATCTTTGGAAGATTGTTTCACACGTTTATTGAAATCAATTTCCTGGGTCCATATTTGGGCTCTCTATGGGAGCCCAAATGTTTAAATTAGTGCAGTATGAGGAATAGTCTTTAAAAATCTTCTTCTTCAGATCTAATAAGAATCTTTTGATATTTGGTATGCAGCATCCTTAGGAGGGTGAGATACAAGTTTGTTCAAGCCGAGGCACTGGGTTCATATTTAGGCTGAAAATTTGGGGTCCCGTTCCGGAAATGGTTTTTTTGTATTTTTATGTGTTTTGGTCAATTTTAAGACATTTTTTTTTTTGTTATACTGAAAATTTGGGGGGCCGGGTGGGAGTTTGAAAATTTTGGACCAAAATCCAAAAATTAGTTTTTTGTTTTTTTATGCGTTTTGGTCAATTTTAAGACAAAATTTTTTTTTTTTTTTTTTTTACACTGAATATTTGGGTTCCAGGTGGGACTTTGAAAATTTTGGACCAAAATCCAGAAAATTTTTGTTTTGTTTTTTTATGCGTTTCGGTCAAATTTAAGACAAAAAAATTTTTTTTTTTTTACACTGAAAATTTGGGGGCCGGTGGGACTTCCGAATTTCCGAACAAAAATTAAAAAAAATTTGTTTTTATGCGTTAATCTCAATTTTGGGACATAAAAGTGCTGGAACTGAAAATAGAAGGAAAATCCTGTGTATTGTGTCACAACTGCTTCACCAAGTTGGTATATGCTTTTCTTAGGAGGGGCATATGCAGCTTATTCAAGTCAAGTCCCTGGTTTGATATTTAGACTACCATGTCAGGTGAGCGCCCTCAGGCCCCCTGGGGCCTCTTGTTTTAAAAAAGACTTGCTTTGTCCATCCATGTGTCTATCCATCCATTCACACGAGATGCATTATGTGGCTAGCGATCCGCCTGAAGATACACTGTGTGTCTAATTTGCATGTGTGGCTAACCACATTGACATATATGTTTAAAAAGACTATGTGGATAAGTTCTCTCAGTGCATGTTCTGAAATTAGACACACATGTTATGGATACCATGTTCTCATGAGAGGTACATTATAGGGCTATCCATTAACACTTTACCCAACATAATGGCCCAAACCAGACAGCGCTATTCACAAAAATCACCAATTAATTTTTATTATTGTTTCATTTTTTGGCTCAAAAACATAGGTTATGACCTCTCTTTGGAACGAGCTCGTTCCAAAGAGGGGTCAAACCTATGTTTTTGAGACAAAAAATGAAAAAAAATTAGTTATTCGAGAATTTTGTTTGCAAGTGTCGTCTGCTTTTCATGTTAGGTAAAGGGTTAACATGTAGGTGCATTGTGTGGCTGCATATGGTACTCACATAATTTTGTGACTATTTAAGCTGCTCCTGCACATGTTATAAAAAAGATTGCCTGCTTATTTTTCACCAGAGTTACAGTCCTTGCATTTCAAAGACATGTGTCAAATGATTTCCCATGGTGGGGACCACAATTTTACGAGTCTGCTTGTTAACTTAGCTGACTGTCGGGGAGCAGCCATCACTTTTATTGATCTTTTTGTTTCCTTAATGCTACTAGGAAGTTAACCAATTCAGTTTTGTTTGATAGAATTTTTCCCAACATGTAACTATGAATTCAACCAATTCATTCTTGTTTGAAAATTTGATTTTTTCACTCCATTGTGTAGAAAACTGTCATACTTTGACTACAGTCACAGCATATCAGCTTTCACATCATTGCATTGAACAACATTGATTAGGTGGAGTTACTACATTGATTGACTTTATGCCATCTTGAGGGAGGCAGATTGAGGCATGATTTTTTTTCGACGAAGTTCCATCAATCAAGTTGTATGGAGATCTTTGAGTTTGACCAACATGTTTCTATACATCACAGATTTCATTATTATCAGGAAGAGTTAAAAATATATAACAATGACATGATTTTGGGGGGAAATAGTTAACAGCTGTTGAGCTTTTTAGAGGCCCTCGACTTTGTCTTGGGCTGCTGTTAAGCTCCTGGGCTGTTAATAATAATTTATAATAATGATTTATAAGCCTAAAATCCACAAAAAGTGCTCTTTGGCTTTACAGTTGCTAATAGAATGCTGCCTCTTGAAAGAGAATTGTTTTAACTCTTAAAATAACTCCGGGTCTGAATGTTTTTTATACTTTTGGGGAGCGAGTTTTACAGAGTGTGAGCAGCCACAGAGAATGCTCTGTCATCTGCAGTCTTCAATTTCAAAGAAAGCAAAAATCCATTACTGGACTTTAGGGTTCTGGCAGGTTCATACCAATTCAGAAGATCAGAGAGGTAAGATTGGTGCAAGGCCATGAAGGCACTTGAAGACCAGCAGAAACAGTTTGTATTGGTTTCTCTGACATACTGGCAGACAATGCAATTTGTAAAGGACAAGTGTTATATCACATGAAACATCGTTAATTTCGACAAAGCAACCCATGTCTTATTTCCTGATTATCAATTAGTGTCTAATCGGCACGTGGTCCCATAGCAGCAGCATTGTATTCTTGTGCGTAGTTCACATGACGTCAATTACGCCAACAGGTGCAAGTAAAGCACATTCATGACGTCATGGTGTGAAGCGTTTGATCCAACAAACTGATTGTCGGTTGTTTTGGGAGAATTTAGCGACAAAGAATTAAATAAAAAGTGTAAAAAACACTCGAAAATTCATGTGATATACAGAATCTTTAACTCGTGATGTTTGGATATAAGATTTTTTGAAACTCATTTGATGAATTTGATTCACAACTCGCCTAAAGGCTCGTTGTGAATCAAATTCATCAAACTCGATTCAAAACATCTTATATCCAAACATCACTCGTTTGAGATCCTCTACATGTAGCATGTTATTTTGTTCCTTGTGACCACTCAGGCTGCACAATTCTGTGTTGTAGTTTTACAATGTCGATTTTTCTTAATCCAGAGAACAGTGAGTTACATTAATCAAGCTGAGTTGTCACAAAGCCATGTACAAGTTGCTCAGCTGTTTTATTGTCTGTTAAGTTCCTAATTTTGCTTATGTTCCTCAGATGAAAATATGCCACCTGCAGATGTGCTTAACGTGTGTCAAGGAACAAATTTTCATCTAAGAAAAACCTAGGTTACAGACTGACTTGGATGATCAAATACAAACATCTAGATTTTTACCTCAACTTGACGAAGTCAAGCTGAGCTATTGCCATCACTTCTCGTCCGTCAAAAAATGTTGCCACGGCCAACGTTCTTAGAACTTAGTTTAGTCAGACCTCAATATTTCCCTTTGGCACACCCTACAGGGCACATTCAATATCGGATTGCTTTGAAACCTGGCATGCCTGTTTGGGGTGAGCTCAAGATGGGAGCTATCGATTTTCTTCCATTTCCGTCAAAAAATGTTGCCACGCCAACGTTCTTAGAACTTAGTTTAGTCAGACCTCAGTATTTCCCTTTGGCACACCCTACAGGGCACATTTATGGCCGGATTGCTTTGAAACCTGGCATGCTTGTTTGGGGAGACCCCTCGATGGGAGATATCTATTTTCTTCCATTTCCGTCAAAAAATGTTGCCGCGGTCAACGTTCTAAGAACTTAGTTTAGTCAGACCTCAATACTTCTCTTTGGCACACCCTACAGGGCACATTTATGATCAGATTGCTTTGAAACCTGGCATGCTTGTTTGGGGTGACCTCCAGATGGGATCTATCGATTTTCTTTCATTTCCGTCTGTCAAAATATGTTGCCACTGGCAGCAATGATCTTTGAACTTAGTTTAGTGAGGAATCAATATATTCCTTTGGCATGCCTTACAGGGCACATTTATGATCAGATCGGTTTGAAACTTAGTATGCTTCTTTGAGGTTACCTCTGGAAGGGAGCTATCGATTTTCTTCGATTTCCGTCAAAAATGTTGCCACTGGCAATGACCTTCGATGAACTTAGTAAAAACTTAGTGCAGTTAAGCATCAATATTTCCCTTTGACACACCCTGCAGGGCACATTTACGATTGGATCACTTGCAAACTTGGTGTGCTTGTGAGGGGTGACATCTATATGGGAGCTGTCGATTCTCTTCCATTTCTATCAAAAAATGTTGCAGCTGACCTTTCAACTTAGTTTAGTCAGACCTCAATATTTCCCTTTAACACACCCTTCAGGGCACATTTATGATCGGATCACATTGAAACTTGGTATGTGTGTTCAGGGCGACCTCTAGATGTAAGCTATTGCTTTTTTTCATTTCCATAAAAAATTATTGTTGGTATCACCAGCCTTTGAACTTACTGCATTTGTGCATCAACTTATCACTTTTGCACTCTCTGCAGGGTATATTTATGAATTTCCATAAAAAATACAAAAAACAAAAACATTGCCACAAGCAGTGACCTTCAAACTTAGTACATTTATGCATTAGCATCTTCCTTTGGCATGCCTCAGAGGGCACATTCATTATCAGGTTGTTTTGAAACTTTGTATGCTCATGCAGGGTGACAAAGATAGGAGCTATTGATTTTCTTTTCATTTCCATCAAAATCTGTTGCTGTTATCAACAATCTTTGAGTTTATTGCATTTGTGCATCAACATTCTTTGACATGGCCCACAATTATCATAGGATTGTTTTTGAACTTGGTGTGCTCATTAAGCAAGACATTTAGATAAGAGCTATTGATTAGCATTCATTTCTGTGAAAAAAGTTGCCATTTATAATAACCTCTGAACATACTGCATTTGTGTATCAACATTCTTCCTTTAGCCAGTCTTACAGTTTACATTTAAAAATGCATGGATTACTCTGATGTTGTGCACACACAATGCTGTTATGTTGAAAGTTCATCAAATAACATTGGTACCAATGATCTTCAATTTTGCCATTTCATTTATAACTTACCAAGTTCAAGTTTGTGAAGTTGAGG
This sequence comes from Pictodentalium vernedei, assembly GCA_031216915.1. Classification (NCBI taxonomy): domain Eukaryota; kingdom Metazoa; phylum Mollusca; class Scaphopoda; order Dentaliida; family Dentaliidae; genus Pictodentalium; species Pictodentalium vernedei. Next base: position 66,441,410 of record CM062291.1, on the reverse strand, counting down.
TACAGTGTCATTGACACTTTCATTAAATCAAGCTTGGGCAATTTACTTAATTGCTGTAGAGTTCCAAAGTCGATAATTTCTGTTTTGTCATGGCTTAATTTCAGAAAGTTAACAGTCATCTTAGATTTTATTTCTAGAATGCACTGTTCTTACTGATGCACGGAGGAGGCTGCACTATCTTTATAGAAATGTATATATATCTGTATCATTAGTGTAGCAATGATAATGTAATCCTTGCTTTCTTATTATGTCACCTAGAAGCAGGATAGATGGTGCAGAAAAACGATCGTAGAATTGACTCCTGATGAATGCCACATTGGAGGGGGAGTTGTGCAGAGCGCTGATCATCTATAACAAAACAGTGAGTGCGGCCTTGTAAATATGAGTGAAACCACTGAAGTGCTGTGCCTTTTATACCAATACTATTTTCTAGGCGCATAATGAGGGTCGTGTGATCAATAGTGTCGAAGGCAGCACTGAGATCCAGAAGCATGAGAAATGGTAGCAATTGTTTATCCATTGCTAACAGTAAATCGTTTTGGACTCTCTAAAGTGCAGTCTCAGTACTACAACAGGGTTTGTAAGCTGACTGAAATGCTTCACAAAGACTAGGATTTCAAGTGAGTTCGGAGCTGATCAGCTACAATCCTCTCCACAACCTTTAACAGAAAAGAAAGATTGTAGACATGTCGGTTGTTCCTTAGACTGCTGGGGTCTAGTGAAGGCTTTTTGATTAGGGGAGTTACAAGTGCTTGTTTCATCCGCTTGGGAAATGTGCTTTTGAAAGTGAGACGTTAACAATTTTCAAAATGGCCTGGAGGAGATTTGGAAGACCTGCTCTGAGTAACCATATAAGCACCTTGCCTGGGGGAGACTGGTTGATGATGTTCGATAGTGTTTTGGTATCTACTGGTGTGAAGGAGTTGAACAAAACATCTTCACAGCTAGTTCTGTTGTGTTAACCATATTCAGCTCGGACCCAAGATTACATCTTATATTTTCTATTTTGTCAACAAAAAAATTGGAGAAGTCGTTCGCGATGGGTTGCCTTGGATGTGTGATTTGGCAGAACCGACTTTTTCCTATGGTGGAGTAAACTTCAATTATTTTGGTTAACATATGTGGTCGCTGGGAATTATCCATGATCAAGTCGGCTATATATTGCTGTTTGGCCACGCGAATAAGCTCATTGACATGATTTTGTTGGTTCATATACGTTTCTCTGTGCACAATAAGTTTTGATTCATATTTGCAGCACAGCTTTTTTGCATTACAGATGTCATCATTAAGCCAGGGTCTGTTTGGTCTGAGAACAACAGTATTTTTATACTAGAACCAATAGCCCAGACTTAGCTGGTGCAACCTCAATAATATCAAGGGCCAAACACAAATTTTGGACCTCCCAATCCCCAAAATTTGCATACAAAACCAAACTTTGAAAGTCCTACCTGGCCCTCCATACTTTTAGTACTGCGCAGCGGTACCAGGAAGAGACCGGAATTGTTGCAAAGCATCATTCTTTTGTTTGGCCCAAGTCAGTAAACGTTTGAACTAACATCTGTGCAATAAATTCGCATTTTTGAAGATGCCAGACACAAATCAATGACGGTTTTTATGGAACGAACAGTGTAGCAGGATGGTAGAAGTGACTAACAGTGGTTTTGGATGTTCAGGGCTGTAACTTTATAATTTTTATATAAAATTATGTTTCCCATTTTCAGGATATGCTTCTGAATGTCGTCATTTTTACTTTGACTCTTCTGTTGTTTTGTTAGTATTACTTCCCTTTCCTCTCCTGCACCCTCCTGTTATACTCCCAAGCTCTTTCGGCTTTTTTATTGAGAATTTTTTAATAAAATTCTTGGGAGTTTAACTTGTTTTACAGAATGGGTATTCCGTTTATCCCCCGTATTTATGTCCTGTTCATTCACTGTTCAAGGCATTTTGTATTATTGACCAGCTGCATTGTTTTTTCTTCCTATGAAGATCTAGCTTTGAATCAGGTGGTTGTTGATCGGTTACTGACTGTGGGCCTCTGTTGTGCCTGTTAGTTTCCGTTTTTAGTCCTCTTCCGGCATCGCCGGAGGGGACTATAGGTTTGCACTCTTTACATCCATCAGTCTGTCCGTCTGTCAGTCTGTCAGTCACACTTTAGTTTTCCTGACTTTTTTTGGAAATGCTTCAACCAAATGATTTCATTTTTGGTAACCTACTATAGAACAATGACTTACAGATCAAGTTTTAGTTTCATGCTGATTGCATTATTCTTGTGTGAGTTATGGCCCTTGCAAATATGGAAAATGTCAGTCACACTTTAGTTTTCCAGACTTTTTTGGAAATGCTTCAACCGAATGATTTCATTTTTGGTAACCTACAATAGAACGGTGACTTACAGATCAAGTTTGAGTTTCATGCTGATTGCATTATTCTAGTGTGAGTTATGGCCCTTGCAAATATGGAAAAGCGCCAAAATATCAGTTTTCCGGACTTTTTTGGAAATGCTTCAACCGAATGATTTCATTTTTGGTAAACTACTATAGAATGATGACTTACAGATCAAGTTTGAGTTTCATGCTGATTGCATTATTCTAGTGTGAGTTATGACCCTTGGAGATATGGAAAAGCACCAAAGTATCAGTTTTCCGGACTTTTTCTGGAAACGCTTCAATGGAATGATTTCATTTTTGGTAACCTACTACAGAACAATGACTTACAGATCAAGTTTCATTTGCACTCTGTCCATCCATCAGTCTGTCAGTCACACTTTAGTTTTCCAAACTTTTTTTTGGAAATGCTTCAACCGAATGATTTCATTCTTGGTAACCTACTATAGAACATTGACTTACAGATCAAGTTTGTTATTAATAATTTGGTACCTAGCGTAAGTCCAGGAAGTCTGTCTCGGATTTTATGCTTGTTGTCTGCCTGTATTCGCTGCACTCCTTCAATACTTGTACTATTGGGATGCGGATGTTGGAAATGGGTGTCGACCTGTGTTCTGGGCGGTGAAGTTCTGATTTTGGAACTTTCACACCAGTCTAATACAAGTCTTTCAGTCTCTTTTTCAGAGGAACAAGAACATGGTGATGGTACTTTGACACCTCTCCGTTACGTGCTGCCATCGTCACACTCTGATGAGCCCTGCTCTGATGAGCCCTGCTCTGATGAGTAAACAGAGCTAGCTGCGAAGGTGCTCATGATTATTAGCAGGGGATTGAGGTCTCTGGTTAGTTCTCTTAATCCTCTACATGCAGCCAGGTCGACCAGTGGAGTGGTTTCCCTATTGTGGTAGGTACGTTGCGGTCGAGAAGTAAAGACGTGGGTAGAGCGAGCACCTCAAAAACAAAAGCTCATCCAGTGATGATGGCAAAAGGGGAAGAAGGCTGAAAGTTCCCCTACAGGACGCTCGGCGAGATCTGGGGTCAGATGGTGAGTTGGAGAACACTGTCTATCACGTCAGCAGTCGAGGTTGACTGTTTCTGTCATGAGAAACTTCATTGAGTCGGAGCCCCCATCCTTGCTTGCAATTCTTAACGCTCCTTCCACACTTCAGGCGGGGTCAGCTGCTGTTACGGCTTCCTCTTCTTCCATGGAAAAGCATGCTAAGGGGTAGAAGCCTGCAAGTTTCTCAGTGGAACGCTCGACGAGATCTGGAGTCAGATTGTGAGTTGGAGAACCCTCCCAGCATGTAGTGAAGCGGATAACCGCTGCTCTGCAAGCCTCGTTCATAGACCTGCTGTTGCAGATTGCACAGCTTATTGCAGCATCCAGTAGTCACAGGTTCAGCAGTCAACAGCCTCCGGTAGTGAGCTGTCGGAGGGTGCTGGTTGGTCTAGTCATCTGTTCATTCAGGTGGTGTTGACCATGATTATCAGATGGAACACTCAGATGGTGAGAGGGCTACGGAGGACGATTCTCCATCCCTCACGGAACAACACATGAAGTCAATGAATTTTATTCATCAGTTCTTCCGGATCTTGTTCTATCTGAATAAAGTCTGCATTTGCGTGATGAAAAACAGATTTCATCCCTTGATAAGGGTACCGTGTGAAGGAAAGACAAGGTTCTTTCCTTCCCATGTCATTCTGCTCATGGGTGTCGAAGGCCTTTGGTCTGCTTAACAATGCCACCTGTTGGCCTTGCAATAGTATAAGAAAGGCAAAAGATCTATTCTTAATGAAGAGAAGATCGCTAGCTCATAGTTAGTCTGAGACAGCTGTCTTTTGGATTTGGGCCGTTAGAAGGAAAAATTATGTTTTTTCATTCTCGGTGTTGTAATCCTAGGCGTCAGCGGCATTTAGTAGCCTTATGTTATTAGAGCAGTCTTTTCTTATACATTAGCAGGTAACGTCATAAGTCTCTGTTTAGTGAGCTTTCCAAGACCACAGGGTAACACAGATGTCTGTCTTCATAGATATGAAGATTTTTAGGCTGCGTTAGCTATGCTGAGACTGCTATCTTTTTGGAATAAGGCTGTTAGAAGGAAAGAGTACGTTCTTTCCTTCTTGGTGTTGTATTCTTCTTAGGCATCACAGGCATTTAGTCCTATTGTTGTCACCTTAGTAGTCTTATGTGAATTAAGAGCGGTCTGTTTTTCTAACATTAGTAGCTTATGCCATAGTAGCTTTATGTGAATTTAGAGCAGTCTTTTCTTATACATCAGCAGCTAACGTCATAAGTCTCCATTAATGAGCTTACTAAGGCCACAGGTGACACAGATATCTGTCTTCATGGAGATGAAGACTTCTAAGCTGCGTTAGCTAAAGCTGAGACTGCTGTCTTTTTGGGAATTAGGGCCGTTAGAAGGAAAGAGTTTGTTGTTTCTTTCTCGGCATTGTATTTTTGGGTGTCTAAGGCTTTTAGTCCTTTTGTTGACGCCATATTAGTATTAAAAGCGGCCTTTTTAGCTCAGCGAAGGGAGCTAAACTTATCACTTGCCATCTGTCGTCGTCTGTCCGGCGTCGTGGACATTTTTTAAATGACTTCTCCACTGAAACCGCTAGGTCAATTTGCTCAAAACTTGGTATGGATGTTCATTACCATATGTCAATTCAAGTTTGTTCGAATGAAATGGACATGCCCACTTGGGGCTCCATAGGGGGCGTAACTCTGATAGCACCCTGTGTATATTAGAGAAATTACTAAAAAGTCTTCTTCACCAGCACAAGTGGGCAGAATCATTTGATATTTGATATACAGCATTATGGGGTGGATCTGATTCAAGTTTGTTCAATTCGTCCCCCTGGATTCATATTTGGGCTCACCATAGAAGCCCGAATTCGAACTTAGTGCATTTCAAGCAAATTTCTTAAAAAATCTTCTTCTCCAGATCCAGCAGGCAGAATCTTTTGATATTTGGTATGCAACATTGTGGGGTGGATCTGATTCAAGTTTGTTCAAATTGGCCCCCTGGGTTCATATTTGGGCTCAGTGTAGGAGCCTGAATTTGAACTTAGTGCATTTTTTAACTTAGTGCATTTCAGGCAAATTTCTTTAAAACTCTTCTCATGATTCAGCAGGCAGAATCTTTTGATATTGGGTATGCAGCATGCTTAGGGGGGTGAGATTCAAGTTTGTTCAAGCCAAGTCCCTGGGTTCATATTTGGACTCACTGTGGGAGCCCGAATTATAACTTAGTTCAAAATGAGGAATTTTCTTTAAAAATCTTCTTCAGGTCCAGCAGTCTGAATGTTTTGATATTTGGTATGCAGCATCCTTGGGAGGGGGGGGGGATTCAAGTTTGTTCAAGCCATGTCCCTAGGTCCATATTTGGGCTCACTGTGGGAGCTCGAATTGTAACTTAGTTCAAACTGAGGAATTTTCTTAAACAATCTTCTTCTCCAGATCCAGCAGTCGGAATGTTTTGATATTTGGTGTGCAGCATCCTTAGGGGGGGTGAGATTCAAGTTTGTTAAGCCAAGTCCCTGGGTTCATATTTGGACTCACTGTGGGAGCCCGAATTATAACTTAGTTCAAAATGAGGAATTTTCTTTAAAAATCTTCTTCAGATCCAGCAGTCTGAATGTTTTGATATTTGGTATGCAGCATCCCTGGGGGTGAGATTCAAGTTTGTTCAAGTCAAGTTCCTGGGTTCATATTTGGGCTCACTGTGGAAGCCGGATGATAACTTAGTTCAAAATGAGGAATTTTCTTTAAAAATCTTCTTCTTCAGATCCAGCAGTCAGAATGTTTTGATATTTGGTATGCAGCATCCTTAGGGGGGTGAGATTCAAGTTTGTTAAAGCCAAATCCCTGGGTTCATATATGGGCTCAAATTATAACTTAGTTCAATATGAGGAATATTCTTTAAAAATCTTTTTTTTTTTAGATGCACTGGTCAGAATCTTTGGATATTTGGTATAAGCTTTTCTTAAGAGTGGCAGATGCAACTTGAAGTCAATTCCCTGGGTTGATATTTAGTCTACCTTGTTAGGTGAGCGCCCTCGGGCCCTCTGGGGCCTCTTGTTTCCTAAACTTGAGCGACTAACGTCATAAGTCTCTGTTTAGTGAGCTTTCAAAGGTCGCAAGTTACACTGAGATATCTGTCTTCACGGAGATGAAGACTTCAAAGCTGCGTTAGCTCGGCCAAGACCGCTGTCTTTTGGAAATAGGACCGCTAGAAGGAAAGAGTTCATTTTTTCCTTCTTGGTGTTCTATTCTTAGGTGTCACAAACATTAGTCATATTGTTGAAACCATAGTAGCCTAGCTAGAATTATGAGTGGTATTTTTTTCTCTATCATTAGAGGCAAGCATTGTCAGTCTTCATTTATTGAGCTTTCGGGGCCGCTGTTTACAGCCAGATAATTGTCTTCACGAATAGGAAGAACTTTAGCTGTGTCAGCTAGGGTGAGACCACTGTCCTCTCGGACAAGGTACCATTATAAAGAAAGAGGTTGTTCTCTCCTTAACAGTGTTTTTTGTGTTAGTTGTCTGAGGCATTTAGCCCTATTGATGACGCCATATTCGCCTAGTGATAAATTATGAGCGTTCTTTCAGGTGCCTGTAGTTAGTTCCTTTTTTCAGAGATATGTTTCTTGCAATAATCAGAATGAAGCACAATGAGTTCATCTAGGATTTTCATGATCGGGTGCCGGAACTTAGTTTTTCGTTTGCCCGTTTCATTTTATGTCCAGTCTATCGCCGTGGATTATGATTCCACTCGGAGGATTATGGATATTATGTCTATATGGTGTATTCTTTGGGGCCCTGGCGTGCTGTCCTGATTTCAAGGGATATGGCGATGCTATATCATTGGGTGTATTCCTTGCAATAGTGCCATGTTCATCACGTTCCTCTCTGTCCTTTAGTGGCAATATGGAGTTGGTCAGACGTGGAGCACCACGGTTTTATACTATTCTAGATGACTAACACCAGAGCTTTATGAGTCGTGCCGGGTCAAAAAACTGGTCATACTTGGTTTTTGACCATTTATTTGAATATGATAAGCTATAAGCTATGATAAGATATATTATGATCAGCTTCTTTTCGCTGTTATTACTCTTTTTTGAGAATAGCAGCAGGAGCATAGCTTCAGGAATGTAGCGTGAGGTTTCATTTTTCCTATAGTTGAAAAAAGGAATTTTTCGCAGTTCCAGGCTTTAATATTACTGCACCAGCCATATTTATCTAGCGATTCAAGTAATGCGGGTGGGGGTTCAATATTGATTTTACGTCGAACCATACATATTAATATCACCGGTTCTCGTCCTATCTGCAAATTCCGGATGCGGCATACATTTTAGCAGCTTTTGATTTTAGTAACCGGGAGCCTTTTAAGTGATTAGATATTATTTAGTACCACTTTATCACTGATTCTTTGTTTTGAAGGTTAATTTTCTTCAAAAAAAGATGAGGGGGGGGGGGGGGGTGGGAGTGATTTCTCCTTACCTCTTTTGACCTTACAGTAAGTGTGTAACTATGGGTGAAGCTGTTATTGTTTATAGATAATACTGATTTTTAAGTACAGCTCCCTGCATTGAAAACAGCATGTTTCTGTGGGTGTTAGTCTCCAACTCTCGGACACACCCTTCTTAATTTTAAGCATCTTATTCCGGACTAGCCTTAAAATTAGGGGCTTGTTACACCCAATTAGCATAATCATTTATGCTAAGTAATAGGGATTCACTTGGATATAGCTCCTTTATTTTGGTGGTAAATCCTTCTCTATTGTATAGAGAGGGATATATGTAATTCCTCATATTTTAATCTCCTCTTCACCTTTGGGAGTCCTCCTGCAGGCTTAGGAGCTGAAATTTTGTCTGCTATTCCTCTAAGTCCTGAGCTCTCCAGCCTTTTAACTATTCAGCTAAGTCTGGGCCATTGGTTCCAGTATAAAAATATGAAAAATGTAAAGTAATTTGTATATTTTTTATACGCCTGTTTTGAAAAAATGGGAGTATTATGTTATGGCGCCTGCCTGCCTGCCTCCCTGCCTGCCCGTCCGTAAACAATTTTTGTGTCGCCTACTCCTCCAAAAGTTTACATGCTACATTGTTCAAACTTTGCACACATGTTGATCAGTAATTGCCTTTGTGCATGTGACGAGTGCAGGTAACTCCATTATGTATTTCCAGAGTTATGTCCCCTTTTAGTACTTAAAACATTACAGTATTGTGTCGCCTACTCCATCAACATTTTATATACTATATTGTTCAAACTTTGCACACATGTTGATCACCAATTGCCGTTGTGCATGTGACAAAAGCAGGTACTTCTATTTTGTATTTCCAGAGTTATGCCCCTTTTTGTACTTAAAACATTAAAGTATTGTGTCGCCTTCTCCTTCAACATTTTACATGCTATATTGTTCAAACTTTGCCCACATGTTGACCAACAATTGCCCTTGTGCATGTGACAAGAGCAAGTAACTATCTTTTGTATTTCCAGAGTTATTTCCACTTTTAGTACTTAAAACATTACAGTTTTGTATCACCAACTCCTTCAACATTTTACATGCTATATCAGGCTATATTGTTCAAACTTTGCACACATAGTGATCACCAATTGCCGTTGTGCATGTGACAAAGGCAGATAACTCCATTTTGTATTTTCAGAGTTATGCCCCTTTTAGTACTTAAAACATTACAGTATTGAGTCACCTTCTCCTTCAACATTTTTCATGCCATATTGTTACAGTTATTCTGTTAAAAATGCATGTTTTCACCAAGTGTCAAATGTGTTCAATGGAGCAGCGTAAATGAATTCACATTTGAGTTATCTCCCTTACACCAAATTTGCACATAATTGTACATTTTCAGAAAGATCTCTTTCTAGGCTACCCAGCTGATTATATCACGATATAGAACCCTTAATACATCATTCATATACACTTGCCCGAATGAACCAGTTAATTTCTTGAAAAATGTGTAAAATTGTCAAAATTCACTCATTAAAGAGCAAAAGTCTCCCAATTTCATGCATGCACAGCGAGAAAACAGTGTTGTAGACCTTTTTCATTATTCCTCAATTGTTTTATGGCATCGGCAGCTCAAAATTAATCAAGAAAAAAAAGGTGGTTTTCTTTAATATTCATTTTTTCAAGAAGGCACACCAAAAGAAGTTCATGAAAAATTGTCTCACCTGTGAAAAATCTGTCCACAGTATGGTCTTGGTTACACAATCAACAAGCCTATGTGAACTTGACCTCTAACCAAAATGCATATAACCGTACACCACTTTCAACCCCCCAAACAGTAGATTTAGGGGAGCATATAAACACTGATGGTCACTATTTACTAGATCCACACCATCATGAAATCAAATAAAGTCCTAAATTCTCAGTTCCAGGAGGGTATTCGCATTACATGTACAGTCCATTAAAGATCCGGTTTCCATCACCCCTGATTTCTAGTGCTAAACTAGGGGTGACGAACCCAGTTTGCATTACTATCTATAGCACTGGGAAAATACCAAGAGTAACCAATTAACCTCGCTATCAGTACAGTATGACAAAAAAATCACATCTCGTGTACTAAATGTCGAACAGGCAAGATTTGAATCAATCAAAAGAAACCTATTTTGTTCAAAAATATAAATTTTATAGTAAATTTCCTTTCTTATTATACCTACCGCAATTGTTTTCTACAGGCTTGCACTACAGTGGAAGAACCTAACTCGGATAAAATACTCTCTATTTAATCTTTCCCAAGAGATTTGGGAAAGAAAGGTGGTGTAAAAACACCACGAAAAAATAAGCCAAAACTGGGTCGAGCGCCATCGGTACACACCCAGTAAGGGACGCTCTTCTCTTAGTACAATTCCATGACTTCTGTTAACCAGTGCGCAAACAGTAAGCAAAACCATTCTTTTGAGTCCGCCAACATAGGAGGTATGTGAACAGCGGGGAAGAAGGATTCTTACCCGAATAAGAAGACGGGAGGGCCTCCATGTAAACAATTGCGGTAGGTACAATAAGAAAGGAAATTTACTATAAAATTTATATTTCTTATCAATCTACCTTACAATTGTTTACTACAGGCTGAATCGCCAATAGGATGGAGGGAATCACATAACTAACCCACACATACCTCAACTGCACTGGAACTGTGGACAGAGGAAGAGATCCACAAACATTAGTAAAAGACAATGAGAGATGAGGCATATGGTGATGTGCGACGCACAGACAGAAAGGGTAGTAACAGCACGGAGCTGGAACTGACCTTGTAAGAAGCTGAATGGCTGGGATAGACAACAGCCTGAGCCGAAGAAAGAGGGCCAGTAGGACAAAGGTCCTCTGTCGGCTCCTGCAACTGTCGCAGATAAATGGAGAAGGTAGCATTTCTCCAGTAGGCTGCCAGTATAACATCCAACAACGTGACGGAGTTAGTAAAAGCCCCGAGAGGAAGACAATGCACGCACCTCGTGGCAGAAAAAACAATTGGTAATATAATCACCAGTTAAGCTGGATGAGCGGAATCTGCACGAATAGCAAGACAAATCCATCAAGAAATGGATGCAGGAGAGATCTGGCATGTGAGAAAATGCATAGCCATCCAGGATAAAGGCGTGAATGCCTCCCCCCCCCCCCCCCCCCCCCCCAAGCAGAGCAGCACCGAAGAAAGTGTCCATCTTGGAGTAAACTGCAAAGTCCTAGACCTTTTCAAGGAAAAGAGCTGAACAAGCTTGGAGAGGCAAGGATGAGTGTTGAAACAATGCGGTACCACATAAGAAAAAGGTCTCCGAAGCATGGACTTGTACCCATTGCTGGAGACCCCCAAACATATACCAGAAACTCTGCAAACGGTGTGATCGAAGGAGTTACAGAAGCAACAGAGTGATCGCACACCATCGACAGAAGAACCTTTTACTTAGCCACAGAGGCTAAACCAGTAGAGTGAGTGCCTCCTAGAAGAAGAAAAGCAACTCCATTGCTTGTCTCTAAAAACCACTACGGAGGAGACAGGACCCAATAAAAGACATCGCGAAGGCACAATGAAGTCGGGTCAACTTGAAACCTCCTCAGGCGACTTTGGCAAAGAAAGTCGCGACGTAGAGGGAGACATGCTGGAACTGCCTCTAACAGAGAGCGGAGCAGATTGATCCACACCCACCGAGGCAACAGGGGTGTGATCGAAAGGATTCGACGACTACAGGTTCATATCTGGGCTAGAACTTGAGGCGGAATCGGAACCAACATGAAAGTGTCCACCTGATGGTTCCAACGAGTTGCAAAGAGATCGATGGAACACCGCCATGTGGAGCATCCACTTGTTGGAAAAGAACCTGCCCCGTCGGGACAGGGAGTCGGCTAGGACGTTCAGACGACCGGAAATGTGACGAACAACCACCCCGGTGTTGACATCCTGAGCAAGCAGTAGAAGATCCCGAGCCAATTCGTACATTGGAACTGAGTGCGTGCCGCCCTGGTTCCGAATGTAAGCAACCACTGTCGAATTGTTGAACAACAGAAGGACCTGACGATTCGACAGGTGAGGGATCCACTGCCTGAAACTCAGAAGAAGAGCAAGAAGCTCCTTCTGGTTGATGTGTAGAGATGCCCGATCCTGGTCCCACATCCCTTGAAGGGAAAAACCTAGATGATCCAACATCGCACCCCATCCGAGATCGCTGGCATCTGCCGTCAGAACGAGATCGGACGTGGGTAAGACCAATGGGACACCCTGCGTGATCCACTGAACATTCATCCAGTGGAGAAGGAGAGGATGAAGAGATTCTGGTAACTGAAGCATCAGATCCAGAGAATCGACATTCATCCTCCAACGACTGAGCAGAAAGTGTTGGAGAGGTCTGACATGCAGCCGACTTAGAGGAATGAGATCCGTCACCGAACTGCAGAGACCGAGCAGACAGAGAATACCCTGTGCTGTCGCAGATGTGGACTGGGACAGAATCAGAGCAAAAGCTGAGAGAATCACAGCCCTGGCCTGGGGAACCGCCACCGTATTGAACTGAGTGCGGAAGGCCATCCCCAGATGACAAAACGGCTGAGAAGGGACCAGATCCGACTTCTCCTCGTTGACTCTGAATCCTAGCGATGTGGGCAAGCTCAACAGAGTGTCGACATCCAACTCCAGTAAGGCAGCATTGGAATGCCTCTGGAGGATATCGTCTAGGTATGCCGAAGTAGTCACATTGGACTGTGTGCGATGGAAGGCTATCACATGCGACATCAGTCGGATGAAGGTCCAAGGAGCCAGGTTGATGCTGAAAGGCATGGCCTTCAACTGGTACTTCCGCAACACCCGAGGAATCGGAACGTGAAAGTAAGCATCTCGCAGGTCGATGCTGGAAGTGAAATCTCCCTGGGGAATGGAATGGAGGACCGACCTGAAAGTCACAATGCTGAACTTGGGAGCAATGATAGACTGGTTCAGGATACTCAGATCGATAACCGGTCGGAGTCGGCCGTCCTTCTTCGGCACCAAGAACAGGCGGGAATAAAACCCCACTGACTGAATGTTCTTGACGACCTCGAACGCCCCCTTGGCCAGAAGATTGTCTATCTCCGTGGACAAAAGCTCCCAACGTAAAACGTCTGAAGGAACTGTAGTTGGAAGAGGCACTCTGGATAGAGTGGGGTGTCTTCGGAAGGATATTCGCAGCCTGGACCAAACAACATCTAACACCCAAGGATCAGATTTGACGGTGGTCGAACAGTCCGCGAACTCTGCTATCCTTCCTCCAACCTGGACAAATTGAGGTGAGGACCTTCAATGCGAGCCCCGACGAGGCCCGCGAGAGGAGAAACCACCTCCTCTACTGAATGAAGAATTCTGAGACTTCCCTCTAGCCTGCCGACACTTACCCTTACCCCGTGAGTAAGAAGTAGAAGCGGTGGCAGAAGAATCAGCCCTTTGCTTCGCTGAGGAAGCAGAAGGGTACTTGTTAGGCTTTGAACGGTCCCTGCCTACCCTAGAAGGCTGATCAAGCTGACGAAGCAGCAGCTCATCTTTGGAATGACATAGGACGTCATTGCGGACCATCGGCATAGAACAGTAGCGGACCTGCCAAAGAAACAGATCGAAGAGCAGCACGAAGGGATCGGCCTGTATCCAGAACAGAGTCCCTTTGAACTGGTTCCAAAATAGCCGTGTCACAGGTATGCGTGTGAGTAAGATGCATGAGCGCCTTGGACAGCACATGCAAAGGAGCCTGTAGATCGTCAAACCTATCTGGAGGCAGCTAGGCAGCTAAGGCAGAGACTACGTGATCGGAGAGAGAAAGCATACCCAGCATTCCTCTCGATTAGCCCAACATGGACTCCAGAGCCGTCATAGGAATGATGGCAGACTTGGGCTTGGAAAGCCCGAGGGAATTGGAGTCCTGATCCAAAACCGTCAGAGTCTGGCAGACTGACGGATTGGCGAAATCGTAGTAACGATAATGCACCAGAGGCAAAAAGGTGTCAACCCTGGTGAAGAATGGAGCCTTCATAGCCTTGGAACTCAGCTTAGAGTCCAAGGCTGAAAATGCTTCAACCACCTGTACTGACTGGCACGGTCGAAGACGCCCAGAAGCAGGTTGCTCCACAGGCTGTAGGTGCGCGACCAATGATCGCGGCCTGGCTGACACTGTCGGCTGGTTTGATGGTTTGAGATCCGGAAGGAACCCAAACACAAAGTCAAGAGCTGCCCCCAAGTTAGAAGACTGCTGGCTCTCGACATCAAGGATGTCTGACTCCTCCCCAGAGTCGGAAGACACATAGCCCATCGTGGGCAAACCAGCCAACACCTCCCATGGTGTAGGCACACCAGGGGGATCAGAAAGCGGCCTGTTTTCAATTCTGGGAGGCGGCGCCATAGGGGGCGCCCAGAAACCACTCGCTGCCTCTCTGGAAGCAATAGGAAGGCTCTTGGACAGAACCTGAGTGAGTAAGGAGAGGGCCTCCCTAAGCTCACTGCCTGTACCAGCCGGTTCGACTTGGGGACGAACCAGCAAAGTGGCTTCACACCTGACCCTCTTAACCAGCAAAGGGTCACGATCTCTGGTCTCTTCACCAGAAATCCAACAGTTCCCACAGTATCCACCACGGTAAAAAAACTGCACATCCCCCACGGAAGGGGAATAACTCTCACCAGACATGGTCGAGTCGATAGGCCCCGAAACGAAATCCCCCACGGAAGGGGAGTAATTCTCACCAGACGTGGTTGGGAGGCCCCAAAACGATACCATTCCCCACCCCCCCACGGGTGCGGGAGGAGCTGCACATCCCCCATGGAGGGGGTATAACTCACACCAGACATCGAATCGGGAGGCCCAAAATGACAGCCCCCCCCCCTCCCAGGAGTGGGAGGAGCTGCACATCCCCCATGGAGGGGATATAACTCACACCAGACGTGGTCGAGTCGGGAGGCCCTGAAACGACAGCGTTCCACACCACCCGTGGGTGCGGAAGAAACAGCCACGAGAACGCACCAAAGGCGAGGGCAAAAGGTATTGCCCTAAAGGAACCGAACTGGAAATAACAGAGGTGAGAGGCAGTAGAAGAAAAAGGTAAACTCAACAGATACAGAAAGTAGAAGAACACCCTCAACTATGAGAGAAGGTGGCAGAAAAAAAACGGTGGGTACACGACAGAACCCAGATGGCCGACAGGGACCGAAAAAACAGAAATTCAGCCCTCAACAGAGTGAAGAAATCCTGTCCAGACAGTCCCTCATTGACACCTAACTCCAATAACAATTTAAATTTATCAACCATAAAATTTCATTGTCGAACCGCGTTGACATGATGTTGAAAAAAACATTCGCAAAAACGGAATAATAAAAATATACAATGAGAATGTGGTTGAAAATATTAACGAGAATATATAAAACACAGTCCTGTTAATATACGATCTTCAGATCCATAATCCAGTCACAGGAAAACCATTATCGACGAATTGAAATGTCACTGTATCATAAAGCAAAGATGGCAACACGTCAACCACGTGGGGGTGCGGTGGCTCAGTTGGTAGAGGTGCAGGCTGCAAGCCGAGAAGTCCTCGGTTCGAATCCCATCTGCAGCAACCATGTTGTGTCCTTGGGCAAGACACTTCACCCCCATTGCCCACGTGGGGGCACGGTGACGCTGTGTACTAAGGCATACTGCACGTTGATGGTGCACCTGTCTTCAACCAGTGCTAACCCTGCTTGTGTGGAGTTATTATGTTGGGGAGCTGACGGTTGCTCGCCGTTGCTTGGTGGTTCTCTGCGGGTACTCTGGCTTCCTCCACCCGTAAAACTGTTGTGGTCATGATTAGCCATTGTGCAGAAATATGTGACCTTAAACACCAATAAATAAATAATAATAAATACGTCAACCACGTTGCACGGATTGAGGAAGAATGGTTTTGATTACTGCTTGCGCACTGGTTAACGGAAGTCGTGGAATTGTACTAAGAGAAGAGTGACCCTTACTGGGTGTGCGCCGATGACGCTCGACCCAGTTTTGACTTATTTTTTCGGGGGGTTTTTACACCACTTTTTTTTCCCAAATCTCTTGGGAAAGATTAAATAGAGTGTATTTTATCCGAGTTAGGTTCTTCCACTGTAGTGCAAGCCTGTGGTAAACAATTGTAAGGTAGGTTGATAAGAAATGCATAATCATAAGAAAATTATTAATTTGGCAGGCCTACGTGTCGAAAAAGTGCCAATTATACAACATTTTAATCCACGGAGTGCTATTCTTTTTTCGACACACTGACATGACCGTAATCCTGCCCATTAATTATTACCAACCCATGAGGCGCTGGCACAAATATGTGTGACATCCCATCAATGCTCACTGCATACTGTTAGAAATAAATTTGGAGAACATCTCAGCGCCGATCCACGGTGGTTTGCATTCTGAGCACAAATGTGTGTCTTTGAAAAACATTAATTGGTTGTGTTTGTGTTCAGTGCCGTTCGTTTAAATTCATTCGCGCTTCTGTTTTTATTAAACCTGTGGAAAAATATGCACGTGCGAACGGAAAACTTGATCGAGGGGTCGACAGCACTCATTACCATGTAAGCCCACCAGATGACAATTTGATAAACATCGTTGCAAATGACACATTCATGCAAATAAATATGGGAATACTGGTACTCTAAGTGTATAACGGCAAGCTAAAATTTAATAGAAATAAGTTTTAAAAATAAAAAGGTGAGTCCTGTTAATGGTACACATTATGGCCTACATATACCGGGGAAGGCCCAAGAATAAACAGATTGGGTATAATATCTCAATTTATCAGGTGTTGACAACATCCACCCCCCACCCCCTCCCAAACAAAAAAAAATTAGGACTCTCCCACCAACCTTTAATACCATCGTAAACCCTACCTATTTCCCCAAAGCAAGCTATCACTTGCTGGAGAATCAACGAATTAAGATTTGAGTCTAATCACCCAGGTTTTGGACCCCTCATTATAATATGTATGGAACTGTGCTTGTGACATATTGACATCTTGTTCGCTTTCATCAACTGGAATCGATTAATTACAGTTTCCAACGATAACCTCCACACCAACCCACCCCACCCACCCACCCTCCACCCCAAGACAAAAAAAATAAGACCACCAGCAATTTTAATTAGTAATTACCTGCAAGATCAATACGTAGACCTTAGGCTACGTACCCAAGTCGTTGCTCATCACATGCATTTTAGTTTAGTTTAAACAATATTTATTGGAACATATAACATTTGCTGTATACAAAATGGAATACCTGTACAAAACTCAGTATTATAGAATATTACACAGCATAAGAATAGAGAAGATACATTTTAGTTTGATTACCACTAAATCACTGTGTGTGTGTGTGGGAGGGGGGTGGGGTGGGGGTGAGGTGGAACAACAATTATTTATAAGTTTAATATACTACTCAATGTTTGCTAAGCACCAAGTATATCCAACTACCTGTTTTACGTTTTAGTTGAAATATTGTTATGAAAAGTGTATATATTTTTTATTTAATTATATCTTTAATGATTTAAGTACAGAAATTAAGATTTTGTTTGTGTTTGACATTATTTTTGAGCTTTTGAATACGATAACCATGGAAAATGGATATTATTGGTAAAAGAGGAAATTTTTCAATTTGCCAAAAAGTTGACGGAGCGAACTGGTTTGGGTTCAGTATCAAGTATGAGACCCATTACTGTTAATTACAGCTTGACAACGCCTTCTCATGACCCCAATCAGGTTCCTGATGGTCCTTTGTGGGATGTTGTTCCATTCTTGGACCATCATGGCACCAAGCTCCTGGACACTTCTTGGCTTGACTGGACGGGCTGAAATTGCAAGCTGCAACTCATTCCAGACATATTCGATTGGATTGAGGTCAGGGGATCTTGCTGGCCAGTCCATACACTCAATCCCCTCCCCCTGGTGGTACTCATGGACAGCATAGACAACATGAGGACAGACATTATCATTCATCAGAATGAATCTATCACCCACTGCAACTGCATACAATCTTCTGTGGGCATCCAGGATCTCATCAATATACCTCTGTGCAGTCAATGTACCACGGTCAAGGACACAGAGCTCTGTACATCCATCCCTGCTGATGCCGCCCCAGACCATTATTGACCCTCCACCACAGCGGTCATGTCCAGCAATGTTGGCTGCATGGAATTGCTCTCCTGGACTTCTCCATACCCTAGTACGCCTATCTGTGTAGTTTAGGCAGTACCTTGACTCATCTGTGAAAAGGACAGGTTGTCAATGTTCTCTGGTACATCCAACATGGTCCATGGCCCATTCATATCGTGTCTGGCTGTGGTTCTGGGACAGCGGAATGCAAATACATGGTCTTCTCGATTGGAGACCTCCTTCGTGCAACCTTGCCCGGATAGTCTGCATCGAAACATTTATCCCGGATGCATTCTGAAGGTCACTGCGAAGCTGGGTTGCTCTTGCAGAGTGGTTCTTACGGGGCTGAATGATCAAAAACTGGTCTTCAGCTGCAGGCGTTGCCCTGTCTCTGCCACCACCATGCCGTCTTACTGGTGTGCCATACTGCTGAAATCTTAGGCTCTGGTGATCAGCGTATGGTGCACAATAAGGGCTCCACCAACCTGACGATGTGTAGCCCCTTGCTCCACCATCCCAACAGTCCGCCACATTTCTGCTTCAGACAAATGTCTTCTTACACTTGCATTCGCCATATTCAATCATTAAATCACAAGGGTTTGTGTTAAAATGTAGACAGTACACGAAAACATCATGAAAATCAAGGGGTACATGCTTTCCATTACTGTCACGAAACGTCTGCCTGTCAAGAGAGCTAATGTAAACACTGGGGATCATCTCAATACATTCCTCAATCATATCCACCAAATATATCAAATATGTCACAAGCAAATTTCACAATGATGTGTCAAATATGTGGTGCTTAGCAAACTTTGAGTAACATATATTTGCAAAAGGGCTAGCCATCTTTCAATGGTTGTGGGTTGGCTCCTAAGATTTTAACAAGAAATACAGCTTTTTATGTGTACCCATACTATGTATGGTACACATAATGCCGGCATCCAGGGTGGCCATCCGTCGTTCGTCCATCCTTTGTCCATCCGTCTGTCCATCCATCCATCTGTCTGTCCGTCCGGTGTCCGTATCCATTTCTTTGGCATTCGATAACTTGAAAAATATTGCTTGGATTGTCAAGTTGCTTTATATTTGTGTTCAGGTTACTGATGTGGCGAGCTGTATAGTTTTTGGTGTAAATCTGATAATTTGTTCCTGAAATATTAACCCTTTATCCTTTAAATTGAAAATTCCTCCAATCCCTTCATCATTCGATAACTTGAAAAATATTGCTTGGATTGACTAGTTACTTTATATTGTGTTCAGGTTACTGATTTGCCGAGCTGTATAGTTTTTGGTGTAAATCTGATGATTTGATCCCGAGATATTAACCCTTTATCCTTCAAATTGAAAATTCCTCCAATCCCTTTGGCATTCGATAACTTGAAAAATATTGCTTGGATTGTCAAGTTATTTTTTTATATTTGTGTTCAGGTTACTGATTTGCCGAGCTGTATAGTTTTGGGGTGTAAATCTGTTATTTTGATCCTGAGATATTAACCCTTTATCCTTCAAATTGAAAATTCCTCCAATCCCTTTGGCATTCGATAACTTGAAAAATATTGCTTGGATTGTCAAGTTACTTTATATTTGTGTTCAGGTTACTGATGTGCCAAGCTGTATAGTTTTTGGTGTAAATCTGATAATTTGATCCTGAGATATTAACACTTTATCCTTCAAATTGAAAATTCCTCCAATCCCTTTGGCATGAGATAACTCAAAAAATATCAATCCAATTGTCATGTTACTTTAGATATTTATTCAGGTTACTGATGTGCTGTGCTGTATAGTTTTTTATGTAAATTTGTTAATTTGATCTGGAGATATTAACCCTTTATCCATCAAATTAGACACTCCTCCAATCCATTTCTATATGTACCCATACCATGTAGGGTGTACATAATGTCGGCATCCGTGGTGACCCTCCGTCATACAGCTTTCTACTAGTTGCGCATATGGGTACACATATGATGATTTCATCGGCCTATTTTTAAACCCAATTTTGATATTTTTCTGCAAATTTGAAAGAACACATTTCTATTCGTATGTCGACCAATTTCGAGCTCAATGAGTAATCGATTAGGACACGGAATCATCTACTCTGTCTCACGAAATCCACGCCTTGGCATATACAGTTAACACTAGATGTCCTGTCACGAATTTTGTGCTAATCTTGACATAATTTTACATAGGAATTGTGCAATATTTCCCCATCGAATATCATCCAAAGCATGATAGTTTCTCTTGGTTGCTGATATCAAACACAAGCAGTGTTTAAGCCAACTGACGTCTGGGTTAAAATCGGTGGTCTATTGGCTGAAACATTGTTTGTGGATGGGTCATATGTACAGGATTTGATAGCTTTATTATATCGCACGCAGATCAATGCGCAGAGTGGATTGCTATTTACAGGCAATTTGTGACAGGACTTCTAGTTTTAACTGTGTAAAGTGATCTACAACTTCGTTTTACTTTCGTTGCAACGTATCTTTACAACAACTAGTCAAAGACTGACGCTTAGGTTCTTGTTTTATTGCATTTCTACACCAGAAGCAACCAAATTCAAAAGATCTCCCTGAGTGAGTAGTACCACTTCATGATCTTTACGTTTTCTCACCTGCTGTATCTACATCATTTTTCAATCTATCCTGTTTTCAAGTTCGAAATCCATTTTGGCGATTAGTTTCTGAATGAAACAGCGATTTCATGAAATCTGAGTGAAAAAGGTTTTACGTTCTCACTGTAACATATATACTGGTTTTAGTAAAATACTCACTAGTCTGTGTGAAACACACAGACTATTGTTTTTGTACAGTTTCTTTTTCTATTTTTTCTTCCTCTTCTTCTCCTGTCTTCTGACTTCTATGCACTTCCTAGTCCGCACAAATACTCGAAAATGAATTGTCCTATCTCGCTGATTTTTGGCATTTGGACAGCCGGGCACAAGTTCTCGGCCACCTATGTTTTTCAGGTCGCTAGAGCCCTTGAGTATGACCCAGTCAGCTACAGGGTTTTCAAAGCTTCCAATTTCCTATTACAGTAAATTCTTCCCAAACAATACTATGTTATGTTATTCACACTGGAGACAATGTAAGTTAGTTGTCAAACATTAAATGTTATCTTGCTATTATAATCAGTTCCTCGAACTAAGTTGAAAGAAACCCTTTGCTTTGCAAGGAAATAAAGTATAAATTATTCATTTCAATGCTTTTAACCCTCTTAAGACTTAAATGTGGGTTCCAAAGATTTTATTTCCATGTCAACTCTTTCCATACTCACATTACTGCTCTAAAAATCAGTGGCTAAAATGTCCATTTCTGATTCCTTGATCGAGCCCTTTTAATACTGTGCACATATATGCACATGCTTTTTCGTGGTTTCTTGGAAAAATTTATCTGATTAATGTATGAACATCTTTAAATACTATTAACGAAAACCTATTTCTGATTTCTTTAAAAATATTTCACCCCAAAAATAAGCTTCCATAAATTCTCTTTCTGTTTTTGTTCTGATGCTTTAACCCCTTTCACACAGACTTGAATTTACTGGATGCAGTAAATTCTGCTTCTCTACTTAGTCTGTGTGAAACACACAGACTATTGTTTTTGCACAGTTTCTTTTTTTTTTTTTCATTCTTCTTCTTTCTTCTAAGCACTTTTTTGTCTGCAAGATAACTCAAACACGAAATGGCCTATGACATTGATTTTCAACTTACTGACAGAGAGCCACAAGTTCTCGGCACCTAATGTTTTTCAGATTCCTGGGGCATTAGGGGTGTCTGTGGGGGGTGTTTTGAAATGGGTCATGCCCATATCTCAGGCGTGGTATGACCTATGGACCTGGGACCAACACCAAATAAGTTGACACTCAATGGAGGTTCAAAGTATGGGCCAAAGTCACTGAGGTCACCTAGGGGCCATTGAGTGCATTTTTCAGAATTGCTGGAAATCACATTTTTGGACTCCCAAATGCATTCCCAAAGTCTATACATGCATTTTTACATAAAAAAGTTGGCATAGCCACATATTTTGAAAGAGGGTCACAAAAGTGGGTTATGCTCATATCTCAAGCATGGTATGACGGACAGACCTGGAGCTAACACCAAATGAGTCAGCCATTGATGGAGGTTCAAAATATGGATCAAGGTCACTGACGTTACCCAGGGGTCATTGAGTGCATTTTTCAGAATTGCTACAAATCACATTTTGAACCCCCTAATGCATTTCCAAAGTCCATACATGCATTTTTTACGTAAAAAAGTGGGCATGGCCAAAACTTCTAAAGAGGGTCACGTTGACATCTAAGCATGGTATGATAAATGGACCTGGCACCAACACCAATTGAGTCAACACTCGATAGAGGTTAACAATATGAGTCAAGGTCACTGAGGTCACCCAGGGATCATTGAGGGCATTTTTCAGAACTGCAGGAAATCTCATTTTTGGACCCCCTAGTGGATTCCCTTGATCGAACCCTTTTAATGCTGTACACATATATTCCTTTTCTGTTTTTTTGGAAAAATTTATCTGATTCCTGAATGAATATCTTTAAATACTCTTAACGAAACCCTATTTCTGATTTCTTTAAAACAATCTTATCCCCGAAAAATAAGCCTCCAACGTATTCCCATTACATTCACAGAGACTTCCTGTGCGGTGATTCAGTAGTAAGAGGTGCAGGCCGCAAGCCGCGAGGTCCTCAGTTCGAATCCCACCTGCAGCAACCGCCTTGTATCTTTGCGGGAAAATGTCGCTCCCCCATTGCCCACATTAGGGCATGGTGATGTTGTGTACTGAGGCATACTGCACGTAGATGGAGCCCTTCCACTAACCCTGCTTGTGTGGAGTTAGTATGTTGGGGAGCCTGACAGTTGCTCGCCGTTGCCCGGTGATTCTCCCCTGGTACTCCGGCTTCCTCCAACTGTAAAACTGTCCGACACGAGGTGACGCTGGCTGTCGAAAGTCTCATTAAACCTCAATAAATAACATTCATTGAAGGCATGCCTTGATGGTGTAGTTGGAGTACTTCTGTCTTCTATGCACTGTTTGTCAACACGATAACCCAAATACAATCAATCCTGTCATAAGTTCTCGGTCAGCTATGATTTTGAGGCATGTGGGGTCTTGGTGCTCTAGATGCTAAAACATGTTTACAGCATATCCTGGCAAATGAGTTCGCTGAAGCAGTAGCCATTATCTAAAACACAATAGAATCTCCCATAAATAAAGGGTCAGAGAGAAACCTGTGTCCGCTGTTATATAGAATTATATTGTATATTTATTTAGTATCATGTTACAAACATCCCTTTCATATCATGTTGAACAAAAAGAACCCTTCACTTTTCAAAGCATTTTTAAAATTCATTTATTCTCAATCACAACTCAGGATCGACTGGGTTTGTAATGGAGTGATGTGCGGCTTCTGGAAACACCTATCACAGTTATAAAGTAATGAAATGGAATTTCTTATCAACCTACCTTACAATTGTTTACTACAGGCTTGCACTACAGTGGAAGACCCTAACTCAGATAAAATACTCTCTACTTTAATCTTTTCCAAGAGAGTTGGGAAAGAAAAGTGGTGTAAAAAACACCGTGAAAAAATAATCCAAAACTGGGTCGAGCGCCATCGGTGCACACCCAGTAGGGGACGCTCTTCCCTTAGTACAATTCCACGACTTCCGTTAACCAGTGCGCAAGCAGTCATCAATTAATCATTCTTTTTTTGTCTGAGACATGTTGAGGATGTGTCTCCATTTTGCATTACGAAACTGATAATTCAACTCGTCGATCGATAATGGTTTTCCTGTGACTGGAATTATGGATATGAGAAGATCGTATAATAACAGGACTGTGTTTTATATATACTCGTTAATATTTTCAACCACATTTTCATTGAATTTTATTTATAAATTCCGATTTCGTGCTGATTTTCGACATCGTGTCAACGCGGTTCGACAATGAAATTTTACGGTTGATAAATTTAAATTGTTATTGGAGTTAGGTGTCAATGAGGGACTGTATGGACAGGATTTCTTCACTCTTTTGAAGGCAAAATCTCTGTTTTTTAGGTCCCCGCCTACCGTCTGGGTTCTGTTGTGTCACCTCTTCTTTTTTCTGCCACCTTTCTCTCGTAGTTGGGGGGTGTTCTTCTACTTTCTGTATCTGTTGAGTTCACCTTTTTCTTCTACTGCTCTCACCTCTGTTATGTCCAGTTCGGTTCCTTTAGGGCAATGCCTTTTGCCCTCGCTTTTGGTGCGTTCTCGTGGCTGTTCCTCCCGCACCTGGGGGGGGGGGGGGGAGGAATGCTGTCATTTCGGGGCCTCCTGACATGACTACGTCTGGTGAGAGTTATACCCCCTCCATGGGGGATGTGCAGCTCCTCCCACACCGGGGGGAGGGCGGGGGGACACTGTCGTTTCGGGGCCTCCAGACATGACCACGTCTGGTGAGAGTTATACTTCATCCGTAGGGGATGTGCAGTTTTTTACCGTGGTGGATACTGCGGGAGCTTTTGGATGTCTGGTGAAGAGATGCCTGGTTCCGGGACTATGTGCCCTCTCCTGTCGACATCTGAGGCTGTCACTATTGTTGTGACTCCTCCTTTGGAGGCCGAGCTAGGGTGCTCTCTCCTCTTTTCTGTCAGTTTCAACAGATCCGGTCATATCTGCTGCTACTGCTGTTCTGTCTACAACGTCGTCGGTCACCGTTTTAGCCAGCCTTATCCCTGCAGGGGTCTGCAGTTATGTCTGTTTTGTGGATGTGGGGTGAAGTCTGAAGTGGTTGCCGACCGAACCCACTGCTGTGTTCTCTCCGCCATTGAGCACAGCAGTTTTATCCCTGCAGGGGTCTGCAGAGATATGTCTGGTAGTGTAGACAGGGGGTATTGGCCTCAACCTTCCCTGACTTCAACTTGGCGAAGTTGGAAGGGGCTGCTGGCCGAACCCTCTACTGTGGTTTCTCAGCTGTCAAGTACCTCAGTTTTTCTCATTGGATTTGGATGTTCATGGTGGGGTCACCATGAGCTCCGTGGTGTTTCCGTCCACGCACTCTGGTCCCATAGCCAGTTTTGTAGGACCAACGCTTTTTGTGCAGCCTGGACCTTCTGTCCCGCAGAGGTCCGCGGCAACTCTCCTGAGTTTCCACTCTGTAGATCCTCGAGGTATTTCATACCCCAATACACATCTATCTTCATATGTTTTGGATGCAGCCCATTGCCGCGTCGGGTGTATTTGAGGATCATGACCCTTTGCTGGTAAAATGGGTCAGGAGTGAAGCCACTTTGTCGGTTCGTTTGCACGTCGAACCGTTCCGACACAGTCAGTGAGCTTTGGCCTCTCCTTGCTCACACTTAGGTTCTGTCCAAGAGCCTTTTCCGTTGCTTCCAGCAAGGCTACAAGTGGTTTCTGGGCGCCCCCTGTGGCGTTGCCTCCCGGGATTGGAAACAGGCTGTTTTCTGATCCCCGGGTGTGCCTACACACCATGGGAGGCGTCGGCTGGTTTGACCATGATGGGCTATGTGTCTTCCGACTCGTGAGATGAGTCTGACATACCTGACGTCGAGAGCCAACAATCTTCTGACTTGGGGGCAGCTCTTGACTTTGTGTTTGGGTTCCTTCCAGATCTCAAACCGTCAAACCAGCCGACAGTGTCAGACCGGTCGCGATCATCAGTCGTGCGCCTACAGCCTGTGGAGCAACCTGCTTTGGGGCGCCTTCGACCGTGCCTGTCGGTACAGGTGGTTGAAGCTTTTACCTCTTTGGACTCTTAAGCTGAGTTCCAAGGCTGTGAAGACGTCATTCTTCATCAGGGTTGACACTTTTTTGCCTCCGGTGCATTATCATTCTTATGATTCCACCAATCAGTCAGTCTGCCAGACTTTGACAGTCTTGGATCGGGACTCCAACTCCCAAGCCAGCCATTTTTCATATGGAGACTCTGGAATCCATGTTGGGTTTATCGGGAGAGATGTTGGAATGCTTTGTCTCTTCGAGCATGTCGTCTCTGCTTTGCTGCTTATCTGCTCCCAGATAAGTTTGACGACGAACAGGTTTTTTGTGTGTGCTGTCCAAGGCACTCATGCATCTTCTCACACACATGTCTTAACTTGGAATTAGTTCGCAGGGACGCTGTGCTGGACACATGCCGTTCCCTTCTTGAGGGGCAGTGCTCTGCTCTTCGATCTGCCTCTATCGGCGGGTCCGCCAATATTCCATGGTTCCGTGGCGATGGTCTGGGATGACTCCCTATGTCATTCCATAGATCAGCTGCTGCTTCGTCAGCTTGATCAGCCTTCTGTTGGAGGCAGGGTCCATCCAAAAGCCTAACAAGTACCCTTCTGCTTTCTCTGCGAAGCTAAGGGCTGATCCTTCTGCCGCCACTTCTACTCACTCACAGGTTAAGAGTAGGCATCGGCAGTAGTCACCTCGAATTCGTCCCAGGTTGAGGCATCCCACTCAGTTGAGAGTGCCTCTTCCAACACAAGTCCCTTTCAATGTTACACGTTGAGAACTTTTGATCATGGAGATAGACAATCTCCTGTCAAAGGGGGCGATCGAGGTTATCAAGAACATTCTTTCAGTGGGATTTTATTCCCGCCTGTTCTTGGTGCCAAAGAAGAATGGCTGACTCAGACAGGTTATCGATCTGAGTCTCCTGACCCAGCCTATCATTGCTCCTCAGTTTAGCATAGAGGCTTTCAGGTCGGTTCGCCATTCCATTCCCCAGTATGTTTTCCAGTTCAAGGCCATACTCTTTGGCCTCGACCTGGATCCTTGGGCCTTCACCCGTCTGATGTCGCGTGTGTTAGTCTTACATCGCACACAGTCCAGGGTGTCTTCTTTGGCTTATCTAGTCGATATCCTCCAGAGGCTTTCCATTGCTGCCTTTCTGGAATCGGCTGTCGTCACACTGTTGAGCCTGCTCACGTCACTAGGGTTCAGAGTCACCGGGAAGAAGTTGGACCTGGTCCCTTGACCGTCGTTTTGTCATCTGGGATGGGCTTCCGTACTCAGCTAGGATACGGTGGTGGTTTCTCAGGCAAGGGCTGTGCTTTTCTCAGCCTTTTGCCCTGCCGCTGTCCCAGTCTACGTCTGCAACAGCTCGGGTTGTTCCCCGGCTGCTCGGTCTCTGCGGTTCGGTGACGGATCTCATTCCTCTGGGTCGGCTGCATGTCTGACCTCTCCAACACTTTCTGCTCAGTTGTTGGAGGCAGAATGTCGATTCTCTGGATCTGTTGCTTCAGTTACTGGAGTCTCTTCCTCGTCACTTCTCCCCTGACAGATGTTAAGTGGATTATGCAGGGAGTTCCGTTGGACTTCCCCACGTCCGATGGTGTTCTGATGGGAGTCGCCAGCGATCTCGGATGGGGTGTGACATTGGATCCTCTAGGTCTTTTCCTTCACGGGTCATGGGACCAGGATCTAGCAGCTCTTCATGTCAACCAGAAGGAGCTTCTTCTTCTGAGTTTCCGGCAGTGGATCCCCCGCCTTTCGAATTGTCAGGTCCTTCTATTGTCCAACAATTCGACAGTGGTTGTTTACATTCGGAACCAGAGCGGCACGCACTTTGTTCCCACGTATGAATTGGTTCGGGATCTTCTACTGCTCGCTCAGGATGTCAACGACAGGGTGGTGGTTCGTCACTTTCCCAGTCATCTGAACGTCCTAGCCGACTCCCTGTCACGGCGGGGCAGGTTCTTTTCCACCGAGTGGATGCTCCACATGGTGGTGTTCCAGTCTCTGCAATCTCTGGGGTCTTCCCCACATCGATCTCTTTGCGACTCGTTGGAACCATCAGGAGGACACTTTCGTATTCCCGTGTCCAGATGCTCTGGCTTTCGCCGTGGACGCTCTGTCCCTCCTTTGGAATGGTCTTGTCAGCTACATCTTCCTGCCTGTTCCGATTCTGCCTCCGGTTCTAGCCCAGATACGAACCTGCAGTTGTCAAATCATTTCGATCGCACCCCTGTCGCCTCAGTGGGTGTGGATCACTCTGCTCCGCTCTGTTAGTGGCAGTTCCGGCACGTCTTCCTCAACATTGTGACCTTCTTTGCCAAGGTCTCCCGAGTAGGTTTCATGTCAACCCTACTTCATTGTGCCTTCGTGCATGTCTTTTGTCAGGTCCTGTCTCCTCCGTAGTGGTTTTTTCGAGACGTGCAGTGGAGTTGCTTTTCTTCTTCAAGGAGGCACTCCACTGGTTTAGCCTCTGCAGCTACGTGGAAGGTCTTCTGTTGATGGTGTGTGGATCACTCTGTTGCTTCTGTCACTCCTTTGATAACACAGATTGCTGAGTTTCTGGTATATGTTTGATTCTGGGGATCTCCAGCCTTTTTCCATCAATGGGTGCAGGTCCATGCTTTGGAGACCTTTTCATATGTGGGACAGCGTCATATCGGCACTATTCCATGCCTCTCCAAGCTTGTTCTGCACTTTTCCTTGAAAAGGCCTAGGACTTTGCAGCTTACCCCAAGATGGAATCTTTCTTGGGTGCTGTTTTGCTTGTGGGGTGCCGAGCCTTTATCCCAGGTGGATATACATTTTCTCACATACAAGATGGCTTTTCTGATGGCTTTTGCCTCAGCCAGATGGGTTAGTGAGCTTCACTCCTTCTCGGTTAACCCAGCCTTTTTCTGGAGCTCTCCCATCAGTGTTATGTTTACCAGTGATTGCTCCTTTCTGGCCAAGAATCAGATGCCGGAAAGTACTCCGCCTCCTATCAGTATCAGGACTCTTCCTTCTGTTCATTTGGAAGGGTATGATCGATTACCAATCGCTTTTCTGCCACGAGGTGCGTGCATTGTCTACCTCTCGGGGCTTATACTAACTCCGTCATGTTGTCGGATTTTATGCTGGCAGCCCACTGGAGAAATGCTACCTTCTCCACTTATCTGTGACAGTTGCAGGAGCAGGCAGCGGACCTTTGTTCTATGGGCCCTCTTTCTTCTGCTCAGGCTGTTTTCTGTCCCAGCCATTCAGCTTCTTACAAGGCCAGTTCCAGCTCCGTGCTGTTACTACCCTTTCTGTCTGTGCGTCGCACATCACCATATGCCTCATCTCTCATTGTCTTTTACTAATATTTGTGGATCTCTTCCTCTGTCCACGGTTCCAGTGCAGTTGAGGTATGTGTGGGTTAGTTATGTGATTCCCTCCATCCTATTGGAGATTCAGCCTGTAGTAAACAATTGTAAGGTAGGTTGATAAGAAATATAAATTTTATAGTAAATTTCCTTTCTTATTGTACCTACCGCAATTGTTTACATGGAGGCCCTCCCGTCTTCTTATTTGGGTAAGAATCCTTCCTACCCGCTGTTCACATAACTCCTATGTTGGCGGACTCAAAAGAATGATTAATTGATGACTGCTTGTGCACTGGTTAACGGAAATCATGGAATTGTACTAAGGGAAGAGCATCCCCTACTGGGTGTGCGCCGATGGCGCTCGACCCAGTTTTGGCTTATTTTTTCGTGGTGTTTTTTACACCACTTTTCTTTCCCAACTCTCTTGGGAAAGATTAAAATAGAGGGTATTTTATCTGAGTTAGGGTCTTCCACTGTAGTGCAAGTCTGTAGTAAACAATTGCGGTAGGTATAATAAGAAAGGAAATTTACTATAAAATTTATATATTTCAGTGGTCTGTTTTTAATCCTCTTAATACTTCAATGTGAGTACAAACATCTTTAATATAACTAATATGACTCGTGGCTACTGAATGTTTTTCACTTTCTTTTCTGTAACATTTAATTCCATGAGGAATGGTACACCTTTTCAGTGTGCCTTCCAAAGTAAGGCATTCTGAATCCTTTACACAACATAACGACAAAAACTGGTCAGCGTTATTCACAGAATTATCTATTCAGTAATAATTATACCCCCTGCAAACAAAGTTTGGGGGGGGGGGGGGTATATAGGAATCACCCTGTCCATCCATCCATCCATCTGTCCGTCTGTCCATCCTTATAAGTGCAACTCCTCCTAAACCGTTTGAAGAATTTTCATGAAACTTTACGCAATGGAAGAACTCCATATGAAGATGTGTATGAAGCAATATAATTCCGTTCTGACATTTCCAAGGGGAGATAATCTAACTTATATCGTCTGTCCATCCTTGTAAGCGCAACTCCTCCTAAACCATTTGAAGAATTTTTATGAAACTTTACACAGTGGAAGAACTCCATATGAAGATGTGCATGAAGCAATATAATTCCGTTCTAATCTAACTTATACATTT
This sequence comes from Pictodentalium vernedei, assembly GCA_031216915.1. NCBI lineage: Eukaryota > Metazoa > Mollusca > Scaphopoda > Dentaliida > Dentaliidae > Pictodentalium > Pictodentalium vernedei. Next base: position 66,411,172 of record CM062291.1, on the reverse strand, counting down.
CAGGCGTGAGGGGGGGGGGGGGGGGGGGGGTGGTATCACTTTGTGAGTTTGCTCACACTACCTCTAGTAATCAATCAGGAACAGAACTTCAACTGATTTACATACCTCTCCACCCTTTGGATATTGGGGATGACCTTTACAGTGCCTCTGTTTAGAACATTCTTTTCGTGACTCATTGACATTGACTTCCTTGGGCTCATAGGAGTGGTGTTGAAAGTTGAAGAACCTTTTCCTGTGACACAAGTGGCTTACATGAGTTTGGGGATCTAAATGATCCAAGCCAGATTTGAGAAAAAATAAAATTTGATGTAATCGAAACTGGCATTTTGAACCTCTTAACTTGGTATTTAAAATGCCATATCCAGTAACACTGCATGGCCCCCTCCATAAAACACATTCCCCAATATACTCTTTGTATGGCTCATAGTTGATGAGGGTGTCAAGAAGTTCTTTCTCATCATCAGTGAGTGGTGACTGGTAAAAATTAATTGTGCCATTTATGTGAACAGTAGCTACAAGTGGAATAAAAATGGATGATCTAATCATTGCTTCAATTAAAATAAAGCATTACCCGTGGGGATTCCGGGTATTTGAAACTCTTTACCCAGCACACTATCCAAAAATCCCCACTATAAACAAATTTCAAACACATTGCACTCATACTTCTCCGCTGAGTTATAACATTAGTAGGCACAACTAGGGGAAGAATTTTGCCTGGTGCCAATTTTGGTCTCTTCCTGGGTACTGCGCATGCGCAGAACTAAAAGTATGGAGGGCCAGATAGGACTTTCACATTTAGGTTTTGTATGCAAATTTGGGGGATTTGAGGGTTCAAAATTTGTGTTTGGCCCTTGATATTATTGAGGTTGCACCAGCTAAGTCTGGGCCATTGGTAAGTATAAAAAACATACAAATTACTTTAAATTTTTCATTTTTGTTTGAAGGGGTGCAGAATCATCCACTAAAGCATGATAGGCAGTGTTGAGGTGTTGAAGGTCCTCTTTCATGCAAGATGACTTAGATGGCGACAGCCTTGAAGTTGAAATAGCTTCTAAGAACTTTTCAATGTTTATACTACGGAATTTGCGATAGGAGATTGTCTTTCTGATAGATTTTGGCTGCGCAAGGTTCATTTGAAACAATACTGGAAAGTGATCCGAAAGAGCAAACTCTGTAACTTTTATGTTAGCTACCAAATGATTTTCTGATTGACGGAAAATCACAAGATCATGTGTGTGCCCATCTTTGTGAGTTGGACCTATGACATGTTGACATGAGCCAGCCTCATTCAGTAGATCACATAAACTAGATGCATGTGGATAGTTTTTATCATCCACATGGAAGTTGAAGTCACCTACAATTAGGTTGACCTGGCGATGCTAACAGGCAGTCCAGAAATTCTCTGAATTCTGTTAGGAACATGCCTACTGAGAAACTATCCTTTTGACTGCATTGTGGTCAGTAGAAGACAATGCGAATCATATTTAATTCGAATATTACACTTCTGCCAATGCTTTCGAAACTTCTGTAGGTCTGACACGGCAAGGTGGTGGACTTCAAAGCACTGCTTATCAAGAGTCCAACGCCACAACCTTTATGGTTGCATCAAGATGTCTGCACAAAAATGCAGTCCTGTGGATTCAAGTTCGCCAACAGTTAGAGTGTCACAGTTAACAGTTTCTGTTGAGCCATTAATACACTGCAACGCCTAACAGAGTCATGTTATTACTATTATTACCACATCATGGAAAAAGATGAATTTGACATATTACAGTGCACTCTACATGTAGAAGAATAATGAATGTAATTTATCCACAAGTGGCGTTTGTTTATTTATCATCCACTATGTTGTTTTATTGTCAAACAAACATCACATGACTTAATTGCCTTGAAATTATGAAACAAGTTACATTCAAAATTAGGGTTGATTGCGAGGTTTAGTGCATCCATACTTTTATATAAATCATAGATTCTTACTTTTAGACTATTTATAATTCTGTTGTGTAATTTCCTTATAAGTAAACTAACAATGTTAAATTCATTTTGGTAGCGCTGAAGAATTGTGGGAAGAGAAATTATGAATTCATTGATCAAATTTTAAAGTTATGTAATTTGTCGGCCTGTTATTGGACATGTTAACGCATTAATTCCCTGATATGTTACATGACCTGCTGAGGGCTATGGTGCATTAAGTAGGAGATAAACTTCTCTTAATGAGTTAGTCATTCGCAAAGTTGACTATGGAAAGCCATTTGTTAACGAGCTCCGAAGGGGTGAGATAAATGATTTTCCACGGTCAAATTTTTGAATGTCTAACGAAACAATAGACGTTTATCTCCATTGTAATTCCTGTCATCGTTAAAAGTGAAAAAAATCTCCAAACCCATTTTATGTGAAGAAAAACAATAAAAAAAATGTAATTTTCAATCTCGTTCTATTTACCATGATCGAATTGACAAGGTGAACTTCAAAGCACAGATGGTAACAACTGTTGCAATAGAACAACTCCAGGGTGTGTTCGATCTGTGATAGAAGCAGTTTTGTGCCATTGCATGCACATGGCATAGATACAGATATGTTCTAATTGACCTGCTTCTGGCAATTAGAGCACAATAAGAGTAAATTTACCTGAAATTAGATCACGAGACTGACCGGCTCTCAGCCAATCAAATTATAGGTTCAGAAAGAGCAATGAGGTCGAATTTAACTGATGAATTGCAATGCTCAGTAAAACTCTGTTAAGGTGCCAGAAATGCCCGCTAAAGTGGTAATAATTAATGTTAATTTCTTTTCAGGTTATTCAATATGGGTAAATGCCGTTCCTGGCTTCAGTCATGCTACTGCAGCCTCTTACCTTCTCAGTATTACATGCAAAGACGCAAGTGGAGGCGTTTCGCTTACAGGACTTTATACTGTGAGAATAACACCGAATAAGCCACCGGTATGGGATGCAAGTTTTCCAGGTAAGGTATTAGATTTGCTATACATTCGATTCCAGTTAACCCTTTACCTAACGTAATGGCCAAAACCACCAGTGCTATTCACAAGAAAATTACCATTCAATTTTCATTATTTTTTCCTTTTTTGTCTCAGAAACATAGCTTATGACCCCTAATGGAATGAACTCCTCTCACATTTTTTAAGCTAGAGCCTTTTTATTTTGCAGGGTATTTGTACATAGTTGTGCATATTGTCAAGAATTTGATTTTGTTCAGTTTTTCACACAATTACCTTTTAACCCTCTTATGAATGAGCTAATCAAAATCACCCCTTCCAACATGAGATGACTCTGACTATTGAAAGTGTCATTAAACTGATAACCACCGAACAAACATGAAGGTCACCCAAATGAGGAGTGATGGGTTATGTTTTGGAGAGAAAAAGTGAAACTTCTTAATTATTCAAGACATGTTTTGGCAAGTATCATTTAGTCTTGTAAGAAAGAGCAGGCATGTTAATTCTCCCAGAATGCCTGGAAAAGTCCCGTAAACACCTCCTTTAAGGGAACCAGTTTTGAACATCTTGTAAAATGTACAGTCAAATATGTTGCCATTTTGAGACGTTCAGTGACAAATCAAAGACCTTCGAGGCTGTGATTGTAATGAATGAAACAATAAATATGCATACAAGTGAATTATGTTTAACAAAGGAGTCTTTCAGTGTAGATATTAGGGGGGGGGGGGGGGGCTCAGGCACGGTGGCTCAGTAGGTAGAGGTGCAGGCTGCAAGCCAAAATGTCCTCTGTTCGGTTTGAATCCCAGCTGCAGCAACTGAATTGTGTCCTTGGGCAAGACAATTCACCCCCCATTACCCACATGGGGGCATGGTGACGTTGCTTTACTGCACGTCAATAGAGCACTTGTCCTCAACCAATGCTAACCCTACTTATGTGAAGTTGGTATGTTTAGGAGCTGACAATTGCTCACTGCTGCTTGGTGGTTCTCTCTGGGTACTCCAGCTTCTTCCACTCGTAAAACTGTTGAGGTCATGATTAGCCATTGTGATAGACCAATCAATTTTTTCAACCTGCAGCCTCTACCCCACACATTTACTGAACTGTAGGGCTGCTGATTAATCGTGAAACGAATGTATTGTGATTCATTCTCTGATGATATGTAACACGACTTGCTTGCACTGCATCACAATACACATGGACCCAAAATTTCATGAATATTTTGTTAATGACACTTCAAAAATGGTCTCATTGTTGACTATTCGCATCCATTATATGTAGTTTTCCTTTGAAATAAGGATTGCAAAAGTCTGAATTTACATTGCTCTTGTGTATTTGTTAGTACTGAATAGCACAAACCATTACTTTCGCCTTTGAACTGTGATATACTATGATCCAACAAACCACAAATTCCAAGGAAACAGAAGAGTGTGGCATGATGCTTTGTTGTCAAGAAGTTTGAGAAATCTAATTTCATCGAAATAAATCTGCTTGATTCAAAACTGTATGATTATTTGTTATTTGTGTGGGTGGATATTAGACCTTTCCCTCTACTCACCAGCCCAGTAGAAATGTGAGGACTCCAGAAGCAAATCTGCAGTTGTGGACCACTAGAAGAGCCAGTGGTCCATAATTGCAGATTTGCTTCTTGTTTCTTCACTTTTTGATGATTGTCAAGTGTATAGTGATACATATCAAATCATGGGGATCGTATCAGGATATGCATCGTATCGTGAGAAAACATATCGTTACAGCCCTACTGAACAGCCATCCTGTTTAATGAAGTTGCGACATATCATTGTTCCTGGACGTAATAGCGTCTTCTCGGGTTAAATTCATCCAGTTTCCTGAAATTACTCTCAAGATCCCTGAAAAATATTTGTGGAGGTTAACATGTCTGGAAAAGAGTTAAAGAATAAATATTAGTGACATTTTGTGTTAATTGTAACACATAACATGTTCTTATCTAGATTAGAATGTTTATTCTGAAACCCATAAACAACTGATTAGAAAATATTACTTTGAGGACAAAATAAAAAAATATTTCTCTTTCTCTCCTACTCGAAATTACGGTTTTCATAATTCTCCAGTTGATTTCCCAAGAGTGAAGAAGAATTAATGTAATATACTCTAATCTGTTTGCAAATTGATGGTTTCAATTATAGCGGATATCCAAGTGAAGTACTAGTTTCCCTCATTTAATCTATTTAAAAAAGAGTGGTGGATAAGTGCACTGGTCTATCATGCCAGCGGTCCAGGGATCAATCTCCAGTCGAGGAAAATTTTTGAGGTGTCCAAACACTCTCTTTCAGCATCAATTGTGCAGTTAATGCTGTCATAACGTACCATCCTATTGGGTGGGGACATAAAATGGCTCTCCCATGTGTGGATAGAGACACCCTCCATGCAGACTAAAGATCTCTTCATAGTTTTCAAGAAGAGCAAGGCCAAGAAGTTGCCGCTATGGTGGTCATCCCACATACCTGTGCCATTGGACCAAGGAAAGGCATTAATATAAGTTATATAACTTACTTGTCAAATCTTGTAATATAATTAAGCATAGAATTAAATGTAATCTATTTAATCCACATGCGGCTAAATAGTGGAACCCAGGGGCATCGCTGTTGGGTAGATTCAATTCACTTTTGTTAGTGATCGCGTATTTTCTTGGAAGACCAGATTTGATACTTGGACTTATGTTAGATGCTCAGATGGTCATACAAATGGAGGTCTGTTTTACTGGATTCGAGCTGTTCAACTGACTGAATCAGGCCTGGCATTTTCAGGAGAGCGATTTATTTTGCACGCCTACTGCTCATCTTAAAAAATTTAAGGAGTGCGAAAATTAGCCCTCCTGGCCAGTCCTGGCCTTAGAAAATAATGATTATCATAACAGCCTATTCTTAAAACCCACACCTTTTCAGATCTCTGCTATGTCAGTGGTCTCTGTAAGATGGCCACACTGCCCCTTCCACACCTCTAGGTTTTTACCAAGACCCAGAGTTGTGGGAGGGACAGTGAAGCCATCTCACAGAGGCTGTCTTGTTAGTAGCATCAAATAAAATGCATCATGCCCACTAGACAGAATTCGTTAATAGTAAACACTTTTAGCTTTTGTAAGCTTGAGGAGAGCTAATCGCTCCCCTAGGATATGTGAGAGGAGCGATTTTTAGCCCTCCTGCATTTTTAAGAATGCCAGGCCTGCTGAATGACTCGACTTGCCTACCACAATGGCAGAGGATGCGGAAAATCCCTGACAGGGGTAACTGCATTGTTTCCTTGAGCAAGGTGCTTAGTCCCAATTGCCCATGTGGGGGCATAGTGATGCTGTGTTCTAAGGCATACTGTGCATTGATGGTGCGCTTGTCTTCAACCAATGCTAACCCTGCTTGAGTGGAGTTAGTACATTGGGGAGTCTGACAGTTGATCGCTGCTGCTCGGTGTTCTGGGTACTCCAGCATCCTCAACCCGTAAAACTGTCTGACACATGTATTAGCTTGGTGTTTTCACAAGAGTTGAAAAAAAAATATTTATATAAAATTGTTTTGTTGATGTTTATTGGAGAGTGAACAGATGCATTCTATAAATAGTAACAGAACAATTATTTTTGGTCAAACTCTTACTAAACTGAGGCTCCACTTGCTGATAGCAAAGTATTTTTGAAATAAATATTCATATTTCAAATGGCCTTTGAAATATAATTATGAGATAGCTACTCAATCAGGCAAGTCATTTAACCCTTTATCTAACGTAATGGCCAAAACCGGCCAGTGCTATTCTAAAAAAATCGCCAATAATTTTCATTATTTTTTCATTTTTGTCTCAGAAACGTAGGTTATGACCCCTCATTGGAACGAGATCATCGAGCTCATTCCAATGAGGGGTCATAACCTATGTTTTTGTAAAAAATTAGTTATTCAAGAATTTTTTTGGCAAGTGTCATCTGTTTTTCATGTTAGGTAAAGGGTTAAAAAAACAAAACAAATAGTCCCTGCAAACCAAACAGGAAAACATGTTCAAAACACAATAAGTGATAAATAAAACGTGATGTAAGCCCAGTTGGACTTCAGGAAAATACAAACATAGTTCTTTTATCAAAGAGTGTTGGTCAGAAAGATGTAAGTATGACTTTTCTCCCTATTTTTGTGCGGAATTCCCTGTGAATTGACCTTTAGAAATCATAGATTTGAATGGAAGGAATCTAAATGCATTGAGATAGCCACTTAGTTATCCCTTTACCTAACAAACTGGTTGCATCTACCCTCGTAATGGGCTCTGCGAGTCACATGACATGGTTTTGTTAAAGTTTTTTGAAAAATTTGGAAAGCGTTATTTAAAATAATTTAAAAATATGTTTCTCAGTCGCATGGTCCTTTTGGCTGCAGCATGCTCTCTTTTTATAACCAATGCAAACTTAGAATTATAAAAATTAAATGGTTTATGTCTGATATTTTACCCAAGTTAATAAAACTGATAAATTTCAACAAGGCTTTGAAATGCTGATAAATTTGTCCCTTAAGTTCAACAAGGCTTTGAAATGCTGAATGCTGAAGCATTGCAAAGCCTTCTTGCACTCAAGAGATGAAATACACCACTTCCCATGCTATTCTATAGATTATGAAGCCTGAAACATAAAACAAACCAAGAAAAGGAACTTTTTATTGCTAAGAAATAATTACAAAAATCAAATAAAAAAATCCCCCCCCCCCCCTCCATATGCAATTTTACAAAAAAATGGCCTGAGAAACAGATTTACTTTGTGGTACCTTAGGACTACTTTTTATATATTTTATTTATTCACAAATAAATTTCCCAGAAGTCCGGAGTTTTTAAAACTATATTCTTATTTTTTTTTCTCTAGTTGTTTATTATAATATTGATGAGCCACAATTTTACAGATCTGCATACATTCCCATGTGTCTAGGGGGATAATAGAGTTCTTTCTGTTATAAAGGTTGTGTGCATCATTTGAATTTCATGTATCTCTGTTTCAATTGGAAAAATATATAGGGGATGGGGTGGGGGAGTATATGTCATCAAGAAAAAAGAAAACTATAGAGGAAAAAGGACTAAAGAATCCTTCAATTACCTTTGGGTTGTATTATATCAAGAGGCATCAGAAATGCGGTGCTATTCAATTCAGGTAGGTTATGGCAAGCTGAACACAGGTTGAAATCGGTACTTTGAATTTGGAAAAAGCATGGGTTGTTACTGGTACGGTCATAGAAATCAATTCTAATGGAATCTGGTTATGGCTGCCATGGGGTAAACATGATTCAGTTTGACAATCTGTTCAGATAAAGCATAGGTCGACTAATCCAATCAGATTATACTGATTAAGTACTAAACAAATTGAGTTCAGATAAAGCATAGGCCGACTAATCCAATCAGATTATACTGATTAAGTACTAAACAAATTGATTCATCCATGATGTGGGAGAGGTAATTTGTGGGATTTGAGATTGTGATGATATGAGGCAATAGATAGAGAACAAATTAGATACCCCCAGCCACCCTTCCTGTACCGGCAAATCTGACATACCTGCCCCATCTCTATGGGTAATACTCCGAAACCGAGCCAGCATGTCCAGTCCGCCACGACACAGAGCGCTTTGTTTACTTTGAGCAATGGGTTAACACACCTGAAAGGGGGACTCAGCACAACCAATCTAAAGTACCAGTATGGTTCATGTTAATTAAATAAGAAGTTACCTTAAGACTACTAATATATGGACAGAACGGCATTCGCATTCAGCCAAAGGCTTCCAGTTCAATATTATCCCTCTGCCCAAATGGATCGAGTGTGGTAAAAAATAACAGTTCGAACACGTATGCTGTTCAGTATTTATTTCCCGCCTTCAGTTTACTAAAAAATTATTAATCGATTTTGGCAGAGGGATAATATTGAACTCAAAGCTAAATGGTCGATATGTTAGGTAAATGGGTGTTACAATTTCTGCTAAAAAACTGTTAAGATGTTAAATATTTCTAGTATTGATTTTTTTTTATTATTAATATAATTTTTGAGTCTTCATTGAGTGTTAACAGTTTTATTTTGTGTTTACAAAGATGGCATCACTGTAACAGTAGATGCAAGCAAAGCCAAAACTGGAGATACTGTTTTCAAGGTTTCTGCAACAGACACAGACAGCACCGATCTCAAGTTTAATGGGACTTGTGTTAATCCACCTGCTGCAGGATGTCCTTTCCAGATTCTTGATTGTAAGTCACTAAATTATATGGTGATTAAAAATTAAGTCATACGTTGATGGTGTTTAATCCTTTACCCGACGCAGATGATATCAAAATTTATTATTTTAAATATTATTTTTTCAATAAATTTCAATAACACCATATCATGTGACCCTTCATTGGAACAAGCTTGACCTTGACAAGCTCATCCCAATGAGGTTCACATTATATGGTTTTGAACAATAATATTCATTCAACTGCTCACTTTGTATATTACGCGGACAGATGCAGTCGATTTGTTAGGTAAAGGGTTAACTATTTTTAGTGGTGATGAACCAGTTATGACCATTTGGCATCACATACCACCAATATCAGTTCTGATTATCATCAATGTTTTTTATTAAAATTGTGACAATTTGGTAACTAAGTTTCATCAGTCACTACACCTGTCCTCTAATCTTTTCACACTTAATGCACAGGTTTTTTTCAAAGGATTGTAATATATAATCTAACTTGAATGTACTGACTTGGAATTTATTGGAATTTGTTTTACTAAACTTCTGGAGCAAACTTCTTCCACAGTTTTAGCCATATTTTCTTGAAATTTCATAAAAATGATGAACATGATGAGGGGAAGTGCATGACATTTTTTCCCGCTCAGTGTAGAAACCAGTTTTGAAAAAAAAACGCTTTTGAAAAAATAAAAAACAATGTTTTAAAAAATCACCAGTTTGGAAAAAAAAATCACCGTTTTTGAAAAAAAACCCAGCTTTTGAAAATAAATTTACCACTTTTGAAAAACAAATTCTAACCACATTTAAAAAAAAAATTACCACTTTTGAAATAAATTGTCATTTTTTCAAAACTGGTTATTTTTTTCAAAACTGGTTACTAGCCCGACAAAAGCATGCCGCTTATCAGTGGTGGAAGACGAGTACGCCATCTACGTGTTGTACCATTCATTACCCAACGTCACTGTAACCCAGCCTGGGCAGTTGAGTATTTCACCGAAGGACACAATGCAGATGACGAATCGCGGGATCAAACCGTTCCTTAATGGTATTTATTTTGTTATTGGTGTTCGTCACATTTCTGCATACTGACTGATCGTGACCACCATGTGGAGATAAAGTCAAGGTTAGTCAACCGATTATACTCAGGTTGTTCATTTTAGAGGACTTCCACCCCAAGTAACCTTGTTTTAAAATGCTAGCAACTTTTAATGCCCTCGACTGATCTAGTCGGGGGGAGGGGGGGCATCTAGTGGAGAGTTTCGTCCGTTCGTTCGTACGTTACATATGTTCGTTACAGAAATGTGTCTGTCCAACATATATGCCGCTCCAGCACTGTCATTATTTGTCGGATTGAAATAAATTTTGATATGCTTGTACCTCAACATGGGGGAACGGATCTTACAGCAGAATTAATAATTTTGCTGAAGGATTTACTGAGTTATTTGCCTTTGTTTAACCTAGGGGATTATTATTGAAAAATGTGTCCGTCCAACATATTTGCTGCTGTGGCACTGTCATTATTTGTTGAATTCAAATAATGTTTGCCATGCTTATACCTCAATATGGGGGAACGGGTCCTGTAATAGAATTAACATCTTCGCATAAACATTTACATAGTTATTTGCCCTTGTTTAACTTAGGAGATGATTGCAAAATGTGTCCGTCCAACATATTTGCTGTCATCATATGTGGGATTTAAATAATTATTTCCCCAAAAAATAATTTCAGGGGAATGTAGTCGTGGCGTCGTCTATCTGTCAGTCAGTACGTGTCCAACATATATGCCGCTCCAGCACTGTCATTATTTGTCAGATTCAAATAAATTTTGCTATGCTTGTACCTCAACATGGGGGAACGGATCTTACAGCAGAATTAATAATTTTGCTGAAGGATTTACTGAGTTATTTGCCTTTGTTTAACTTTGGGGATTATTATTGAACTAGAGGGGGTATCAGTACCCCGTGGCTCACCAACAGGTGGTAAATGTAAAGGGGTGGCTGGAGTAAAAAGAAAGTTCAAAACCTGCACACGAAAGTCCAAAATTAAAGATAATAAGCAGCTAAAGGGTTAAATAATATAATTATAACTCCTAAGAAGCATGCTAACATAAAATAGGAACCGTGGCAATATGCTACAAGGTAAGTCTCCACTCTGAAAAAAAGAAAGACAAACCTCAAAACCTGCACATAAAAGTAAAAAAAAAAAAGTATCACATTTGTTTCAATGGGTTAAAATTGAGAAAAATACACTGATAATGTCACAGTAACCACCATGGCAATATGCCAGTAAGGTGAAACCCTACCTGAAAAATATCCTCTTGGAAGAAAAGAAAGAAAAACCTCAAAACCTGCACATAAAAGTCAAAAAAGTATTACATTTGTTTCAAAGGGTTAAAATTTAGAAAAATACCCTGAAAATGTTACAATAACCAGCATGGCAATATGCCAGTGAGGTAAAACTCCACTTAAAAAAAATATCAAAACCTGCACACAAATGTCCAAAATTAAAGTAAATAAGCAGCTAAAGGGTTAAATAATATAAAAATAGCCCAAGAAGCATCCTAACATAAAATAGGAACCCATGGCAATATGCTACAAGGTAAGTCGCCACTTGGAAGAAAAGAAAGACAAACCTCAAAACCTGCACATAAAAGTAAAAAAAGTATCACATTTGTTTCAAGGGGTTAAAATTGAGAAAAATACCCTGTCACAGTAACCACAATGGCAATATGCCAGTAAGGTGAAACTCTACTTGAAAAATATCCACTTGGAAGAAAAGAAAGACAAACCTCAAAACCTGCACATAAAAGTAAAAAAAGTATCACATTTGTTTCAAAGGGTTAAAATTTAGAAAAATACCCTGAAAATGTTACATTAACCACCATGGCAATATGCCAGTGAGGTAAAACTCCACTTAAAAAAAAATATCAAAACCTGCACACAAAAGTCCAAAATTAAAGTAAATAAGCAGCTAAAGGGTTAAATAATATAATAATAGCCCCAAGAAGCATCCTAACATAAAATAGGAACCATGGCAATATGCTACAAGGTAAGTTGCCACTTGAAAGAGAAGAAAGACAAACCTCAAAACCTGCACATAAAAGTAAAAAAAAACATCAAAACCTGCACACAAACGTCAAAATAAGTCCAAAATTTGATTCAAAGGGTTAAAATTAAGACAAAATACCCTGGAAAAGAGTTAAATGTTATTGTGAATCCCCATAGTAATATGCAAAGAAGAAAAAAAATTTTTTAAAAAGCACAAAAATCCAAACCTGTAAACAAACAAAGTCCAAAATTGAAGTAATTAAGCAGGAAAAGGGTTAAATAATACCAACATAGCCCTAAGATGCATGTTTACATACAATAGAAAGCATGGACATATGCTGCAAGGAAAATCTCCACTTGGAAGAAAGGAAAAAAAAAACATCAAAACCTGCACGCAAACATCAAAATAAGTCTAAAATTTGCTTCAAAGGGTTAAAATTAAGACAAAATACCCTGGAAAAGAGTTAAATGTTATAGTGAACCACCATAGCAATATGCAGAAACTCTACACTTGGAAGAAAGGAAAAAAAAAAAAACCATGAAAACCTGCACACAAACGTCAAAATAAGTCTAAAAATTTATTCATAGGGTTAAAAAAAATTTTTAAAATGCACTGGAAAGATATCAATGTTATAATAACCACCACTGCAATATGCAGTGAGGTCAACCTCACTTGAAATTGTTTTTTTTTTTTTATCACAACCTGTACATAAAAGTAAGAAGCTGTAAGCCTAAGTCCAAAAGCTGTACATAAAAGTCCAAAATTGAAGTAATTCAGCAGGAAAAGGGTTAAATAATACAAACATAGCCCTAAGATGCATGTTTACATACAATAGAAAGCATGGACATATGCTGCAAGGTAAATCTCCACTTGGAAGAAAGGAAAAAAAAAACATCAAAACCTGCACGCAAACATCAAAATAAGTCTAAAATTTGATTCAAAGGGTTAAAATTAAGACAAAATACCCTGGAAAAGAGTTAAATGTTATAGTGAACCACCATAGCAATATGCAGAAACTCTACACTTGGAAGAAAGGAAAAAAAAAAAAAACCATGAAAACCTGCACGCAAACGTCAAAATAAGTCTAAAAATCTATTCATAGGGTTAAAAAAAATTAAAAAATGCACTGGAAAGATATCAATGTTATAATAACCACCACTGCAATATGCAGTGAGGTCAACCTCACTTGAAATTGTTTTTTTTATCACAACATGTACATAAAAGTAAGAAGCTGTAAGCCTAAGTCCAAAAGCTGTACATAAAAGTCCAAAATTGAAGTAATTCAGCAGGAAATGGGTTAAATAATACAAACATAGCCTTAAGATGCATGTTTACATACAATAGAAAGCATGGATATATGCTGCAAGGTAAATCACCACTTGGAAGAAAGGAAAAAAAAAACATCAAAACCTGCACGCAAACATCAAAATAAGTCTAAAATTTGATTCAAAGGGTTAAAATTAAGACAAAATACCCTGGAAAAGAGTTAAATGTTATAGTGAACCACCATAGCAATATGCAGAAACTAAAAAAAAATTTAAAAAGCCAAAAAATCAAAACCTGTACACAAAAGTTCAAAATATTTGAGAGCGGACGCCAACACCGACGCCGACATGAGGGCTATGCCATAGGCTCACACAACTAATGTTGGTGAGCCAAAAAAGTATCACATTTGTTTCAAAGGGTTAAAATTAAAGGGTTAACTCCACTTAAAAAAAAATATCAAAAACTACACACAAAAGTACAAAACCTGCACAGAAAAGTCCAAGATTAAAGTAAATAAGCAGCTAAAGGGTTAAATAATATAAAAATAGCCCAAGAAGCATCCTAACATAAAATAGGAACCATGGCAATATGCTATAAGGTAAGTCACCACTTGGAAGAAAAGAAAGACAAACCTCAAAACCTGCATATAAAAGTAAAAAAAAAGTATCACATTTGTTTCAAGGGGTTAAAATTGAGAAAAATACCCTGTCACAGTATCCACAACGGCAACATGCCAGTAAGGTGAAAGTCTACTTGAAAAATATCCACTTGGAAGAAAAGAAAGACAAACCTCAAAACCTGCACATAAAAGAATCACATTTGTTCCCAAGGGTTAAAATTTAGAAAAATACCCTGAAAATGTTACAGTAACCACCATGGTAATATGCCAGTGAGGTAAAACTCTACTTGCAAAAAAATATCAAAACCTGCACACAAAAGTTCAAAACCTGCACACAAAAGTCCAAAATTAAAGTAAATAAGCAGCTAAAGGGTTAAATAATATAATAATAACCCCAAGAAGCACCCTAACATAAAATAGGAACCATGGCAATATGCTACAAGGTAAGTTGCCACTTGGAAGAGAAGAAAGACAAACCTCAAAACCTGCACATAAAAGTAAACAAAAACATCAAAACCTGCACACAAACGTCAAAATAAGTCCAAAATTTGATTCAAAGGGTTTAAAATTAAGACGAAATACCCTGGAAAAGAGTTAAATGTTATCGTGAACCCCCACAGCAATATGCAAAGAAGAAAAAAATTTTTTTAAAAGCACAAAAATCCAAACCTGTAAACAAAAGAAGTACAAAATTGAAGTAATTAAGCAGGGAAAGGGTTAAAGAATACAACGTAGCCCTAAGATGCATGTTTACATACAATAGAAAGCATGGACATATGCTACAAGGTAAATCTACACTTGGAAGAAAGGAAAAAAAAAAACTATGAAAACCTGCACGCAAACGTCAAAATAAGTCTAAAATACTATTCAAAGGGTTAAAAAAATTTAAAAAATGCACTGGAAAGATATCAATGTTATAATAACCACCACTGCAATATGCAGTGAGGTCAACCTCACTTGAAATTGTTTTTTTTTATCGCAACCTGTACATAAAAGTAAGAAACTGTAAGCCTAAGTCCAAAAGCTGTACATAAAAGTCCAAAAATGAAGTAATTCAGCAGGAAAAGGGTTAAATAATACAAACATAGCCTTAAGATGCATGTTTACATACAATAGAAAGCATGGACATATGCTGCAAGGTAAATCTCCACTTGGAAGAAAGGAAAAAAAAACATCAAAACCTGCATGCAAACATCAAAATAAGTCTAAAATTTGATTCAAAGGGTTAAAATTAAGACAAAATACCCTGGAAAAGAGTTAAATGTTATAGTGAACCACCATAGCAATATGCAGAAACTCTACACTTGGAAGAAAGGAAAAAAAAAAAAACCCATGAAAACCTGCACGCAAACGTCAAAATAAGTCTAAAAATCTATTAAAGGGGTTAAAAACTTTTTAAAAATGTACTGGAAAGATATCAATGTTATAATAACCACCACTGCAATATGCAGTGAGGTCAACCTCTCTTGAAATTGTTTTTTTTTATCACAACCTGTACATAAAAGTAAGAAGTTGTAAACATAAGTCCAAAAGCTGTACATAAAAGTCCAAAATTGAAGTAATTCAGCAGGAAAAGGGTTAAATAATACAAACATAGCCCTAAGATGCATGTTTACATACAATAGAAAGCATGGACATATGCTGCAAGGTAAATCTCCACTTGAAAGAAAGGAAAAAAAAACCCATCAAAACCTGCACGCAAACATCAAAATAAGTCTAAAATTTGATTCAAAGGGTTAAAATTAAGACAAAATACCCTGGAAAAGAGTTAAATGTTATAGTGAACCACTATAGCAATATGCTGAAACTAAAAAAAAATGTGAAAAGCCAAAAAATCAAAACCTGTACACAAAAGTTCAAAATATTTGAGAGCGGATGCCGACGCCGACATGAGGGCTATGCCATAGGCTCACACAACTAACGTTGGTGAACCAAAAATGTGTCCATCCAACATATTTGTTGCTGTGGCACTCATTATTTGTTGAATTCAAATAATGTTTGCCATGCTTATACCTCAATATGGGGGAACGGATCCTGAAACAGAATTAACATCTTCGCATAAACATTTACATAGTTATTTGCCCTTGTTTAACTTAGGAGATGATTGCAAAATGTGTCCGTCCAACATATTTGCTGTCATCAATGTTGGATTTAAATAATTATTTCCCCGAAAACTAATTTCGGGGGAATGTATCGTGGCGTCGTCTATCTGTCAGTCAGTACGTCCGAGCTAACGAAATGGGTTTAAGTGTTTAGTCATAAGTACGGAAGGGGTTTATGTCTGCCCCGGCTGTTTTTTGGTTTATGTGGTTATTTTTGGCTTATGTGACTTATTTTCAAGTACAGGTGGGGGGTTACGAGTCTTTTTTCACCTTTGGTCACATAGTGCAAATTTATGATCCTGGGGGGGGGGGGGGGGGGGAGGGGTAGGGGTTAGGGTCAGTCAGTAGTAGGGTAGGGTTATGGTTAGCTACCACCCAAAACATTTCCTAAAAATCACTTTTTTGACTATTTGGACATGATTTTTTAGAATAAACACATAAATTTCAACACATAAACCCAATTCCGTCTGTCCGTTCGTCTGTAGACGGAATTCATGTCCGGCTCAGAACTGTTTTATCTTTTGACCTAGGCTTATGGTATTTGGCATGTGGGTGTATCACCATGAGATTATGTGTCGCGTATCATCATGACCCACATATAACACTCACCTTTGACCTCAAAGTCAAATTACTGATTTTTTGCCAAGTAAGAGGTTTAAAATTCTGCTAGACCGTATTATTAGTTATAGTATCACAGCATTACAGTATTGAGGCATTACAGTATCAAGGAATTAATTTGGGAGAATTAGCCACCCTTGGCAGCCCCCTCTAGTTCTTTTTAGGTTACAGCTACTTCTATAAATTTGGCGTTTGATACACTTGGCATTTTGGGAAGGGGCATATGCCACGCTTCGTGTTGCTGTTGTTTTAACAAGTTAGTATTAGAAGAGGTGGCGATTCTTCGATGTCGTACAAAACAATGCAGATATCTTCTGTCAACTGTATAGTCGACACCCAGCATTCTGCACAGGTCAGACAGATTCAAGTCGGCACCAGGAGACATCCGGTTTTGAAGGCCGAAGATTGGTAAAAAGTTTGAAACTAAAAAAGAACTATTTTCCATTAATTTTCTCCAGTTTTGAAAACAAAATAATCACTTTTGATAAAAAAATTTCCAGTTTTGAAAAAATAACCATTTTTGAAAAAAAAATAACCAGTTTTGAAAAAGATAACCAGTTTTGAAAAAATGACAATTTATTTCAAAAGTGGTAAATTTTTTTTCAAATGTGGTTAGAATTTGTTTTTCAAAAGTGGTAAATTTATTTTCAAAAGCTGTTTTTTTTTTCAAAAACGGTGATTTTTTTTTCAAAACTGGTGATTTTTTAAAAAAATTTTTTATTTTTTCAAAAGCTGTTTTTTTTTTCAAAACTGGTTTCTACACGCTCAGTTTCAAGATGGCCGACTGGTGGCCATATTGGATTTTTTTTTTACTAAACTTCTGGAGCAAACTACTTCCACAGTTTTAGCCGCATTTTCTTGAAATTTCACAAAAATGATGAACATGATGAGGAGAAGTGCGTGACATAATTTTTTTCCCGCTCAGTTTCAAGATGATCGACTGACAGCCATATTGGATTTTCTTTTACTTAGAAAAATTTAATGCCCCTTTTCAGTCACCCACACTAGGCGGTATGTCACAGTGGGAGTATACCGGGTGACAGACCATCTCTAGTTGGGCTTTATTCTGAAGTGCAGGTATTGCAACTAATCAGCCCTTGAAATTAGCCATGGCAATCAGCAATGCCGTGTTAATGCCACAGTAGATTGATTTGGCCGCAGCAATACAGGAGCCGTAGCCAGAAAATTTGAGATTCAAATGTTTGTATATCTTTTGACATGTTCTACACAATACCAAGCCTGTTAATAGTTTTGTCCCAGAGTTAAATTGCAAAAAAATTCTGATCAAAATAAATTAAAATACACTCAGTAAACTGTAGATGAATGCAGGCGTTATGTGTACAATGTAATTGATACTGACAGAGTTCACAAGCCAGAGAATTATACAAAATATAAAATGTGTGGGCGACCAAAATCAATTTGTGACTTGGATAACTTGTCACAAGTTGGGATCAACTTCACAGTGTAACAGTGCTGTCCAGCAGGGGTTGAATTCTCATTCATTTTTAATCTGATTTCAAACAGCGAAAAACATCCACTCAACTGGGATTCCTGAATTTATAATTTTTAGTCGAGTTGTGACGAAGTCAAACCCGACTTATAGTTTGAATGGCAGGTGGATGGGCAGGCGTAAACAATTGGTTTCCAGATGATAACTTGATAATGGTTCAACCCATGTTCATGAAACTTCATATGTAGGTTGGTATCGGTTAGAGAAAGAACCCTATTAATTTTGGACTTGCTTGGTCAAAGGTCAAGATCACAGTGACCTTGAACATAGTAAATTGTAAACATTTGGTTTCTGGATGATAACTTGACTACAGTTCATGAAACTTCATATGTAGGTTGGCCTTCATGAGAGGAAGAACTCTATTTATTTTGGACTCACTAGGTCAAAGGTCAAGGTCACAGTGACCCTGAACATAGTAAATAAAAACAATTGGTTTTCAGATAACTTGATAATGGTTCGACCCATGTTCATGAAACGTCATAGTTAGGTTGGCATCAGTGAGAGGAAGAACTTTATTTATTTTGGACTCGCTAGGTGAAAGGTCAAGGTCACAGTGACCTTCAACATAGTAAATCGTAAACAATTGATTTCCGGATGATAACTTGATAATGTTTTGACCCACTTTCATGAAACTTCATAGATAGGTTGGCATCAGTGAGAGGAAGAACCCTATTTATTTTGGACTTGCTAGGTGAAAGGTCAAGGTCACAGTGACCTTCAACATAGTAAATTGTAAACAATTGGTTTCCAGACGATAACTTGATAATGGTTTGACCCACCTTAATGACACTTCATAGGTAGGTTGGCCCAGGTGAGTGGAAGACCCCTATTTATTTTGGACTCACTAGGTCAAAGGCCAAGGTCACAGTGACCTTGAACATAATATATCGTAAACAATTGGTTTCCAGATGATAATTTGACAATGGTTCCACCTATATTCTTGAAACTTCATAGGTAGGTTCATAGGTAGGTTGGCATTGGTGCAAGAAAGAGCCCTATTTATTTTGGAATCACTAGGTCAAAGGTCAAGATCACAGTGACCCTTCACATAGTAAATTGTAAACAATTGGTTTCCAGACAATAAATTGATAATGATTAAACCTACTTTTGTGCTGTCACAACTCGACATTGGATCGGTGATCCTATCGGCATTTTTTATTACTTTCCAAAGTGTGATTTACTGGGATTTCCAGGTTTGATTATAAACGATAACTTCACAAGTGAATTATGCAATCAACAATTGGCTCATGTATCCGTGCGCGCAAACAAAGATGCTTTACCTTGGGTGTAATGGGGACTTCATTGTTTTTTGGGTTTTTTTTTTTTTTAACCCTTTACCTACCATGAAAAGCAGATGACACTTGCATTCTTGAATAACTATTATTTTAATTTTTTGTCTCAAAAACATAGGTTATGACCCCCTCATTGGAACGAGCTCGACGAGCTCGTTCCAATGAGGGGTCATAACCTATGTTTTAGAGACAAAAAATGAAAAAATAATGAAAATTAATTGGCAATTTTTGAGAATAGTGCTGGACGGTTTTGGCCATTACATTAGGTAAAGGGTTAAATAATATAATATAATTATCGTTAATTCGTATTCCATGCATTCTAGAACATACTCACGCGCACTCGTGTTTGTACAACGTCCCTCACCTCTCATGAATTATTTCACGTAACCAGTCCAGTCAAGCAATTACTCTCTATGTCATGCCATTGTTAATAGCAACAAAGGCAATCAATCAATCATCAGAGACTGAGTTTGACCCAGGGTAATAATAATACAGACTGTCCCTGTCATACTGACGGCTGCATGTTGCTGCTGGAATCATTGAAGAAAGCACATGTTCTGAGTTAAAAATTGTCATTCAATTTTTCACAAAGATTCCAAATTTGGATTATTCCCTGTAGCTATATATAGCCAACAGAATGACATTGTCTCGACCAATCAGCTGAACCGAGTTTAAAATAGCATTGTCAGATCATGAGATGTCACCATGGCATGACCAAGTTTGCAGCACAGTTGAGATCGATCAGAGTAATCTTGTCAGTTTGAAATGATGACAAGTTGCATCTATTCGAGCCAGTTGTTGATTAAATTCAATAGATTTTGTGAATATAATTGCCTAAAAGTACGATGGTATACAACAATCAAGTAACCTAATTTTGATCTTTTGTTGACAATATTAACAGAAACTCTTGTAAAAATAAAACAGCAACAATTTCGTTGCACATGTTGACACTCATGGGATCACTGCTGTATCAGTGTGCATCTGATACTGAAACACTTACAACAAGAATAAATGCTGTCCCAGTGCCGTGGCAATCTGGTTTTGCCATTGCAGTATAGTGCCGTGGCCAAAAAATGATAATTTTGAGGGCTGAACATGAAGGCATCATTTCTGTAGATGTGCTTCATGTTACCTTTGAAGTTTAATATTTGTGTCTGTTAGGATTTGCTTTGAGCTTTAAGCAATCTCCCATAAATTGTAACCAGAAAAAGATACATAAACAAATTTTGATGAAAAATAATTTTGCACTCTACCAGTTAAGAATTATGAAAATAAAGGACATGCATGTGTTTTTTTTTTAGCTGGAGATATCAAGATGACAAGAGCTATTACGTTGGAGAAAGTACCAGCTTATGATCTGGAGATGTATGTAACAGATGGTTCTAATTTAGTTGGGTCCAGAACACTGACAGTTTCAATAGCAAGTAAACAGTATTTAATACTCAATTTATAACATTAATATAACATTGAACCTCTGATTGAAAGTTGGATGGTTCTATCCTGACATGTGGAATCTGAATTGTATCCTTGTGCAAGATTCTTAATTCCAGCAGCCAAAGTGGGAGCCTCTGGTACTGTGTACTAATGTGTACAGTGCATTGATGGTACATTGGCCTTCAATGCTTTACAAACCCAGTTAGAGAATCAGTCAGTTACTCACAATTGCTCAGAGGTTTCCTCAAGGTACTCTGGTTTCCTCCACTCGGAATGCTGCCCAACATGATATAACTTTGTCCTTTCAAAGTGTAGTTAAACCCCAGTAAACAAACATGCAGGAAAATATCTTATTCCTGTCAATTGAATACTTCTGTTAATTGAATATTTTTCATCGGCAAAGTAGCTATTCAGTTAACCCTTAAGGGTCTGGAAATTAGTGGTTAACCAATGTTCGCATCGCAATTGCATCTGACATTGGCCAATTTTAAACAATCAGTTGACCGTCGGTTGAAGTGATTGAACATCGGTTTGTGCTGATGGTTACATGGAACACCACAGTATCAAAATTGTTTGTATTTACATTTGATTCATGATCTCATACAAGCAATAATAAGCTTAATAAGTTGCCACAATGATAGGCAGGAATCATGATTGGTCTAATCTCATTGATTGATCTGATCATCTTCATAGCAGTTCAGATCACGTGGCATGTGTTGTGTGATGACTCTATGAAATATGACATCAGCAGAAACAAGTTAACAGTACAGTGCCTTTCACCATTGATCAAAGACACCTCGCTGTTAATTTATATCTGCTGATGTCATATTCTTATTTTAATCAGGGCTCAAAATACCTTTTTTTCTATGCATCGCAAAATGCTACACATTTCTGAAATGTATTCCAGAGTTATGCCATACCGTTTTGTGTTGAACTCTTCTGAGCAGATAGAATAATGTCCATCCATTTCTGTGTTTTTTCAAATGAGCTGCAACACATGAAGTACTAGCTATGTTTTTCAACTGAACTGCCTTTAAGAACTGCATGGACTTAGATATTAAAAAATACGTAACATCTCTTAATTTGATGGCCTTAAAGTTATTTTGACTGGGTATTTTATGCAAAATGCAGAAACAATGCAGGATGAATTTAAACCAATAAAATTGAGGTTACAGCTGTACATATGAAGTTGCTAATGCGAGATGGAGAGTTAATCTTATATCAGGAGTAAAGCATCAGTGAACTAGCTTGCAAAGTTTGTTGCAAATTTTCATTTTTAGCTCAACTTTGGCGAAGCCAAATTTGAGCTTATGCCATGGCCAGTCGTCCGTCTGTCCGTCCTTCCGTCTGTCCGTCAACAATTCAATACGGCTTGGGCTAGAGGCCGTGTTTATGAACCGATCTTCACGAAACTTCTTGGGTACCTTTGTTATGACCGTGGGACGAGAACGAGTGTTTTTGGGTTCGGTCCGAAATTCAAGATGGCAGCCAGCCACCATTTTGTACCGACAATGCAGAAATCTGTTTTTTGCACAGAACCTCCATATGAAAGCGCTGATTTGAATAATTTTTTGTATGAATGTTTAGTACCATGGGATACATCACATATAATATGGGGTTTTTTCTGGTACGTAAATTTTGCAAATCAGACTAACTTTGATGTATTTAGTGTTACTTTCAACACTGTCAGTGCAAATGCCAATATGGCTCGGGCTAGAGGCCGCATTTATAAACCGATCTTTACGAAACTTCTTGGGTACCTTTGGTATCACCGTGGGACGAGAACAAGTGTTTTTGGGTGCGGTCCAAAATTCAAGATGGCCACTGGCAGCCATTAATTCAAATTAGAGGCAATCAGACTTTTGCGCAGAACTTCCACATGAAAGCTCTGATTAGGCTTTTCCCTCTGGAAAAGACTATTGTTTTTCTACGGATTATTTTTTTTTTTTTTTTTCCACACATTTTTGTCCGTACGATTCAGAAGCCATTTTCGAACCGATTTTCACACAATTTGGCACACGCATAGAGGGGTAAAAAATCTAAAAATGTACCGAAGCAAAATTTTCGATTTAACCCTTATTTCGCCAGAATTGGCAAAAAACTGCCAAAATTGGGGTTTATCGGCACTTTCTCGAAACATGTCTTGTAGATTTTTTTTTAAACATTCACCATTGTTAGACCTGCCTATGACATGACCTTTGATACACACAACATATTAGGCGATGCATATGGTAACCCTCCACAGGCTGCCAAACATCGAAATTTTGATGAAATGGGCCGGTTTCAGACCCCCACAGCACCCAAACAAGACCAGAGAGGTAAACATAACTTCCTTTATAGGAAGTGGAATTTACAGAGGATCATTTTTGTGAGTAATAAGGGTGTTCAAAAAACCAAGCGTTAACCCGTTTTGGGCTGGTTAAACAGCAATACCACCATAATGTTCAAAAATTCATGTTTTCCGTGGATTTCTCTAAACGAGTCTTGTAGATTTTCAAGAAAAGTTTGTCACTCCCAGGCCTTGGTGTGACAATAGAAGTTGCATGGACAAAATACTGCGGTGAGCATTTGTTAACCCTCCACGGGCTGCTAAAAGTCAAAATTGTGATAAAATGGGCTGTTTTTTGGCGCCAACAGCACCCACTGGGTACGCCACAAAGAAAAGTGCCTTCTTTTATCGAGCGCACAATCTATACACAAACATTTTTGTAAGTAGTAGGGGTATTCAAAAGTCGAAGTCTTAACCCATTTTGGACAGGCTAAAGAGAGAGACCCCTTAAAATCTTAAAATTCCCATTTTCTGTGGATTTCTCTAAAAACATCCTGTAGGTTTTCAAGAAAAATTGACTGCTCGCAGGTCTTTGTGTGACATTACAAGTTGCATGGACAAAATATTCCGGTGAGCATTTATTAACCCTCTACAGGCTGCCGATCATCGTAATTCTGTTGAAATGAGCTGTTTTCAGACACGCACAGCACCGAACGTGTACCTGAGAAATAAACATAATCTCCTTTGTTGGAAGTGGAATTCACCGAGGACCATTTTTGTAAGTAATAAGGGTATTCAAAAAACCAAGCGTTAACCCCTTTTGTGGTTGTTAATTGTGATACCCATCAAAAGCTTAAAAAATTTTGTTTTCCCTGGATTTCTTTAGAAACATCTGGTAGGGTTTTCAAGAGGAAATGGTCATTGATAGGTCTTGGTGTCACATTACCAGCTGATTGAATAAATTATTGCGGTAAGCATTTGTTAACCCTCCATGGGCTGCTAAATGTCAAAATTTTGAAAAAAATAGTCTGTTTTTGAACACCAACAACATCAAATGGGAATGCAACAGAGAAAGGTACCTTCTTTTACTGGACGCAAAACTGAGAGGGAAACATTTTTGTAAGTAGTAAGTGTATTCAAAAATCGAGGTCTAAACCCATTTTTGACTAGTTAAGGAGATATACCCCTTAAAAGCTTAAAATTTCAGTTTTCTGTGGATTTTTTAAAAAAAATTTCAAGAGCAATTGACCCTTCACAGGTCTTCAGAGTGACATTACATGTTGCATGAACAAAATATTTTGGTAAGCATTTGTTAACCCTCCAGAGGCTGCCAAGAATAGACATTTGGAGACAATGGTCTGTTCTTAGGCAACCATACCACCAAATGTGTACCTGCAAGATAAACATAACCTCCTTCATTGGAAGTGGAATTCTCCGACGATCATTTTTGTAAGTAATGAAGGTATTCACAAAACCAAGCATTAACCTGTTTAGGGCTGGTTACAGAGCGATACCCCTCAAAAGGTTAGAAATTTGTGTTATCTGAGGATTTCTCTAAAAACATCCCGTAGATTTTCAAGAAAAAATGGCCATTCTCAGATGTTAGTGTGACATTACAAGTTGCATGTACAAAATATTCCTGTAAGCATTTGTTAAGCGTTTGAAGGTTCTCAAACATCAAAATGTTGATAAAATGGGCCATGTTTGCGTACCCACAGCACCCGAAGTTCGGAGGAGAGATCAAAATAAGTGGAAGTAGAATTCACTGAGAATTATTTTTGGAAGTAATAAGAGTATTCAAATAACAACACTTAACCCGTTTTGGGATAAACAATGATACCCATCAAAAGCTTAAAATTCATGTTCTCCCTGGATTTCTCTGAAAACATCTTGTAGATTTTAAAGAAAAAATGGCCATTCACAGTTCTTGGTGTGACATTACAAGTTGCATGAATAAATATTCCTGTTAGCACTTGTTAACCCCCTAAAAGCTGCCAGACATCAATATTTTGAAGACATTTGAGATAAAATGGACCATTTTTAAATTGACACAGCACTCAGTGGGTATGTGACAAACAAACATAACTCCTTTTGTCGGTGATTGACTTGTTGGATGTCGATAATTGACATTAACCCACTCCACCGTTAATGATGGTTTTTACCTCAACAATTTTTTAGCTCAACTTGACAAAGTCAAGCTGAGCTATTGCCATCACTTCTCGTCCATCAGCGTACGTATGTACGTACGTACGTACGTACGTACGTTAGTATGTTAGTACGTTAGTACGTACGTCCACAATTTCCTTTGGCACACCTCACAGGTTGCATTTATGATCAGATTACTTTGAAACTTGGCATGCCTGTTTGGGGTTACCTCCAGATGGGAGCTATCGATTTTCTTCAATTTCCGTCAAAAAATGTTGCCGCGGCCAACGTTCTTAGAACTTAGTTTAGTCAAACCACAATATTTCCCTTTGGCACACCCTACAGGGCACATTTATGATTTGATTGCTTTGAAACCTGGTATGCTTATTTAGGGTGACCTCTAGATGGGAGCTATCAATTTTCTTCAATTTCCGGCAAAAAATGTTGCCACTGCCAACGTTCGTAGAACTTAGTTCAGTCAGACCTCAATATTTCCCTTTGGCACACCCTACAGGTCGCATTTATGATCAGATTACTTTGAAACTTGGCATGCTTATTTGGGGTGACCTCTAGATGGGAGCTATCGATTTTCTTCAATTTCCGTCAAAAAATGTTGCCGCGGCCAACGTTCTTAGAACTTAGTTTAGTCAAACCACAATATTTCCCTTTGGCACACCCTACAGGGCACATTTATGATTTGATTGCTTTGAAACCTGGTATGCTTATTTAGGGTGACCTCTAGATGGGTGCTATCGATTTTCTTCAATTTCTGTCAAAAAATGTTGCCGCGGCCAACGTTCTTAGAACTTAGTTTAGTCAGAAGACTCAATATTTCCTTTTGGCACACCCTACGGGGTACATTTATAATCGGATTGCTTTGAAACCTGGCATGCTTGTTTGGGGTGACCTCTAGATGGGAGCTATCGAATTTCTTCAATTTCCGTCAAAAAATGTTGCCGCGGCCAACGTTCTTAGAACTTAGTTTAGTCAAACCACAATATTTCCCTTTGGCACACTCTACAGGGCACATTTATGATCTGATTGCTTTGAAACCTGGTATGCTTATTTAGGGTGACCTCTAGATGGGAGCTATCGATTTTCTTCCATTTCCAGCAAAAAATGTTGCCACGGCCAACGATCTTATAATTTAGTCTAGTCAGACCACAATATTTCCCTTTTATACACCCTACAGGGCACATTTATGATCGGATTGCTTTGAAACCTGCATGCTTGTTTGGGGAGGCCTCTGGATGGGAGCTATCGATTTTCTTCCATTTCTGTCAAAAAATGTTGCTACTGGCAAAAAAAATGACATTGGTACCAATGATCTTCAATTTTGCCATTTCATTTATAACTTACCAAGTTCAAGTTTGTCAAGTTGAGCTACAGTGTCATTGACACTTTCATTTATCAAACTGTGTCATTTGGGACTACTCATAACATCAATGAAGGAACTTCACTGAGACAGTTAAAAACAATTCATCAGACACTGTGGGGTCATGAAGAATCATGGAATCTCATCGGGAAAAGCCATGATTCTCCAGAATCATAAAGTCTAGTTTGAATAATTTTTGTGTGAATGTTTAGTACCATGGGATACATCACATATAATACAGATTTTTTTCTCGTGCAGAAATTATGCAAATTAGATGAACTTTGATTTTTTCAGTGCTACTTACACACAGTAAGTACACATGTCAATACGGCTCGGGCTAGAGGCTGTATTTATCAACCGATCTTCACGAAACGTCTTGGGTACCTTTGTTATCACCTTGGGACGAGAACGAGTGTTTCTGGGTGCGGTCCAAAATTCAAGATGGCTGCCAGTGGCCATTTTGTACCGAAATTAGGTCTAATCAGTTTTTTGTACACAACTTCTATACGGCTCAGGCTAGAGGCCGTATTTATGAACCGATCTTTATGAAACTTCTTGAGTACCTTTGTTATCACCGTGGAATGAGAACGAGTGTTTTTGGGTGTGGTCCAAATTTCAAGATGGCCACCAGCAGCCATTTTGTACCAAAATTAGTGTAATCAGTCTTTTGTACAGAACTTCTGTATGAAAGTTCTGATTTGAATAAATTTTTGTATGAATGTTTAGGAACATGGAATACATCACATGTACTACAGGTTTTTATCTCGTGCAGAAATTATGCAAATTAGATGAATTTTGATTTATGCAGTGCTACTTATACACTGTAAGGGCACATGTCAATACAACTCAGGCTAGAGGCTGTATTTATCAACTGATCTTCACGAAACTTCTTGGGTACCTTTGTTATCACCTTGGGATGAGAACGAGTGTTTCTGAGTGTGGTCCAAAATTCAAGATGGCTGCCAGTGGCCATTTTGTACCGAAATTAGGTCCAATCAGTTTTTTGTCACAACTTCTATACAGCTCGTATTTATGATCTTCACGAAACTTCTTGGGTACCTTTGTTTTCACCTTGGGACAGGAATGAGTGTGTTTTGGGGTGCTTTTGTTATCACTGTGCTATGAGAACAAAAATTTTGGGGTTCAGTCAGACCCACTCTGGGACTCAAAGATTTCTTTTCTAGTTTAGCATCTGACTGTCACCTACCTTTACAATACTTTACATATACATTTGTTACAGGCTACGGTCAGTATTTATGTACAGGCTGTTACAATACTTTATATGTACTTTTGTTATCAGGTCATTACCTAGATGTTTGTCATTGCTGAGTCACATACTATACATGTACATGTCTTGACAAGTTGAGCTACAGTGTCATTGACACTTTCATTACATTTTGCAATACAAGATATTCAACTGCAGCCTATTAGGCTGCAGTTGAATATTTTGTATCGCAAAATGCTATACATAATTGAAAATTATGTAGCTTTTAGCATATTTTGCATAGCAAATAGCGATGCGAAACCACTTATTTTGAGCCCTGATTTTAATACACACAGTGACATGCTCTTGAGGTCAACGAATCTATCAATCTGACTGTACTGTTAAATTAACCCTATTCCATGCATTCTTGAACATAACTACTCCTTTTGGTTGTGACTATCTGACATCGGCACTCACAATCAGCTGATTGCACGCTCAACGAATTGGTTAGGGATGACAATCGCAAATTTTTATCAGTTAATCGCTACTGGAGATTTTTATACAGTTTTACTACACTTTGACAGTCTACATACTGTGGTTTTGACGTTGTTTTTAGGCAAAAATTGGCTGCCTAGACTTGCTAAAAACAACTACCAAGGTACTTAGAATGTAACTTGGGAGTTAACCCAGATACTGCCTGTTAGGGCACCTGTTCTATTTTAGTAAAAAGTGATCCGAGTCGGCATTAGGCCCTTAAGAGTTATCAGGGTTTCATTGTCCTTATATGATCTATGACTGACGTGGTTGTAGTTTGATATTTTTATTTTTATTTTTAAACGAAGTTTAAGGGGGGAAAGTAGGAGTCAACTTGTCCGCCGCTTGGTCTGTCATCATTGTCAGTCCATTGCACATGTAAACTTGTGGAGAGAACTACTTCCATAGTTTTAGCCGCATTCTCATGAAACTTCACAAAAAGTATCAGCATGATGAGGAGAAGTGCGTGACATAATTTTTTCCCAGATTGGATTCAAGATGGTCGACTGGCGGCCATTTTCGATTTTGCAAAATACTTGTGGAGCAAACTACTTCTACAGTTTTTGCTGCATTTTCATGAAACTCAATATTAATTGATCGACATGATGAGGAGCAGTGCATGACATAAATTTTTTCCACATTGGATTCAAGATGGCCAACTGGAGGCCATATTGGATTTTGAAAAATACTTGTGGAGTGAACTACTTCCTCAGTTTTAGTCATATTTTCATGAAACTTCACCAAAATGATCAACATGATAAGCAGTGTGTGACATACTTTTTCCCGATCTGATTCAAGATGGCCGACTGGCATCCATATTGGATTTTTTTATACTTAGAAAAATTGAATGCACCTTTTCAGTCACGCACACTAGGCAGCATGCCATGGTGGGGGTATACTGGGTGGCAGACCATCTCTAGTTTTGGAAATGTGCAAGTCGTGAAAGAGAATTATTTGGTTTGAAAGTTACAAAAGTATTACTCCATGTAAAAGGAAGATTCACTCTCTTAGGTACCAGGATATGCTGTTTGAGACCAGTTCAACAAGATATCTTCTTAGCACAGCACACACCAAAGTGTGTCCCATGTGAAGAAGGCTTTTTGTTTTATCAAATCCTAATTTTCTTCTTGAATTCATCTCTACTATTATATTAACCCTTAAGGGCCTGGACAATGGATTTGAATTCCCTCCATTTGAGAGTCTCTAAACATCTAATAGCTTAGCAGTGATTTCTAGTTAAGTCTTGGCTGCCTGTTAAGGCAGCTTAGACTTGATTTAAAAGCACTGCCTAGGTAATTTGTCTATTGTCAGCAGGATGTCCTCGTGATGGTATGTTGAGGGCACCTGTTCTGGGGCTGGAAAAACGAAAATAGGCCTTTAAAGATCAAAGGCTTCTCTTATATTCCATGTGACTTTCCCTTCCTCTGATCGACTGAGTACTATACTATATCGTACACTAGACACTTTATAAAAATAGCCATTAATATTCAAGGATGTTCAACTGAAGGCATGCTCTTCTAAAAGAGGCGTTTTTTTTTAATACTGGTTCGTTATTTCTAAGTCTTGGACACAAAATAATGGTCCCTAAGGAAAAATAGGGCACACATGCATGCACTATTCATCCTCGAGAACCACTCTATTTTTTATTCTAAAACCAATGGCCCAGACTTAGCCATTGGTTTTAGAATTAATTTCCAGGGCCAAACACAAATTTTCGACCTCTCATTGGAACAAACTTGTCAGGATCATTCCAGTGAGGGGGTCACATGACATGGTTAAAGGGTTAAGCAAGGTTAGTAAGTTGGAGAGCTCACCAGTTATTTGGGAGTACACTGACTTTCTCCACTTGTAAAGCTATCCAACACAATATGACTCTGACTGTTGAGAGTATTGTTGAACACAAGTAATTAAATAAGTAATTTCTCACCTATGTTTGCCTTTTATTTGTCTACAATGTTCCACCCTGAAGTAAATGGGCACTTATTCTGAATTCCTACCAGCCCACAGCCTCTCAGTCCAGTGACATAGCAGTGGTTTCCAGTTAAGTCTTGGCTGCCTGTTAAGGAAGCCAAAACTTGACTAGAAACGACTGCCCAGATAATTTATCTATTCACAGCAGGACCTCCTCACAATGGCATGTTAAGGGCACCTGTTCTGAGGTCAAACAAATACTTGTGGAGCGAACTACTTCTACAGTTTTTGCTGCATTTTCATGAAACTCAATATAAAATGATCAACAAGATGAGGAGCAGTGCGTGACACAAATTTTTTCCCAATGGGATTCAAGATGGCCAACTGGAGGCATATTGGATTTTGCAAAATACTTGTGGAGCAAACCCTTCTACAGTTTTAGTTGCATTTTCATGAAACTTCACCAAAATGATCAACATGATGAGGAACAATGCATGACATAATCTTTTTCCCAATCGGATTCAAGATGGCCGACTGGATTGTTCTTTTACTTAGAAAAATTGAATGCTTCTGCTCACCCACACTAGGCACTATGCCATGGTGGGTGTATATCAGGCGACAGACCATCTCTAGTTTGTTCTGCCATATTGTAAAATGTTTACTGTTAATCATTGTACTGG
Source organism: Pictodentalium vernedei (assembly GCA_031216915.1). Lineage (NCBI taxonomy): Eukaryota > Metazoa > Mollusca > Scaphopoda > Dentaliida > Dentaliidae > Pictodentalium > Pictodentalium vernedei. Next base: position 66,380,006 of record CM062291.1, on the reverse strand, counting down.
AGTGGAGGCTCTTCTAAGTTGTAACCACTTCTCCTCCAATCCTGATTTTCACTCATTAAATTTAAAATAAAATTATGTTTAATGTGATAAATAATTAGCGGTTATTACTTGGTTAGTTTCATATTAGCTGAGATATCAGTCTGAGGTAACTTCACATCAGAGTGAGACTGACAGTGTTATTTTTCTTCCTCTTCTCAAACTCCTAATTCAGCTAATTGAACATTTCAGCTTCCTCATTGGAGAAGCGGCAACTTTCAATTAAGTATACTAACTCTTCTCCTACTTCGACGGATTTCTGCTTACAACTCTTAATTTTAGTTTGCGATGAATTTTCTACACAACTCTCTTCTGTCTTCTCTACATCTACCTAGTCCTTACTTACTTCCAGTATTAATTATTCACCACACAGGTTCTCCTCCCTCTCTGCTCCCTGAGAAATATCTTTTGGGATTCTATGTTGTATGAAAGTTGCATTGCACCATTGTGTTGGAGGAGGTGGTAGTGGTGGTTGGGAAGTTGGCCGCAAACGTCTTTGGGGGTCAACCCCCCTCCCCAGCTATGCCACTGGTATGTACACATGTGCAGTATGTTTTTGAGGTGCATTGCAACTTATCACATAAGCAAATTTTGGTCTTTAACTTCTTGCATACTGCTGGCAGGTAATCTTGCCCAACACAGATTTCTCTTGTGAATGAAAAAAGTATAATTTGGGCATATTTAATCAAATTTTCACCCTGTGAGCTGCAGGCCACGAAATTTCACGCGAACGATCGTTTCGTTCGCGGGATGGTTACGCAAACCCAAAAACTCGCAAACGATGTTTCATTCACGCAAAAAATATGAGGTGAACATTTTTTTTAGTTCAAATTTTTCGAAGATGTGTAGATCGGGTACCCCGGTACTCACTGATAGACAGATGATGAATGAATATAAAGTAGAAGTGTTTTTTTGTAATAGATAACTGACCTCTCATAGTACTGTACTGTAGTGTAGTGTATCGTACACATATGCTTTTTAAACCCAACATATCAAAACTTCTTGTCAAGGACTATCCGATATTATGTATTGTAACTGACAACACGAAAGTAGTAAATATACGTCATGTGTAAAAAAACACAAATCAATCTTGGTGGGAATTTCTGTGGTTGTGTTCTTTTTGATATTTTTTGCAACGTTCTAAAGGTTCCAGGTCAATTCACCCTTGGGTCAAACTGCAGAAGCTGGATGTTTCGTACATGGGCGTTTCGTACATGGAGATTTAGGACGTTTCGTACACAAAATTTTAGGACGTTTCGTACACAAGCTAGGACGTTTCGTACACGGGGTTATGACTCGTCAGACTGTCTTGAGCCAAATAAAGATAACAACCCGTATTTATTTAAAAATAACAAATTTATTGCATTAAAATATTTTTTATCAATATAAACAGAACATACTAGAATGATACCGTACAAGTATAAAGTGATACAAAGATACATGTACATGTAAGTTTGACATTGTTGTATATTGTGGTGGTGATGGACGTATTAAATTCTGTTCCGTGATATTTCAAATGTGGATTCTCGTAATATTGGATTATAATACCTTACAAAAGTAAGTAGTCTATTATTTCATATAAAAAATACTTAAAACTGTATAAAATTTGCCTGTGAACGAAACGTCCTTTAATTTATGTACGAAACGTCCTATTTTGTATACGAAACTCAAACAGTCAGTGTACGAAACACCTGGGTACGAAACGGACACTAATCCAAACTGCCCTCCACATTTTTTTCCGGGTCAACTCACCCTCGTCCCCGATCAGAGGGTGAGTTGACCCGCATCTGAGGGGCGAGTTGACCTGGGAAAAACTTTTTTGAAGGTGTTTATTTTTTTCGAAAACGGTGAGCAGGGACGGCGGAAGCTCCAAAAGAGTGGGGGCGCATTTTTTTCTCAGACTAGTAACCGAGGATTGTATGACGGAAAAAGCTTTTAATGGCTCGAGGAGGGGGGTGGATAATTTATCATCACATATGTCATGAACACAGAACGAAATTAAATGGAGCTCCGGAAAGAGAACACATGTGCATGGCACATTTTACCATAGTCCAAACTTGGATCCAAATTCCGTAATATAATTTTGGGGTTGGGTATGTCCTTTGGACGTACCAAACCCAAAAATTACATTACGGAATTTAGGTCCAAGTTTGGCCTAGTTTACCAAACATCAAAATTATGTTACGGGATTTGGATCTAACTTTGGACTAGTTTTACTTTTACTACAGTCTGTACTTATTATGACTACTTGCGAACTTGCGACATGCAATATCTCACTATACAACGACGGCGACACTGGCAGTATTATGTTGCTAATTTTGTTAGAACTATTGCTATCTCCCTCAGTCCATTTGGCCATGGGGTTGTGTAAGTATATGTCAGAATTAGGGTACCCGTAAATGGTGAAAAAAGTGTGTGTGTGTGTGGGGGGGGGGGGGGGGGGGGGCACGTGCCCCCTGTGGCGTGCCCTCCTACCCCCATCCACCCCCACCCACCCACCCACCCACCCACAAATGCCAAATTTGTTCAGAACATCTTGTCGAAATAAGGAAAGAAGCACATAAGAGGGGGCTGAAAGGCTCGGTCTTAAATGGAATTGTAAATTATTCAGACGGAGTGGAATATATTCATAAAACAAACATACTGAGGCACATTAAATCGGGTGGGCTTCATGATTGGGCTAAAAATACTTTTGAAACAAAAACAAATGCAGACCCTACTGAGACTACAACAAAACGACCCTCAACTGTACCGATTGATAAACTGATAACATCAAATGCCCGTCAGTGTTACACTAACTCCATAAACACAGCTCTTTTTGTGGCATTGAAAGAAAAGCCCTTTACAGACTTTTCTGGTCTCATAGAAATACAGAGTGAAAATGGTGTAAAATTTGTGTGGCAAAGAGAATGAAAAATCTCGTGGGGAATTTATAAACTGTTTAGCCACAGTTATGCGTTCAGATTTAGAACAGATTTTGAAACGAGCCAATTTTTTTAGTTGCTTGATGGATGGGTCACAGGCCCGAAAGACAGGGTCTGAGAAAGAACTAGTCTATGGTAAATTTGTCATAAATGGAAAGCCCATCGAGTTGTTACTGAGATACCAAGATATGAGAGATTTTGGGGGCGAAGATGCAGTTTCTGTGAAAAATGCTTTTAACAGCACATTTTTGGGTACATACGGAATGGCAGCAACATCAGACCGATTCAAGAATCTAATGATTTCAGTTTGCTGTGATGGTGCAAGTGTTAATTTAGGAAAACACAAAGGTGCAGCAACGTGCCTTAAAACCTCAGATGGCCATCCTTGGCTTCTAATAATCCACTGTGCCAACCACAGACTAGAACTGGCCATAAAAGACGCATTTATGTCTAATCATGCATTCAAAGACATAGATGAAGTGATGGTCCAAATCTATTACATGTTCAGAAACAGTGGGAAGGCTAAGCGAATATTACGAGCCATAGCAGCAACACTTTCTGTGACGTGTGTCAGCTTTGTGAAGGCTCACGGCACACGGTTTCAAAACCACAAATATCGAGCAATAAAGGCCATGTTAACAAATTTTCTTCCACTATGTATGTACATGGAGAACATGATTGAAAATGCTGGTGCATGCAAGGCAACTGACGCTGCTAAATTTAAGGGTTACATAACTAAGTTTCAGTCATATCAGTATTGAGCCTCTCTTCATTTCTACCGATTGGTTTTACGTGAGACAGCTCATTTATCCTATGTGTTGCAAACTAAGGCATCGCTGATTACTGATGTTGCAGAAGCAATTGAAAATACGAAAGTTAAACTTGAGAAGCTTGCCTCACAGACTGACAATGTTAATGAACTGCCATTTGATTCAGAGACAGAGGAAGATGGTGAGGTCGTGAAAATAACGGCAAAAGCAACCAATCTACCCGTGAGCCTTTCTTTCAAGGACAAAAACAAGTTAACAGAAAAACAAGCAAGCAAGATTGGGAAGTATACTAATGTGTATTCTCAAGACTACAAACTAAGTTATGTAGAACAGGGGAAGAAAGCTGTCAAGGCAATCAAAGAAAAACTTTTACCCGAAATTGTATCACATGTCCAAGATCGATTGAACACCTTCCTTAGTGAGAAAGACTTGTACAGCTCTCTAAAAATTTGTGACCATACACTCTGGGATTATGACAGTGTCAGTGATGGAATTCCAGAAATCGAATTACTGTCTGAGCACTTTGAACAACCACTTAAATTTCATGGATATAACAAGGACAAAGTTATTTATGAATTTCGACAAATGAAAAATCTTGTTAAAGGAAAATACCATCATTTCAAAAATAAGATTGGACTTTGGCAAACCCTCTTCACACATCACATAGATCAACATCAGCATATTCTTCTTTTGATCGAACTCTGTCTTGTTGCAGCCTGGTCATCAGCCACAGTAGAAAGAGGTTTCAGCACTACAAGGCGAATTTTGGTTGACAATCGTCTGTCTCTCCACAAAGACACCTTAGATGAGCTACTTTTATTAAGAATTAATGTTCCCATTTTACAAGATCTGGATAGTGACTATAAAAAGAAACTTGTTGAAAAGGCAGTCGAGCTATACTCAGCAAAGTGCATCAAACGCGGGCGTTATGATATGAAGGGGAAAACGTCCAAACCTAGCAGTGCTGCTGCATGTTCTAGTGTCCCCACTCACAACATACCTTTGGAAGACAGTGACACATTCCTTCCAACACCATTCTCTGCTGCATCAGCATATGATGTTAACACTCTCCTTGCCGATGATTCACACCTGATTATTTCAAGTGACAGTGAATCTGATTATGATGCAGACAGTTCAGACGACAATATGTCAGATACATTAGATATTGATGAGGCAGACATGGACCGTGCCATTGATTAACTTCAATGACCTTTCCAAACTGTTCACGTGGCACTGCATATTTGCCATCTTTCTGTTTAGCAAAAACACAAGTAATTGTTGGGTCGCCATTTTGATTCGTTCTTCTTTGACAATACCGTCGGCGTCCATACTCAGTCAAGGTGGTATGGTGAATGAAGTACAGATCGAAATGGCAACCTTGCAACTACTGGTATGCTTGCTGTTAAGACTAAAGTTTTGATCCAATTTATGTTGACTATTTCGACAGTAACGCATTTCTCATGATGATTAGATTGTGACACAAAGTTTAAATGAAACCAATTAATATTCGTAGCCTGCTGAGCAGACTGCTGTCAGGTTGACAGCATACATATCATTTGGATATGATAAATCATTTGTTTAGGTAGATTGGAGACCTGGCCATCTGTTGTAGTCAGTGTTGACTGTTCTGAATTTCGTTTATAATCGTTAACTGTAACAATGTTACATGAAACCCCAAACTTGCTCATATAGTTTTTTTTGTTATTTTGTTTGTAAACACTTCAAATAGAAACTTATTCTCATAATGACATGTTGTCATTAGCACGATGATACTTAAGTCTTACATGCATATTAATTTATTTGAACAATTCAGTGAAGTTCTGAACGATTGTGCAGTCAGGTAGATTCATGATTGTTGTTAAGTTCACCCATTACAAATAAATCTTATTTTTTCTCAGACGTCAAGTTGTGAAATTCTCAGATGAGTTACTATGATACATTTTTTACCCCAAGCAACAAAAGGAAAAGTTATCCATAATTTGTTTTGTTTATCATTGATCGATGATACTAGACCCTGTCATCAAGCATTCTGCAAAAGTTGACACATTCAAAAGTGCACTTAATGACCTTGGTCTTTTTAATATTTTAATGAAACTCAAATTCGTTCTGGATACAAGACTTCTCAGCTAGGGCTCAGCCCCAGTCGTGAAGCCTTGCATCTACCGAATGAAGAATGAAATTTACAATGAATAAATCTTATTCTGATAGCAGCTGCTGGTATTGTTTATCTTAGCAAAGGAAGGCTGGAGTCACTGTCAATGTAATTTTGCTAAGTAAGGAATGGATTTCTAAGTTACTGTTCATTTATGCCAGTAATCATGATAATTTAATGCAATACTTGAAATATTTTGCTTCTTAATGTATCTACCAAATTGGCATAAGCATTAACCAACAACTTACTTAACTGAAACTTTCCCAATAGACAAAATATATCCAACAATTACAAACACAATTAAACTTGCAAGAACAATTAAATTTATATATTATGATGTTAATTTTTGTTTAGTATCACGTAACCTTTTGCGTAACCAATTGGTTGCGCAAAACTAATTCACGTGAACGAACAAATGGGTTAGGCAGGTCCAAAACACGCGAACGAAAAATGGGTTTTGCAAATTTTTGAAATTTCGTGGCCTGGAGCTGAATTGATTTTTATACGGCCACTCATATGAGCGGGTCATATTATGGTATGGCAATGTCCGTCCATTAGCTTTTGTTTGTCCACGCGATAACCTGAAAACCATACATCCCACAGATACTGTTTATTTATGGTTGACTAGTCATGACTAGAGGATGGGTCCTTTCGATAACCAGCATTCTGGCATATCCAATATGACCACCACGGCAACCATCTTGGATTTTCGGGGACTTTTGATTGTCCATGCTATAACTTGAAAACTATAAATCCAACAGATGCTACTTTTTTATGGTTGATTAATCATGACTAGAGGATGGTTCCTTTCGATATCCAGCATTCTGGCACCATGGCAGCCATCTTGGATTTTCAGGGACGTTTGATTGTCCATTTGATAATCCAACAGATACTGTTTTTTATGGTTGATTAGTCATGACTAAAGGATGGTTCCTTTCGATAACAAGCATTAATGTCCATCCATCCGTCTGTCTGTCTGTCTTTGTCTGTCCATCCGTCCGTTAACTTTTGTTTGCCCACACAATAACTTAAAAACAATACATCCAACATATACTGTTTTTTTATGGTTGATTATTCATAACTAGAGGATGGTTCCTTTCAATAACCAGCATCAATGTCCATCCATCCGTCCGTCCGGGCAGTCATATGGGGTTTAGATGGCTATTTGTTGGTAGAAATGGGGGTTAGGTGACTACCGCAATTTATGTGACTAGTCACATAGTTAAATGTCATTATTCTAGGGTGGGGTTTAGAGTTCGGGTGGGGTGGGGTGGGGTTAGGGTCAGTAAAGGGTTTGCTACCACCCCAAAAAATTTTCACCCAAAAAGTTGTTTTAATACAATGGACATGCATTTTAGTTAAAATAGACTAGGAATATATTGAATTTTCATTAGTCTAGGGTGGGATTTAGAATTGGGGTGGGGGAGGTAGGGTTAGGGTCAGTAAAGGGTAGGGTCAGGGTTTGCTATCACCCCAAAAATTTTCCCCAAAATCACTTGTTTTAATATAATGGACATGCATTTTATTGTAGTCCCATAAAAATAGCCACATAACTACCAATTGTTAAAATGTCTGTCCATCCGTCTGTCAACTTTTATTTGTCCATGCTGTAACTTGAAAACAATACATCCAACTGATACTGTTTTTTATGGTTGATAAGTCATGACTAGAGGATAGTTCCTTTCAATAACCAGCATTCTGGCATGTCCAATATGGCTGCCATGCAGGCCTGGCATTCTGAAAAATTTAGGGGGGGCTAAAAATCGCTCTCCTGAAATGATCTAGGAGAGCCAATGGCTCTCCTAAATTTTTTTTGACATGGAAGGCAGTTGAACCATCATATATCACATGAATGCAGTTCAACACTGTGACCAGACATGCTCTACTCACAAAGTTGCATTGTGTAATTTGGATAGTTGTAATACATGTTACTTCGAAAGTTACTCAATACTGTGTTGAAGTTGTCGGTCCCGACACCTCACAACTGTCACAAGCCAATCATGGTTCAACTTCATCCCCTTCAAGTTCATCCCATCAGATAAATTTTGAATTTCAGTTCATTGCACCTGAGCCAGCTGTACAGTACATGATGCCAATTGAAGATTTTCTAAATGGTCCTGGGATAACACAATTTTTTATCTTCACTTTTTTTATTCATCGCATTCGAAATTACTCTTGATGCGGTAAATAAAAAAATGTGAACACTCTTATACGGGGACAGCTTATGGAAATTGTACGTCAATAATCATGCCTATCGAATTTGTATTGAGGGAATACCATCACTCCATGTGGTTATCACTTAATTTAAGTTTTTTGATTATCCGATGTCGTTTAATGGGAATATAAGTTGGTTTTGAAATGGGACAATGTTTGAATAGTAATAGAAACTGTACATACCTGGTGAAAAATGAAACCAATCAAATAATTCTCATGGGCAGGTGATGGTGACGTTTTGAATATTTGCGGAAATTCACAAAAAATTAGATTGATAATCTAATATCATGACAACCGAAAGTGAAAGTAAACACAACAGAGGTTTATAAATAGCCTGTGTTATGCTGTTCAGTGATGCCTTGTGTAACTGACGAAAGATGGCGTTGTGATACAGTAACCACCAAAATAAATTGAGATTTTGAGCAACTTGACCCACGAATCGTCCCAAGCCAAAGCGCATACGTTGTCCCACCAGGAACTGGGGAAGTAATAAACTTTGTTGTTGGCGACGTTACGATATCCTCCATGATGCATGGAAACTAATATTTGACAGTGATATTGATAATGATTTAATGTTATTTCAAGTTAACCATTAGATTTTCTGCAGACACTTTGCCTGCATTGGTTATCTTTGTGCACCAAGGAGAGCGAAATTTCGTGGACCTTAATGGTTCTTGGCGCACGTTAAGGCACGCAAAAAAATCGCATGCCTGAAAAAGCCAGGCCTGCGCCATGGCAACCATCTGGGAGTTTTGGTGACTTTTGATTCTCCGCCCAATAACTTGAAAACAATATATTCAACTTTAGTGGGTCGTAAGCCAGGAATGTACAATTATTTTGGAAGGAATTATTGACCTTTTGTTCAACTAAAAATTTCTTCACAAGCGCAATTTCTTCATAGGCGGCTGTATATTGATCCTCCGCTGGTGGTGCACTTGTTTCACATTTAATCAAAATTTCCCCTGTAAATTGATCAAATTTTTAGCTTAACTTTGACGTAAGTCAAATTTGAGGTTATGCGATGGCCCATCGTCCGTCTGTCGATCAACAATTCAACATGGCTCGGTCTAGAGGCCGTATATATGAACCGATCTTTACGAAACTTCTTGAGCACCTTTGTTATCCCCATGGGGCGAGAACGAGTGTTTTTGGGGGTGATCCGAAATTCTAAAATCAATTGTAAAATATTTGAACAAGCTACAGGTTAATCACTAAAGCAGCCATTTTGTTAATGCAATCAGTTTTTTGTACAGAACTTCTATATGAAAGTTCTGATTCGAATAAATGTCTGAATGTTTAGTAACATGGAATACATCACATATAATACAGGTTTTTTTCTCGTGCAGAAATTCTGCAAATTAGATGAATTTTGATTTTTTCAGTGCTACTCACACACAGTAAGTACACATGTCAATACGGCTCAGGCTAGAGTCCGTATTTATGAACAGATCTTTACAAAACTTCTTGGGTACCTTTGTTATCACCATGGGACGAGGATGAATGTTTTTGGGTGTGGTCCGAAATTCAAGATGGCTGCCAGCAGCCATTTTGTACCTAAATTAGTGCAATCAGTTTTTTATACTGAACTTCTGTATGAAAGTTCTGATTTGAATACATTTTTGTATGAATGTTTAGTAAAATCGAATACATCACATATAAAACAGGTTTTTAGCTGCAATGAGCAGCTCTATATGTGGCAATGTCTGAGTTGGTCTGTCACCAACAAGTTTAAAAACACCATAACTCCTAAAATACTTGATGGCATGACACCATACGTGGTATTCAAGTGTATCTTCATGATGTCTCTACCCTCTCAATAGTGGATGTCATTCGGATAATTTCTGTCACATTTATGGACTTGACACCAATTAGTTTTTTTGTAACCAACGAGTTTTAAAACATCATTGGGGTTGCACAAATCATCGCAGCTTCGGCACTGTGACAGTGTGCTCTAGTTTTCTTGTGCAGACATTATGCAAATTAGATGGACTTTGATTTATTCTGTGCTACTTGTACACAGTAAGTACACATATGAATACGCCTTGGGCTAGGGGCTGTATTTATGAATCGATCTTCACGAAACTTCTTAGGTACCTTTGTTATCACCTTAGGATTAGAGCGGGTGTTTCTGGGTGCAGTCCAAATTTCAAGATGGCTGCCATTGGCCATTTTGTACCGAAATTAGGTACAATCACTTTTTGCACACAACTTCTATACGGCTCAGGCTAGAGGCCGTATTTATGAACCGATCTTTGCGAAACTTCTAGGGCACCTTTGTTATCACCTTGGGATAAGAATGAGTGTTTTCGGGTGCGACCAAAATTCAAGTTGGCTGACAGTGGCCATTTTGTACAGAACATTTATATGAAGGTTATGATTTGAATAAATTTTTTAATGATTGTTTTAGTAACAAGGAATACATCACATATAATACAGGTTTTTTTCTCGTGCAGAAATTATGCAAATCAGATGAACTTTGATTTATTCAGCGCTACAGTAAGTGCACATGTCAATACGGTTCGGGCTAGAGGCTGTATTTATGAACCGATCTCCACAAAACTTCTTGGGGTACCTTTGTTATCACCTTGGGACGAGAACAAGTGTTTTTGGGTGCCTTTGTAATCACTGCGCTATGAATACAAATATTTTTGTTTTCCGTCAGACCCACTCTGGGACTCAAAGATTTCTCTTCTAGTTTGGCATCTAACTGTCGCCCACCTTTACAATACTTTACCTATACATTTGTTACAGGCTACGGTCAGCATTTATGTACAGACTGTTACAATACTTTACATGTACCTTTGTTATCAGGTCATTACCAAGATGTGTGTCCGATCTGTGTCACATACTATACATGTACATGTCTTACACAAGTTGAACTACAGTGTCATTGACACTTTCATTTCAATATTGATTTGTTGATAAAAATTTAAATAAATTTTGTATCAAAGCAAATCATAGCTGCTTCACACCAGCCATGACTAAATGAAAAATATCTTGAAAATACTCAACAGGTTAATAGTTATAGCATGTGTCCATATCTTGTATGTATTGTGCTTACATTGTTAACTATTACATGAGCATATCTGGGTACAATCAACAGAAAGTCTCTCATTTGTAATGAACCCTTGCATACACTCAATAGAGGATCTGCATAAACTGATATGTGTTCCAATGAATCGTGCAGTATGACTGAGCCTACAAAGACTTGGACTAAGACATAGGTCAAGATAGTTCAGAGATAGCTAACAAGCACGTAATAATAATACAAGTTGGTGGTCATATTGGAAGACTCTAGCACATGACAGAATGTGTAGACATAGAAGCTTTAGTACTATAACTAAGAGGTAACAAGGTGGATAGTTGACATTGTCAGTAGTCCAGAAGCCAGGAGTCCATCAGCTGTGTTTTAGCTAGGAGGCAGGAGATGGTCTTGGAGCAGAGAGCTAGTTCCCAATAGTTCCCCAACAGTCCACACTAGTCCACACATTCTTCAAATACTAGTTCACTAACCATCAGTTTCCAAAGTCCACAAAAATCTGTATGTGTTCATTTGCAGTATGTCTTTGAGGCACATTGTCACCTGTTCATTAGCACCTCTCAGTCTTAAAAGTTACTGACTATATACCACATGTGCCATGCTGGGTAGACAGTCAGTAGGCAAAAGTCACAAAGGCATCAACTTGGCCAAGGCACTATATAGATAGATGCAGGTTAAGTGGAATGAAACGAACAGACTGAATCTACTATGACTCAGCCAAGGACAAGGATGATATTTAAATATACTCACCTTCATTCAAACATACTAACCAAACACACCTGCACTTCATCCTAGTCCTTCCAGGATCATACTAACCACTTGCTGCCATAGAAACCAAGATGGTGGCCTTTATCATACAAAATGGATGACAAAATCAAATTGACATCAAATATCACCTTGGTAATGATTGGATGAAAGGGGAGGGGGGGGGGGGGGGAGTTGGGGGTGGGCGGTGGAGGGTCATCTAAAATTTTTGCTGTGCCCCACCCCAAAAACTATCGCCTAACGTAAGTTTCACACAACATAGGAACCTACTGAAGATGCCTCCGATTACTCTTAAAACAGTAGATTGTGCAATAGGCTAGTCCTAATTAAAACCCTATGGCTGTTGCAAGAACTAGGGAAGATTCCACCCCTAAAAAATCCACACACTGGCCTTTCAGTTATCATCTTCGACCTCCCTCCACCCCCTCCCCCCCCCCCCCCCCAAAAAAAAAAAATTGGGATGGGGGCACTCCCCCCCCCCATTAACCCTTTACCTAACACAAAAAGTAGACAACACTTGCCAAAAAAAATTTTTTTTTATTTTTTGCATCAAAAACATACCTTATGACCCCTCATTGGAATTGGCTCACTGAGCTCATTCCATTGAGGGGTCATAAGCTATGTTTTTGTGACAAAAAATGAAAAAATACTAAAACTTGAATGGTGAATTTTGTGAATAATGCTGGTCGGTTTTGGCGGTTATGTTGGGTGGCAACACACCTGCTTCTACAACAATGTTCTATTACACTTTTAGATATAAATGAAATTCCAACTTTTCCCAAGACCACTGACTCCATTCAGGTTCCTGAAGATACGGCAGCTAGATCTACTATATACACCATTACAGCTTCAGATAAAAACGGTGATACATTGACATATTCCATGTCATCTGATCCAGCCACTGGGAATGATTTATTCGAAATAGATTCTAAGAGTAAGTACATAAAAGTATTTTTTTCGTATTGGTGCTTGTATAATTAATAGAGATCTTTTTCTTGAACCAAGTCACAATATTACACATGTTGCTGTACAGCATCGGCAACAAGCCTGAAAATAAGCAATCAGTCATTTGGAGAATGAGGGCCCCAGGGGGTGAATTTGCTGATGCCTTCCCATACAGTGTGCTAGAATCCCCTAAACTTTATTCTCTTGGTACCTCTTTCTGTTTAGGCCTGAGACTTTGATTTATATTTAGGTTCAAAGAGAGTAAATTTAGTAATGCTACCCTGTGCAGGGTAGCATCACCAAATTCACCCTCTATGAACCTCATTCTGCTGATGATAGTCAGCTTATTTCCAAGCCTGATAAGCAAAATCAAAAACATTTGTGGAAACTACACAGTTAATGACTGAAAAACAGGGTCAGCTATAGTGATCACGCTCCAGCTGTAACATATTCAAAACTGCTGAACTGATTTCAGTGAAATTTGAAGTGATTGTTTTGACATCGCATTTTGATTTTGTTAAAGTCAAGTTGCCCCACCCCATAAGGAGGAGGTGAAAGAAAATACTCCTCCAAAAAACATCTCATTAACTGTTTGATATAAGGACTTGATATTTGGTACAGAGCTTTCGTTTGAGGTGTAGAATAATTTTGTTTAAACAAAGTTCATAGAGCAATATTTTGCCTTTGTAATGGGAGTGGGAAACATTTTTGGCCCCTTCCTGAAATATCCATTTTCTGAGCCGACCAGTCAATTTGAGCCAATTTTGGTACATGGCATTATTTGTGTCATATTTCAAACATCCTTGGTGGGGGAATTCAAGTTTGTTCAAATCAAGTTCCTGAGTTAATATTTAGGATCTTTGTGAGAGCCAGTATTGTAACTGCAATATGAGGAATAATCATTGAATTATGTCTCCCCTTCCCAGAAGGGAGACATATTGTTTTAGTGCATATTCTTCTTCTTCTTCTTCTTCTTCTTCTTTTTCTTCTTCTCATACAAACTTTGTCCGGGCCATAACTTTTTTGTCTTTTGACCTACACCTTAGATACTTGGCATGTGGATGTATCACCATGAGCCGGTGTGCAGTGTACCATAGTGACCTTCATGTGACCTTGATCTTTGACCTGAAGGTCAGATTTATTCGCTTTTTTAAGGGAAACTGTCTAGACCAGAACTTTTTTGTATTTCGAGTCAGGCTTTAGATATTTGGTATGTGAATGTATCACCATGAGCCGGTGTGTAGCATACCATTGTGACCTTGACCTTTGATCTGAAGGTCAGATTTGTGCTTTTTTCAAGGAAACTTTGTCCTGATCAAAACTTGTTTGTCTTTTGAGCCAGGCCTTAGATATTTGGCCAGTGGATGTATCACCATGAGCTGGTGTGTCACATGCCATTGTGACCTTCATGTGACCTTAACCTCAAGGTCAAATTTATGTACTTCAAATAGGGAGTTATTGTCCAGACCAGAATTTTTTTTGTTTTTTGACCTAGGACTTGGTTATTTGACATGTGGATGTATCGCAATTAGCCCGCATGTCACATGTAATCGTGACCTTCATGTGACCTTGACCTCAAGGTCAAATTTAAGTACTTTAAATAGGGAGTAATTGTCCAGACCAGATTTGATGAACTGCATGTGACCTTGACCTCTGACCTCAAGGTCAAATTTATGTACTTCAAATAGGGAATAATTGTCCAGATGAGAACTTTTTTGTTTTTTGACCTAGGACTTGGATGATTGACATGTGGATGTATCACAATGAGACCACATGTCATCATGACCTTCATGTGACCTTGATCTCAAGGTCAAATTTATGTACTTTAAATAGAGAGTAATTGTCCAGACCAGAATTTTGTTTTTTTTGACATGTGGATGTGTCACCATGAAAACCGCATGTCCGCTACATTGATGAACTGCATGTGACCTTGACCTTGACCTCTAACCTCAAGGTCAAATTTATGTACTTCAAATAGGGATTAATTGTCCAGATCAGAACTTTTTTGTTTTTTGACCTAGGACTTAGATGATTGACATGTGGATGTATCACAATGAGACCACATGTCATCATGACCTTCATGTGACCTTGACCTCAAGGTCAAATTTATGTACTTTAAATAGGGAGTAATTGTCCAGACCAGATCATTTGCAGTGCATAAAATAGAAAGGAAGGGGGAGACATATGTTTTAGTGTGCTAAAACACTTTCTAGTTTTTTATGTACTTTAGTTTGATGCTTTACCTAATGAATTCGTCACATCCACCTGCGTAGTTTACAAAAAGAGCAGTTGAAAAAAAAAAAATTTTTTAAATATCTGCAAAACCATGTGTGACCCCTCACTGGAATGAGCTCATCAAGCTCATTCCAGTGAGATGTCACATGATATGGTTCTGTTGAAAGTTTTAAAAAATTTTTAAAAAGGCAATAATTAAAATAAGGAATTTTGATATTCTGTATGTTGGGTAAAGGGTTAAATTCTTATGCATATCTGTTACGTATTCTAAGGTCATCTAAGGCTTGCCCGGTCAGCTTTTCAGATACTTGTAGTCTCGCAGATGTGATAATCCCTTTCTCAAAAATCTGGCGGCTGACTTTCCAAATGTGCAATTGTTGGTTTAAAAGTTTCACATGTCCCCTGTTGGATGAAATTTGAGTGTAATGTGATGATAGGACCAGACTTACCTGGAAGTCAAAGTCTGACTGCAATTCTGCTCCAGTTTCCCTGGTGAGGGCTTTTCCACCCTGATGTGGTACGAAATTGTGCATACATGTATCTATCTCATCAGGCCTGGAAATAAATTGTGAATGGTTATATGTGGGTTACATCAATTGTAAAATATTTGAACTAGCTACAGGATACCACAAAGTAGATACAGTGGAACCCTGTTAATTGAATAGCCACTTTGCCAATGAAAATTATTCATTTAACAGGAGTATTCAATTAACAGGGATTGTGTCACTTTCCAGTATTCAAGAGATAAACTTAGCATTTATTCTATTATATCTTGTTTGACAGAGCTCCATGAGCCCTGTCAAACAAGATATAATAGATTAAATGCCTCTATTGGATGTACTGAGGCCAAATACATCTATAAACAAAGGAAAACTGGGGAGTCTCAGGGTAATTCTTGACAGATTTTTATTCAATTGACAGGAGTTTACTCTATAACCTATATTCAATTAACAGGTCAAATTTGTACTGAGGATATGGTAAATGGTTTTGTGTTGGGAAATTATATTCAGTTAATAGGGATACACAATTAAGAGATATCCAAATAAGTGGGCTCCACTGTAGAACATAACTTTAGTAACCCTCTGCACTCTGATGTCAAAATACTAAAGTTATCAGCAGCAAATTTTTCCCTCAATGCAACTGAGAATTTAATAAATTTTATCTTGTTTGACAGAGCTCATTGAGCTCTGTCAAACAAGATATAATTTGTTAAATTTTTCATGCTATGTGGGCAATATGGAGTCAGTGAGTGAAATTTTGAAATACTACCAGAGTGCTAGGAGTTAAATTACTTATCTTGCATGTTTTACCAGAAAGATTTGACAGTCTTTTGGAACTATCTCGACTCCAAGGTTGAGTATTGCATCCACATATGAATAGAATGGTATGCTGTGTCCATCTTAAAAGAATTTCTGCAAAAATAAATAGCAACCACTAACATGCGATTTATATATCTATTAGGTCTGAAACGGTTGGCTCATTTCCACAACCGACTAACCAAGAGCTCTAACCGGATAATATCCGGTTATCCGTGGCCATCATTTCATCGAATATGGCATCAAAATTATAGGGATTGGAAAGCAGTATTCACAGAAACTGTTCCGTAGTGTGTATCCAAAAGAACGTTGTCGAGCACTCAAGATTGTTCATTTGTATACATACTGCAGAATAGTTTCTGTGATTGATCAGTGCTCACGGAAATTGCCAATCATTAACAAAGTCTTGAATGCCAAAGTCATTTATTTCTAAACAAAAAACAACACAGCTTCGTGGTGTAATGTATCCCAAAGGAGAAGTGGCAGATTTACTGCTTTTCAACCATGGAATGACGATCACTACCATTATTTTGGATAACCAGTTGACGTTTTTTCTAATCGATTGGGTAGGTAACCGGTTTCAATCCGGTTATCCGGTTAACCATTTCAGTACTAATATCTATATGGCCAGAAATCATGTTAAGACTTGAAAAAGCATGAGAAGACGGAGAAGTATCAAAACACCATTTTCCTATAGGTTACCACCATGCTATATCACATAACCTGCCACTGGGGTAGGATATAAGCCCTTTTATTTCCAGGCCTGTCTCAAGACTGATGAATAATGGCACACAAGCATCTCATGTGATCCCAGCTTCCTGTGAAACTTGAGTTGAATCGGGTCGAACATCGACTTCCAACAAGTCTCATCTAACAATTGCATTTTATCTTATACAATTTACAATGAAGTAGACCCATGCAATGGTTGTCAGAATTATTTGCAAAGAGTTCCATTTGTAAAATTTCATACTGTGCTTTCAGAAGGACAAATTAAAGTGAAACGAGGAGTTGATCTCGATTATGAAAAATTGGTGGATAATAACTACAAATTGACCGTGATTGCTTCTGATGGAAAAGAAACATCCCAAAAATTTGAATTAACCGTGGACATTACAAATGTAAATGAAGAACCACAGTTTGATAAAGGCACCTATACAATTAGTATTCCAGAGGGAACAAAGGTATTTAGATTTTAAATAAATATGTTATGTGCACATTGTGCTTGTACAGAATCTTTTATAGCTACAATTCGTGCATGCACGATGAGTAATTAGACAAGGGCCCTGCAAAGCTTTGAGGTTTGATTCAATTTCGAATCTTCATGTTGGTATTCGGTTTGATTAGAAATCAGCTGCTGTCCAATTCATTATCATGCAAACCTTTTCTCTAGAATTCCGTATGGTATTAGCCATCGTAGTCATCTCACAAAAAATGTAGCTGGAGATAGAAATTTTACATAAATAGTGTTGAAAATAAAGACAGTGTAATTTCCGCTATATTAACATAAAAAAACAGCTGTACCCTTGCCACCATCCATACTAATATTCTAGTTTCACTAGTTGCTACCACTGCTGAAAGCAAATTTAAAGTTCCCAAACAATATTGATGATGAGCTAACGGTTGCTAGCAGCTAGCTCTGTGCAGTGCCCAGTACAGAATTCTTGAACCAATTTCTGTTTTTGAACAAAGATCCTTCCTGGGTAATATTCCAATTACATCATCTTGGCATGCCTTCAACAATGACAAACTTTTTCATTATTTTTTCATTTTTTGTCTCAAAAGCATAGGTTATGACCCTCTTTGGAATGAGCTCATCGAGCTCGTTCCAATGAGGATCATAACCTAAGTTTTTGAGACAAAAATTGAAAAAAATGAGTTATTCAGTAATTTTGTTTGCAAGTGTCTGCTTTTCATGTTTGGTAAAAGGTTAATTATGTTTCCCCTTCCCAGAAGGGAGACATATTGTTTTAGTGCATATTCTTCTTCTCCTTCTTCTTCTTCTTCTTCTTCTTCTCCTTCTTCTCATACAAACTTTGTCCGGGCCATAACCTTTTTGTCTTTTGACCTACACCTTAGATACTTAGCATGTGGATGTATCACCATTAGCCGGTGTGCAGAGTACCATAGGAACCTTCATATGACCTTGACCTTTGACCTGAAGGTCAGATTTATGTGTTTTTTTTTAAGGGAAACATCACACAAACTTTGTCCGGGCCATAATTTTTGTTGTCTTTTGACCTACACCTTAGATACTTGGCATGTGGATGTATCACCATGAACCGGTGTGCAGTGTACCATAGTGACCTTCATGTGACCTTGACCTCTGACCTTAAGATCAAATTTATGTACTTCAAATAGTGAATAATTATGCAGACCAGAACTTTTTGGGGTTTTTTTGACCTAGGACTTAGATATTTGACATGTGGATGTATTGCAATTAGACCGCATGTCACATGTAATCATGACCTTCATGTGACCTTGACCTCAAGGTCAAATTTATGTACTTTAAATAGGGAGTAATTGTCCAGACCAGATTTTTATTTTTTTTTTGGACATGTGGATGTGTCACCATGAAACCGCATTGTCCGCCACCTTGATGAACTGCATGTGACCTTGACCTCTGACCTCAAGGTCAAATTTATGTACTTCAAATAGGGAATAATTGTCCAGATTTTTGACCTAGGACTTAGATGATTGACATGTGGATGTATCACAATGAGACCACATATCATCATGACCTTCATGTGACCTTGACCTCAAGGTCAAATTTATGTACTTTAAATAGGGAGTAATTGTCCAGACCAGAATTTTCTTTTTTTTTGGACATGTGGATGTGTCACCATGAAACCGCATGTCCGCTACCTTGATGAACTGCATGTGGCCTTAACCTCTGACCTCAAGGTCAAATTTATGTACTTCAAATAGGGAATAATTGTCCAGATCAGAACTTTTTTGTTTTTTGACCTAGGACTTAGATGATTGACATGTGGATGTATCACAATGAGACCACATGTCATCATGACCTTCATGTGACCTTGACCTCAAGGTCAAATTTATGTACTTTAAATAGGGAGTAATTGTCCAGACCAGGATTTGGGTTTTTTTGACATGTGGATGTTGAGCTAGATCATAGATATTTATAACCCTGCTCCCCAAACGGGGAAGTTGGGACATACTTGTTTACCTCTGTCTGTGTGTGTGTCTGACAGTCTGTCTATAACAACATTTTGCACATTTTTCTCAGCAACTTTTAATCCCAGCAATTTGATATTTTAATAAAAGCTTCATATATGTCATATTGTGGGATGCGTGTTCGTCTGTCTGTAACAAAATTCATCATCACACTTAAAGTGACTGCATTTATTTTATCCTTGCCCAGGTATTTTGAAAAGTCGAAGGGTGCAACTAATGAACTTTGGCTATCTGCTTAACGTTCCATGTATGTGGTTCACGGTATTTACTTGTACCCCCTTTTTTATAAATATCATAAAGTAAAAATACATGCAGCCCGAGAGCGCACATTTTCATGTCAACGCTGCGGTAGACAGTTGTCTGGACCAGAACATTTTACTCAAGTAAAAAAAAAGAACATAACTTATTTCTCTTTAGAGCTAGACCTTACATATCTGGTATGATTGTCAATATTTTTATGTATATATCATTTGTAGTGCATAAAATAGAAAGGAAGGGGAGACATATGTTTTAGTGTGCTAAAACACTTTCTAGTTGAACTCTGTCAAACAAGATATAATAGATCAAATGGCTATATTGTTTTGTGTTGAGGCCCAAAATGTCTATAAATGTGTGGAATTCAGTGGATATCAGATATTCTTCAATACATTACATGATTTTCATTCAATTAACCCTTTACCTAACACGAAAAGCTGGCAACACTTCCATAGTCAGGATTTCCAATAGGAATAAATTAGTGGGTCTGGAAGGAGGAGAAAAGCACAGGTCGCCTGGTGAAACCATGGTTCACGCTGGGTGAAGAAAATTTTAGAATTGAACACTGCAGGAAGGCAATTTCCTTGCATCTGAGACAACAATTCATGTTTTAGTGTGAACAATTTTGTGAGAATAATTATGTCGAATCTTCGGGGAAACATCCAAAGCTATTGCCGTTTCTTTGCTACAATCGGCATGTGACATCTTACCTAATCAGAAAACGGCAAAAACTAGCGATAGTTTCCAAATGACACTTGACAGTCTTAAGTTGCAGAATGCCAATTCTGGAAATGCTACAGTCATTGAGGGTCGAAAGGGGCTTGCTCCCCAAAACCATCATTATACTTCTGGAAACGGTACTCTTAAAATGTGTCAACTTTGTTGGGAGAATGACTGCCTCTTGACTAGAATGTTGTTTGTTTTTTTGACCAGATTTTATACTTTATCAGTAAATGATTGGTGGGGGGAATGGGTCTGGTTGATGGATCCTCAGCCTTGGTAGTGGAAACCCTGTCATAGCGCTGACCAGTTGGGCCATTACACAGGGATGAGAATTCGGGGGGGGGGGGGGGGGGAGGGGGGGGGGGGGGGGGGGGGGGGGTTAACGTAGAGGCTCTGTTCTCTAACCGTCGACGGGAATGAGTACTCTCCTACTCTCGATAATCATAGCGCTGACCAGTTGGGCCATTACACAGGGATGAGAATTCCCTGCGGATTCGCGGTTTCCCGCGTTTTTGGGGGCTCAAAAGTTCATTTTTGAGATCAGTACAAATTCGGTGAGAAAAATGGGGGGGGGGGAGGGTATTTGGAGGAGTAACGTAGAGGCTCTGTTCTCTAACCGTCGACGGGAATGAGTACTCTCCTACTCTCGATAATCAGGGTTAGAAAACGTTTTTAAAACGTTGATACTCGCCTTCCTACAGATGTTTGCCAAAGGGCCCAGGGTCTCATCGGGCTCGGGACGTTTCGTCCTCGGCTGTGACCATCCCCATTTTCCAAAATATCGAGGCCGAAACGTCCTGAGGTCGAAACATCCCAGGGCCGAACTGGTAAAGGGCCGAAACACCCCGCTCCCTGCCAAGCTATCAGTGCACCCACCCCCCCCCCCTTTCCTCACCGCAAGTGACAGTGGCCTGAATCATATTCACCTGTTGTAAATTTACGCCCCCCGAAAAGTGACCCAGGGCGAAAAGGCAGTTTGTATACATTCTGAATGTTTCATTACCAAATGCCTTGCCTTTTCGTACCCATTTGTTTCAGTGCGAATGGGCCAGATACATGTATTAGGGTAGGAATCATCCTGATTCACTGTCGCTGGGTTTTAGAGGATATTACGCCATAATTTCTTGGAATTTAAAACACAGCGCCGGTGGTCCAAAAAAATATTTCTGAAATTGATACAGTGATCGAACGCCCCAGCTTATTTATTATTTTGGCGGTTTGGGAGGGGGTCATATTGTATAGCATCAACTCGTACCAATAAGTCCCCCCCCCCCCCCCCCCAAAAAAAAAAAAAAAATGGACGAGTAGGGTCACACAGGCGTTCAAATTATAATGGAAGGAAACAGCTTTTATACAAGTTTCAGTGTATATCAAATGTAATTGACATTGGAATTTGTAGGCCTATACAGTTATCAATTGTTTTCTTTCTTCATTATATTTTAACGCTTTGTGTGCCCATCCACGTCCAATTTCGGGGACGAATTTTTTGGAACAAGTTTACGCGGGTTTGAAAATAAAAAGATACACTCAAGTTGTACAGGATTTCCCCCGACCAAAAGAGCAACAATTTTGTGAGGCATATTTTGATTGGACGTTGTTGGGGACAGAAGAAAATAACATCCAATTGGAGGGCGCATACTTTTGATACCCGAGTTTGTGCATAAATTAAAAGACATAATCATAGCGGAATCAACTTTGAAAATTCTCGATGCCAAGGATGAACATAAAGTTCGTGACCTTGATAAAGACCAGAAAGAAAAATTTCGGTGGGAATGGTTAGAGAAGAAAATTCCAGTTTCTATTCCTGGAAAACCTGTTACTGAAATAATACTGGGAGATTTCTTTCGGAAAGTCGCGGTGCCAGGTCATGTGGTATGCAGCATTTGTTCATACAAAATGGTCAAGTATGGAAATTGGGGTGTGCCAGCACTTGTTGATCATTGTAAAAGCTAAAAACATAAAAAACATTTGTCATCGCAGTCAGACACTTATTCTTTGAAAGAACATTTTTTTGGCGCAAGCAAAAAAACTTCTGTTGCACAACCGAACGAATTGAAACCGGTTGAGAAAATGCCAGAAATAAATTTGACGAAAGAAGCTGTCAACTTCAAACTACCACAGCCGACACTGTTCTCTCCACAGAGTGACTGATTTTGATAAAAATCAGCTATTTGCGGGGAGAGAAGAGTGTCTGTTGAGATGCAAGTTTCCTTCATGGAAAATGCTGAGAATGCAGGAAATGGCTTCATTTACCCCAGAGTTTCTGGGGGCCTAGGCGGCCCCCAGACCCCCCAGCCTTTCTAATTTACTGATTGATACAAAGGACTAAGATTATGGTGCTCTACAGGCTACTCAAGCAGGCACTGTTCTCTCCACAGAGTGACTGATTTTGATGAAAATCAGCTATTTGGGCGAGAGAAGAGTATCTGTTGAGATGCAAGTTTCCTTCATGGAAAATGCTAAGAATGCAGAAAATGGCTTCCTTTACCCAGAGCTTAAGGGGGCCTAGGCGGCTCCCAGACCCCCGGCCTAAGATTTTCCTTTCCCTCTCTTTTTCAAGCTCTCTGTTCTCATCCCTGATTACATTGAGTGTAGGGTTAATAGGAGTTTACTCTATAACCTGTATGCAATTAGCAGGTCGAGTTTGTACTAGAGGTAAATGGTTTGGTGTTTGGAAGTTATTTCCAATTAAATGATATACGATTAAGTGGGCTCCATTGTACTTTTTCATAAAGAGCGATGTATTTTGATCTAGATCAATTCAGAGGCTGCAGTGACGGCCAGTAAATCGAAATGTCAGTTGAAAATATTTTCCTTCAAATCCACCAAAATTAAAATGTATATTCATTCTATGATTGGGGAGTGATTTTTAATGATAACACTCAAGTTCTGACTTTGAAGTGAATATCTGTCCGACAACAGTCTATACGGCACTAATGCCATTGCGAAAGGATCTAGAACTTGTGGCCGAGCCTCTCTTTCTATCCTTCTGCACTGGCACTCATGCCAGATTGATGAATGCATTCACACATCATAACATTCTGTGTATGTCTACTGAAGTTGGAATTGGGGACTTCTTAACTGTTACAGTGCTCACTGATTTTTGGTTGTCTAAATTTGTTCACATATCTTTGTCTTGTTACACTTTATGGGAGAGTGCCTGTAGGCACTCTCCTATAAAATGTAAAAAGATAATTCTATACAAACTAATTTCACTTCAAATTTATTATTTATTGATTTATTTATTAGGGTTTATCGACACATTAACAGCCAGGGTCATATCATGTCGGTGACAGTTTTACAGGTGGAGGAAGCCGGAGTACTCAGAGGGAACCACCGAGCAACGACGAGCAGCTGTCAGCTCTCCAACATCGTAACTCTGCACTACGGCACAGGCAGGGTTAGATTGGTTGAAGACCTGCGCACCATCGACGTGCAGTACGCCTTAGTACACATCATTAGCGTGCCCCCATGTAGGGTTAATCGCGGTTAAGTGCCTTCCCCAAGGACACAACGCAGGAGCATGAATCAGTCGCTGAAATGGTCACCCATCCAACTACTAACCGCGCCCGAAGTTGCTTAACTTCAGTGATCTGACAAGAACCAATTACTGCAATGCCACCGCACCCCCATTTCACTTCAAAGATAATATGAACAGGATTCATACAGGCCATGGAAACTCCTGGAGAGTTATGGAAAAGTGAAATTTAATTTTTAGCTCAACTTTGACGAAGTCAAATTTGAGCTATTGTCATGGCCCGTCGTCCGTCTGTCCGTCCGTCTGTCCGTACGTCAACAATTGGCTATGGCTCGGGCTAGAGGTCGTATTTATGAACCGATCTTTACGAAACTTCTTGTGTACCTTTGTTATGACCCTGGGACGGGAACGAGTGTTTTTAGGTGTGGTCCGAAATTCAAGATGGCTGCCAGCGGCCATTTTGTACCGATGATGCAAAAATCAGTTTTTTGTACAGAACTTCTGTATGAAAGTTCTGATTTGAATAAAGTTTTGTATAAATGTTTAGTACCATGGGATATATCACATATAATACGGGTTTTTTTCTCGTGCGTAAATTATGCAAATTAGACTGACTTTGATTTATTTAGTGTTACTTTCAGAGCTGTAAGTGCCAAGCTGCTATGGCTCGGGCTAGAGGCCGTATTTATGAACCGATCTTTACGAAACTTCTTGGGTACCTTTGTTATGACTGTGGGACGAGAACGAGTGTTTTTGGGTGCGGTCCAAAATTCAAGATGGCTGCCAGCTGCCATTTTGTACCGACGATGCAGAAATCTGTTTTTTGTACAGAACTTCCATATGAAAGCTCTGATTTGAATAATTTTTTGTATGAATGTTTAGTACCATGGGATACATCACATATAATACGGGTTTTTTTCTCGTGCGTAAATTATGCAAATTAGACTAACTTTGATGTTTTTTGGTGTTACTTTCAGCACTGTAAGTGCAAATGCCAATTCGGCTCGGGCTAGAGGCCGTATTTATGAACCGATCTTTACGAAACTTCTTGGGTACCTTTGTTATCACCGTGGGACGAGAACGAGTGTTTTGGGGTCCGGTCCGAAATTCAAGATGGCCGATGGCAGCCATTTTGTACGAAATTTGGTGCAATCAGATTTTTGCACAGAACTTCCTTATGAAAGCGCTGATTTGAATAATTTTTTGTGTGAATGTTTAGTACCATGGGATACATCACATATAATACAGGTTTTTTTCTCGTGCAGAAATTATGCAAATTAGATGAACTTTGATTTGTTCAGTGCTGCTTACACACAGTAAGTACACATGTCAATACGGCTTGGGCTAGAGTCTGTATTTATGAACCGATCTTCACGAAACGTCTTGGGTACCTTTGTTATCACCTTGGGACGAGAACGAGTGTTTCTGGGTGCGGTCCAAAATTTAAGATGGCTGCCAGTGGCCATTTTGTATCGAAATTAGGTCTAATCAGTTTTTTGTACACAACTTCTATACGGCTCAGGCTAGATGCCGTATTTATGAACCGGTCATTACGAAACTTCTTGGGTACCTTTGTTATTACCGTGGGGTGAGAATGAGTGTTTTTGGGTGTGGTCCGAAATTCAAGATGGCCACCAGCAGCCATTTTGTACCAAAATTAGTGCAATCAGTCTTTTGTACAGAACTTTTGTAGGAAAATTCTGATTTGAATAAATTTTTGTATGAATGTTTAGTAACATGGAATACATCACATATAGTACGGGTTTTTTTCTCGTGCAGAAATTATGCAAATTAGATGAACTTTGATTTATTCAGTGCTACTTATACTCTAGAGGCTGTATTTATGAACCGATCTTCACAAAACTTCTTGGGTACCTTTGTTATCACCTTGGGACAAGAACGAGTGTTTCTGGGCGCGGTCCAAAATTCAAGATGGCTGCCAGTGGCCATTTTGTACCGAAATTAGGTCCAATCAGTTTTTTGTCACAACTTCTACACAGCTCATATTTGTGAACTGATCTTCACAAAACTTCTTGGGTACCTTTGTTTTCACCTTGGGACAGGAATGAGTGTGTTTTGGGGTGCCTTTGTTGTCACTGTGCTATGAGAACAAATATTTTGAGGTTCAGTCAGACCCACTCTGGGACTCAAAGATTTTTTCTAGTTTAGCATCTGACTGTCACCCACCTTTACAATACTTTACCTATACATTTGTTACAGGCTACGGTCAGTATTTATGTACAGACCATTACAATACTTTATATGTACCTTTGTTATCAGGTCATTACCTAGATGTTTGTCATTGCTGTGTCACATACTATACGTGTAGATGTCTTTGTCTTGACAAGTTGAGCTACAGTGTCATTGACACTTTCATTTTAATATGCTCTGGAAAGGGTATGGACATTCACATTTTATGTTGGTGCTCTATATGTATATGTCCCAAATCACTGAACTACAACCAGTGACATTTTTTCCAGCTTGGGAGAGGAAAATGTACAACAGATTAGTTGTAGAATTTTGTATTGTTATAGACCATAATGAGAATTCTTGAGCAGCCATCCGACCATTTTGTTCTGTTTCAAACTTTATGTGGCCAAATATACCTGTATCCTAAACTGCTACATCTGTAGAAAATTGATGACTTAAAGTAATCTGCTAATCATGGACCACCAAGTTTTTTACCTGGTGGTCCATGATTAGTAAATTTGCTTGTTGAGTCCTCATCACTATTGATTATAAAAGTGAAGGTACAGGTAGATTTCCACCCCTTTGTTTCTTTGAGTATTCTATAGTTTAACGGATATAGGACTGTAGAAAATTTGTAGTGCAGGCTATGGAAAAATCATGGACAAGCTGTGGAAAAACATACTACAGGGACTGTATGAACTCTGTATGAAGCACATCCACAGCATATGATGCCTATAAGTTGTGTGGTACCTGCATGGTATATTGATACATACCAGTATTCAAACCAGTATCGATTGAATACCGGTGTAATTGCAAAAATATCAGTTTATCGTCATTTTTAGCTTAACTTGACAAAGTCAAGATAAGCTATTGCCATCACGTGTGCGGAAGTCTGTTAGTCTGTGAGTCTGTAAGTCTGTTCACTTTTTCCTTTAGCACAGGCTACACCCTGTAGTTCTTAACTGATTGTCACGAAATTTCATTTCTTTTCTAGTTTAGCATCTGACTGTCACCCACCTTTACAATACTTTACCTACACATTTGTTACAGGCTACGGTCAGTATTTATGTACAGACCATTACAATACTTTATATGTACCTTTGTTATCAGGTCATTACCTAGATGTTTTGTCATTGCTGTGTCACATACTATACATGTACATGTCTTAACAAGTTGAGCTACAGTGTCATTGACACTTTCATTTTTATTGAAAACATAGCATACAGGGAACAGAAATTAACATATTCCCAATTATCTTGTCTTATTTCAGAATCCTTTCATAAACATTGAACATTATCCTTTTCATCAAACATAAAACACAGACAAGTTAAGCTACAGTCTCATTGACACTTTCATTTATTTACCCACAGTTCAATTTTCAAGATGTCCTGAGTTTTTTAACTGTAGTCCTGAACGAATAATATTATCCCTGTAAATAACAAATTGGCTGCACCCTCCTGGGTAATACACAAATTGTGCAGTTGAACAAATATTATTTTTCAAAAAATTTCATCAAAACCAGCTCGTTCCATTGAGGGATCACGTGATATGGTTTTGTTGGCTATTTTTTTTTAAATTCAGTTAACTAATATCTTAATAATAACTGAAGGATCAATTATGGTGCGTATGTTCAGATATCTGAGCAGTCTTTCTATATACCAGTGTCCTGTGGTATTTTTTGGAATGCCGATACCGGTATTCAGTTTCGAATACCGTGCAGCCCTAACCTGCACTTTAGAAAAAAAGCCCAAATATGAGTTTCCAGCCCTCAACCAGCTGAAGGGTTAAAAAGTATTCATTGGTTCTTTTTAAAAAAAGCACAAATTGGATAGCTAACTGCATGACATTTTCTGGTTTCTTTGATGTGAATGATTATCTGCAAAGCCTTACACTCATGATACTGTTATGACATTTTAATGTCACATGCTTGGGGACTATTGGCTAATAATGTCAGTACATCAAATGGAGTGTAATTTACCATGGCTGAAAACTTTTGCTAAGGCCACACAGAATAAATAAATTGATTCTCAATCAATTTTTTTTTCAAATCAGTGAGGGATAGAGAGTTTTATTTTTAATTTTTTCTTGCCTTGCAATGTGCATGGGTTGAGAGGCCTTCTGCTGTTTTTCTGGCACAGAATATACAGAAGGTGCTTAATTTATATATATTTATTTATTGGTGTTTAAGGTCACATGTATCTGCACACTGTCTAACGATGACCACTGCTTGATTATATAAATTTACTCATTTAACCCTTTGCACTCTGATGGCAAAATGGCAAAGTTTTAAGCAGCAAATATTTCCCATAATGCAGTTTGATATTTAACCAAATATACCTTGTTTGATGAGAGCTCAGTGAGCTCTGTCAGACAAGGTATAATTGGTTAAATTCATATTTAAACAAGAGAAAAGCAGTGTTGATTGCAGAAAATTTTGTTGCTTTACCAGAGTGCTTGGGGCTAAGTTTACCCCTCTGGGTCCTAATTTGACTTTGCCAAGAAACATTTGGAAAGCCACAGGATATAGACTGTCTTTAGTTTTGCTCTTCAAATTTCAGTTACACACATGATTTCAGTTACACACATCAATCAAAAAATGTAAAAAAATTTGAATATGCTGATTTTGTTCTAATATTGGAAGACACTGCAAGGCAATAAAAATGTCTGATGAGGGGTTCAGTTTCAGTGAGGGATTGCCTGAGAATAACAAGAGGGATGTTACATCCCAACGCTCACCTACATTCGCGCTTGATAATGTCATTCCAATGTAACATGCCTAATATTTAGTTAATATAAATCATTAACTGGGAATCAAATGATTAATGTGGTTTATGTGATGGCTTTGGAAAGTCTATATTTCTGCATTTATTATATATCAATTCAACATAGAATCATTGGATATAAAAGCATTTTTTTCTTTTAGAAATGTTTATGATTAAGAATATGAATCGTGAGGCCAGATATTAAATCATAAATAAGAATTAGGAAAGGCTTTCATAAATCACTGAAATTGTAATTGAAGAACATTCATTGGTTAAAGAGGAGTTGCGGAAAAACATTCGTTCAAGAAAGTGACTATAAGTCCCAACAAAAATACATCACATCAACAACTAAAATAAGCCTTAATGTTACTAGTAACAAGTATGAGAAAGTATTAAATAAAAAAAAAAAGTTAAAAAAAATTTTTTTTTGAAGAAAGTGAATATAAGTCCCAAAAATCCCCCTCAAATTCCTCAAATATGCATGTAATAAGGGTGCAACGTTACCACAATGTAGTTCAGTAACCCATGCATACAATATCAATTGCCTGGAAAGACACATAGAAACAGAACTCACCTTAACACCTCACCTTAACACAAACTTTTAGAACTTAAAATTGAGTAAGTCAGAGAAAAATGTGAACATTGTGACTGAAAAAAAGAAAAGAAATCAGTTAAATTTCAGCATACAGTAGGGTTAATACCTACAGTTGTTATTGAAATGAGAAAATAAACAGTAATGAGAGGTGAAGGCACCACAATCTGCACAAAAGCTGACTTTAACGCAAATTCTTACAACACCTAAACGATAATTCTTACAACAAGTTTTGGCAAAAAATCAGCCTCAATTCCTCAAATATGCATGTAATGAGGGTTAAATATCACTGCAATGGAGTTCAGTAACCCAAGTGTAGAATATTAATCACCTGGAAAGACACATAGAAACACAACTCACCTAAATACAAAGTTTTACAACTTAAAATTTACTAAGTCCGAGAAAAACATGAAAATTTTGAGTGAAAAAAAAGAAAATTTCCATTAAATTTCTGCATACAGTGGGGTTAATACCTACAGTTGTTATTGAAATATGAAAATCAACAGTAATGAGAAGTTAAAGCACCACAATCTGCACAAAAGCTAACTTTAACGCAAATTCTTACAACACCTAAACGCAAATTCTTACAACAACTTTTGGCAGAAAATCTTAGGTGAAATTTGGAAAAAAGTCGCAGTATCAGGGTTAAATACTGTTCTGATAGTCCCCTACAACCTACATATGCAATATCAAAGGCCTGAGCCCACTGATCTTTGAGAACTCACCTTAACACCTCACCTTAACACAAAGTTTTAGAACTTAAAATTTACTAAGTCCGAGAAAAACATGAAAATTTTGATTGAAAAAAAAAGAAAATTTCCGTTAAATTTCTGCATACAGTCGGGTTAATACCTACAGTTGTCATTGAAATATGAAAATCAACAGTAATGAGAAGTTAAAGCAGCACAATCTGCACAAAAGCTGACTTTAACACAAATTCTTACAACAACTTTTGGCAGAAAATTTTAGGTGAAATTTGGAAAAAAGTCGTAGTATCAGGGTTAAATACTGTTCTGATAGTCCCCTACAACCTACATATGCAATATCAAAGGCCTGAGCCCACTGACGTTTGAGAAATTAACCTTAACATTAAATCTTACAATATTGGACACGCCAGATGCCGATGCTGACGCCCGAGGTTATGACAATAGCTCACCGCATCTTACAGATGTAGGTGAGCTAAAAACCGTTTTTTTTTAACCTAAAATTTTGTTCTTTATATTTAAACCTATTCCTGACATGAACAGTAGATGGTGCTTGAACTTTTTTCTTGGACAACTGAAGTTTTTCATTTTTAGAGTAAAAAAGTTCTGACCCATCATTGGGAGTACGATGGCTCAGTGGTTACGGAATTGGACTTCAAACTGAAAGGTCCAGGGGTAACTGTGTTGTGTCCTTGGGCAAGGCACTTCATCTCGATTGCCTTGGTGGGGACATGGTGGCACTGTGTACTAAGGAGTACTGCACGTCGATGATGCACTTGTCTCCAACCAATCCTGTTTAATACCACGCTTGTGGAGAGTTGGTACATTGAGGAGTCTGACATTACTGGTGACTGCTCTGTGGTTCTCTCCTGGTACTTGGGCTTCCTTCACCCGTAAAGCTATCCAACAGGAGGTGAACCTGGCTCTCGAGAGTGTTGTTATACCCCAATGCATAAAATGAATAAATTGCTTAATTTGTATGTTACACTTGTCTTCAACCACTGCTAACCCTCCTTGTGTGGAGTTAGTAAGTTGGGGAGTTTGGTAGTTGTTTGCCATTGCTTGGTGGTTCTTTCTTGGTACTCCGGGTTCCTTTTCCAATAAAACTGACTGACACGAGGTGATCCAAGCTGTCTTAAGTGTTGTCAATAAACACTGACCTTTCATTGGAGCCTCAACTTGTACATTTAATAATGTGCTCTCTTGAGTGTTGACATTCTATAACTCACACACATTTGAAATTCTCATAAAAGAATTAGGACAGAATAGGTTAATTTTCAGTTTAGCTTTATTCCAGGTTATCAGAACAAAATGGGGAATGAGGTTATTTTTAATTATTAATTATATCCTTATGGGTAAATGACATAATATATGCATATTTTATCATTTTGCACTTACATACTACTTCATCGCATGTGTAGATTGTCTCAGATGATAGTAGAACTTTCCATGGCCTGGTTTATATACAGAACAGCCTATAACAAAATGTACCATTAGTCAACATTTTACCCTTAACATAACAGCAGATTATTGTCTCATTATTGCTAGATTGCTGTAGCAACCTGGCAAAAATGAGGCAATAATCAGGCATTTCAGTGGATGAGGAAGAAACGTGAAATTATATATTCTCCAGGCTCTATAAATATACAGAACCGCACATATGTTTGAATGGGTTAAGAATTATCACACAAGATTGCTTTGGCCCAGGATTTGAGAGTCGATGGAAAGGTAGCAATTCTTGGCAGCGAAGGAAAGACAGCAATTGTCCAGATAAAAAATACTTTTAGTTCAATTTTCGTGTAGTCTGGTTGTTACAGAGGAGGTGTGTGATAATTACCGAACCGCATACTCTTATTGGAACATAATTAAACATGGCCTCAGATTTGTATTTTATTTGGGAGTTCATCATGCTTTAGGGAGTGATTCCATTCACACAATTTTCACAGTGTCCAGCAGAAGTAATAGGGCCCTACAAATCACAGATTTTTGATTCAGATTAAATAGGGTCTATTACTCAAAATTGAATTAAACTTCGAATTGAATCAGGAGCATTTGGAAGATAAAGATAGGCCTAATTTGTTTTGAGAGTGATGACTCAAGTTCTGACTGATAAAACATATCATGTGACCCCTCATTGGAATGAATTCGAGTGGTGGTGGAGGGGGGGGGGGGGGGGGGGGACTGTGAGTTCATCATTGATATTGCTTGGGAACTTTAAATTTGTTTTCAGCAGTGGTAGCAACTAGTGAAACTGCAATTAGCATGGATGATGACATGGGTATAGATGCTTTTTGTGTTAATATATGGGGGGGGGGGGGGGGGGGGGGTGGGGGGGGGGGGATCAGTGTGCAAAGGGTTACAAAAATCAGAAAAACTATATATTACCTAATAGAGGTGACGGAAGGCAGAGCACCCAAACTGAACCACAGAGCAATGGTGAGCAGCTGTCTAACTTTCGAACTTAACTCCTAGCACTCTGGTAGTATTTCAAAATGTTCATCATTATTTCCATATTGCACAGCGTGAAAAATTTAACAAGATATTTTTTTTTAAATTCTCAGTTGCATTGTGGGTAGAATTTGCTGCTGAAAACTTTGGTATTTTGACATGAGTGTGCAGAGAGTTAATAACTTAGCACCCTGCCCCACAGGAACCGAGTGTCTTGCAAAAAGTCACAACGCAGTTACCACTTGTCATGAATGAACCATTGACCTCTTAGTATAACATCTAATTTTCTGACCACTGAGCCACCATGCTCCCAAGAGCTTGATGTACTCCCCTTCAAGAAAGTAGGATCCTGTGAATCACATATTTATACCCCCCACAAAATGAAATTTTAGGGAGGGGGTATGTAGCAGTCAACTTGTTGGTCGGTCGGTCTGTCGTCGTCATTCCGTTGCACATATAAACTTGTGGAGCGAACTACTTCCACAGTTTTAACTGCATTTTCATGAAACTTCACAAAAATGATCAACATGATGAGGGGAAGTGCGTGACATAATTTTTTCGCGCTCCATTTCAATATGACCGTCTGGTGGCCATATTGGATTATTTTTTTACAAAACTTGTGGAGCGAACTACTTCCACAGTTTTAGCCGCATTTTCATAAAACTTCACAAAATGATGAACATGATAAGGGGAAGTGTGCGACATAATTTTCTTCCTGCTCAGTTTAAAGATGGCTGACTGGTGGCCATATTTGATTTTTATGTGTACCCATACTATGTATGGTACACATAATGCCGGCATCCGGGGTGACCGTCCGTCGTTCGTCCATCCTTTGTCCGTCCGTCTCTCCATCTGTCCATCTGTCCGTCCGTCCATCTGTCCGTCCGGCGTCCGTATCCATTTTCTTTGGCATTCGATAACTTGAAAAATATTGCTTGGATTGTCAAGTTACTTTATATTTTTGTTCAGGTTACTGATGTGCCGAGCTGTATAGTTTTTGGTGTAAATCTGTTATTTTGATCCTGAGATATTAACCCTTTATCCTTCAAATTGAAAATTCCTCCAATCCCTTTGGCATTCGATAACTTGAAAAATATTGCTTGTATTGTCAAGTTACTTTATATTTGTGTTCAGGTTACTGATGTGCCGAGCTGTACAGTTTTTGGTGTAAATCTGATAATTTAATCTTGAGATATTAACCCTTTATCCTTCAAATTGAAAATTTCTCCAATCCCTTTGGCATTCGATAACTTGAAAAATATTGCTTAGATTGTGAAGTTACTTTATATTTTTGTTCAGGTTACTGATGTACCGAGCTGTATAGTTTTTGGTGTAAATCTGATAATTTAATCTTGAGATATTAACCCTTTATCCTTCAAATTGAAAATTTCTCCAATCCCTTTGGCATTCGATAACTTGAAAAATATTGCTTGGATTGTCTAGTTACTTTATATTTGTGTTCAGGTTACTGATGTGCCGAGCTGTATAGTTTTTGGTGTAAATCTGTTATTTTGATCCTGAGATATTAACCCTTTATCCTTCAAATTGAAAATTTCTCCAATCCCTTTGGCATTCGATAACTTGAAAAATATTTCTTGGATTGTCAGGTTACTTTATATTTGTGTTCAGGTTACTGATGTGCCGAGTTGTATAGTTTTTGGTGTAAATCTGATAATTTAATCCCGAAATTTTAACCCTTTATCCTTCAAATTGAAAGTTCCTCCAATCCCATTGACATTTGATAACTTGAAAAATATTGCTTGGATTGTCAAGTTACTTTATATTTGTGTTCAGGTTACTGATGTGCCGAGCTGTATAATTTTTGGTGTAAATCTGATAATTTGATCCTGAGATATTAACCTTATCCTTCAAATTGAAAATTCCTCCAATCCCTTTGGCATTTGATAACTTGAAAAATATTGCTTGGATCGTCTAGTTACTTTTTATTTGTGTTCAGGTTACTGATGTGCCAAGCTGTATAGTTTTTGGTGTAAATCTGATGATTTGATCCCGAGATATTAACCCTTTATCCTTCAAATTGAAAATTCCTCCAATCCCTTTGGCATTCGATAACTTGAAAAATATTACTTGGATTGTCAAGTTACTTTATAATTGTGTTTAGGTTACTGATGTGCCAACTGTATAGTTTTTGGTGTAAATCTGTTATTTTGATCCTGAGATATTAACCCTTTATCCTTCAAATTGAAAATTCCTCCAATCCCTTTGGCATTCGATAACTTGAAAAATATTGCTTGTATTGTCAAGTTACTTTATATTTGTGTTCAGGTTACTGATGTGCCGAACTGTACAGTTTTTGGTGTAAATCTGATAATTTAATCTTGAGATATTAACCCTTTATCCTTCAAATTGAAAATTTCTCCAATCCCTTTGGCATTCGATAACTTGAAAAATATTGCTTAGATTGTGAAGTTACTTTATATTTGTGTTCAGGTTACTGATGTACCGAGCTGTATAGTTTTTGGTGTAAATCTGTTATTTTAATCTTGAGATATTAACCCTTTATCCTTCAAATTGAAAATTCCTCCAATCCCTTTGGCATTTGATAACTTGAAAAATATTACTTGGATTGTCAAGTTACTTTATAATTGTGTTCAGGTTACTGATGTGCTGAGCTGTATAGTTTTTGGTGTTAATCTGATAATTTGATCCGGAGATATTAACCCTTTATCCTTCAAATTGAAAATTCCTCCAATCCCTTTGGCAGGAGATAACTCAAAAAATATCAATCCGATTGTCATGTTACTTTATATATTTATTCAGGTTACTGATGTGCTGTGCTGTATAGTTTTTTATATAAATCTGATAATTTGATCCGGAGATATTAACCCTTTATCCATCAAATTAGACACTCCTCCAATCCATTTCTATATGTACCCATACCTTGTATGGTGTACATAATGTCGGCATCCGTGGTGGCCCTCCATCATACAGCTTTCTACTAGTTGCGCATATGGGAACACATCTGACGATTTCATCGGCCTATTTTTTTTTTTTACTAGGGAAAAATTGAATGCCCCTTTTCAGTCAACCCCACCAGACGGTATACTGAGTGACAGACCATCTCTAGTTTCATTTCGAATCAAATAGAGTCTACTATTCAAAATTCAATTGAATTTTGAATCGAACACAGTTGTCTTGAAGTCTTGACTGATAAAATATTCCAACCACATCATCAAGGCATGCCTTCATTGAAGGCATGCTTTGATGATGTAGTTGGAATATTACCCAGACAAGTGAGGATTTTTGTTAAAAAATGGAAACAAGTTCGAGAATTCTGTTCTGGGCATTGCACAGCATTAGCAACTATGAGCTCATCATTGATATTGCTTGGGAACTTTAAATTTGTTTTCAGCAGTGGTAGCAACTAGTGAAACTGGAATTAGCATGGAGGATGGCATGGGTATAGATGCTTTTTATGTTAATTAATATAACGGAAATTACACTCAGCCTTTATTTTCATCATTATTTATATACAACATGAATCTGGTCACTTTCCTGTATTCTGGAGATAAACTGAGTATTTGTTACGGGATATAGTGGACTAGATGCATTATTCGATTAACAGGAATTTTGTTACTTTTCTGTATTCTGGAGATAAACTGAGTATTTGTTACGGGATATAGTGGACTAGATGCATTATTAGATTAACAGGAATTTTGTTACTTTCCTGTATTCTGGAGAT
Source organism: Pictodentalium vernedei (assembly GCA_031216915.1). NCBI lineage: Eukaryota > Metazoa > Mollusca > Scaphopoda > Dentaliida > Dentaliidae > Pictodentalium > Pictodentalium vernedei. The sequence goes on along the minus strand of CM062291.1, from coordinate 66,343,562 downwards.
GAACAGAGCATTTTTGATATTTTATCTTGTTTCACAGAGCTCATAGAGCTCTGACAGACAGGATATAATGATTTAAATGCTTGTATTGGATAAACTGAGGAAACACAGTCCATATCCATTGGGAAATTGGTGTTTGTCATGATAGATTTTTCGACATATTCTCAATTCCATTTACATGAGTTTACCCAGTAACTGATATGTAATTAACATATAATTTTCTACTGATGGTATGGTAAGTGGTTTTGTGTTTGGAAGTTGTATGTAGCTGATGGGGTTATTTCATTAAAAGCTGTTCATAAGTGGGCTCCTTTAAGTGAAAATCATTCAGTTATCAGAATTATTCGATTAACATTAATCTGGTCACTTTCCAGTGTTCTGGGGGTAAACTGAGCATTTGTTACGAGATATAGTGGACTAAATGCCTTATTGGATCAACAGGAATTTAGTCACTTTTCTGTATTATTGAGGTAAAATAAACATTTGTTATATTGTATCTTGCATGACAGAGCTCATTGAGCATAAGTAATTAATAGATATACTCTGTACTGAAGGCTTGGTAAACAATTTTGTGTTTTGAAGTTGTATACAGTTGACGGAGTTATTCAATTAAAAGGTAATCATTTAAGTGGGCTTCACAAAGAGAAAATTATTCAGTTATCCGGGTTATTCGATTAAGATGAAGTTGGTCACTTTCCTGTCTTCTGGAGATAAACCGACCATTTGTTATGGGACATAGTGGACAAATTGCCTTATTCGGCTAACAGAAATTTGGTCACTTTCCTGTATTCTTGAGATTAAATGAGCACCTGTTATATTGTATCTTGTTTTTCAATTAAGAGCTAGTAATTTACGTGGGCTCAATTAAGTGAAATTTATTCAATTAACATGAGTTCACTCTATAACTGACAAAAAATTAACAGATAAATTTTTTAATGAAGGTATAGTAATTGGTCTTGCGTTTGGAAGTTGTACTCGGTTGATAGGGTTCTTCAATTAGAAGATATCCACTGAAGTGGGCTCCAGGGCTGTGAAAAAAGAAGAAAGTGACATATTTCATACTACATTCACTTTGACACTGCACATTGTCTATTTATATTGTGCATTACAATGCGAGGTAATGAGGCGTAATCTGCAGGAAAATGGATATATTGTCAGGAATATTTTGTGTGTTTGTCAACCGCCTGACAGTATTATATGTTCGTGTCTATCTGTCCATCTGCCTTACCTTCTGTCAGTCTTTAAATTTGTCTGTCTGTCTGTTACACTCGTCCATCCGTCCAACCTGTCTCCATATCTCCAGGCCTAACGTCTACCCTCTTTGACAAGTATAGTGTATATACCAACGCGATATTTCGTGAAAAATGTGTGTTATTTATCCAAATGTCTATCTTCCCTGTCCGTGTTTTTTATTTTTTTATTTTTATTTTCTTTATGTATGCATGTCTGTCAGTCTGTTTGTTTGTTTGCTGAGCTATTTTGCCTGTTTTGTTTGTTTGTCTGCTTACTTGCATATCTGTAGGTCCCATTCCTTCAATCTATTTACCTTCACTTCACCTTTCTCGGTTACTATTGTGCATACATTACGTGATTTCTTGGGATACATGTATTAAAGCGTTTCGTTGTATAACGTATGTCTCTCTGTAGCTCTGTCTGTGTGTAATAGATATACTGATGACAAATAGTCTATAAACATTGGGAAACTGGTGTTTGTCAAGATAGTTTCTCGACATATTACAATTTTTTTTTATTGTTTTTTGTGTTTGGAAGTTGCACTCTGTTGATAAGGTTATTAAATTAGGAGGTATTCATTCAAGTGGGCCCCAATGCAGTGAAAAAGTGACATATTTCATAGCACCCTCACTTTGACATTACATATTGTCATCTTTAGGTATATAGTGCATTACAATGGGAGGTAAGGAGGCACAATCTGCTGGAAAATCGATACATTGTCATGACCATTTTATCTGTTTATCAGATGTCCGACCGTCTTGTTTGTCCGTGTCTATCCATCCCTCCGCCTGACCTTCTGTCCATCTCTAAATTTGTCAGTCTGTCCATAACATGCGTCCTTTCGTCCTACCTGCCTGCATATCTCCAGGCCCAACTTATACCCTCTTCTACAAGTTTAGTGTATATTCCAACGTGATATTTTGTATTTTTCAGTTCGTGCATTCATTCATTTATTCTGTGACGTATACATATAATGGCTCATTCAATTCATATTTCCATCAATCTGTTTATTGATTAATCTGTTCCACTCGTCCACTCACTTCTTGCAGCACAACTCGTGAGCTCATCCTCATTCATTTTAAAACACACAAAAATGAAATTATTTGTCTATCTCACATTTTTTTCATTCACTTCTTCCTTGTACATAATTCCCTTTTCTTCCATCCAACTCTATATGAGCACATGGAATCGGGCTGTCAAACACATTTCAAATAGCTCAACACTCCTATTTAACACACATACTGAAGCTGGTGACAATGGTGCTGTCAATCGATATGGCGGGTAACATAACTTTAGACGAGGTCCAGACTGGCTCGGAATATGACTTCATAGCCCAATATAACAATACATCCCCCTCTCCCGATGATGGTGAGGATTCTCCATTCCATAGTCATAAGCCCGAATGTAAGTATTATTTGCCAGAAAAGTTTCGATCGTTTATCAATAATGAAACCCAATCTTTCTCACTTTTTCATATTAACTGTCAAAGTATTAATGCCCACTGGGAATCTTTACATGATCTTCTGTTCAACCTGCAAGGAACAGAAAATAAGTTTGACATCATTGGCCTAACGGAAATCTTCAGTGTCCCCTCTAATATATCATACTGCCTTGACGGCTATCATAATCTTATAAAACGCAACCACCCTGAAGGTGATGACGGTAGAGGAGGAGTCGGGTTCCTTATTAAAGAGAATATTGATATTAAAATTCGTCATGACATGTCGACTTTCATCCCTCATATCATAGAAACTCTTTTTATCAAAATTAATGTTAATAAATCTTGGAGAATCATTGGGGTAATTTACAGACCCAATACACCACCGAAAGCGGACATTGATATTTTCTAAAACAAACTAAACGAAATAACTGACAAATTAAATCAGGAAAATGTATCTTCCTATATAATGGGAGATGTTAATATTGATCTACTTAAATATGACTCCAACGCCAAAACAGGTAATTATATCAACCAAATGTTCAGCCAGGGATTTTTACCTGTCATTACTAAACCCACCCGCTTAACTACACATTCAGCCACACTCATCGACCACATATTTACTAATAATATTTTATCCACTGCAGTATCGGGGATAATAATAACTGACGTCTCCGACCACTTTGGTACTTTTCACGTAGAAACTGTGCCCCTCAGAACAAAGAAAGAATCATATTCATGGACTCGAAAGGTAAATGCTGAAACTATTGCAAACTTCAAACTACTTCTATCACAATGTGATTTTTTTCCTCTGTTATGTGTTCAGATAACCCAAACATGGCTTATAACAATTTTTTACATATATATCTAGGATTATTTGATGCGTCTTTCCCCCGAATACGCGTCTGTACGCATCAAAAATTTATAAAGAGGCAACCTTGGATGACAAGAGGGTTAGTTGTCTCATCTAATAATAAAAGCAAATTTTATAATAAAAAGTTAAAAAACCCAACTGAACATAATATAAAAAACTATAAAAACTACTGTAAAATATTTAATAAAGTGAAAAAACAATGCAAAGCAAGTTATTTTAAAAGTATTCTAAACGAGCACAAATTTAACATGCGTAAAACATGGCAAATACTGAATGACGCCATTACAAAGTTCAACGGAACAACCAACTTACCTCAAATTTTTATACATAATGATAAAGAAATAAGTGACCCAATAAAAATAACTAGAGAATTCAATACTTACTTTGCGAATATAGGAAAACGAACAAGTGATAGAATACCTGGTACTAACAAGTCATTTCACGACTTCATGGAGGCAAACTCTACTAATACTTTTTACTTAAGCCCTACATGTGATATTGAAATTATGAATATTGTAAACTCCCTAAAGTCAAAAGGAACCAAAGATTGTGATGATATTAGTTCAAATCTACTTAAGCAAACTATTGACCCCATCGTTAACCCATTAACACACATCTTCAATTGTTCGTTTTCATGTGGCACTGTTCCAGACAAAATGAAAATCGCAAAAGTTACTCCAATATTTAAAGTAGGTGACCAACATAACTTTACAAATTACAGACCCATTAGCATTCTTCCGACATTCTCAAAAGTGTTAGAAAAACTTATGTCAGTAAGACTTTTAAAATACTTAAATCGTTTTAGTATCCTACATCCAAATCAGTACGGTTTTAGGAAAAATCATAGTACGGTGCATTCTGTCATGCAATTGTTGAAAACTATATCAGAAGAAAATAATAAAAGAAGCAAAAACAGCACACTTGCATTATTTTTAGATCTTTCAAAAGCATTTGATACAATAAACCATGACATGTTAATAAATAAACTATATAGATATGGTATTAGAGGTTTGGGTAATGACTGGTTTCAAAGCTATTTATCTGATAGGTCACAGTATGTCACATTTGGCGACCATACATCTGACAGAGCAAAAATATCACACGGAGTTCCACAAGGCTCGATACTCAGCTCAACACTGTTCCTGATATATGCCATTGTCATCTATCATGCTACATGCCTAAATCTCATATCTTTTGCAAACGACACAACTGGGCTTTCTTCGGGTCCAGACCCAAATCAATTGGTCCAACTCATAAATAAAGAGCTTGAAAAAGTGTTTGAATGGTGTTTTGCGAATCAACTTGTACTAAATGCAACAAAAACTAAATATATTTTAATCAACCCTTCTGCCAAAAATAAAACAACAATTCACCAAAATATATTAATAAATGGCCAAATCATAAGTAGAGTAGGTTCAAATAATGCAGAAAAATCTCTTAAATTCTTAGGAATACATATTGATGATAGTTTATTTTACAAACATCATATATCTCAACTCTCTTCAAAGATTGCTCGGGCAAACTTCGCACAAAATAGAGTGAAGACCACACTTCCCCGTGAAGCTCTGAAAACACTTTATTATGCCCTAATACACACACATTTAGTGTATGGGATAAATGTATGGGGTAATGCTAGAACGACCAAAAAGATACTGCTTCCTTCTTCAGAAACGCTCCATCCGTATAATAAACAATAAGAAATATAATGCACACACTGATCCCCTCTTTCGGGAAAATAAGATTCTTAAAGTAAATGATCTCTTCAAACTCCACGCGTGCCTGTTCGTTTTTGACTGGTATCAAGATAACCTGCCAGTATCTTTTAGACATTATTTCCACCCAGTAGTCAATACTACAGGTAGAGCTAGTAGAAGGAGAGATACTCTCCAAATTGTTAGAACAAGGACAAGGTCTCTTGAGAATTTTCCAATACACATGTACCCCAAACTCTGGAACGATTTAGACCTTGATTTACGTAATATAAACAACAGAAACATTTTTAAAAAACAATTAATCACAAAATTATTGTCCCAATACTCCGACAACATCGACTGTAATAATCCTTACTGTACTGACTGTGCTTTTAAAAATAGGTAGAATATTTTCAGAATAAACCGAGTGGGTATGCATTTTTCATTTTCATTTTTATGCATTTCCAAGGTAACACAAATTTAAAGCTTTCCAAGTGCAGAGCCGATAGACGTGGGCAGTGAAATAACAATAGGGGAATTTTGTACCTGGTCTACTCCTGTTGAGGACTCCAACTCTCAGCATCGGTCCGTGGGAGTCTCTCTCTGAGAGCACCCCACAGAGAGGCGTTGGGGTTTGGAGTTGTCAAAGAGGGAGAAGTAGTTACTATTGACACATTTCTGCTGGTACTGTATACGACTGGACAAATTCTCGTCTCTTCATCCTTTGCCCAACGTTGCGGCCGGGGCCGGCCAGCACTATTCTCAAAAATTGCCAATCAGTTTTCATTATTTTTTTCGTTTTTTGTCTCAGGAACATGGGTTATGGCCCATCGTTGGAGCGAGTTCGTCGAGCTCGTTCCGGTGGGGGTTCGTGACCTGTGTTCTTGGGAATGAAAGAATATAGTGATTCAAAACTTGTTTTTTGGGGGGGTTTTTTTTTTGCAAGTGTCGTCTGCTTTTTATGTTGGGTAAAGGGTTAACTCAATGCTTGTCTCTTAACTAAATTGTGTGAGTTACACTAGCCACCAGAGACCAAGACAAAGTATAGATGAACGATTGTTGGACAGTCCGATTCCAATGTTGCATTATATAATCCCCAGGAGACGACAGGTAGACTGCCAATCTGGGTATGCCGTCTCCCTGCGGTATACAGGTTTATTAGATTATTTTTGTTCTATAATTCTGTATGTATATTTTTTGTTCTATAATGATGCATGTATAATTTTCTGTTTTCTGTTGTATACTGCTAAATGAAGATTCATTCATTCATTCATACAATTTCTATCTCTGCTATACGTTTTCTGAGATGACTAAGATTAATGGTACCAAGCAAAATTCCAGTGAAAAATATTTGAAGAAAAATGAATCTGATAGCTAATTTCAAATTGAATCGAATACATGTACAGTAGAACCTGTCTTGAGAGACCACCCCTTTTGCCAGGCAAAAGTGGTCTCTCATGACAGGTCCATCAGAGTAAAACAACCATATGGTATAAGGTCATAGCAGTCTTTCAAGACAGGTGGTCTCTCATGACATTGGTCTCTCAAAACAGCTTTTACTGTACCAACTTAAGACTTGAAATCAAATCGAAAAAGCTTCCCTTAACCCTACAAGAAAATAAAACTTTTGTTGTCTCTGATGATGAAGACTTGTTTTTTTATTACAGATGGGTGATACAGCATTTCTACATTCAATATTCACTGTGACTGACCCTGATTCTCATGACACGTTGAAGTACAGTTTAGATTCTGGATGCTTATCCAATTTTTTAAATATGGATGAGACCACTGGTGACACATTCTACACTGGGCATTATGATGTTGACAAACCAACTTCAAAGACCACTTCTCCTTCACAATGCCGTATTCAGGTAGAAGACAAAGGAGGTTTGAAAGATACTGCATTGTTGTCTATTACAGTGACTGATGTTAATGATGTTACTCCCGACTTTGGTCAAACGGTCTACACATTTTCCACTCCATACACAACCACTGCTGGAACCACTGTCGGAACTGTAAATGCCACAGATTTTGATCTGACAGATCCAAATAATAAAGTAACATACACTGCATCAGCTGGTTGTGGTGTTAGAAGTGATGGGCGTGTTTATCCAACAATTAATCTGAGCACCTATGGTAGGAAGGTATTAAAGTGTACTGTGACTGCAACTGATAATGGGAGTCCACAAAGGTCATCCAGTGTGCCTGTTAACATCATCTTAACAATACCAACCACAAATACTAATAATGGGGGATCTTCAGGAGGATCAAGCGTAACTTCCACATCATCACCTATAAGTCACAGTATTTTCACAGGTGCTAATATTGCTTGGTGGGTGTTACTTGGATTGGCTCTTCTGGCTTTGTTGACAGCAGCTTTATGTGTTGCTATAAGATACTGTCATCGATGCAGATGTGGGTAAGTATGTAGAATTCAGTTGTTAGGCCACACAAAGTAGATATTTTGTTTCTCAGGCTGTTATTTGTAAAATTACATGCGGGCGAGCGTTTTTATATTTTATTTCTGTAATTATTTCTTGGCCTTTAAAAGTTCATGTTCTTGGTTTGTGTTTTAGGCCTCATAATCTATGGAATAGCATGGGTGGTGGTGTATTTCGTTCCTTGAGAGCAAGAAGGCTTTGCAATGCTAAAGCATTGCAAAACCTTCTTACACTCAATCAGCAAATTTATCAAAACTTGGGTAAAATATCAGACATAAGGCCATACAAAGTTGATTGTCTGTTTCTCAGGCCATTTTTTCCAAAAAAGCATGCGGGCGGGCGTGTTTTTTTTTTTTCATTTTATTTTCGCACTGAGAGGTTGTTTGTGGTAATTTGACCCCCACCCAAACGCCTGGTGGACCACGCAAAATTTCACAAATATATTGGTTATTCACCACAGGGGTGTTGGGTCGTAAATGAAGTGGGGTTTGAATGTTTGTTTTTTCAGTGAAACGTGAAAATTATAACACAGGACGAAAGTCATGAAATGCCTCGTGGGTGAAACATCTCGGGTTGAAACGTCTCTGGGACAAATCAAATGTCGAAGTGCCAACTTTCAGAGATTTATTTTACCAAAAAAAAAAAGAATCCTTTCACAACCTGCCTAATAAAATCGTGAATCACAATTTTTTCCCATTATATTCAAAATTATCACAACCCATTTGAACAGGCAGTTCATCCATAAATCATATTTTTTTTAAATTTGAAAATGAAATACAAAATGGATGTTTGCGTGTTTTTATTAACCAGTTCAACCGCACATACCTGCCTATATGCGATTTATTTTCAACTATGACTGTTACTTTTATATCAAGCAACGGTTACTATTAGTTGTCCAATTATCCTGCATCTCAAATGCATTTATTTAAATTAACTTGGAAACTTGTAACGGTTTCAAATAACAGTACACAAATTCCCAATGACGGCCATTTACAATACAAATGTTACTAAAAATAAATGCCAGGAGACTGTGTTCCATTCAACATAGCACCTGACTTTGCAGACTTTCTGAGGGTTGGTGCGAATCAAACGTGGTGCGAATGGACCATTCCCCTTTGTGACTGTTTGTTGTCAGACTGAAAGACACCTTCCTTCTTGCTGTCATTATGATTTACCTTTTACAGATTAAAACACTTTCTGTCGTGAATATTGCTAAAACCCACCCACTTTATTAAGGTATGATGTAGAAAAAGCTTGAAGTGTGTTAATTTAAAATTTGCGAACGCATCGATATCGATTTACCGAAATGAGCACAATATCTCAAATTTTTTTTGAAGATTTTTTTGGTGTCATAAAAAGGTTGCATGCGCACCAAAAATGACCATGCGCGTGGGCCTGAGAAACAGAGGTTCTTTTTTTATGGCCTAAACCATTTAATTTTTGTTTTTTTCAAGTTTACATTGGTTATAAAAACCGAGCATGCGGCAGCCAAAAGGACCATGCTGTAGGGCCTGAGAAACAGATTTTTAATTTTTTTAGGCCTTCCCTGAGATTATTATTATTATTAGAGTGGCAAGGGGTGGGGAAATCTCACACAAGGGGAAAAATATTTGACTCAGACACGAGGCTTGCCGAGTGTATTGGTCAATCACTTTTCCCAGAGGCTGAGATTTATCCATCCTACCAAGGGCTTATATTTCATCAACATTTGGGAGAATTTGTTTGGATTCTCGCAAAAATGATTGCGAAAATCCATACCTGCTATGAGTGTCCCCGAATCTAAAAAAATCACCATGGTGGAACCCCTGTTTTATACTGATAACACGTGTTAACCCTTTACCTAGCACAGCTTCTTAATTTTAAAAATTAAACTGAGGTTGATAATTTAAAAAATAATAAATAATAATAACTCTAAAAAAAAATGGACAAATCTGTTACTTGTGAATATCCTTCCCACCCCCCCCCCCCCCCCTTTCCCCCATGGTGGTCTATCATCAGCATACCAAAGATCATTTAAATCCAACATCCACTGACTGAGATATGAAGGTCCAAAGTTGTTATGGATAGATGGACAGACGAATGGACAAATGGATGAAACCCATTTCTATATCCCTTACAAAACTTCATTTCGGCAGGGGATAATAAATAATATTTTCCATTAAAACCTCACAAATATGAATGTCATTGGAACCAGCTCATTATTTGTACAATTTTATTGACAATGTGTCAGGATATTTCAGGTCATGTTAGCCTTGTGCTGGTTAATTTGCTGCCACTATGTTAGGTAAAGTGTTAAATTGATTCTTTTCACGCGAATCCTGGCAGAGGTGCAGTGAGAATCTGCATGGATTCTTGCTGGTTTTGTTAATGTGAATCATTGCGTGAATAGATTCTCGGATTTTCATCAAAATATAAGTCCTGCTACCCCACTTGAGAGTGATTTTTCTCTGACCACACCCCCACATAGTGTCATCAAAATCTACTTATTGGGTGATGAAAAGTCTATGGATTGATCATAGAGAAAAGGGAATTGCATATTCAGAAAGAGCATCTAGAGGTTTGTATATACAAAAGGTATATACTATGAACATTAGCTCACAACAGTGATTTTTCAACATATTGAAGTGAGTTGAAACAGTTTATATATATTATACGCTAAACGCTAGATTATAGAAAAAATTGTGGAAAGATAGAAATTGTATCCCCCTCTGTGAAGATATAGAAATTTTAACTTTCACAGTATCACTCAAAATGGTGTCTTTCAAAGCATCACTTCAAGGTGAATTTGAGTCAAATTATCACTGGAAATGATCACTTTGTTCTAAAAACATGTGATGAAAAGAAAATCTAGTGCTTTTGAGTGGATACCAATCATTTCCAGCAATAATTGAACACATATTCACCGTGAAATGATGCATGAAACCCGCCAGCTGAATCAGATTGTAAGATGCTACCAGTTCCGGGTATCGATCAAATCACTTCTGCGTTTCAATGCGCATCAGCTGTTTACTTTCATTCATCAATTCAAGGTTGAAACAAGCAGAATTATCAATAGGAATGATCAGATTCTTATAAAAAGCATATAATAAAATGAAAATCTAGTGTTTTGGAGTGGATTCCGAAAATCATCTCATGAGTGACTGAGATAAATGTTTATTTTTCTTAATCGCTTGGTATCCACTCAAAAACACTAACAATTCTGGCGACATCATTTTTTAAATTAAGGATTTCAATTATATCATATGGCATATGGTTGGAGAAAAATCATTCTCGAGTGGTGTACAGAAAGGATGAGTAGCTGTATTTATGGAAACAAAAAAGGACGCTAATGATGAAATAGTTTGACGATAATTAAGTTTTCAAATGAGAATGGTCACGTGGGGTGAATAAGATTTTTCTGTCTCACCCAAGCCTGGCATTCTTTAGGAGTGCAGGAGTGCTGCACGCCTAGTAAAAATTGAGGAGGGCAATATTTGGCACCCCTTGATTTTCTGGAATGCCAGACCTGTTTGGGACTGCTTTTAAAATCTATTATCATTTCATCCCCTGAGTTCCAATGTGTTCTCTGTGCCTACTGGCACAGAGAACACATTGGAACTCAGGGGATGATTTGTCAATGTTGCATTGATTGGCATTAATTCATGACCCATTCTGTGTTGCTTTTCGAAAGATTTTTATTTTCTGAGGCTATGGAATGCATTCTGGTGCATTTCCCAGTGATTTACAGATGTAAATTTCTTACTTTGAATTCTCGTGCGAATTAGTAATAATGGAAGACAAACAGGCTGCACGCATAGAAAAAATTGAGGAGGGCAATTTTTTGCACCCCTTGATTTTGCTGGAATCCCAGACCTGTTTGGGACTGCTTTTAAAATCTATTATCATTTCATCCCCTGAGTTTCAATGTGCCTACTGGCACAGAGAACACAGTGGAACTCGGGACGATTTGTCAATGTTGCACGGATTCGCAAAAATTCATGACCCATTCTATGTCGCATTTCGATACATTTTGAGTGTAGAAGACAGTCACATAAGAATTGAATGCAACATTTTGAATAATGAGATGTGTGTGCCAATTTGTCAATTATGTAGCTGAAAGTAGTACAATTTTTCAGTCACCATATTAATACCTTACAGTGAATATAGCCAAAATAGCACACAAGTTTTTGCATTGAAAATTTCAGGTGCAATTGCACTCCCAAGCAATTTGAGGAGGGCAACTGTTTTGTGCTCCTTGATTTTTCTGGATTGCCAGGCCTGCTCAACCAGATATCTCACTCCAGACATGCATATCCCAAAAGGCAGCTGGTGGGAGAAAAGTTTGCAGTTCTTTTCACTCCAAACATATCAAAAGTGAATCATGTTACCCCTCATTGGGATGAGCTCGATGATATGGTTTTGTTGAAATTTTTGGAAAAGTAAAATTTTTTCCACTGCTTAATTTGTAAAAAACTTGAGCGTATCCGGCCGATTCATTGAGCAACGGGTTAACCCTTAAGGGCCATGACAATTGTCCTGAATTTACAACTGATCACAGCCTGGAAATGTCCTGTGGCTTAGAAGTGATTTCTAGCCATTTTTTTCTAGTCAATTTTTTGAAAAATGTATTTTTTTTTACTGCTTAATTTGCAAATTACTCACGTGGATTGGGCCAATTCATTGTGTAAAGCTGTATTTGACCAGCACACTGACCTCTAAACAACTGGTACATTCATTGGTCACAGCCGCCATCTATGGATGGAGTGGGGGAGGGCAGAACTTGCTGTAAATAAACAATACTCAACAACAAAAATTTCTTGAATCTTTTCAGTTTCCTGACACCAATTGCTTTTTGAAGAATATACCTGACTTCCAGTATTCACGCTGACCCAATATTTTTTGGTGCTGAGTGGAATTTTGTTCAGTGTCAAATGAATTTTTTGGTGCCAAATGAAAGATTTTAATGCCAAATGGAATCTGATCGTAATTGAGAACAAATTAACCATGGATCGTCCTTTAACCCTTTACCCAACGAATCGCCCGCATCCGCCCGCGTAATTCAGCAGCTGAAAAAATATTATTTTTCGAAAAATTTCAACAAAGCCATATCACGTGACCCCTCGTTGGAACGAGCTCGTCGAGCTCGTTCCAACGAGGGGTTACATGATATGGTTTTGTTGAAATTTTTTGAAAAATTTAAAAAAATGATATTTAAAATAATAAATTTTGATATCATCTGCGTTGGGTAAAGGGTTAAGTGCAACAAGGTGTCATCTGCATTGCTAAAGCATTGCAGATGGCACCTAGTTTCACTCACAAGTACGATATTTTAATTTATTACATGCCAGTTCTACGAAATTCCCATCTACAGCAACACTAAACCATTAGGAAAATGAAAAGCGTTTACAGACTATTTTTATATAGAAGCGAAATTTCACTGAAATTTTCAACAAATAGTACACCGCAATCACAATTTGAATCGCTAGTGATAGCTAAAAACCGTCCCCTGAGTTCCAATGTGGTCTGTGTGCCAGTAGGCACATAGAACTCATTAGTACTCAAGGGCCGAAATATTAACACAGTTTCCAAATGCAAATTTGGTTGGCAATAAAATGTGTTCTTTTTGTTGACAGTTGTCAATTGAATTGCTGAGTGTCCTTCTTATAATTGTTTTAAAAGAAGTGAAGGCATTTAATAAACACAAAACGACATGCATTTGTGAATGGGTTAATCGACGTGGCACTTGTGCCATCTCAGAAGGGTAAAATTTTAGGCCTGCGGCCTCTCATTCTATCCTTCCATGCTGGCACTCGTGCCATATCGATTAACCATTCACGTGCACGTGTCATTCTATGTATCTAGTGTTACCTGGCTCTTTTAAGTATTTTAGTTGCAAAAAACCCATGAAAAATAAAAATATAGATAACAAAGTAAAAGGCTATTATTAATCTATACAAAATAATTACATGATTATTATTTACTGTTTATTCACTCCAAATAAATTATCTTCCAGAATGATTATAAGAAAAGATTAAGCAAGATAAAGAAAGATTAAGTAACAAAGAAATGTTTTGATAAGAATCAGATTAACCCTTTACCCAATGAATCGGCCACATCCGCCCACGTAAAATGCAAATTCACCTTCTGAAAAAATACTATTTTTCAAAACATTTCTCAACAAAACCATATCATGTGACCCCTCTTTAGAACGAGCTCATCGTCACATGGGGTCACATGATATGGTTTTGTTGAAATTTTTTGAAAAATTCTAAAAAATGATATTTAAAATAATAAATTTTGATACCGTCTGCATTGGGTAAAGGGTTAAATGGATAAACTGTTAACAAACAAAGAACAATGATTATATCTACCGGTTACATATAGATTACTTGACCGGCTGAATTCTGTCTCGCCTGTGCCAATCAGACAGTGATTTCGCACAGAAATAATGAACCACAAAGTCTTTGAAACCAACCAAAAGTATATTTTTTTTGTGCCAAATGCTGTATTTTTGGTACCAAATGAAATATTTTAGTGCAATTGGCACCCAACAGCATGAACACTGCCGACTTTGTGAGAACTTAGACAAGAATTTCCTTGTTTTCTCCAGGAAAATAGTGGGTTAGGGCAGGGACTGACCTAGTAAGGAGCCAGTGTGAATTTGAGTCCTAAAATTCCGATTTGGCTCCTGAATCTTAAATATAGGCTTCTAAGTTGGCTTGTAACAATAAGCCCCCATTTCCTCCACTGGTCACTTAGTCAGCTAAGACTTGACTAGAAACTATTATGAAAATAGAGTGTTAACTGTGGTGATATAAAAATATTTTTCAATCATATGAGAAACAACTTTAAATATGCCAAAAAAGGAATGTAATTAAGTGCAAAGGTAATATAACTACAATTATTACCACTTTATAGGGCACTCCTTCGGTTATTAAAATGATTTGAGGTGGACGATAAGACTCAATAACAGCCCGCAAAAATAGCGTTAATAATGAAAACGGCCCGATAGCCCAGAATTGTGGGTAATTTATGTTCCGGAAAAATGACACTAATGTGCTCGAAATGTTGTTGTCCATTTATTCCAACAAAAACGGATTAAACATTGATTTATTTCGGATTATTAACTTCATTTAGGATTTAAAAGTGGTGGTGAGTATTGATACGATAAATAGTCTCATTTTGTAAATAACGGCGTGAGTTTGCAGTTAAAGCGCTTCAGCCAAATTCCAGCAATCCTATTTTCGAGACATCCAAATAAATTGGACTCAACTTTGAACTTTGTCCTTTGTTTGTGAATAAACAGATGACAATCCGGTTCTTCTATTTCTAAATCAAAAATGTCTCAGTGGCATGAAATGGCGTTCTTCTATTTCTAAATAAAAAATGTCTGCAGTGGCTTGAAATGGCGTTCTTTGGTAAGTGGTAATAATAGTAATAACATATTCTTTTTTGGGCGTCATGGTACATTAACGACCCTCGAAGAATTATTAACAGCCCTCGGGGACCATTAACGGTCCTCGACTTCGTCTCGGGCCTTTAAGTGGCCCTCGGGCTGTTAATCATTTTTCTAGGGCCGTTAATGAACCATAATGCCCTAAAAGAACATGTTATTGTTATATTAACTGGTAGAGGGCTTGAAGCCCATATTACTGGTAAAATAGGCCCCAGTCACTAATGCTTGGGGTGGGAGTCCTCTAAAATAGGCAACATGGGGTACAAACGATTGACTGACCTTGACTTAATCTCCATGTTGTGGTCATGATTAGCCATTGTGCAGAAATATGTGACCTTGAACACCAATAAATGAATAAATGAAGCCCATATTTGGGCTTTGTGCTGGTGTGAAGGTGCTGAAACTTAAAGGCTTCATATTCTGTAAAGCATAATTTCTTTGAAGTGAAATTATATCATTTATATGAATTTGCCTTGTTACAATTCATGGGAGAGTGCCTTTTTAGGCACTCTCCCATAAATTGTGACAAGGCAAAACACATGGACAAATTTTGACATCTGCAGTAATTAAGCAGTCAACCTGTTAAGAAGTAAATCTGGCTTTCAGAGTTCAAAAGTAGGCTTCAAGTCTGGCTCTTATTTTTAAATGCTCAGGTTTGTCCATGGGTTAGGGTTTGTCTTGGTGATTTTGCAGGGACTTGTTTGTCAGTGTTTGAAACTCAGAACAAAAGAAAAAAGTTGTCACATCGACGGTTAACAAGAATGTGTGGGTGTGTTTGTCCAAACTCAAAAACTATTGGGACTACAACTTCACAAAAGTATGAAGGACAATGAGAGGATGTGTTACACATACCAAAGGTGGGTCCATCAGTTCAAGGTCAAGGTCACATTTCAAGGTAACAGATAAAATCTGTTGACATTCTTGCCTCAGTCATAACTCAGAAATGAATCATACTACTATTATCAAACTTCATAGAGATGTTAAGGACAGACAGAGGGTGTGTGACATATAATAGCTGTATGTGCATCTTCACAGTCAATGTCATACTTTGGTGCCGGATGTCTAAGGTCACAAATGTCTCAGGTCACAAATCATGTCTCAGGTCACAACTCATGTCTCATCTCTTACTCTGAAACTATTGGGGCTACAATCATCAACCTTCACTTAATTATAAATGACAATGGGAGGATATATCATTCACCACACCTGTGTCTGTAACGTCAAGCTAGGTTCGTAACTTGAAGGTCAAGAGAAACTTTCTAGGTCCCACTTAAAATCATTTGCTATTCATATCTCAGCCACAACACATAAATGAATTAAACTAGAAATGTTACACAGTCAGAAAGTCTCTTGCTTAATGGTTTGCACATTTTCAAGATCAAGGTCAAACTTGAGTGCCATGTGTAGAAGTTCACAAATCAGGTCTCTGCTACAACTCAGAAACAATTTAAGCTACTGGCATCAAACTTTACACAATTACATTGGACACTAAAAGAATATGTCACACACCATAACTGTATCTGTAACTTCAAGCTAAGTCCATACATTCAATGTCAGGACAACTAAAATTCCCTTGATAGATGTGTATCAGCCATAACTCAGAAACGAATCAAACTATTATGAAAGAATTATCATACTTAAAATGTTAAGGACAGATAGAGGATGTGTTGCATGTGTGTTCCTGGTCATCTGGAATATAGCTACTGGAGTGTGGGTGTATTGGTGCAACTCTCCTTCCAACTTAGATGGCAGGAAAATTTTCCAACATACCAAGGTTCCCCAAAATACGCAGATAATTTTCTTGTTACCTTGGTATGTTCTGGTGTAGCAGGGTTCTTCTCCCTTGTGTATCTTTCCACCACCCTGGGCTTCTTCCCTCACTTATGACTAAAAATAATTGTCATCATGATTTCCTTTTTTACTCTCGGGGATGAAAATAAAATGGATCTTGAATTAGTGATGGTCAAAACTGCATTTTTCAATTGAAGAAGTGGTCAGAAATGAAAAATTGCTGGAGTCATCTTACCAGCACTGACTGACTACTGGGGCTTACCCCAGGTTTACCCCCCTTTGATGATCTCCAGATAATCTTTTTGTGATTGTGTTGCAGATGCTTCATCAGAAGCATTTGCTACTCAATCATGAAATGAATACCTGAGTCTATAATGCTGATTCAAAACTGCCAAAGTAAAAGGTGTTTTTACTGAGTTACAGTCATTTTACCACAGCAAATGTTTTACTGATACAAATTTGTTCAGTTGACAGACCTGCTTTTGACAGCCATGCTCACCTCATGTCAGACAGTTGTACAGGTGGAGGAAGCCAGAGTACCCAGAAAGAACCACCAAGCAGTGGCAACCGGTTGTCAGACTGTCCATCTAGTGATGAGGCGATTAATCGTTATACAATCAGCCATTGGCCAATAAGCACCCATCGGTAGTCGTGGGTGTGGGATCGGCCCTCGCTGATGGTCACACGTAAAAAAAATTGTCAAGATTTTCTCAATTCATCACCCAGATTTAAGTCATTTTTATAGAAATGACTTGAGTAATTTTTTCTACTTCAGTTTGATCTCGAAAAATTTAGCTGCGTAAAAGCCGAAATTGAGAGACAACTGTGTTCACTGAAGTGATTAGTGTTGGCTAGATATCAAAGAAATCTGAAAATGACAGCAAGAAATTGCAGGAACCTGCTTGTGACATTATGTAGTATTGAACAAATCACATTGCGGTCACTGTTGCAGTTCTCATTTAAGTCATTTTTATTTTCCATGAATTTACTCATATTCAAAATTTACATGTTGTTTCTGTGTATGTTTTAACCAACAACCTCACCCAAAACAGAGGAAAGAAATGAAAACGCTCCAATGATCATGTCAACAAAAAGTACACAAATGAATTTTCAAAACTAATTTACTGGGTTTGTGAGAGATCACAAGTCTTTCTGACCCCAGGTAATTAATATTCATGATGTAAGGTCACAAATGAGAATTGTGAGATAGTGTTGACATTACGCTTCAATGAAAATAACCATGTGGTTCTTTATTTGTTTTGGATGTTAGACAAAAAATAAAACCCAATTTTATTCCACAAAAGTTATTCAGTGTTTTATGGATTAAACTGTTTATTTGTAAAAACATAAGAACATAAATTATCGAATTATTTGAACTCTAATAATTGCAACACAACTGAATTCATCTCCCAACTTTGTTCTGTGTTACTCCTCCCAGTAAACTTTTTGAGCTTCATTTTGGGGACATAAAGGTACGAAAATAAAAAAAAATTCAAGGCGGATGAAAATCTAGTATATTTTTTTATTGTTGGCTTGCCCTTCATGCATTTTGGCGATGACTTCTGTGAAAGATAAAACTGTAGTGTTTGGGTTCATGTTTTTTTGTTTCGTTTTATTCTGCCATGATTCCAGTTTATCAAATATTATGTTTGCAAGATGGCAGCACCCATTAGTAAAATAAATGTGCTCCTCATCAATAGTTAAATCGTTAAGTAAAGCCCTCGACATTGATAACAAACACCACTAAAACTGTTGTCAGGATTGGGGGGTTACACGGTGCATTGGCTGGTGATTACCATCAATTGAACTTTAAAAGACTGACCTTCTGATATCGACAATCAGCCGATTTCATATCCAAAACATCGGCATTTAGATGACAGGTCATTTATCTCATCGGCGCATCACAATGTCCAAAGTACTACTACCTTTGTACAAGCAGGGTGAGCACTGGTTGAAGACAAGTGCTGCATTCATGTGCTGTACACCTAAGTGCACAGCACCACCATGCTACCAGATATACTCATCCATTTCTCTGTCGCCAGCAGTGTGAAGAACTATACTATTTAGGACATCGAGGTTAGTAGAGTTTAAATCTATACATACCTTATCTGATGTCTGATTTCAAATTTCACTCATTTTTGGGAGAATTTTATTGGTAAAAATCAATATCCATTAAATTGTAAGAAAAAAAATTTAATGAACAATGTACAATTTTAAATTAGGATGACCATTGTTATATAACAATATGCAGTTTTAAATTATGATGACCAGTGCTATGTAACAATGTACAATTTGAAGTTAGGATGACAATTGCTATGTTAAATGAAATTTGGGTGAGCAATGCTATTCAAGTGTGACAAAAATGAATAGATTTTAAAATATCATTTAAATAAATCCATCGTTGAATCAGTACTCGAGAATATTAACTGGTTGAATTTATTTATTTATTTATTTATTTATTGAGGTTTAGCAATGCTTTAACAGCCAAGGTTATATCGCGTCGTTGACAGTTTAACGAGTGGAGGGAGCTGGAGAGAACGAACCACTGAGCAACGATGAGCTGCTGTCAGCTCCCCAACATCGAAACCCCCCTCTGCAGCACAGTCAGGGTTAGATTGGTTGAAGACATGCGCATCATCGATGTGCAGTACGCCTTCGTTCACGGCGTCATCATCCATCCATGTGGACAATCAGGGTTAAGTGCCTTGCATGAGGACACAACACGGGAGTCTGATTCGGTCGCTCAGACTGTCACCCATTCAAGGACTAACTGGGCTCGACATTGTTTAACTTCGATGATCTGATGAGAACCGGTTACCGCAACACCACCGTGCCCACAACTGGTTGAATGCTAAATTATTATACGCCAGTTTGAAAAACGGGATGTATTATGTAAATGGTCTCGCCATCCGTCCGTCTGTCTATCCGTCCGTGGACACATTTCGTTTCCAGACAATAACTTTAGTTGTAATGGTTTGAGCTGAGTTAAATTTGGCTTATGGATTTAGTACAATAAAATACAGGTTGGGTTCGATTTCCGTCTTTAGTGGCCCATTTTTAGTAGAGTTATGGCCCTTTATTTATGAGAATTTTGCCCAAGTTCTTGTTTCTGGACGATAACTTTAGTTGTAATCGTTTGAGATGAGTTAAATTTGGCGTGTGGATTTAGTACAACAAAATACAAGTTGGGTTCGATTTCCATCTTTAGCGGCCCATTTTTAGTAGAGTTATGGCCCTTTACTTATGAGAATTCTGCCTAAATTTTGAAAGCCCATTAGCAGTAGAGTTATGGCACTTTGGTGATGAGAATGTAGCCCAATTTTTCATTTTCCAATGAAGTTACATTTATCGTTTCTGGGAATAACTTCGGTAATAATGCTTCACATGGAAATAAATTTGTTATGTCGGCTTTTTACAACAAAATAAGGGTGAATTTCATTTCAGGTTTTGAAAGCCCATTAGCAGTAGAGTTACGGCGCTTTGGTGAGCCCAATTTCTCATTTTCCAATGACGTCTTATGGTTTTGAGCATTTTTAGCTGCGACAAGCAGCTCTATAAGTGGCAATGTCAGTCTGTCTGTCGGTCTGTTGTGATCAACAACTTTCAAAACTCGATAACTTTTGAAATACTTGGTGGAATGACTTCATATTTGGTATGGAAGTGTATCTTAATGATGTCTACCCAGTGTTCAATGCATGTGTTGTTCCAAGTATTTTTCTTGGAGTTATGGCCCTTGATGAACTTAGAATTTTGTGACCAATGAGTTTCTAAGCGCAATAACTTTCAAACTACTTGCTGAAATTACTTCATATTTGGTATGCAAGTGTATCTCATTGATGTCTAGCCCATGTTCAATGCACATGTTGTTACAACATTTTTCTTTTTTTTGTGAAGACCTCAGATCGCTTAATATGAAAATGTGAAAACAAGTGAATTACCCTTTACCCCAGACCGAGCAGTGGAATGGGCAATGATTGGAGTGGGACAGACATAGTCAAGTCAACAAAAATTTCAAACTTTACCCCAGAGAAACTTGTGCATGTTCCAATTTTGACGGGCGTATGTTGCCCCACTAGGCAGTGCTCTTGTTTTTTAATGGCGATTCGAAACATGGGTATTTTTTTTTTCAAAGATACCATGCTACCAGCAAGAGTAGCCTTAGTTTAGCACGATTCTGTTCATAAATAATTGTTTGGTTACAATTTATTGGAGAGTGCCAATAGCACTCTCCAATAAATTGCAACCAAACAATTTAATATACATCTGAAACTTCATTAAGCACCCCCTGAAATGTTTCATGACAGAGAAGTTGCTGTTACTGATTATTATATTTTAATGATTGCTATGTCTTGCAGTACATTTCATCTCGTGAAACATTATGTTTCTGGCGTACCCCAAACACACACCCTCGTCCATGTGAAGCATGCTACCCATGAATATCACAAAAAACACTGTCATCTGCATGAAATATCTGGATATAAAACAAAAAAATTTATCACTTCTTTTATCAGAAAATGTTGACATAGCAAGGAAGAGACTGTCAGAGGTACTAAGATTGCAAATCGTTGGCATGTATGCAACAGGCATGTCATTCAAAGCTATTGGAAGGCAACTTGGCTATAGTCATTCTGTCATCAGCAGACTTGTTCGAAAAAATGAACAAACCAACAATGTTAAGGACTGACCAAGGTCTGGACAACCCTGAAAGACCTTTCCTCTGGAAGATCGGAGTCTGGCACGCCTCGTTAGGCATGAACCCTTTGCTTCAAGTGGGGTTTTGAAATGTCTTTGGCCCCCCCACAGGCATTTGTGCAACAGAACTGTCTGAAACTGTCTCAGAGCACTGGGTATGAGGTCCAGAAGGATCATCAAGCGTCCAGCTCTGTCCAATCAGCATCAACAATGACGTTTGAAGTGGCGTATGCCACAACAACATTGGAATCTGCTTCATGTCACAGATGGTTGCATGATGGTGTGGAGGCATAGAAATACTGCTTACATGCCCAGGAACATCAGACCTACTGTTCCTTATGGTGGAGGATCACTAATGATCTGGGGATGCCTCTCTCATGATTGTAAACTTGATATGGTGACTATACGTGGGAATTTCAGTGGTCATCAGTACATCCGGGGCATTCTCAATTCGGTTGTCATGCTCATTTTGATCACCACCTGTTGTCTACTTGCCCTGTATGGACGACAATGCAAGGCCACATCGTTCCCTTTCTGTGAGAGCATTCCTTCAGAACAACGCTATTACAACAGTACCTTGGCCTGCAGTTAGCCCTGATTTGAATCTCTTAGAACACATCTGGGACTTTCTTTGATGTCGTGTGCAAGCTGGGGATCGTCTGTAAAGAATTTGGCCAATTTGGAAGTTGCATTGCATGAGGAGTGGCAGCAGGTGCCTCTGGACTGTATCAGAAGGCACACTTGTAACATTAGGAGGAGGGTTCCAGCTGTCATCCTGGCATGTGGTGGATACATTCACTACTGACATCAGAACTGCTATTGTGTTCAGAAGATCACAAGTTACATTTTTTGTCATTAATTACCAGCAGTCCAGCATTGCTTCATCATGGACTGTTCCAGCACCATACTTGTTGAGAGAACATTTTTCCATCCAAAACATTAGTCCCAGATATGTGTAATTAGCTCCATGAAAATACTACATATTTTCATCATTGTGTTGTCTTTCAGTTATCAATAGACCATTCTGCAAACAATCACTTTTGGCCATCTTATGTTAAAGATAGCATGAAAGTAACAGTTTCTATTAACACCACTGCAAAAAAAACAGGGGGTGCTTAATTAAGTTCCATGTGTATATAAGAAATGTTTCTTTCACTGCTGAGCAAACATCAATCTAATGCATACAGTGTAAAGCCACTAAAGTGGCTCCCAGCACTTTTTAATAGAGCTATGATACAATCAATCAGTTAATTGTTTAATTTTTTTTTTTCTGTCTTTCTTTCAGAAACATATGCAAGAAAAACCCTAAAGTACGAAGTTTGCCTAAAGCGAAGCCTCAGTGTAAGTACCACTTTATATCTCATGATACTGGAGCAATGGTTTGTTTTACAGTGGAACCCACTTAACTGAATTTCTCTTAATTGAATAACCCTATTAATTGAATTTAACTTCTAATAAGCTGGATTCCAGCCATCATTTTAGACAGTGTGCAATGGACCAGTGATTTGGGTTGGACTCCTGAAAAGCCAGGCGGGATTGCCGATGGTTCGTTTCTGGCCAGGAATCAGAAACCAACATTCCAAATTCTTTGAAAACATGATTGTGTCCTTCAATATAATAAACATGCAAGCTCGTGCCAGTCTTACTGTGAGTCCAACCACAGCACTTTTGTCATACTGTAGCCTGCGCATTTCACACTTTCATGTAGCTACCATAAGGAAAGTGAACCAAGGATTCACGAGAACATCATCTAGTAAGCTGAATTCCGGCCATTGTTTTAGATGGTATGCAATGGTTCAGTGGTTTGGGTGTTGGACTCCTGAATGCCAGGCAGGATTGCCGATGGTTTTGTTCCCAGCAGAGGATCAGAAGTCAATATTCCATATTCTTTGAAGTTCAAAACCACGTTTGTGTCCTTCAGTATAAACACCAAACCATTTTTCATGCTTTCAGTACAAATTTGACCTGTTAATTGTATGTAGGTTATAGAGTAAACTCTTGTTAATTAGGCATCATAAAGTAGATTTTGTTTCTCAGGCCATTTTTTGTAAAATTGCATGAGGGCAGATGGTTTTTTATTTTACTTTTTGTAATTATTTATTTGCCATCAAAAGTTCTTGTTCTTGGTTGTTTTATGTCTTATGCCTCATAATCTACAGTCCAGAACAGCATTGGTGGTGGTGTTTTTCATCCCTTGAGTATAAGAAGGCTTTGCAATGCTACTTGGGTAAAATATCGGACATAAACCATTTAATTTTGATTTTTAGCTTAACTTGACAAAGTCAAGCTGAGCTGTTGCCATCACTTCTCATCCGTCGGCGTGTGTACGTTAGTAAGTATGTACGTACATTAGTACGTACGTCCACAATTTCCTTTGGCTCAACTCACAGGTCGTATTTATGATCAGATCGCTTTGAAACTTAGTATGCTTGTTTGGGGTGACCTCTAGATGTCAGCTATCGAGTTTCTTCAATTTCTGTCAAAAAATGTTGCCGCGGCCAACGTTCTTAGAACTTAGTTTAGTCAGACCTCAATATTTCCCTTTGGCACACCCTACAGGGCACATTTATGATTGGATTGCTTTGAAATCTGGTATGCTTGTTTGGGGTGACCTCTAGATGGGAGCTGTCGATTTTCTTCCATTTCCATCAAAAAATGTTGCCACGGCCAACGTTCTTAGAACTTAGTTTAGTCAGACCTCAATATTTCCCTTTGGCACACCTACAGGACACATTTATGATCGGATTGCTTTGAACCCTGGCATGCTTGTTTGGGGTGACCTCTAGATGGGAGCTATCAATTTTCTTCCATTTCTGTCCGTCAAAAAATGTTACCGCTGGCAACGATCTTTGAACTTAGTTTAGTCAGGCATCAATATATTCCTTTGGCATGCCCTACAGGGCACATTTATGATCAGATTGGTTTGAAACTTTGTAGGCTTGTTTGGGGTTACCTCTAGATGGGAGTGATCGATTCTTCCATTTCCGTTAAAAAATGTTGCCACTAGCAATGACCTTCGATGAACTTAATAAAAACTTAGTGCAGTTAAGCATCAATATTTCTCTTTGACACACCCTGCAGGGCACATTTATGATTGGATCGCTTTCAAACTTGGTGAGCTTGTGTGGGATGTCATCTATATGGGAGCTGTCAATTTTTTTCCATTTCTGTCAAAAAATGTTGCCTCTGACCTTTGAACTTAGTTTAGTCAGACCTCAATATTTCCCTTTAACATGCCCTTCAGGGCACATTTATGATCAGATCACTTTGAAACTTGGTATGTGTGTTCGGGGTAACCTCTAGATGTGAGCTATTGCTTTTTTCATTTCCATAAAAAATTATTGTCGTTATCACCAACCTTTGAACTTACTACATTTGTGCATCAACTTATCCCTTTTGCACTCTCCACAGGGTATATTTATGAATTTCCATAAAAAAAAACATTGCCACAAGCAATGACCTTCTACTTAGTGCATTTGTGCATTAACATCTTCCTTTGGCATGCCTCAGAGGACCTCATTATCAGGTTGTTTTGAAAATTTGTATGCTTATGCAGGGTGACAAAGGTAGGAGCTGTTGATTTTCTTTTCATTTCCATCAAAAACTGTTGCTGTTAGCAACAATCTTTGAATTTATTGCATTTGTGCATCAACATTCTTTGACATGGCTTACTGGCCACATTTATCGAATGATTGTTTTTGAACTTGTTGTTCTCATTAGGCAAGAACTTTAGATAAGAGCTGTTGATTAGCATTCATTTCTGTGAAAAAAGTTGCCATTTACAATAACCTCTGAACATACTGCATTTGTGTATCAACATTCTTCCTTTAGCCAGTCTTACAGTTTACATTTAAAAATGCATGGATTACTCTGATGTGCACACACAATGCTGTTATGCTGAAATTTCATCAAATAAAATTGGTACCAATGATCTTCAATTTTGCTATTTCATTTATAACTTACCAAGTTCAGGTTTGTCAAGTTGAGCTACAGTGTCATTGACACTTTCATTTGAAGTTTGCATTGGTTATAAAAACAGAGCATGCAGTAGCCAAAAGGACAGAAGGGCCTGAGAAACAGATTTTTAACTTGTTTAGGCCATAGATAAAAGAATTATGTGATATGTCAAGGAATTAGGCTGACAGTTTCCAAATTTCCCTTGTTTATAGACCTAAATGAGTTCTGTCAAACAAGATATGATAGAATAAATACTCAGTTATCTCTAGAATACAGGAAAATGAACAAATCCCTGTTAATTGATTACTCTTGTTAATTGAATAATGTTCATTGGCAATAAGCCTATTTAGTTAACAGGGTTCCATTGTACTGAGCTTTATTTTGGTTTTTCTTCCCCCAAAACAAATTGTATTCCTGCTCACTCTCACCGAAAATGGTATTCCACTTCCAGTGCAATATTCCACTCTCAGCGATGACAGACTTTTTTTTTTTTTTTGTTTGGACGTGTTTTGAAAATAATAACAGAATCAGTTGTAAAAGCTTGTTTTGGGAAAACAAACAAAGAGAAAATAAAATAAATACAAAAGTTCACTGCTCAGATTCTGGTATAATTTTTTATTACACACCCGTAGCTGTATTTGTCACGATCACATGGATTTTAGGGGCATGCGGTAATTTTAACCAGAAAGCTCTAGTGTGATCCGATAAAAAGTACCCTTCGCGTACACAAGTTCTCTCGTTAGACTGGTTCTTATAGTTTGCAGCGTTCAGTGGAATATAACCAATGAGAACCATCAGCTATATTTATCTGTCGGAATTACTGATTCTCATTACAAAATGTTTGATGCACAACTATGCTAAAAACTGTTGAAAGTCATGAAAGACACATGATCTCTGCCAAGAAATTGAACAGTGAAACTCAACCTTTGCTTTCGTTATTGAAAATCGAGGAAAACTTAATTAATTTTAGGCAAAACAGTCATGAGCTCGTTCCAGTGAGGGGATCACATGATGGATTGTGTGAACATTGTTTTGAAAACTTTTGTTTTTTTCAACTGCCAAATTTGTCAATTGCACGGGTGGATGTGGCCGATTCGTTAGCAAAAAGGAGTACAAGAAAATTTTGATGAGTTGTGATAAGGATCCCCATATGGGTGTAGCTCATTTTAACAGTACAGAGAATGGGGAAAAAGAGATAAAAATGATTCTCACTAAGACCTTTTAAAAAAATTTCTTGTTTCCCAGGCAATTTTGCCTCAATTTTATGATGAGGGAGGGAGGGAGGCTTCTTTTTTTTTTCTTTTTCTTTTTTTTGGCGTATAAATAGATATGAAAATAGTTGGAATTAAGAATTAACTACTTACACTATTATGTGGCAAACCAACGTTTTCAGCAGTGAAAATTTCCCAGAATGTATTTGAAAATTTAACCAACTATATCTATAACTATATCTTGTTTGACAAAGCTCAACAGGTATATTTGGTTAAATATTTGTCCTACAAGTGCAAAATAGTGTCATAGAAGAGATTTCCAGGTGAAAAAAGGGTGATTAGGCAGATTTTCTATGTCGAGGGAAGTGCCTGAGAAACGAGTATTTTTTTTTAATAGCCTAATCACCATTCCAAGCTTAATGTATATATAACACATTTATAAGGATGTTTTACATTCTTTTCAGCCTACTCATAATTGTTTACAATTGAACTGTAACGTAACTCAAGCTAATAATAATAATAATAACAGTAAATTGTTCTTATATAGCGCCTTATCCCGCGAGGCTCGCAGCACTTTACAACATAAAAATCCGCACATGTGCACATATACACATGTATACATGTGTACATATACACACATATGTACATACATTAGTTAGCATAATACAAGACTCATTTCTGAAAGTCTGCAGTGATGTCTTCAATTTAGTTAAGGTTGTGTTGGAGGTGAAGCCTGAAGAGATGGGATTTCAGTGCACTCTTGAATGTATTAAGAGTAGGCATTTTCCAGAGTTCAGGTGGTAGTGAGTTTCAGACTTTAGGGCCGGCGTAATGAAATGCGCGACGGCCAATGCTTACATAGTTTGTATTCGGTAAACATAACAGCTTTTGTGATCCAGATCTAAGTTCACGCCTGGGAGTGTGCTCAGACAGCAGGTGGGAGAGGTACGGTGGAATGAATTTGGAAAAGTGGAAGAGTGCAAAAGCACTATAAAGAGATCGAAAGGGTGGAGCACGACCTGGGGCTCAAAATTCCAGGTATCCTCCCTGCATACCTCCTGTATTACCATGTGCATGCATCAATTCATTTTTTTCCGCCATCTTGGAAAGTCAGATTTTTGTGACTCATGCTAAATTATTGGTCTCGTTTCTTTGTGAACTAATTGTGTTGCTGCTATTATTACAGTGCATTACTGGATTTTGTATCCTTTGTCTCAAGCTTTATATTATATTTATTAATATGGTATTAATGCTAATTTTAGTTTGTATTCTCTCTGTGTGTTTTGTTTTTTTCGTGTGCGAAAATGCGACCTGCGGTGATCGGTTTTCTGCTGGGGAGAAGTCTTGTTATTTGGTTTTCCCCTGTAAATTCACTTCTCACAACCTTTTGGACAATGCCTAAAACTATTCCTTGTCTTTCCTGTTTGCAGGTGAAACATGTTGATGACTTGCATCGTACTTGTGTCACCTGCAACAATTGCTCTCAGGCCAATCCCTGTGGCATTTGTGGGGTTTGGTCTTCCAGTCTTCCAAATTCTGGTCTGCCATGAACAGGGTGGTTCTGGCTTGTGCTAGAACATCTCGTTCTTGGGTTAAAGGTAGCTGTGCCTCCTCGGATATTTCTGAGAGTGCACATGGTGAATCTGTCGCACAGGATGTTGGGCAACCTTTTTCGGTAACAGATTCCTCCGCAGCTGTTGGTGTTGCTGGTGATGAGATGCCTGAAGTTGGAACTACGGTCCTATGAGGCGACTGGGTTTCGTCGAGACGACTTCTTCCATGGTCCACTCAGGCACTCTCTCCGATTTTCAACTGGCATCATCTGCAGCTGCTGAGGGATTTGTTCATGCTGCTCCTATTTTGCATGATAGTCTTCCCTCCATCTCTTCTGGAGATGGTATACAGCCCCGGGGCCCGAGGCATTATCTGGTATGGTTTTGTAGGACTCCCAGCGATCCTTGGCTTCTCAGCAAAGCTGTACAGGTTTGTTGGCTGCTCGTCTTATCTGGCTAGGTTACTTCTGGTCGGTTGGAATGCTCTGTCGCTTCAGAAGCGATTCATCGACCCTCGGGCGAATCGTTTGTTATTCTGCCTTCCCCTGCTGATGAGCCGACCAGCAGAATGGGCTGGGACAGTGGCAACCAGGGCCTTCAGTTTCGCAGAGGCCAGTGACAGCTCCTGTTGCACATCTGGCTGTCGATTGATGCTTGTCATAGGTCTCAGAGGATAGGCAGTCGGGGCCTTCTGTGCTCAGAGGCCAGTGACGGCTTCCTGTCACACTTGAGACATTCCCCAGGTGTTTTCTCACCGTGTCTCAGGTCTGGCTGCTGATCGACATCTGTTGTCGGTCTCTCTAAAGGATTTGCAGATAAGGCCTTCTATTTCGCAGAGGACAGTGATGGCCCCTCATCACTCTTGGAACTATCCGCCGGTGTCTTCTCACCATCCACCTATTCTGTCTGCTGATTGACATCCATAGTTGGTCCATTCTGAGGATTTGGGCTCTTCTTCCAGAAGGGTTCACTGGGAAGACACTCTGTCATGCATGGCTGCACCAATAGATTCCCAGGGTGTGCTGAGGCAGGCCGTTCTGGCACTCACCCAGTTGCTTACTAGCAACCCTCAAGTTTGCTTCACTGTGCCTCCTGAGGTGCAACCTCCTTTGGTCAGAGGCAGAGATTCCTCACCTAGCACTTCGGAAGTTCCTCTGCCTAACAGTAAGTTCCTGTTGGTCAGCCTGAGTTGGGCTATGTCTCTACTGCCACAGAGGATGATGAATTGCTTGAAGGTGATGGCCCCACCGTCAGTCTTGGGGCAGGCTTTAGATTTTGTTTTGAGCTTTTTGCGAGACATTCAGCCTTCAGATCCATCCTCAGTGACTGTCCGGCAACATGCGTCTGTGGAGTGCCGCGGCCCTGTCAAGCCTTCTAGCTCTGGGATTTTGTGTCCTCTGCAGTCGGCTCAGGTTGTTGAGTCCTTACATGGCCTGGATGCCAAGTTGCATTCCAAGGCCCTGAAGGGTTCCTTCTTTTCACGATCTGTCGCATTTCTTCCCCCAACGAGTATCGTGTATACGATTTCGCCTGTCCACCAGTCTTCCAAGAGGTTGACTACTGGACAAGGATTCTTCTTCCCTCGGTTTTACTAAGCCAAAGTTGGTGTTAGAATCCACGATGGGCCTTGCCCAAGAGATGCTGAGCATGTTGTCTCTCACGGTTCACGTCATCACTGCCCTGGTTTCCTATCTTCCACCAGGGGAGTTTGATAATGCAGAGACGCCATTACATGTTTTGTCTCTGGCACAGATGAATCTGACGCATACTAACGCCTGCAACATAGCTAATTTTGAGCTTGCACACCAGGATGCAGTGTTCGACACTTCTCCATCCCTTTCTTCTGAGCAGGGTGCTGTTCTGAGGTCTGCTTCTTTGGTTGTACCTCAGCTGTTCCATGGTTCCGTGGGGGCTGTCTGTGATGAGGTTCTTCATCATACGAAGGGCCAATTTTTGTCAAGGCAACTGGACAACCTGCTGCTGCGGGTGGTGGTTGTTCCAGGCCTGCCATGTGCCCAGCCACATCCACCTTGTCCATGACGCAGTTGCTCCATCAGCTACATCCGCTCCTTCTGCTCAAAAGAAGTGTTGACGCGACCAGACTCACTGGCAGCCTCAGGGAGGAAAGTCTGAGAACTCTGTTGCTTCCCGAGGGTGGTTTCTCCTCTCAGAGGCCTTTCGAGGCTGCAAATGAAGGTCCTCCCTTGATATGCCTCCAGTTGGGAGAAGGCTGTCGCTGTTTTTGCGACCGTTGGACAGAGATAACGTCGGATCCTTGGGTCCTCAATGTCGTCCAATCAGGTCTGCAACTGTCCTTCCGTTGGCAGCCCTGATTATATTGGGTGCCCCTCCTGACTCGAGTTCCTTCCAATCCTCAGCGTTGGTACCTTCTGGTGCAGGAGATCGACAATCTCCTTTTCAAAGAGGCAATCAAGGTGGTCAGAAACACCCTTTCTCCGTGGTTCTACTTGAGACTTTTCTTAGTTCCAAAGAAGAATGGCCAGCTTTGTCTTGTCATTGATCCGAGTATCCTGACCGAGTCCATCATAGCACCTTGTTTCAGCATGGAGACTTTCAGGTCGGTTTGATGGTTGATTCATCAGAGTGATTTTGCAGCCAGTATTGACCTAAAGGATGCCCATTTCCATGTGCCCATTCACCTGGCATCACAGGAATACCTTTGATTTCGGTGTCGTGTCATTCAGTTCAAAGCTCTCCTGTTCAGTTTGAACCTGGCTCCTTGGGCCTTCACCTGACTGATGTCTCATGTGCTCGCTTTTCACCATACTTGGCTGTGACTTTGTCTGCCTACCTGGACGACACCGGCTGCTTGGCCTGCTAGCATTGCCGGGTTTCATAGTCGACTGCAAGAAGTCAGATCTGATTCCTCAATCTC
This sequence comes from Pictodentalium vernedei, assembly GCA_031216915.1. Taxonomy (NCBI): domain Eukaryota; kingdom Metazoa; phylum Mollusca; class Scaphopoda; order Dentaliida; family Dentaliidae; genus Pictodentalium; species Pictodentalium vernedei. Next base: position 66,312,353 of record CM062291.1, on the reverse strand, counting down.
AGCAATTTCGTCATTTGGGCATGGATTTTAACACTTTTCACAATGTAGTGTCTGTTCCCAAGACTCAGGCATTGTATTCCTCGGTCCCTGCATTGTCACCTCCGCTCTTGGACCAATGTTCCCTGGTTGTCTCAGTGTTCCATTGAATCTTCCTCAGGCCGTTCACAGCGGATGCCAGTGACCAGGGTTGGGGTGCGACGTTCGACCCTCTCAGGTGGCCTTTCATATCAACCAGAAGGAGCTCCTAGCTCTTCTGTTGAGTTTTCAGAAGTGGATCCTGCATCTGTCGAATCACACAGTCCTGCTTCTTTCGGGCCATTCGACAGTGGTGGACCTTCTGCTTTAAGCGCGGGATGTACATGCTGGGGTGGCCGTTTCGGCACATTCCCAGGCATCTGAATGTCATTGCCAACTCCCTGTCCCAACAAGACAGTGTCCTTCCCACCAAATGGATGCTGCATCGTTCGGTGTTTCAGACGATTTGCGATTGATGGGTCACATCCTCTCTTTGACTTTTTGCCTCTCACTTGAATCATCAGGTAGAGACATTTGTTTTGCTATGTCCAGATCCACTAGCCTTTGTGGTGGATGCTCTGTCTCTCGACTGGACAGGATGGGTCTGTTATGCTTTTATTCCTGCACCAATTCATCCTCAGTTGTTGTCGAAGATTTATGCTAGCAGTTGCAGGATCAATCTGATCGCCCCTCGTCTCCACAAACGGTGTGGCTCAATCTGCTGTGGCCTCTCTTAGCAGATTGGTCAATTCATCTTCCTCTACACCACAATCTTCTTTCTCCCGGCCAGCCCAGGAAGTACCACAACAACCTGGCGAGCCTGTCTCTTCACGCCTGTCTTTTATCAGGTTCAGTCTCCAGCATAGAGGTTTTTCGGGACGAGCAGTGGAGTGCAAAGCATTTCTGCATCATGGCGAAATTCCACTGGCATGACTTATGCTGCTAAGTGGAAAGTGTTCCATCGCTGGTGTGCTGTTCAAAATGTGGATTACCCAAATCTGTCATTCGCTCAAATTGCAGATTTTCTGGTATTCCTTTTTGACTCCAAAGGCCTTCAGCCTGTTACCATTAAAGGCTTTCGGTTTATGTTGTCAGAAACTTTCTCTTATGTGGGAAAGAGGTGCATCGGTCGTAAATCTCTTTCTTTCCAAACTGCACATCTCTCTGAAGAGGCCTCGAGTTTTGCATCTTACACTCAAATGAAACTTGGCATAGGTGTTACATTGTTTGGAGGTGGCACCATTCAAGCCTTTATTTGACACTGATATGAGTTTTCTCACATATAAGACTGCTTTCCTTCTAGTGTTTGCTTCTGTCAGACGTGTCAGTGAGCTTCATGCACTTTGTGTTGGTTTGGCTTTCTTCAGAAATGAAGCTAACCGTGTAACCTTCAATACCGATTGCTCTTTTCTGGCCAAGAATCAACTTCCTGATTCTGTGCCTGCTCCCATCTGCATTCAGGCACTTCCTCTCACAGATGGCTAAAGGTCTCTTCTTTGTCCTGTGTATGCTATTAAGACTTATATTAATCGCACACAGTTCATTTGGAGGGGTCGGAAGAGATTATCTCTGTCTCTCATTCCTGGGAGGCAGTCTATCATTTCCCATTCTATTTCCAGGTGGATTTGTCTCGCAATCAAGCTGACTTTTTCCAGTTTGACTGCAATGGATCTTGTTTTGAACAGGTTTAATGCTCATGAGGTTTGTGCATTTCTACATCCTGGGCATTCTCTAATTCTGTTTCGCTCAGGGATGTAATGAATGCGGTTTACTGGAGGAATGATTCTACTTTTATCTCCGCCACCTGCAACAGTAATCTGAGGACCTTTTTTCTTTAGGCCCTCTAATTGCTGCCCAGACTGTTGTTCCCCCTTGTTGATAATGTATTTTTAACTCCCTTCACTCTGATGTCAAAATATCCAAATTTCAAGTAGCCATTTTTCCCATAATGCAACTGGGAATTTAACCAATTCAATCTTGTTTGACAGAGCTCAATGAGCTCTGTCAAACAAGATTGAATTGGTTAAATTCCCAGTTGCATTATGGGAAAAATTTGCACCTTGAACTTTAGATATTTCGACATCAGTGTGCAGGGGGTTAAGGTTGTTGTGCATTTTATTCACACAACCTTGTTTTCAAGTGCTTCATGCAACATCTTCTTTTCCTTAGGATGCTTTTCAACACTGCCATGCTGTATTTTAGCTTCTGTTCTTTTCAATGAGTTTTCCCCGCTCTTTCTCCTTGTTACAGGTTTTACTGTCAATACCTGCCCTACTTGCATTTCTTTCAGCTACACTATTGGTGGTACTTATGTTACAGCCAATTGTAAACAATTGTGGTAGGAATGTCAAGAAACAAAATTTACTAAAAATTTTAATATTTGTTCAAATTCATACCTAGAAGCATTGCATCATGGTACCCTCAGGAAATTAACACAGGTGGAGAAGGGGAAAACCATAAATAACAATCTTCTCCCAAACCATTGGTCCAAGATTGAGCTTCCATGTTTGATCCATAAAATCTTTGCAGATTTGATTCACAAGCTTGTTCAAATCAAACTCTGTGGTCATATTTAGGCAGTCATGGTGCCCTCATATTTTATAATTGTAGGTAATGCTAAAGAAAATAAGGGTTTTGGTTCCAGGCTTCCTGTGGGGTTTGGATTCAAGCAGTGGTCTTGAATTTGATTATGGGGCATCCAAGACGATGAAAACCTGGAAATTACACATGAGGGCCTTTAAACGCCTTGAATTTTGGGGAAAAAAATTAGCGTATTTAATAATGACACAAAATTTTTCCGATTTCACATTTACAGTATTTTCACAACTAGCTCACTATGAGGCACATTATGTTACAGGTCAAGTTTTCAGCCAATTCAAATTGACTACTTCCAATCATGGGGTGCGGGACAGACAGGCTGCAAAATGCATGTATTGTGAAAATTTCATCAGAGTGTCTGCATATGGGGAAATCCGCTTTAGATTCGCATGTCAAGTCCAGCAAGCATGTGAAATGTGGACCCAAAAAAAAATAAAACCATGACAATAGAATTAAGTTTTAAAAGCACTAAAAAATTCTCCAGATTCATCTCTGGTCCCATAACAGTGGAACCCTGTTAATTGAATAGCCACTTAACCAATGAAAATTATTCAATTTACAGGAGTATTCAACTAACAGGGATTGAGTCACTTTCCTGTATTCTAGAGATAAACTTAGCATTTATTCTATTATATCTTGTTTGACAGAGCTCCATGAGCTCTGTCAAACAAGAAATAATAGATTAACTGCCTGTATTGTATGTACTGCCTGTATTGGATGTACTGAGGGCACATAGGTCTATAAACAAAGGAAAACTGTGAAGAGTCTGGGTAATTTCTAGACAGCTTGCAAAATTTTTATTCAGTTAACAGGAGTTTACTGTAAAACATGTATTCAATTAACAGGTCAAATTTGTACTGGAGGTATGATAAATGGTTTGGTGTTGGGAAATTATATTCAATTAACATGGTTATTCAGTTAAGAAATATCCAATGAAGTGGGCTCCACTGTAATAGTAATACTTACTCTGGCTTTACAAAATTTGCATCACTCCAGAAAACTCCCACTGACCCATCTGGTGGTGTTAAAGGTTTTGCTGGAGATGGAGGTGTTATAGTTCTTGGTGGAGACTTCAGAGAAAATATTGGGGGAGGGGGGGGGGGTGCAGTGGCTCAGTAGGTAGAGGTGCGGGCTGCAAGCCGAGAGGTCCTCGGTTCGAACCCCACCTGCGGCAACCACGTTGTGTACTTGGGCAAGACACTTCACCCCCATTGCCCACGTGGGGGCTCGGTGGTGCTGTGTACTAAGGCGTACTGCACGTTGATGGTGCACTTGTCTTCAACCAGTGCTAACCCTGCTTGTGTGGAGTTAGTATGTTGGGGAGCTGACAGTTGCTCGGTGGTTCTCTCCGGGTACTCCAGCTTCCTCCACCCGTAAAACTGTCATGGTCATGATTAGCCATTGTGCAGAATTATGTGACCTTAAACACTAATTAATAAATAAATATAAATAAATAGAGAAGATATTCAATTAAGTGGGCTCCACTGTCACATCAGTTGTTTTCTGTGTAAGAATTTCTTTCATCTTACTCTAATGATTAAAATTTTCAAGTACCTGTACATACGATACAGTATGTGGAGGGTGGATTACAAAACATTCTTAGTTGAGTAGCTTTCCCACCTGTGTCCCCCCTCCCCAAATATCTTTAATTTTTCCTGATAACATAAGAACATGCATACTTTCAGGTTGTACCCCATGGTCCTTGAGATGAAACTGTGGAAGGGCTTCTTCTGTTTTTGTTTTTAAAATTGTATATGATTATTACCAATTCACTCTCCATGCACTGCACTTGTTTTATAGCCTACAACCTTCTAGCCTAAAAAACTCATTTGTGAGCATGTTTTCTGGGTTAATTTCATAATTTCTGGTGACAAGCTTGGTACAGGGCCTTGAAAAGCCTTGAATCTGGTTAATCTAGGGCCTTGAAAATTGCTGTGAAATGACCTTGAATAGTCTTGATTTGACCTGGCCTTGAGAGCAGGGACCCTGGGTTCTGAATTAACCTCTACCCCATCAATAAACATTTTATTGGCTTACCATGTTTTCCAAAACTACTATGAAATTATAAGACTTTTACAATTTTTCCTTTTTGCATGGATGTATGTTTATTTGTATGTGTTTGCAACAAAGCATCATTAGCCCTTTACCTAATGAATCAGCAACAATCACCCACATAATTTATTTATTGGGTTTAACAATGCTTTCAACAGCTAGGGTAACCTCATGGACTGTTTTATGGGTGGAGGAAGCAGGAGTAACCGGAGACAACCACCGAGCAACTGCGAGAAACTGTCAGACTACCCTCCCAATGTACTAACTCCACAAGCAGGATTAGCAATGGTTGAAGACAAGTGCACCATTGACATGCAGTACGCCTAAGTACACAGTTCCACCGTGTTCCCATGTGGGCAATCAGGATTAAGTGCCTTTCTCAAGGACACAACACAGTTGCCCCTGGCAGGGATAAAACTGTGGACCTTTTGGTTTGAAGTCCAGTGCACCCACGTAATCTACAATTTAATAGAATTTCAACAAAATCATATCATGTGACCCCCATATTGGAACGAGCCACTGTATCCAGATCGGGCATATATTTACTTCCGGGTGATTTACCCAAGAACTTTGTAATTGTGCCCTTCTGATTGATTCTTGACACAGCTCAAAAGTGTGATGTTTGTGCTATCTGTGCTCTACCATGAGTGAATGAACCAGGCCCTAGTAGTTTGACATCTTGTATTCGGTGAATAATGAATGACCGATTATTTTTTTAAGATCTTCAAATCTCTTTGTGGAAAATCAATATACTTTGGTAAGGGGAGTGCTCCAGACTGCTTGGGGGCCTCTTATTTAATTTACATTACCAGTAATTCACCACTTATGATCCAAATTATTATGAATATATCTTATTTAAACATCCTTCTTAATTTTCTTGGTGTACACATTGGTGTATTGGTTAGCTGTCAGACCAGTGAACATCAGGTTGTTAGTCCCAATTTGAACTGCTGAATCCTTTGCTCTGTATCCTTAACCCTTTACCTAACACTGCTTTTGTAAAAAATAAATTAAATTTCACATTTTTCGAAAAACGTTTGCACAATTTTTCAATAAAACCATACAAATATGGATATCATTAGAACTGACTTGATGAGCCAGTTCTAATGATATCCATATTTGTTTGGTTTTAAGGGGGTCGTTCAATGTAACTTTAGACATTTTTTGGACACACAATGCCTCAAATATGAATTAAAGCGGTGAATAACGACATATTATATACCAAAATAATGACAAAAGTATACAAAACCCGAATTTATCCACTTTTTCCAAAAAATTTTTTTTATTTTTTTTGCTTTTGATGACAAGGAAATTGCCAGCCGCATACGTAACCATCAGGATTAACAAGGAATAGATCGGTAATTCGAATGTCTGAGTTGTAAATAAAAGACTCCACACTCCATACTCAGAGAAAGCATATTTATCATTTCATCACCAGCGTGATGATAACACTCAGGGGAAAATGGATGACCACAAACGCTTGATTCTGTTCGGGTGACACGTTTGTTGTTGACAATGTTGTGATCACGTGGGTTTGGGGGTAAAGTTATGAAATGATTTGATTTCCAAGGATCTGAAATCTTCAAACATTTCACTGCTGTTTTTGAATCTGGCAGGCAATGTAATGTACAACTCATGACACATTCATAAGAAACTATTCAACTGACAATGTGATAATTGCGAGAGAGATAGTCCATAGCAGTGCTGTAGAGATCAAAATCTGTACAATGTGACGCAAGTGTCAGCAAGGGATTAATACGCCACCGATTTGAACTACTATTATTTGGTTGGTGACGATGATCAAAACATAAAGGTAGAAAATTATATTTGTAAACAAAAATATATTCACATCAACATACATTACAGTCCTCACAATTGTATATTTACGACAAAATAATTTTACTGTCGCCGAACTATATTAGTGATGTAAAGAAGGCTTGATGAAGTCTGCTGCGAAAAAAGAAGACCAATGTCAAGGAGAATTATCAGAAAGGTTCCTTCTTGTTCACCAAATATACTGACATGTCGTACCATCGTAAATTTAAATATCTCCCTCGCACAACCACATTGTGTATAAGACGGATCAACGTCGATTTTGAGCACCGTTAGCAACAGAAGGTTGCGAAAATCTATGTGTGTTGACACTGTGTGGACAGAAATAGAAAAAAATTGCTAGGCGGACTAAAATTCCACATGAAAATGTTGAATTACCGAAATGAGACCACAATGTGTCCAGATAAATGAATATAATAACCAACACAATTCCGATATTGTTCAGGCCGGTAACCCTTCGCCTATAAAATTAGTATTGGTAATAAGATCAGTTATTAATGTTCTTAAATCTCATGACAAAACAACTGTCAAGTCTCCACAAACAGCAACTATGGAAGGCCGATAGTTCCAAAACAAATGAAGCATACCAAATCATGTACATAAATGAATTGGAAGCCAGGATTTCTAACGAAGTGCAGCCGATTGGTGAAAGTATTCTGCATGCAGGAAAGGTAATTTTTTGTTGTTTTGGCCACACTTGAACATTCAAATGACACTTGGCAGCTGTCATTGCTCATGCAACCCCAGAAATGGACACATATGACACTAAATGAGGAAGTTTGGCAGTTCACCCTTTTTTCGTGTATCAATCTCATCGTATTTTACCAATTTGATACAGATCGCACGCAAAATGGCACAGGATTGTGGGGGGTATGGTCACAGCAGACTCACAAAAGCCACGTTGGACATTCTTCATTTTGCATTGATGCACTCTCTCATGACTCCATATTTTTTCTTCTGAACTGTGTGGATTTGACCCTTGGTGAACTTTATAAAAGATAAACAAACACAAGGAAAATGGCATCTCTTTTGAAATGTAGGCATCCTAAATTACAATTGGTCTTGTGGTCTCTTCCTTGCAAGAAAGATAAAAAGATTTCTCCGAGTCTGTACTAGAAGGATTGCAGAATTGAACTATTCAACAAATTTAAGGTATTTTATTGTCTAAAATCCAGTCGGTTACTTATGCCATAGCAGACTTTCAGGCGGTGCTATCTACCATACGGCAACAGTTCCATGGCAAATTTCAGTTTCCACATGTTCTATGTTTCATTCCAAACATTTTGGTATATAATCTATTGGGGTTATTCATTTTGGGCCTTTTTTTTAGACTTGGAAGAAAATTTCCTGAAATTTGACCAAATTTGCGTTGGACGTCCCTTTAACAAGACATTTGTAAGATATTTTAGGCTGTGGTAGGCTTATTTTGGTCAAGTTCCTGGCTGTTTGTGGCCGTTATGTTAGGTAAAGGGTTAACCAAGACATTTACCCCTAAGGCCTAATTCTGACTTTGATCACTTTTCACAGCAACAAAACAGGTGCCCCAACTATCGTTTTTTAGCTCATCTGACTGAAAGTCAGGATGAGCTTTTCTTATCACTCGTCGTCCTGCGTGAAGGTGGTGTTTGAGCCTCTTTCTCCTAAACCACTGGCCACATTTTAATTAAATTTCATGTAAGTAGTTGTTATATAGGGGCATTTTGATTTTTATCCAAAATAGGTTTCGGCTCATATTGAGCAGAGGTGTGGGGAAAAAATGGCCAAATTTTTTGAAAATCTTCTTCTAATGAACCACCAGTAGCAGAGACTTGATATGTGGTATACAGAGTCCTTTTGAGGTTTAGAATCAAGTTTGTTCAAAAGAAGTTTGTCGGGCATTATTTGCCTTCGTTATGGGAGGGGCAAAAATTTTGGCCACGCCTAAAATTTCTATTTTCAGTACCGTCGATTTGAACCAAATTTGATATGAGATGATAATGGGTCATAAGTAGTTGATTGATGCAAAAAAAATTTTCTCATTGCCCCGTGGGAACCTCGGGAGCTAAAAATAGGAAAAACATTAAAGTTGCCATATCTCCAAAACTACACGGCACAGAGAATTCTTATTTTGTATAAAGCTTCCTTTTATCCAGTAGAATAAAATGGTTAAAAAAATCGCTATCGGTTTGATCACAAGGTACTTTTTTCAGGACTTTAAAAAAGTGCTGAGTCAGCACTTTTTAACACTGTTGGCAATGGGAAAAAGATTAAAAAATCTTCTTCTCCAGATCCAGCAGGCAGAATCTTTTGATATTTGGTATGCAACATTGTAGGGTGGATCTGATTCAAGTTTGTTCAAATCGGCCCCCTGGGTTCATATTTGGGCTCACTATAGAAGCCCGAATTCGAACTTAATGCATTTCAGGCAAATTTCTTAAAAAATCTTCTTCTCCAGATCCAGCAGGCAGAATCTTTTGATATTTGGTATGCAACATTGTGGGGTGGATTTGATTCAAGTTTGTTCAAATTGGCCCCCTGGATTCATATTTGGGCTCACTATAGAAGCCCGAATTCGAACTTAGTGCATTTCAGGCAAATTTCTTAAAAAGTCTTCTTCTCCAGATCCAGCTGGCAGAATCTTTTAATATTTGGTATGCAACATTGTGGGGTGGATCTGATTCAAGTTTGTTCAAATGGGCCCCCTGGGTGTATATTTGGGCTCAGTATAGAAGCTTGAATTCAAACTTAGTGCATTTCAGGCAAATTTCTTAAAAAATCTTCTTCAGATCCAGCAGGCAGATTAATCTTTTGATATTTGGTATGCAACATTGTGGGGTGGATCTGATTCAAGTTTGTTCAAATCGGCCCCCTGGATTCATATTTGGGCTCACTATAGAAGCCCGAATTCAAACTTAGTGCATTTCAGGCAAATTACTTAAAAATCTTCTCCAGATCCAGCAGGCAGAATCTTTGTATATTTGGTATGCAACATTGTAGGGTGGATCTGATTCAAGTTTGTTCAAATCAGTCCCCAGGGTTTATATTTGGGCTCAGTATAGAAGCTTGAATTCAAACTTAGTGCATTTCAGGCAAATTTCTTAAAAAATCTTCTTCTCCAGATCCAGCAGGCAGATCTTTTGATATTTGGTATGCAACATTGAGGGGTGGATCTGATTCAAGTTTTTTCAAATCGGCCCCCTGGATTCATATTTGGGCCTCACTATAGAAGCTTGAATTCGAACTTAGGGCATTTCAGGCAAATTTCTTAAAAAATCTTCTTCTCCAGATCCAGCCTGCAGAATCTTTTGATATTTGGTATGCAACATTGAGGAGTGGATCTGATTCAAGTTTGTTCAAATCGGCCCCCTGGATTCATATTTGGGCTCACTATAGAAGCTCGAATTCGAACTTAGTGCATTTCAGGCAAATTTCTTAAAAAATCTTCTTCTCCAGATCCAGCAGACAGAATCTTTTGATATTTGGTATGCGACATTGTGAGGTGGATCTGATTCAAGTTTGTTCAAATCAGCCCCCTGGATTCATATTTGGGCTCACTATAGAAGCTCGAATTCAAACTTAGTGCATTTCAGGCAAATTTCTTTGAAAATCTTCTTCTCAAGATCCAGCAGGCAGAATCTTTTGATATTGGGTATGCACCATGCTTAGGGGGGTGAGATTCAAGTTTGTTCAAGCCAAGTCCCTGGGTTCATATTTGGGCTCACTGTGGTAGCCCGAATTATAACTTAGTTCAAAATGAGGAATTTTCTTTAAAAATCTTCTTCAGATCAAGCAGTTGGAATGTTTTGATATTTGATATGCAGCATCCTTAGGGGGGTGAGATTCAAGTTTGTTCAAGCCATGTCCCTAGGTCCATATTTGGACTCACTGTGGGAGCTTGAATTGTAACTTAGTTCAAAATGAGGAATTTTCTTTAAAAATCTTCTTCTTCAGATCCAGCAGTCGGAATGTTTTGATATTTGGTGTGCAGCATCCTTAGGTGGGTGAGATTCAAGTTTGTTAAAGCCAAGTCCCTGGGTTCATATATGGGCTCCCTGTGGGAGCCCGAATTATAACTTAGTTCAATATGAGGAATATTCTTTAAAAATCTTCTTTTTTTTAGATCCACTGGTCAGAATCTTTGGATATTTGGTATAAGCTTTTCTTAGGAGGAGCAGATGCAACTTGTTGAAATCAATTCTCAGGGTTGATTTTTAGGCTACCATGTCAGGTGAGCGCCCTCAGGCCCCTTGGGGCCTCTTGTTTATTAAACTTGCATGTTTTATTCGTAGCACTCTAGGCATAAAGATCATTTACCAACCAGCCTGGTTGTTCTGGATCTCTTAGTCTCATGGTAAATTGGTCACTTTGTGTGCTATAGGTTAATGGTTCGAGCCTTAGTTCCTGCGCTTCTCTCTCCATCTGTTTCATTGGTGCTGTTGACCAGCCCTCAACCATTGGTGGCATTGTGAGTGCTGTGGTGAAGCACTGTGGGTGTTTCAACCATTCCGAGGTAGAATCTGCAGTGCAAATCACTGGGGTTGAATCACAAAAAAGAATGTGAGAGAAGTGTAGCAGTCTTAGTAGAAAGGGCATTTACCAACCACTTGGTTGGTCCGAAACTCTTAGTTTGTTGTAAATTGGTCACCTTGTGTGCTGGAAGTCAATGGTTCAACCCTCACCTCTTGTACTTCTCTCTTGATCTTACAATTCTAAGTCCATTGCCCATGTGGGGGCACGATAATGCCGTGTGCTAAGGCTTACTGCACGTCGATGGTACGCATGTCTTCAACTAATCTAACCCTGCCTGTGCTGCAGTGCGGAGTTACGATGTTGGGGAGCTGGCAGCTGCTCGTCGTTGCTCGGTGGTTCTCTCCGGGTACTCCGGCTTCCTCCATCTGTAAAATTGTCATGGTCATGATTAACCATTGTGCATAAATATGTGACCTTAAACATCAATAAATAAAAAAATAAATACAATTCTAAGAACCTTAGTAGTTTTTTCGATATAGGCAGCCAAGACTTGCCTAGAAACAACTGCAAAGCCAGAGGATGTAGACTATCAAAAAGTAGCAAAAGTGTATAAAAATCTCCTAACCCCCGGGGGTTAACTCTTTTTTTTCTGTAGTGTGAGTGCAGTGGCTCTGTGTGCCAACAACCAGTGTTATTATACCCCCACCCCGTGAATGAAATTCAGGGAGGTATATACTAATCACTTTGTCCGTCTGTCTGTGCAAAATGTGTCTGGCTCAGAACTTTTGATGGCCTTGAAGGATATTAATGATACATGGTATTAATGTTGCCCACCACCAGAGGGTGTGTCGCGAGTAAGGTTGGAATGCCTGTCTTCAAGATCAAGGTCATGGACTTAGTTCAAGTTTACATCCCCCCCCCCCCCCCCCCCCCCCCCCCACACACACACATCCAAATCCAACTGTAACAAGTCATATCTGGCTTAGAACTTTTGATGGCCTTGAATGGTATTAATGATTAATGATACTTGACACTATCAGAGTGTGTGTCGTGGAGGGTATTCTTGGTCCCAAATTGGGATAGGCCCCATCTAGTTTAACTCAACCGAGAAAGTATTTTTTTTTATTTCTGGTAAAATAATGTCATGGCTGCTGTAAGGCTGATGAAGATTTGATGAAAAACTCCAAGTCCAGCATCAAGACATAATTGATCAGAGCCCTAAACTAATTATAATAAAGTGGAACCCTGTTAATTGAATAGCCACTTTGCCAATGAAAATTATTCAATTAACAGGAGTATTTAATTAGTTTAAACAATATTTTATTTCATAACTCAGTTTCACATTAATATACAGATAAGAAATAAATTAACATTTCAAAACTGGTTGTTATGATATAGGATTCAGCAGCAAGCTAGAAGCTTATATAAGCTGTTTCCAGTTATGAATTACCCATACAATAGATATGGCTCGAAAGCTGTATGCTTCAAATACTAATTTTAGTTGCTGAAATAAAATATTAGTGTTAAGAGAGAGGAAAATAAAGGAAAGAGGTGCGATGGCGAAATTACAAGTAATGATATTCGTACTGGAATTAAAGAAAAAGGGGAACGAAGGAATGAACTCACCCAAGGGGAAAAGCAATGCTTGGCATTCTACTGACTCCTGCAATACAATGGAATACGATGATATGCACATAAGGCAATCAGCGACAACAAAGTATTCATGGAAGCATGGAGTGGCATGTATCTCAGTTTAGAATCTTTTTGTGGCAAGAATATATTCGTGTAATCTTTGGAAGATTTCTTTATTAATTTCGCTAGTATACAAAACACAGCCGTTTAGGAGAATGTCTACATCAGTGAAATGACTCAACAATTTCATTGTGTTATTTCTTTCTCTCACATAAAAATGGCAGTCGAAAAGGTAATGCTCGGTTGTTTCATGGGCACCACATCTACAAAGTGTAGTGGTGGACAGGTGGTTTTTAAAGAGGTGATCATTAAGATTACTACATGACAATATTCAATTAACAAGGATCGTGTCAATTTCCTGCATTCTAGAGATAAACTTAGCATTTATTCTATTATATCTTGTTTGACAGAGCTCCATGAGCTCTGTCAAACAAGATAAAATAGATTAAATGCCTGTATTGGATGTGCCGAAGCCAAATAGGTCTATAAATAAAGGAAAACTGGGACGAGTCAGGGTAATTTTGTGACAGGTTACAAGATTTTTTATTCAATTAACAGGAGTTGACTCAATAACCTATATTCAATTAACAGGTCAAATTTTTATGGGAGGTATGGTAAATGGTTTTGTGTTGGGAAATCCTTTTCAATTAACAGAGTTATTCAGTTAAGAGATATCCAATTAAGTGGGCTCCACTGTAGAATATTTTGCTTATAAAATCAAATATTTTACGTCATATTGGTAGCAGTTTATTTTTTATACTGGTCACGAAAATCAGTTTGCAGCAGTCAAACTTCAGGCCTGCTTGTATCTGGTTGGTACACTGATAAGCCTGGCAGTTACTTGCCCTTGTTTAAAGTGCCTGAAATAAGGAAAAATGGAATGGCCGGACAAAATGTATATCATGCCACCCGACGTGTAGCGTCGGCCAAGGCATGCAATGCCGAGCCAGGGTAGGTTCAGGAAGGGTGTCCCCTCATGAGGTTGAACAAATTTTTAAAACTTACTTTGCAAGTGGTGTTCTCTGGTGCATTCTCAGACATTCAACAATAGTTTTTCCTGTTTCATAAATTTTATTGAACAAACAAAAACGAAGTCATCATTAGCAATGCAGATGATTGTATGGTGATTAGTGTAATTGTCATAGAGAATTCGGTGAAACTGCATTGTTTTCTATGAGAATATTATCGTCATGAATCCTGAAGTTGATGCTATAATTTATTTTCCTGAAGTTGATGCTGTAAATAATTTATAGCATCAATTTCAGTATTCATGATTAAAATATCCTTAACAATAAGTTCAGTAACAACATTGCGTGCTTTTTGACAATCTCAGTCAATTCAGATTGTTGAGCATGCATGTTTCCAGCAGTTTCTGATTCTCAGTTACTAAAATCGAATGCACCCAATTTCAGCGTGTTTGTTAACAAACCTCGTGAAGCCAAACACACAAAACTGCATCATTGAAAACAATAACAAAATTACAAAATCAATTTTTATCACTGAAACTGACGATGAGAGGAAAATATCTTTGCTAAAATGCAAGATATCTCCTTCCAGTTTTACAGTGCTCTGTGCAGAACTAAGGCAACTTTGTATGGAAACAACTTGGCTAAAAGTGGTTAGATTTAGTGTGGATTTTTAGCTCACCTGAGCGAATCTCAAGGGGAGCTTTACTAATCACTTTCCATCTGTCGTCCGTCCATCCTTCCGGCGTTAACTTTACATTATCGACTTCTTCTCACAAACTACTCAACCAAATCTGGTGTGCGTGTTCCCTATCATATGTCAATTCAAGTTTGTTCAAATCAAGTTGACCCGCCCCTTGGTAGGGCCACTCCCAAAAAGTGAGCCTAAATCTTAAAAAATCTTCTTCTCATGAACCACCAGTAGCAGAGACTTGATATTTGGTGTTCAGCTTCCTTTTGAGGTGTAGACTCAGATTTGTTCAAGAGAAGTTCTAGGGGCTATATTTGCCATTGTTAAGGGAAGGGCAAGAATTTTTGCCCCGCCCAAAATTTCTATTTTCCAAACCGAGAGGTTGATTTAAACCAAGTTTGACATGAGGTTTTATTGGGACATAAGTAGTTAATTTATACCAAAAAAAAAAGAATTTCCTGTTGCCCCCATGGGAACCGCAGTAGCTAAAAATAGAGAAAAATTTAAATGCTCATATCTCCAAAACTACATGGCACTGAGAATTATTATTTGGTGCGAAGCTTCCTTAGGACCAACAGAATGGAATGGTAAAAACAAATTGCTATCGGTTTTATCATGGGGTACCTTTTGGGGACTTTGAAAAAGTGCTGAGTCAGCATTTTTTAACGCTGTGCGTAATGGGGAAAACATTTAAGACTACTTTTCTCCCAAACCACTGCTCCAAAAGCATTCAAATTTCACATATAACATCTTTGGAAGATTGTTTCACATGTTTATTGAAATCAATTCCCTGGGTCTATATTTGGGGTCTCTATGGGAGCCCAAATGTTTAAATTAGTGCAGTATGAGGAATATTCTTTAAAAATCTTCTTCTTCAGATCTGCCAATCTTTTGATAATTGGTATGCAGCATCCTGAGGGAGGTGAGAGTCAAGTTTGTTCAAGCCAAGTCCCTGGGTTCATATTTAGTCTGAAAATTTTGGGTCCTGTTCCGGACTAAGAAATTTTGGACCAAAATCTGGACATTTTTTTTTGTTTTTTTTTTATGTGTTTTGGTCAATTTTTAAGACAAAATTTATATTTTTTCACACTGAAAATTTGGGGGCCGGGTGGGACTTAGAAAATTTTGGACCAAAATCCAGAATATTTTTTTTGTTTTTTTATGCGTAAAATTGCGTTTCGGTCAATTTAAAGACAAAAATTTTTTTTTTTTTACAGTGCAAATTTGGGGGCCGGGTGGGACCAAAATCCAGGAAATTAGTTTTTTTGTTTTTTATGCATTTTGGTCAATTTTAAGAAGAAAAAAAAATTTTAGGCTGAAAATATTTTGTTTCGGACTTCAAAAATTTCTGAAAATTTTTTTTTTAAAAATCGTTTTTCATGCGTTTATCTCAATTTTGGGACGTAAAAGTGCAGGAACTGAAAATAGAAGGAAAATTCTGTATATTGTATGGGCACAACTGTTTCATTCTAGTTGGTATATGCTTTTCTTAGGAGGGGTGTATGCAGCTTATTCAAGTCAAGTTCCTGGTTTGATATTTAGACTACCATGTCAGGTGAGCACCCTCAGGCCCCCCTGGAGCCTCTTGTATTTTTGTCTGACTGCAAATTTGATTGGACAGGTCCGATGCCTGACCATTATTTCAGACTCTGCTTGTTTATTGGTTCTACCTGGGTCCAAAAGGTTTTCTGTACCCATGAGATTGTGCATCAGAAAGCCAAACTACTGCCAGTTGTTATTACAAGGAAATCTAGCACTGTATAACAAATTTTTCACTCACCAACAGCTTATACAAATTCTTCAGAGAAATTAATTTTTTGAGAATTTCACAATTTGTTTGCAAGAGACAAGTCTGCTATTTCGAAATCTATTTAAATGACAAAACCATTCAGATTTTTAGAAGTCGGCAGGAAGACCTGGCTTTGCCGTCTACTTGCAATGCACACCACTTTCCTTTTTATGGTATTTGCTGTCATGTTACATTATATGCAATATATTGATATACCATATTCATTGTATTTAATTGTGTATATTGCAAAATAATTAAATAAATAAATAAATAAGTTTTTGATCTGTCAGTACTTTTTTTCAGTTTGTAAATTATCTCATGTATGATAAGTAAGTTTGATTTCATTGAATCTTTAACCCTCTGCACTCTGATGTCAAAACGTTTTCAGCAGTAAATTTTTCCCACAATGCAATTGAGACTTAAAAGAATTACATCTTGTTTGACAGAGCTCAATGAGCAAGATATAATTTGTTAAATTTTTCAAGCTGCATGGACAGGGTTTTTTTTTTCAAATTAAATTTGTAATACACCGCATAATGTTTCTGATCTGTCAGTACATTTTTGAAGATGGCTAAGGGTAATATTATTTATAGTTTGTAAATTATCCAATGTATGATAAGTTTGTTTGATTTCATTTAATCTTTAATAAAAACATTTCCTATTTTTTATCTTGAACTTTGCTGCAGTATCACACACAGCAAAACCTTGTTCATGTTTATTTTTTCTTTGAACAGCTCCTCTGAAGTCTCCACCAAGAACTATAACACCTCCATCTCCAGCAAAACCTTTAACACCACCAGATGGGTCAGTGGGAGTTTTCTGGAGTGATGCAAATTTTGTAAAGCCAGAGTAAGTATTATTATTACCACTTTGTAGAGTTGAAAAGATTAACCGATTAATCGATTAACCAATGATCAACATCTTGACCAATCAAAAAAGTAATTGATCGATTAACCATTACTTTTGAACTACTGTATTTTCTGGGTTAACAAAGGAACAAACTTGCTCGAAAACAAACAAACCTTGTCACACTGACTCACATCAATTACATGAGACAGAGTAAAGCATGCAAGTTACGTGATGACATACTTGTTCACTTGCATGATCATTATACTGTATCAGTAGCTGGAACTGGTCATTCTAAAGGTAACCTTTACCCAATGCAGGTAGCAGACGACACTTGCAAAATACATTCTTGAATTACTAAAAATTTTCAATTTTTGTCTTAAAAACATAGCTTATGATCCCTCATTGGAACGAGCTCGTTGAGCTCGTTTACAATGAGGGATCATAATAAGCTATGTTTTTGAGACAAAAATTGAAAACATAATAAAATCTGAATGGAGATTTTTGTTTGTGGAGCTGGCCAATTTTGTCCTTAACGTTGGGTAAAGGGTTAATGCTATAAATTATTAATGATATGGCAATTATTCAGCTACCAATAAGGGCAAGTGATTATTCGGTTAACCAAGGTTTATCCATGTGATTAATCGATCAAGAAAACCCTTTGACCATTTCAGCTCTACCACTTTGCAGGGCTTCCTCTGGCATATTGGCCCTTTTCCTAATGAATTGGCCACATTCATCCACATATTAAGTTAAAAAAAAAAATTTCAAAAGATTTGAAAAAAAACACATCATGTGATCTCTCATTTTTTTTTTTTTTTTTTTTTTTATTTATGTTTTAAGGTCACATATTTATGCACAATGGCTAATCATGACCATCATTGAGCTTGTTCCAATGAGGGGGTCGCGTGATATGGTTTTGTTAAAATTTGTGGATAAATTTAAAACAGTATTTAAAATAATAAATTTTGATATCCTGTGTGTTGAGTAAAGGGTTAACAGAATTGACACTTAACCCATTACCTAACAAATCAGCTGCCTCTGTCTGCGTAATTAACAAAATGAGTAGTTGAAAAAAAATTATTTAAAAAAGACATTTCAACAAAACAATATCATCAGACACCTCATTGGAACAAGCTTCTTCGAATGAGGGGGTTGCATGACATGGTTTTGTTGAATTTTTTTTTTTAAATTTGGAAACGTAATATTTAAAATAATGGATTTGATATTGTGCGTGTTGGAAAAGGGGTAAATGGAATCTTCTTTTCATTAGCGCCTGATATATTACATGAGCAAAATTACCTCTTATTGTCAGTCAGTGACTTCAATTTACAGTCTATAGTAATAATCGTAAAAACATGACCTTGTCAGGTTTAACACAGGGACCAGTCCTTGTAAGTAGCCAGTGTAAATTTGACTATTAAAACTCTTATTTGGCTTCTGAATCTTAAATATAGGCTTCTAAGTTGGCTTGTAGCTGTAAGACCCCAGTTCCTCCATTGGTTACTGAGGCAGCTTAAGACTTGACTTGGAACGTTTTTGAAAATGAATGGTTATTGTGGAGTTATTTCAATCATTGAGAAACAGCTTTAATAAGAGGGACAACGTAAAGTATGTGCCAATACCCTCGATCTGCCAAAAATGTTCTAAGTCGAAAGGATGAAAAAGGGCCATAACTCTAGAAAATATGTGTGGAAGAAACTCAGACTACACAGGTATCGTTCCCCCATGATGCTCGATCACAACACCACATATTCAAATCGGAGTAGCAGTGGCTGAGATACAAGGAGAAATGTTGGTATGGATGGACAGATGAACAGACAGACGCAGGTCTCCACAAGATACCCCTTCGACTTTTCAAGTCAGGGCATAATTATGCCAGAAGAATTAATTAAATGTACAAATGTATGTCCTACAGAGCTGACAACTTCCGAAAAGATCGTTATCAAAAAGTAAAAAAACTACAGTTAATTGGTAGAGTGCTTGATGCCCATATTTGGGCTTTATGTTGGTATGAAGGTGCAGCAACTTGAAGGCTTCATGTTCCGTACTTGTACTTCATTTTATCTTCGAAGTGAAATTATATCTTCAGTGTGGATTTGCCTTGTTACAATTTATGGGAGAGTGCCTATCCTGTAGGCACTCTCCCATAAATTGTAACAAGGCAAAACACAAGGACAAATTTTGACAATGAACCATAATTCTTATAATTAAGAAGTAGATCTGGCTTCTACATTTCAAAAGTAGGCTCCAAGTATGGCTCTTATTTTTAAATGCGCAGGTCGGCCCCTGGTTTTACAGTTCTGTTAAACATTTTTGTGGGGCCACTAATGCACCATATAGCCTTTGAAAATCATGTTATTATTATTAGCGCTGTGTGACAAGTGTCAGCGAAGCTTTTTGGGTAATGATTTTTCTGTTCGTCGTCTGTCGTCCGTCTCTCGTTAACATTTTGTTTGTCTGGCCCATAACTTCTTAGTCACTGAATATTTTTTGACAAAATTTTATAACAATATGTATTATCAAAAGACAGAGTGTCCAAATTATAATATGGTGTGTGCCACCCAAGGTCAAGGTCACAGGCTTTATGTTAAGGTAACAGAAAAACTTTGACATTTCACTGGCACTTTTGTCTGGTCCATAGATCGTGGTGTGATTGACAGATCTTATTATACCCCCCGCAAACAAAGTTTGGGGGGGTATATAGGAATCACCCTGTCCGTCCGTCTGTCTGTCTGTCCGTCTGTCCGTCCATCGTAAGCGCAACACCTCCTAAACCGTTTGAAGAATTTTCATGAAACTTTACACAATGGAAGAACTCCATATGGGGATGTGCATGAAGCAATATAATTCCGTTCTGACATTTCCAAGGGGAGATAATCTGTCCATCTGGCCATCCTCCTAAACCGTTTGAACAATTTCCATGAAACTTTGCACAATGGAAGAACTCCATATGAAGATGTGCATGAAGCAATATAATTCCGTTCTGACATTTCCAAGGGGAGATAATCTAACTTATACCGTCTGTCCATCCTTGTAAGCGCAACTCCTCCTAAACCGTTTGAAGAATTTTCATGAAACTTTACACAGTGGAAGAACTCCATATGAAGATGTGCATGAAGCAATATAATTCCGTTCTGACATTTCCAAGGGGAGATAATCTAACTTATACCGTCTGTCCATCCTTGTAAGTGCAACTCCTCCTAAACCATTTGAAGAATTTTCATGAAACTTTACACAATGGAAGAACTCCATATGAAGATGTGCATGAAGCAATATAATTCCGTTCTGACATTTCCAAGAGGAGATAATCTAACTTATACATTTCAGGCGCGGGGGGGTATCACTTTGTGAGTTTGCTCACAGTACCTCTAGTTCATACTTGGTACAGTTATTGCTCATGACTGAAACATGTGTCGCGGCTTTAATGCAGGTCATATCATCAAGGTCAGGGTCACAGACAGTAAAACTTTGCTACTCTTATACAACCCTTGTCTGGTCTGTATAATTGAATCTTTGTGACAAATCTTCTTCATCCTTCACGCAATTGTTACCCCTAACCTAACATTGTGTCATGACCTTGACCGATTGTCATATCACCAATATCAAGGTCACAAGCAGTAACACTTAGATTCTTGTCTTGTATTTAGATTCTCCTGAAAACAGTGATCCTGAGAGGAGCTGTCTAGGCTGAGAGGCCTCTTGTGTTATCAGATAATAGGGCATTATCTGCAAGTTAAACAAAGGATATGCTGATGGCAAGGAAGTGTAATGTCCTTGAAAAACAGTTTGGAGAATCTCCCAGACACTAATAACAAAAGATTGGCATTATCACCCTGCGATCGTGCATACATATTTATTACATTGGCACATTACTAAACCTCTGAATACATCTGTAAAAGTAATCCGCGACACCTGAATCAGATCATTTTGAATTGGGTATCCGGAAGGCAGCCTGTCTGGCTATGTTACATCCTTACAATATGCATGTTATTTATTATCTTAGCATTGTAACATGTATATTGTTAAATAAAGAATTCAGTTGTCAACACAACCTACAGCTTTCTCTAATAAATGATGTTAGGCCTAACAAAGATAAAAATCCACTTCTCACACCCTCCCTCATGGCTTCTTTATATTACCAGTTCTAATTTAAGAAAAAAAATTCAAATTAAATGGTTTACATCAAATAACCCCCCCCCCCCCCCCCCTCCACCCCCCTCAAGTTAATAAAATGAATAAAATACAGCACTGTCCACATTATTCTCTAGGTTATCCATTTGCACTTTGATGTTATAATCTAAAAATTTCGAGAATCAAATTTTTTCATATTCCAACTAGGAATTTATTGAATTCTGTGTTGTTTGATAGAGTTCATTGAGCTCTGTAAAACAAGACAGAAGTGGTTAAATTTCAAGTTACATGATGGGAAAAATTGTTTGAAACTTTGATAGTTTGACATCTGTGTGCATAAAACATGAATCTCTTGAGGTAAGGAAATAATAATTAAAAGAATGATAAATAAAATTACAAAAAAATGGTCTCAGAACAGATGATCTACTTTGTGTGACCCAACTGGTATTCATTAAAACTCTATAGATTTTTATATGCCCATTGAAAAATGAAGACGTATCATGTGACTGGTCTGTCCATCTGTTCATTCATTCATCTGTCTGTCCATCTCTCCATCCATTCGTTCATCCATCCATCTGTGAACTTTCACAGTCCGGACGTTTTCTCAGTCGTTATACTACCGATTTTTTCCAAACTTGGTATAAATAATAACCAAAATAGAAACTTGTGCATCTGTGATTTTGAGAATGTTTGGATTAACTCTTCCAAGTTATGAGCCTATGGACTTAAAGTTTTCCCTGCTGTCTCAAGTCTGTAAACATTTTTTTGTTTGGTGGATTCTCAGTCTTATTTTAACTGATCATCTCCAAACTTGGCAATAATAACCACAATAGGATCCTGTGTATCTGTGCTTTGGAGGCCAATCTGATTAACACTTTCAAAGTTATGGCCATGTCCGAATCATGTCATAGACGCTTACCTCTCTGTCTTTTTTTCCACGTATTTAAAGTCTATGCCACTGCATAAGGGAGGTGAACAAGTGACTTACTTCTCGGATCCCTGCTCCTCCTCCCTCTTTTTTTCCTCTCTTTCTCACACCAATTTTTTTTTCTTCTCTCAATGTGTGTGTGTGCGTGTGTGTGTGTATCTGTGTGTGTGTGTGTCTGTGTGTGTGTGTGTCATGTGTGTTTGTGTGTGTGTCTGTCTGTGCGTTTGTGTGAGTCTGGGCACGCGTCTGCGCATGTGAGTGAATGCGCACCTATGTAAAATAAATATTTATATGTATCCACTCAACTGGTTTAGGCAAATGCTAACACAATATTTTACAAGTACAATGTGTTTGTCACGCTATTCAACTTCTTTTGTGATAAAACCTGTGCCACGGAAACAGCCTTGTATAAGCTTCACAGCTTGTTGCTGAATCCGTTTCCATCATCCAAACTCATATGTGTCAATTGTATCTATGTTTTCATTACTTGCTGTTGGAAATAAATACTGTTTAAACTAAAGTTATGGCCAGGTTGACTTTTTTTGCTTCTACCAGAAGAAAAATCGCTGCAACTTGAATTGCTCAGCAGGCATATTTAGCCATGCCAAGGGGGCATATTTAGCCACGCCAGGCATTGCTCTTGTTCATCTCTAAAGAAAACATTATCCTCAGGGGACTTCATTTTCTTTATCTGGGTCTTGATAACAATAGTAAAGTCAGTCTTTTGATTTTAAGGTGGGTACACAACCAGTCGACAATGGCGTGCCATGGGTTCCACCTAGCAAGCACTTAACCCTTACTTAACAAATCGACTGCATCTGTCATGTAATACACAAATTATGCAGCAGAAACAAATTAAAAAAAATTGTTGAAACAAAACCATATCATGTGACCCCCCTCATTGGAACAAACTCATCGAGCTTGTTCAATGAGGGGTCACATGATATGGTTTTGTTGACATTTTTATCCCCCCGAAAAAAATTCGAAGGGATATAGCCATCGTGCTGTCCATCCACCTGTCTAGCCATCTGTCCATCTGCAGATGGAGTTGGTTTCCGCTTTCTAACTAAAATTCCACTTTGTCAACTGAAACCAAACTTGACATATGGGTTAGGTTTGATGAAAGGAAGAACCCTATTCATTTTGGGATCATTGTTCCAAAGGTCAAGGTCACAGTGACCTTGAACTTTAATTTTTTATCAGTGTTGGTTTCCACTCTGTAATTAAAGTTACGCTTGACCAACTGAAACTAATCTTGACATGTGGGTTAGGTATGATAATAAAAATAATAATAATAATTTTAAAGTTTAGAATCCACACTTGGTGCTCAATGGCTATACAATAATTGCATACATACATATACACACATATACATACATTCTCTCACAGATACATTGATACATGGATCACTATTATCATTTATTGGTGCCCAACGCCACATCAGCAACCGAGGCTATATCGTGGCGATAAGCGACAGAACCTAAAATAAAAAAGGGTATTGAATTAAAACAAAATAAAAAACAAAACTAACTACAACTTTACCAAAACAAGTATGTGAGTGTAACTTGACGAGTAGCGAGGCAATCCTCACGGACTCAGTCACACCCATGCACCCGGTAATGTCAATTTATGACCAAAATTAAAAGCCCACTGAAGGAAATGCCCTTCGAAAAAGGTTTTAGTACCAGACTTGAATGATTGAAGTGATTTACTATTTTTTATGTCGATTGGAAGAGAATTCCAAAGCCTTGGGCCAGCAACCGCAAAGGCCCTATCACCAGCACTAGTAAATTTAGATGCGGGCTGAACCAGATTGAGTTGACCTGATGACCTAAGAGACCTCGGTGGTTTGTGGATGGTAAGCAGATCGGACAGGTAGGATGGTGCAGATCCCGAGATACACATAAACACCAAAAGGACAATTTTAAATTGAATTCTTTGCTTAACGGGTAGCCAGTGTAACTCAGAAAGTATTGGTGTTATATGGCAGTACTTTTGAGTTCTGGTTATGACCTGTGCAGCACAATTTTGGATGTGTTGTAGCTTTTCAAGAATAGATGTTTTAGAGCCAATCAGAAGAGAGTTGCAGTAGTTGAGGTAACTGGTAACAAAGGCGTGTACAAGCTGTTGTGACGTCTGCGTATCAATGAAGGATCAAGTTTTGCTAATATTTCTAAGATGAAAAAATGCACTGCGAGAGACATGTTTGATATGTTCATCAGTGGCCAAATTTTCATCCATGAAATAACCTAAGTTTCGAACACAGCTACTGGGTTTTATCACAGAACGTCCAATATTGAGGGACAGTTTGGATATTTTTTAAAGTTGATGAGGTAGACCTATATATATATTACTTCTGTCTTGTCATCGTTCAATTTAAGAAAGTTTTTAATCATCCATGTCTTGATGTCTGAAATACAAAGTTCAATCTTACTGCATGCTTCAGACTCAAAGGCATGAGTAAAACTAATATACAGCTGTGTGTCATCTGCGTAAAAATGAAAGTCAAGGCCATGGCTGCAGATAATGTCACCGAGAGGTAAGATATAGACAGTGTACAGTAGGGGACCCAACACCGATCCTTGAGGGACGCCAAAACATAGTGTCACCTTGTATGATGACTCACTGCCAATAAGGACACCCTGTGTACGATCATTAAGGTAGATGAAAACCAATTATGTGCTCGGTCAGTAAGACCTATTCTCACTGCCAGTCTTTCAATAAGTATGTTATGATATATGGTGTCAAAAGCGGCGCTTAAATCCAGCAAAACAAGACATGTTAAGTTCTGCCTGTCCATGGATAGGAGGATATCATTTTGGACCCTTAGAAGCGCTGTTTCTGTACTGCAATTAGATCTGTATGCAGATTGGTTAACTTCGGCTAGGCCGTGGGCTGCCAAATGAGAATTCAGCTGAGAAGCCAGCACACGCTCAATAATCTTTGATAGGAATGGAAGATTAGAGACCGGTCGGTAGTTTTTCAGAACCTCTGGGTCAAGTGTTGGCATTTTGAGAAGAGGTTTTACTAAAGAGTGTTTCATGCTTGTCGGAAAGACGCCAGAGTGGAGGAAGGCATTAACCAGTTTCATGATCTGTGTAGTTAACTCCGAAAGAGATGCTTTTAACAACCAAGTTGGAATGATATCTAGCATGCATTGCTTAGATGGTGCCTTGGATATTAACCTCTGGATATCTGTTGTAGCCAAAGGTTTGAATTGGGACAACTGTGCAACAGCTTTAACACAGGTGCATGGCATGTCGGCCATCTGTAAAAAATTTTATCGGTCACTTCTGGTTTTGGTTCTCTTAATTTTTAAAAATATGTATTCCCAATCAAAACCTAACTTTGCAAGTGGGTTGAGCATGATGAGAGGAAGAATCTTACATATTTTTAGGTCATTGTGCCAAAAGTCAAGGTCACAATGACCTTGAATGTAAAATTTTATCGGTCCCATCAAAGCCAAACTTCAGATGTCATCAAATACAGGTAATCTTATCTATTATTTGAATAAATACTACCAACAGTGGCGGTGTTAATTAATGTAATATATGACCAAGGTTACTGCATCAGGATGATTTTTTTTTTTGGGGGGGGGGGGGGGGGAGGATTGGCCACCCCTGGTGGATACCTCTAGTTTTAACAGTTGAGGGGGCAAAAAATTAAAATATTGATATCATGTTTTTTTCTGTAAAGGGTTAAAGTCTATTCAAGGTAAACAGGCCAAATAATACAATGTGTGCACGAATATGTTAACAACAAGCCTGAAAATAAGCAGACTGTCATCTGCAGATTGAGGACCCCAGAGAGTGAATTTTGTCATCACTAGATTTACCTCTGTGAACCTCATTCTGAATCAAGGTCTGGAGCCTAAACAGCAAGAGGTACCCAGAGGATACATTGGCCCACTGTATGGTATAACATCATTTTGCAAATGACAGATTGCTTATTTTAAGGCTTGGTTAACAACACAACATGAATTATAAGCTGCAGCATCCGAAGACTTCAAACTAATCAAACTTCATTTTCCAATAATTGGTACGTAAACAACATAATTTGATAAACTTCAAAGGCCAGAAATGCGACTAACTGTCTTTTCATTCATGCATTCCATGGAGAATCATCTGATTGACTTACAATTGCTCCATTGCAGTTGCATTTCATGTATAAAAAAAACTCATAAATTTGATTGTTGCTGCAAAAAGCTTATTCAAAAATTACGGTAATAATTTTGGAATCTCTTGTTGCTGTGCACCAGTGGAGTGAACAGTGTTCATATGTTCATTGATGTTTTTCTTGAAAATCTTTTCCCAATGAGGGGGCTCAACAATAGCGTGCTTCACTTCAATGGAAGCGAATAGTATACAGCGCATCTTCTATTTTCAAAACTGAAAGACTGATAAAGCTGTTGAATAAAAAAAAATCCTGTTTCTCACCCTCTTCCCCCATCATTAAAATTCTGTGAAAAGAACTGACTCATTAAAATTCTAAAGAAAAAAAATTTGTTAAGGCCCCACAAAGTAGATCTTCTGTTTCTCAGGCCATTTTTTGCTAAATTGCATGCAGACAGGTGTTTTTTTTATTTTAATTTTTGTAATTATTTCTTTGCCATGAAAAGTTGAAGTTCTTGGTTTGTTTTAGGCCTCATAATCTACAGAATAGCAAAAGTGATGGTGTATTTCATCCGTTGAGTGCAAGAAGGCTTTGCAATGCTAAAGCATTGCAAAGCCTTGTTGCACTCAAGGGACAAATTTATCAATTTTATTAACTTGGGTAAAATATCAGACATAAACCATTTAATTTTTTTTTTTTTTCAAGTTTGCATTAGTTATAAAAAGAGAGCATATGGCAGGAAAAAGGACCATGCAGAAGAGCCTGAGAAATAGATTTTTAACTTTTTTAGGCTTAACTCTTTTATGTTGAACCCAGCAAATTCTATATTGATTGAAGCACATTCTTTTAAAACATTAATGTGCAATATGTATGATGGTTAAACTTGCAAGTTACATTTGCAGTACTTTGGCTGTTGTTTCTATGCCTACTAGGCCGTCGATATAGGCAGCCAAGACTTTGCTAGACACAACTGTAGTAGATTGTTAATGTGGATTAACTGGTATAGTGCTGGAAGCCCATATTTGGGCTTTAGTCTTTAGTGCAGGTCCCTCAACTTAAAGACTTTATTTTCTGTGGACGTGCTTCATATTATCTTTGAAGTAAAATTATTCAGCCATTAGGGATTTTTCTTCTTGCACTCTCCCACAAATTTCTACAAAGTAAAGACGTGAACCAATTTTGAGAAATGAAAAATAATTCAGCACTCTACCAGTTAACTAAATTAAATCACAAAAATTGTGCAGGAGAGCCTGCTGGTACTTATTATACCTGAATTAGTTCTCAGAGTGTATGTGAGTATACTTATTTGGATGTAATTAGTACCAGTTGACCCTAGTGCAGAATTTTTGTGATTTAATGAACTATTTACCTCTTAGATCTTCTGAAAAAATTATGGCTTCTTCAACACAAGAAAATGTAGATATAATGGCTGAGAGCTTGCACACAACAATTAGCTCCTTCAGCGATCTTAGCCTAGGAGCTAGAGGAAGTAACAACACTATTATACACTCCGAATCGGAACTGAGTGCAAATCGACAAAAAAGGGATCTGGAAAACCACCAACATGCCCAATTTATTGACACAAACCACGATTCATACCGAAAAGTCGGGAACGATACAGTAAGATTAGGGAATCTGTGAAGTAACCATACAGATACAGATTACTTAGAAGGGAAACCCAACAAAGTTTCCAACATAAATGTATCGAAAGAAACCTTATCCCTGCTGGCCTAAAGTCTCTGTACCTAAATCAAGAAAAGTGAGAACTGAAATCACGAAAACGCGCATACATGACGTTCTAGTGAAAGTCAGCAGTGAGATACTCCAGATTACAGTGGAAGATCTCCAAGGGGATATTAGCAATGTAAAGAAATGGCTCGCTGCTGCCAAAAGTGATTTTACCACCCACAACAATGCTGAGCAGATCATCATACTGGAAACTTCAGTTGCTACGATCTGCCAGTGGGAGAGCCGGAACTTGAATGAGATCTATGAAAAAAGGATTGTAACACTGCAGAACAAAAATCCAACAACAGGTTCTATATGGCTGACTCAAGAGATACGGGCACCCAGACCCGGACATTCAAACAGGGGACCTAGACATACTATTAGACAGCGCCGAACAGCAGGAACCAACTGAGAATTCCGCAGTGAGAGAAGACAGAGACAACAGCAGAGAAATAACCAGAACAGAGAACTACAAAATTTTGTATCTCAACTTCATAGACTGTGTAACCAACACTATAGAGCAAATAACAACAACAATGTTAATTATGATGATTTAGTCATTAATCTATCTAGTTTGACCCTCATGGATGATGAAATCAGCCTACTATCTAAAGGTTTCAATTTCTGTCCAACCCCCACCCGCAATGATCGTGCCCAGCTTGCTGACAACACCAAGACTTTTTTCCGATGCCTCCCCCTGAATTATTTTTTCAGGACACTGAAATGGACACCGAAAGCAGCACTTTTCAACAAGAAATAATGCAGAAATTCTGCAAAAAAGTTCCTGGATACCAAATCTGGGCCAGGACCCATGTCTGGAAGCCCTATATAAAACCACCAACCACCAAATACTCACCAACCCCACACAGCATTTTTGCCCTAAACTAAGTTCAGGAATATTCTCTATAGTTATTGAAAAAAGAAGTTTTTGTCCTGTCGGGATTCATCTTGTTGGGATATTTCAGCCATCCGTCTTGTTGAGATGACACCCCTCATACATCTTACATGTATAAATATCTAGATATTAAAATTTCTTGCCTGATGTTCCCTTTATGGCTTAACAGGGGGGGGGGGGGGGGGGGGGGGGGGGGGGGGGGGGGGCAATTTTTTTTGGGGGGGGGGGGGGATGGGGGGCATGTGCCCCCTGTGCCCCCTGGCTATACCACTGATTCATACCCATGATCACCATAACAATCCCCTAGAAAAAGATAGTAGGCTTAATGCAAGCACTACAGTGGAAATAAAGGCAATCTTCATTTTTAGCTCAACTTTGGCGAAGCCAAATTTGAGCTTTTGTCATGGCCCGTCGTCCGTCTGTCCGTACGTCAATAATTGGGTACGGCTCAGGCTAGAGGCCGCATTTATGAACCGATCTTTACGAAACTTCTTGGGTACCTTTGTTATGACCGTGGGACGAGAACGAGTGTTTTTGGCCAGCCGCCATTTTGTACCGACGATGCAGAAATCTGTTTTTTGTACAGAACCTCCATATGAAAGTTCTGATTTGAATAATTTTTTGTATGAATGTTTAGTACCATGGGATACATCACATATAATACGGGGTTTTTTCTCGTGCGTAAATTATGAAAATTAGACTAACTTTGATGTTTTTTGGTGTTACTTTCAGCACTATAAGTGCAAATGCCAATACGACTCGGGCTAGAGGCCGTATTTATGAACCAATCTTTACGAAACTTGTTGGGTACCTTTGGTATCACCATGGGATGAGAACAAGTGTTTTTGGGTCCAGTCCGAAATTCAAGATGGCCGATGGCAGCCATTTTGTACAAAATTAGGTGCAATCAGATTTTTGCACAGAACTTCCATATGAAAGCGCTGATTTGAATAATTTTTTGAGTGAATGTTTAGTACCAGGGGATAAATCACATATAATACAGGTTTTTTTCTCGTGTAGAAATTATGCAAATTAGATGAACTTTGATGTTTTTTGGTGCTACTTACACACAGTAAGTACACATGTCAATACGGCTCGGGCTAGAGTCTGTATTTATGAACCTATCTTCACAAAACGTCTTGGGTACCTTTGTTATCACCTTGGGATGAGAATGAGTGTTTCTGGGTGCGGTCTAAAATTCAAGATGGCTGCCAGTGGCCATTTTGTACCAAAATTAGGTCTAATCAGTTTTTTGTACACAACTTCTATACTGCTCAGGCTGGAGGCCGTATTTATGAACCAATCTTTATGAAACTTTTTGGGTACCTTTGTTATCACCGTGGGATGAGAACGAGTGTTTTTGGGTGTGGTCCAAAATTCAAGATGGCCACCAGCAGCCATTTTGTACCAAAATTAGTGCAATCAGTCTTTTGTACAGAACTTCTGTATGAAAGTTTTAATTTGAATAAATTTTTGTATGAATGTTTAGAAACATGGAATACATCACATATAGTACGGGGTTTTTTCTCGTGCAAAAATTATGCAAATTAGATGAACTTTGATTTATTCAGTGCTGCTTATACACTGTAAGTGCACATGTCAATACGGCTCGGGCTAGAGGCTGTATTTATGAACCTATCTTCACAAAACTTCTTGAGTACCTTTGTTATCACCTGGGACGAGAACGAGTGTTTCTGGGTGCATTCCAAAATTCAAGATGGCTGCCAGTGGCCATTTTGTACCGAAATTAGGTCCAATCAGTTTTTGTCACAACTTCTATACAGCTCGTATTTATGAACTGATCTTCACGAAACTTCTTGGGTCCCTTTGTTTTCACCTTGGGACAGGAACGAGTGTGTTTTGGGTGCCTTTGTTATCACTGTGCTATGAGAACAAATATTTTGGAGTTCAGTCAGACCCACTCTGGGACTCAAAGATGTCTTTTCTAGTTTAGCATCTGACTGTCACCCACCTTTACAATACTTTACCTACACATTTGTTACAGGCTACGGTCAGTATTTATGTACAGAACGTTACAGTACTTTATATGTACCTTTGTTATCAGGTCATTACCTAGATGTTTGTCATTGCAGTGTCACATACTATGCATGTACATGTCTTAACAAGTTGAGCTACAGTGTCATTGACACTCATTTAACATGTTTCCTTTTTATAATGTTTATTTATTGTGCAACAACCTCTTCTTTTAAACCCACTTCTACTGTATACCAACCCACATGTACATCCACCCATAGTGTATTTCAAACTGAAAAAAAATGCCAAGTACGCGGCAATTGAAAATGCTTTAAAGCATGCCCGGTTGGTTTCACACCAAGTTCACTGACATTTTACAGAATGAGGCTTGTGGGCAAGAGTGGCACTTATGACCCTCATAAAACAGGCTTTTATCCCACTTCCCTACCTCACCAACCTGCTTTTGTTGAGTGTTCCCACTCAAATAAAAAAATAAATCTATTCATTCCTCCCCACCCCCCCCCCCCCCCCCCCCCCACAAGCATACGAGAATTTGTATTGTTCAAAAATAGCAAATCCGGAGGAGGGATATGGCCAGTGTACATCAACAATCCACAAGCCCAGCAGCTTTTTCCTTGGATTCAGATGTTCATGGTTGCGTTTCTGTCCACGCACTCTGGTCCTTCGGCCAGTTTTGTGAGACCGACACATTTTGTGCTGCCTGGATCTTCTGTCTCTCAGAGGGCCGCGGTGACTCTCCTGAGTTCCCACACTTCAGATCCTCGGATTATTTCATACCCAAGTAAGCATCTGCATTCTGTTTTGGCTGCCACCTGTCGCTCTGCATCGGGTGTACTAGAGGATCGTGACCCTTCACTGGTGAAGCCACTTTGCCAGGTCGTTCTCTTGTCGAACCAGCTGATACAGGCCGTGAGCTAAGGGAGGCCCTCTCCTTGCTCACGCAGGTTCTTTCCAAGAGCCTTCCCTTTGCCTCCAGAAAGGCTGCTAGTGGTTTCCAGGCGCCCCCCACAGCGCCGCCTCCCGGTATGGGAAGCAGTCCGCTTTCTGATCCCAGGATTGGAAGCTGGCCGCTTTCTGATCCCCCTGGTGTGCCTACACCATGGGAGGCATCGGCTGTTTTGCCTGTGATGGGCTATGTGTCTTCCGACTCAGAGGATGGGTCAGACATACTTGATGTCGAGAGTCAACAGTCTTCTGATTTGGGGGCACTTTCTTGACTTTTTGTTTGAGTTCCTTCCGGATCTCAAACCGTCAGACCAGCCGGCAGTGTCAGCCCGGCCGCTATCATCGGTTGTGTGCCTACAGCCTGTGGAGCAACCCGCTTCTGGGTGCCTTTGACCATGCCAGTTGGTACAGGTGGTTGAAGGGTTTTCAGCTTTGGACTCCAAGCTGATTTCCAAGGCTGTGAAGACTTCGTTCTTCACCAGGGCTGATACCTTTTTGCCTCCAGTGCATTATCGTTCCTACAATTCTGCCAATGCATCAGTCTTGGAACAGGACTGACTCCTCCTCCTCCTCCCTCAGGCTTTCCAAGCCCAAGTTGGCTGTTATTCAAAAGTCCCTTTTGTGCTTATCGAGAGATGCTGGGAATGTTTTCTCTCTCAGATAACGTTGTCTCTGCTTTGGCTGCTTATCTGCCTTCAGATAAGTTTGATGACGTACAGTCTCCTTTGCATGTGGTCTCCAAGGCGCTCATGCATCTTACTCACATGCATGCCTGTAACATGGCTAACTTGGAATTAGTTCGACAGGTCTGTGACTATTCCATGGTTCTGTGGCAACGTCCAGAATGACACCCTGCATTATTCCAAAGATCAGCAGCTGCTGCTTTGCCAGCTTGATTAGCCTTCTGTTGGAGGCCGGGGCTGTTCTAAGCCTAACAAATGCCCTTCTGCTTCCTATGTGAAGCCAAGGGCTGATCCTCCTGCTGCCGTTTCAACTTCTTACTCACGTGGTAAGGGTAAGTGTCGGCAGACCAGAGGGAGGACTCAGGATCCTTCATCTAGGTGATCGAGGTCGTCAAGAACATTCATTCAGTGGGATTTTATTCCCGCCTGGTCTTGGTGCCAAAGAAGGATGACCGACTGACCAGTTATCGATCTGAGTATCCTGAACCAGTCTATCATTGCTCCCAAGTTCGGCATGGAGACTTTCAGGTCGGTTTGCCACTCCATTCACCAGGGAGATTTTGCTTCCAGCATCGACCTGTGAGACGCTTACTTTCACATTCCGATTCATCGGACATCACAAAAGTATCTGGGGCAAGTTTACCAGTTCAAGGCCATGCCTTTTAGCCTCAACCTGGCTCCTTTGGCCTTCACCTGACTGATGTCACATGTGATAGCCTTCCATCGCACACAGCCCTGGGTAACTATGTCAGTGTATCTGGGTGATATCGTCCAGAGGCACTCCAATGCTGCTTGTCTGGACTCAGATGTCGACACCCTGTTGAGCCTTCTCATGTCACTAGGGTTCAGAGCCAACGAGGAGAAGTCGGACCTGGTCCCTTCTCAGTCGTTTTGTCATCTGGGGATTTCAGTACTCAGATGAATACGGTGGCGGTTCCAAGGACGAGGGCTCTGATTCACTCGGCTTTCAGCCTGACTCTGTCCCAGTCCATGTCTGCGACAGCTCGGAGTATTCTTTGGCTGCTCGGTCTCTGCGGTTTGGTGATGGATCTTATTGCTCTAGGTCAGCTGCATGCCGGACCTCTCCAACACTTTCTGCTCAGTCGTTGGAGGCCGAATGGCGATCCTCTGGATTTGGTGCATTAGTTACCAGCCTCTCTTCATCGTCACCTTCTCCCCTGGATGGATGTTCAGTGGATTATGAAGGGAGTCCCATTGGACTTGCCCATGTCCGATCGTGTTCAGACGGCAGGCTCCAGCACTTTCGGATGGGGTGCAACATTGGATCCCCTAGGTGTTTCCCTTCATGGGGTATGGGACCAGGATCAATCAGCTCTTCACATCAACCAGAAGGAGCTTCTTGCTCTTCTTCTGAGTTTCTGGCAGTGGATCCCCCACCTTTCGAATTGTCATGTCCTTCTGTTGTCCGACAATTCGACAGTGGTCGCTTACATTCGGAACCAGGGCGGCACTCACTCGGTTCCCATGTACAAATTGGCTCAGGATCTTCTACTGCTAGCTCAGGATGCCAACGCCGGAGTGGTGGTTCGTCACATTCTCGATCGCCTGAACATCCTAGCCAACTCCCTATCCCGACGGGGCAGGGTCATTTCCACCGGGTGGATGCTTCACAGGGTAGTGTTCCAGTCACTTTGGACCCGTTGGAACCATCAGGTGGACACTTTCGTGTCCCCGTGTCCAGATCCTCTGGCTTTTGGCGTGGAAAACTCAATTGGAATGGTCTAGTTGGCTACGCCTTCCCGCCGGTTCCAATTCTGCCTGAGGTTCTAGCCAAGATACGAATCTGCAGTTGTCAAATCATTCTGATTGCTCCCTTGTCGCCTCAACAGGTGTGGATCAATCAGCTCCGCTCTCTGTTGGTGGCAGTTCTGGCACGTCTCCCTCTATGTCGCAGCCTTCTTTGCCAAGGTCACCAAAGGAAGTTTTACATCGACCTGACTACATTGTGCCTTCAAGCATATCTTTTGTCAGGTCCTGTCTCCTCTGTAGAGGTTTTGAGGTAGATGAGCAGAGGAGTGCATTTCTTCTTCAAGGTGGCACTCCACAGGTTTAGCCTATGCGGCTAAGTGGGAGGTCTTCTGTCGATGGTGTGCTGATCACTCTGTTGATTATGCCGATCCTTCGATAACACAGATTGAAGAGTTTCTGGTATATCTGTTTGATTCTCGGGATCTCCAGCCTGTTTCCATCAAAGGGTACAGGTCCATGCTTTCGAAGACCTTTTCGTATGTGAGAAAGCGTCGTATCGGCATTAATCCATACCTCTCCAAGCTTATTCAGCACTTTTCTTTGAAAAGGCCTAGGATTTTGCAGCTTACCCCAAGATGGAATCCTTCTTGGGTGCTGCTTTGCTTTGGGGGAGGGGGAGGGGAGCATTCAAACCTTTATCCCAGGTCGATATGCTTTTTCTCACATGCAAGACAGCTTTTCTGATGGCTTTTGCCTCGGCCAGAAGGGTTAGTGAGCTTTGCACTCCTCTCGGTTGATCCAGCCTTTTTCAGGAGCTCCGCCAACAGTGTTACTTTTACCACTGGTTGCTCCTTTCTGGCCAAGAATCAGATACCAGAAATAACTCCACCTATCTGTATCAGGGCTTTTCCTTCTGCTGAGGGTAATCGCCCTTTGCTCTGTTCGATTCGTTCAATTCGCATTTATCTCAGCCGGACGCAGATCATTAGGAAAGGCAGGAAACGATTCTTTCTGTCTCTAGATTGGTCTTCAGAAAATCCTGTAAGGTCTGGTAGGTGTCTTCAGCACCCGTTTCGGGTATTCCATAGAAAAGCAGATTATACTTCCTGTCATGGATCTCTGAAAGTAGTATTTTCTCCTCGAGCTCACTGAAATTCGCAGATATTTTGGTCTCTATGTCTGGAATGGTATTGTTTTCAATATTTTCAACCTTTTGCGCGGTGTACTCAACATCTTGTGCCAACTCTATATGATCCTGTATTAGGTCCCTAACAACGGACTGGATTGCGGACACCTCAGTTTTGATTGAGGCCACCTCTACTCTCAATGAACTAAGTTCAGTTTTTATGCTTTGTAAACCTGCCGCAAGTTTGGAGTCCAGTTTACTCTTCATTTCTAAAATTAGCCTTTTTAGTGGCAACTTTATGGGCTCTAGAAGCCATCTCATCATCCATTTAACAAAAAAAAAGTTAGATGTAGGGGATTTTTGCACAATTAGCATGTAGTTAGGTGACTGATATCAATTAGCACGTAATTAGGTGACAGATATCAAGGACTAGTAAAAACCAAGCAGAGTAACATCAGAAAGGAGCTAGGCAGTTCATATATGTATATAACCCATTCTCCACTCCACACGACACTCTGTCAAATGTAGAAGTATACCATCCTTAGCCAAAAAGAGGACTTTTCCCCCAAACGCAATCAACGAGGTCTATCTCCACCATTTTGTCTCTTATTCCTGGTCGACAGAAGATCTCTCCTCAAACCATTTCTCGATGGATTTGTCTTGCTATTCACACAGCCTATGCTCGTTGAGCGGCTGACGATTGTATTACAATCGTATTTCTGTCCATGAGGTAGATGCCTTGTCTACCTCCTGGGCTTATGCTAACTCTGTAATGTTGTCGGATGTTATGCAGACAGCCTACTGGAGAAATGCTTCTACTTTCTCCACCTTCTATCTGTGTCAGTTGCAGGAGCAGCTGGGGACCTTTTTTCTTTGGGCCCTCTTTCTTCTGCTCAGGCTGTTGTCTACCCTAGCCATTAGGCTTCTTACAAGGACAGTTCCAGCCATGTCCTTGGTTACTGTCCTTTCTGGCTGTGTGTCACACAGGGCCATACACCTCATCTCTCATTGTCTTTTACTGATGTTTGTGATGCTATGGTTTGATAGTTCTAGGGAACTCTTCTTCTGTCCTCGGTTCCAGTGCAGTCGGGTTATGTGGGGGGTTGGTTATGTGATTCCCTCCTCCTGTTGTCTATTTAGCCTGAATTAAACAATTGTAAGGTAGGTTGATAAGAAATTTATATTTTATAGAAAATTTTCTTTCTTTTTATATCTACCACAATTGTTTACATGGAGGCCCTCCCGTCTTCTTATTTGGGTAAGAATCCTTCCTCCCTGCAGGTCGCATAACTCCAATGTTGGCGGATTCAAAATAATGAGTCATTGGTTCCACGTCTGCGCACTGGTACCTGAAGCCATGCATCTGTACTTGGAGAAGAGCGTCCCCCACTGGGTGTGCCCCAGTTTTGGCTTATTTTTTCTTGGTGCTTTTGCACCACTTTTCTTTCCCAAATCGCTTGGGAAAGATCAAAATAGAGAGTTTACTTATGAGTTAGGGACTTCCACTGTAGTGCAAGCCTCTAGTAAACAATTGTGATAGGTATAATAAGAAAGGAAATTTAGTATAAAATTTCAATTTCTGCAGACACACCACTTAATTTTGTGACTATTTTGAGAAACAGGGCTACTCCACAAAACTAATCAAGGAGTACATTGGGAGAGTCGATAAACTGGACAGAAGAGAATTGTTGAAGATTAAAGATAATCATCAACTAAAAAAAGCACACACCTTTTGTGCTCAGTTATTACCCTGAATGCCGCGAGATATACAATTACGTATTTAGACTTTGGCCTTTCTGGCAGGTACAAAAATTAGGAGAAAATTATTCACAGAAATCCCATTACTTGCCTTTCGCTTAAAAACATTCTTACACAAGCAAAGTTACCACCACTCAAACAAATCAGTGGTCGGACCATGCAGAACCCATACATACCTTGTAACACACTCAACTGTAATATTTGCTCTAACCTTCCGAAACCATGGTGGTTCAAGAGCACAGCAACAAAACAACGGCATATAGGACTTTACAAAACCAATTGTTTAACTCGAAACTGTATTTATCTCATCACTTGCAAAATGTGCAAGAAACAATATGTGGGTGAAACCAAAAGAAATTTTGAATTGCAAATTAAAGAACACATTACAGATATCCACCACAAACGGTAGACCCCCGTTTCAATACACTTCAATGACGAAAGCCACTCTTTAAAAGATTTTACCTATAGAATTATACAAATCCTCCAATTAGATCCCGATAATGTTGCCTCAATGCAACATAGACGAAAATGCGAAATAGAGTGGATCTTCACTCTACGTATGCTCATACCAATCGGCCTGAACAAGGATTTCTGATGAATATATTTTTATTAAATTAAATTATTTTGCAAATGCAATTTGTAATGTGTATTTTTTTTGCTGGGAAAGTGTTAGTTTAGCAAGGTTTTCTAGGTAAATAATTTATTTGTTACAGACAGTTTATTTGAGAGTGTCTGTTTCAAATACATATTCTTTGTTCTATTGCTGAGCAAACATCAAGCTAATGCATGTTGTGTAAAGCTATTAAAGTGGCTTTCATCAGTTTTAAATAGAGCCATGATAGTGGCTTCTAGCACCCACCCAATGAGTTAAAAATATATAAAGATCTCCAGGTTTTATTGGGTAAAACAGGTGTAGGCTGTTTTGAGAATCAGAGAATCTGATTCTCATAATGCTTCTCGCAGATTTATTTCTGAACAGTAGAATAGAATCGGGCATCATGTCATTTTGATTCACGCAAACTTTTTCAGCCCTGTAAAAAAGAAATAAAGACTAATGTACAGAAACTCCATCAATGATTTGCACTTCCGAATTATACAGATTTTAAATTCAGATCCTGATTCAGCACCAGCAACTGAACACAGAAAACAAACTGAAATAAATTCGATATACCGCCTACAATTATTGCTACAGTTTGGGCTAAACAGAAAAGATTTTTAATTTATAAGATATAAAGACTCCTTCCCTCACAATATAATTCAGGACAAATTTCAGTAATTATCGTACTGACCCAGGGGGTACATGAAGTAAAAGATGGCAAAAGGTATTGTGGTGGGCTAATTTTGGAGAGGTCAAGCCTGCAGGAGAATTTGGATGCAGATCAGTCCCATAACAAACATGTATTAACCCTTTACCCAACGTAACAGCCAAAACCTGCCAGCGCTATTCACAAAAATCGCCAATTAAATTTTATTAGTTTTTTCATTTTTTGTCTCAACAACATAGGTTATGGCCCCTCTTTGGAACGAGCTTGTCGAGCTCGTTCCAATGAGGGGTCACAACCTATGTATTTGAGACAAAAAATTTAAAAAATTAGTTATTCAAAAATTTTGATTGTAAGTTGTTAGGTAAAGGGGTTAACCCTTTGATAACAAATTGGCCACATCTGCATGCATAATTTAAAACAATTTCAACAAAACCGTATGGACATGGACTCGTTCCATGATGGGTCAAATGATATTGTTTTGTTGAAATTTTTTTGAAAGAATTAAAAAATAAAATAATTAAAATAACAAATTTTGATGTTGTCATTACAAATTCAGGGACCAGACATATTTACAAGGAGGGGACTCTAAAACTGAAATTTGAAAATTTGGTATGTGGGCTTATTTTCAATAATGGGTTTTTTTCTGGTTTAGTACCATAGCAGTCCAACATTTATTATTACCACTAAATCTGTAAGTTACTAGTAGATTAACATGATTTTGGAGGGCTGTTAAAACTCCATAATTTCAGGGACGTCATTCGACGAAGCCGGGCCGCGGGCGGATAATGGTATAAATAGCCATTAGCGGCCCGTGGCCCGGCTATTTTTAGATTCCATGGCCTAATGAATTACTCCCATTCGGGTGAAGTCCTTTGTATTTCCGAACGGAAGTCGAACGCGCGATCGAAACAGAAATATCGAACCGACTTATTGATTATTTCTTCCAGCAATTCCCTCGTGCGGTTAGCTATAACAGGGTGTGGTAATAATAGTAATAACATAATTGTTGTCAGGCATCATGATTCATTAGCAGCCCTGCAGCAATGATGAACAGCCCTTGGGCTTATTAACGGCCCTCGACTTCGTCTCGGGCCTTTAATAAACCCTCGGGCTGTTCATCATTGCTGCAGGGCCGCAAATGAACCATAATGCCCTCAAAAATCATGTTATTGTTATATTATCAGCACTTCGCAGGGCTACTAATGATTGCCCAGCTGACAATCACAGATGTTGATCTAATAATGAAGTGTAATGCCTTCAAAACTTATATTATTGTTACATTAGCAGTTAGTTTTGCTAGAGAGTTGTATTTCGTAACCCCTTATACAACCCAAACAACAGATGACACTCACAGAAACATTTCTTGAATGACTTGACATTTTCATTTTGTGTCTCATAATAAAATTTGAGATCCCATTCCGGCTCGTTGAGATCCCATTCTGGACACCACCTCAAATCTGATACAAATCACAGGACATGTACATTATCATGATAATCTGTATTTATTGAAGATTGAATGAATGAACACCATTTTCAGAAATAGAATGGTATCGTTCATGTTTGCCAAAATATCAAATTAACAACCTGCAAATATTTCCCAAAATGCAACTAGGAGTTTTATCAGTTTAATCTTGTTTGACAGAGTCCACCAGACTCTGTCAAGCAATATTGAATTGTTAAATTTCTAATTGCATTATGGGAAACATTCACAGGTTGAAATTTTCATATTCCAATGCCAGTGTGCATTGGGTTGATTTACTTTCATCATATGATCAAGCCAGAAAATAAGCAGACTGACATCTGCAAAATGAGGTCCTCAGAGGGTGAATTTAGTGATGCTACCCTGCACAGCAGGGTAGCGTCACAAAATTTACCCTCTGTGGACCTCAATCTGAATCAGAATCTCAAAACTGAACAGAAAGAGGTACCCAGAGGATAAATTGGCCCACTGTATGGGATAACATCAAATTCACCTTCTGGGGACCTCATTCTGCAAATGTCAGACTGCTTATTTTCAGGCCTGCATATGATAGTAGAAGGTGTTATAGCTTAAAAATCTTGAAATTTGATCTTTGTGCAAATAATTTCATCTTGGTATTCAAGGTTATTTTTTATCATTACAGGTATGCATACAAGTAGAAAAACTCAAAAGAATTGTTTCAGAATATCAAAAATCCAGTGGTTGAAGTATGTTTGTGGACCCAAAATCGCAACACATTTCAAGTGGCCAATTTTAAAATATATGTATTACATTTATAGCAAAACCTTTAACTGGTAGAGTGCTAAATTATGTTTATTATTATTTTCTTTCGGAAGATGACTCTCATAAGCTTCAAGCTATCTGTCAAATCCTACCATTCCTTACCAATTTGTTTATTTAAATTTGTTTATTGTTATATAAATGTTATATTGTGAGCTGCTGTGCCTTGTACTGTTACCTTTTGGCATTCAACTCTGTAACATATAGCATATTCATTGAATAAAATAGTGTTTAAACTAAATTATTTTTAGCCATCAAAATTGGTTCACATGTCTTTGCCTTGTTACAGTGTATAGGAGAGTGCCTATGGGCAACTCCTAACAGACTAAATAATATCACTTCGAAGATAATATGAAGCACAGCCACTGAATTTTAAGCCTTTAAGTTGCAGAACCTGCACTTCAGAATGAAGCCCTTCCAGCACTCTACCAGTCAGGGACCAGCCTAGGGGGAAATTTTAGGGAGACTCCATGTCTCCCTCCAGAAAAAATAGGGAGACTGCAGAGTCATGTAGGGAGACTTCATAGGCAAGTGGGGAAAATTAAGAATATTCATGTACCACCCCCACCGCCCCTTCATATTTTCAATTTGTGGTCCTCCATTAATGTCCCAATAATTCAGGTCCAGTTGTCTATGAGGCATCTATGCCAGGTTAAAAAATCACAAAGTAATTATTGACTGAAAATCCCCCACTGCTACCCTCTCCTTCATGACCCCCTCCCCTCTTCTTCATGCCAATCCCCCAGCACCCTCCTGTGGTTGCTTTTCACCAAAGTCTACTAAGCTAATAATTTCCTAAGTCTGAAAGTGTGAACAGGACCAGATGTAAGAAGGTTGCTTTGGAGGTACTTTGTTAGTTAATAAACAAAATACATTCTGGGGTCGAGTATTTTGTAAAAGAAATGTCATTCTGCATCATTTTTATGGCATTCTGGTGTCATTCCGCATCATTTCGTGTCATTCCGTTGTTT
The DNA here is from genome assembly GCA_031216915.1 of Pictodentalium vernedei. Classification (NCBI taxonomy): domain Eukaryota; kingdom Metazoa; phylum Mollusca; class Scaphopoda; order Dentaliida; family Dentaliidae; genus Pictodentalium; species Pictodentalium vernedei. The sequence goes on along the minus strand of CM062291.1, from coordinate 66,270,912 downwards.
AGGAGGACCTTTTTCAAGATCGTCCACATGCACTCTTGTGTCCTGTACAAAGCTTTTCTTGTCATCACTAAAGCTTTTTTCATGTGTTTCAATTCCATTTGTGTTTTTGTGGGAATAGACGGCCCAACAGTTAACAGTCGTCAGCAAAACGAAATAAAAATACATCCGTTGTGTATACATTTTCGGCATCCTAAGCGACGTAACCTACTTTCAAACTGAGTTATTTTGTTGAGTCGCGTAAGTCACCTATTTTTGTTTCGACATTTGAAGCTCTGACTGAAACGCAACAAAATAGAAATAAAAAAATCCGCCAAAAGAGACAATGGACAATTGTTTGTCATGTGATTTCATTAAATGGACGTTTATTTGACGAATTAAAATGCCCATTTATCACACTCGAGCACATTCGATTTTTGAAAATAATCGTTTTAATGCAAAGCTCGCATCACTCAGTTCAGCCTTTCCTCATTTTGGCCAATTTTTAGAGGGCGACTTGTAATCACCCCTACTATTTTTCTAGACGACTTTGGGCTTAGAAGGGCGACATAATCGCCCTAGTCGCCCTCACGGCTGGTCCCTGCTACCAGTTAAGAAATCTGATTAACCACACCCCTCCTCCCCCATACTTCCTTTGCAAGATATGCATGTCTCTTGTGAGAAGGCCATGTGAGACAGATATCTATCTCACATGACCCATGTGGCCAGCTTATTAGCATATTTAATAAGCACAGAACTATCCAATCATCGCACATTCTTCTGTAAACAAACAACGTGGTGTCACATTTTGGAAATATTAGCAGACGAATGTTTAATTTTGTAGTATATACCTGTGTATATACTAAAGAACTTTTGTGTGCTCTTTCCGATGAGCAAATCATTTTTTTTTTCAGACAAAATGGACAACATTTTTTGATATAGCTGCATGTGCCCCTGAATTACTTTTGATGATATCTGGATGTTTTGGTGGGGGAGAAAAATTATGTCTGATGGGGGTGGGTGTAAGATGGGGAAATATAACGCTTGGGACAAGATATTTGGTCTACGTGTCCGGCACAAATATCTTGCCCTCGAGTGAGATTTCCCCATCTCACACCCCCCACCCACCAGGGATAATAATATTCTCATGCAGTTTTCCCAAAATTTTTACAAGAAAGGGTTTGGTTTCTCTTTTGACATCAACCAATTTTTTTCTTTTTAACCCTTTCTCAAATGGAGCTCATTCCAATAAGAGAGGTCACATGATATGGTTTTGTGAAATTTTATGAACAGTTTGAAAAATCAGTAATTAACTCTTTCAGGCTTCAATTATCCTGACATTCAAACATCACTGGGGATTCAGTTTTTTCAGTGTTTTTTAAAATGCGCCTTCATAAGTCGAGAAATACAAATAACAAGACATTTTTCACATTTGTGATTATCTGGTTGAGGGCTAGATTATTTTTGGTGGTCTAAATTTGTTATTTAAAACTTGTTTTATTACAAATTATTGGAGAGTGCCCACAGGCACTCTCCAATAATTTGTAATAAAACAAATTTATATAAACAAAATATTATTTGTGTTTGACTGAATATGAAATATAAGCAAGGAAAGTGTTCGCTTTTACTCTAGTATCCTCATTTTTGGCTCAACATGACAAAGTCAAGCTGAGCTATTGCCATCACTTCTCATCCACCGGCATACATATGTACGCATTTATGATCAGATCGCTATGAAACTTGGTATGCTTGTTTGGGGGTGAGCTCAAGATGGAAGCTATCGATTTTCTTCAATTTCCCTCGAAAAATGTTGCCACGGCCAACGTTCTTAGAACTTAGTTTAATCAGACCTCAATATTTCCCTTCAGCACACCCTACAGGGCACATTGATGATCGGATTGCTTTGAAACCTGACATGCTTGTTTTGGGTGACCTCTAGCTGGGAGATATCGATTTTCCTCCATTTCCGTCAAAAAATGTTGCCACGGCCAACGTTCTTAGAACTTAGTTTAGTCAGACCTCAATATTTCCCTTTGGCACACCCTACAGGGCACATTTATGATCGGATTGATTTGACATGTTTGTTTTGGGAGATCTCTAGATGGGAGCTATTGATTTTCTTCCATTTCCGTCTGTTAAAAAATGTTGCCACTGGCAACGATCTTTGAACTTAGTTTAGTCAGGCATCAATATATTCCTTTGGCATACCCTACAGGGCACATTTATGATCAGATCGGTTTGAAACTTTGTATGCTTGTTTGGAGTTACCTCTAGATGGGAGCTATCGATTTTCTTCCATTTCCATCTGTCAAAAAATGTTGCCACTGGCAATGACCTTCGATGAACTTCGTAAAAACTTAGTGCAGTTAAGCATCAATATTTCCCTTTGACACACCCTGCAGGGCACATTTATGATTGGATCACTTGCAAACTTGGGGTGCTTGTGTGGGGTGACATCTATATGGGAGCTGTCGATTTTCTTCCATTTCTGTCAAAAAATGTTGCCACTGACCTTTGAACTTAGTTTAGTCAGACCTCAATATTTCCCTTTAACACACCCTCCAGGACACATTTATGATTGGATCACTTTGAAACTTAGTATGTGTGTTCGGGGTGACCTCTAGATGTGAGCTATTGCTTTTTTCTATTTCTATAAAAAATTATTGTCGTTATCACCAGCCTTTGAACTTACTGCATTTGTGCATCAACTTTTCCCTTTTGCACTCTCTGCAGGGTATATTTATGAATTTCCATACCACCCCCCCCCCCCCCCCCCCAAAAAAAAAAACATTGCTACTTAGTGCATTTGTACATTAACATCTTCCTTTGGCATGCCTCAGAGGGCACATTCATTATCAGGTTGTTTTGAAACTTTGTATGCTTATGCAGGGTGACAAAGATAGGAGCTATTGAATTTCTTTTCATTTCCATCAAAAACTGTTGCTGTTAGCAACAATCTTTGAATTTATTGCATTTGTGTATCAACATTCTTTGACATGGCCTACAGGTCACATTTATCATAGGATTGTTTTTGAACTTGGTGTGCTCATTAGGCAAGACCTTTAGATAAGAGCTATTGATTAGCATTCATTTCTGTGAAAAAAGTGCCCATTTACAATAACCTCTGAACATACTGCATTTGTGTATCAGCATTCTTCCTTTAGCAAGTCTTACAGTTTACATTTATGGATTACTCTGACGTTGTGCACACACAATGCTGTTATATTGAAATTTCATCAAATAACATTGGTACCAATGATCTTTCAAAAGGAATGGTTTCGCGTGCCGAGGGCGTGCAGGGACGGTATGGGGAGCAAGCCCCTTTCGACCCTCTCTGACAGTTTAGCGTCGTTTATGCCGTTGTTTCTTCTTTTTGGGTGGAGGTGGCTGGGAAGGAGAGACTGTAGTAGTTGTTGGTGTAGTTGGACTGTTGATGATGGAGGACTGACTATGGTGGAATGGTCGAGTCCTTGCTGCTTCCGGAGTGCTGTGGCTGTTGCGCTGTTCTAGGAGTGCCGTCGTGGTCTTGGTGCGATCCTCTGACTCTTCCCGTGCTGTCCTGATATCTTCCCTTAGGCTGCGTAATTGCTGAAACAATATCCATGCCTGTTCCAGAAGGGCAGTTGAAATTGGAGAGGGAGACTTCTGAGAGCCAGTTTCCATTTCCGTCTCCGACTCGCTGGTGACATCGCCATCCTCCAGGTTGCCCCTCAAAGGAGAGGCAGCTGAGGAGTGGATGGGAGTCACAGGAGTTGGAGGGGAGGAAATAGTAGTGGCCTCCTCCAGCTTCTCTTCCGCCTTCTCTTCCTTCTTCTTTTTCAGGAACGTTTCCAGCCGCCGTGCATTCCGGCGCCTCGTGGATGGGCTCTTTTTCTTCTTACTCTTCTTTTCAGGGCCAGGTCCAGGCTTCTTCGGGTGAGGACCAGTGTGAGAGGGGTTCCTCTCACAAAAGGTGCTACCTCTCCCCAAAGAATGTGTGGTGGTGTTCTTCTCTTCAACGATGAACTCCAAGCTCAGATGGACTCTCTTGCCTGTCTCCTGGTCAGTCCAGGTGACAGGGCAAGAGACGCCCAGAGCTGAGATGGTCTTAACGAGTCTTGCTGGTAAATCCAGTGTGTCCATGATTACTGTTCAAGGTGGCAAGCTGTTCACACTCTGAAGTCAGAAGTGCGAAGGGTGTTATGCCAATGATCTTCAATATTGCCATTTCATTTTTACTGACCAAGTTCAAGTTTGTCAAGTTGAGCTACAGTGCCATTGACACTTTCATTTTGAAAGCCCTCATAGGGGCTTTTAGTACTCAACCAGTTAAGAAGTCTTGACAGCATGATTATATTAGTATTTTAAGCTGTGATAACATTTGGCTCAACGTTTGTCACTGAGCACTATTCGGGAGAAAATAGGAATTGAGGTTAAAACTTTAAAAAATTGAAAAATAATAACAAAACAAATGACCACAAAGTATCAATGTGCTGTTTGATTATGTATGTCATATGATGTACAAAAGTATCAAAGGGTTAAAATAAGAAAAATTTTGATATCCTGTGCACTGGGTCAAGGATTAAATCCTTAAAATAGTAATGAAAACGATGTTCATTTTGTCTCAGAATTTAAATATTTTATTTCTCGGATGCTATTATGGTCAGATGTTATTGCAGTTGGAAGTTTTTGCCACATTTACTTGACAAGGCATACATTTTTGTGGTCCATTTCACATTATTTTATTTTCATTTGTCTTTCTTCCCCCAAAAGAACTCATACTCCTACTCACATTTGCCGAAAATTGTATTCCACTTCCAGCACTCTGAGCAATGACTGACTTTTTTTTTTTGGACATATTTTGAATGTAATCACAGAATCAGTTATATAAAGGATTGTTTTGGGAAAACAAATAATGAGAAAATAAAATAAATACAAAACTTCACTGCTTGGATTCAAGTACAATTTATCCTCTCGTGGACCACGCAGATTATTTCACCTGGCTAATGCCTTTTGAAATAATCCTCTGCCAGCCTCACTCGAGGATAAAACCGTATCCGAATCCAAACAGCGGACTGTTGTCTATATACTATAGACTAGTATGATATGTGCAGTACATAGAATAGTATTCTCAAAGAAATGAATAATCTTCATCTCCTTATAAACTAGTGTCAAGTAGGGCTGCAATGATTAATCGTGATACGAATGTATCACGATTCATTCTCTCACGATATGTATCACAATTTGCTTGCACTGCATCATGATACACGTGGACCCAAAATTTCATGAATATTTTAATGACACTTCAAAAATGGCCTCATTGTTGACTATTCGCATCCATTATATGTTATTTTCCTTTGAAATCGGCATTGTAGAAATCTGAATGTGCATTGCTCTTGGGTATTTGTAAGCACTGAATAGCACAAACCATTAACCTCGCTCTTGAACCTTTATATACTGTGATCCAACAAATCACAAATTCTACGGAAACAGAAGAGTGTGTCATGATGTTTTGTTGTCAAGTTTGAAAAATCTAATTTCATTAAAATGAAGGTACTTGACCCAAAACTGAATGATGATGATTTGTTATTTGACAATTGTGTGGGTGGATATTAGACTTTTCCCTCTACTCAACAGCCCAGTAGAAATGCGGGGACTCAAGAAGCAAATCTGCACCTTTGGACCACTGGGTGACCCAGTGGTCCATAACTGCAGATTTGCTTCTTGTGCCCTCACTTTTTGATGATTACTGAGTGTATCGTGATACTTATCGAATCATGGGGATCGTATCATGGTATGTATCATATCGTGAGAAAACGTATCATTGCAGCCCTAGTGTCAAGTATGAGGAAGTGTCAAGCATTATAGACTAGTATGATATGTGCAGTACATAGAATAGTATTCTCAAAGAAATGAATAATCTTCATCTCCTTATAAACTAGTGTCAACTGTCAAGTATGAGGAAGTGTCAAGCATTTGAAAACAAGTATCTGATAAATAACGGATTCAGATACTATTTTCATTTTCAGTTTCAAATTTCATACATGACTTTGGAGTAATGTCTAGATGGGAGCTATCAAAATTTTCTGAATTTTTTTGAAAAGCATGGCTGGCGGTGGTCATCTTTAATTTTGCATATAAATTGTTAATTCCATTAGCATACCCTATAGGCCGCATCTTTCACTGGATCTTTTTCAAATTTCCTATATAGCTGTGGTGTAATGTCAAGATGAATTTTTCCCTTTTTCCTTCAAAAACATGGCCGACTGTGGCCATCTTACATTTGGCATATAAATTGTCAACAATTCCATTAGCACACCTTATAGGCCACACCTCACACTCGATCGTTTTCAAAAAAATTTATGTAGAAGGGAAACCCCATGTTTTACATTAATAGGTGTGTGATAAAGACAGATACACATTAATGATCAATCATAAGCTAAGATTTATGCTTCAATGAATTGGGGTATGGCAAAAAAGGTATCAATATCTGCTGATCCATGGAAAGAAAAGTGGTCAGTGGATGACATGAAAAATATTCATGTAGCCACATCAAACTCAGAAAACAAAGTATTTGTATGATTTATTTATATTTAAGTTGTGCTCCAAACTGGAATACTGAGAAAGGCGGGTGATAAAACGCCCTCCTTGGCCAAAAATAAGGCTGGAGGTGGATCACCCAACTCAATTGGCCAAGCCTGATTTTTTCCTGCCACTATTTTACTCTTATTCTCTGAAATAGAGACAGGCAGTTTTGCCAGATTGTAATGCATAGGTTAAAGAAATATATATCACACCACTATTCTGTCTGTACGATAAAAATAAAGTTGCACATGTGGTGATACAAAACATGTTCGATTTCATTTCCAAAGTAAACAGAAAAGGAACCTGTTTAAATAAATCACGTCATCATTGGTCAATTGCACCCGAGTCGAGATCGCTTGGAAATTCCTCATTTAGATTTGTTTACCCAGGATATTTAAACAATCAGATTCGAGTAAAAAAAATTCAAAATAAATATAACATTCTGACTGCTTGTTCCGTGACAAATAATTTTCACAATTGGTCATATAATGAAGGAGTGTGCTAAACTTATTAGCTATCCAAAGCAATCTTGTGCGATAATTTGGCCAACAGAACAGCTATACTTCAGGAAGATGCCAACACCTATGCCGATAATTGGTTGATGCTCAACATTATTTTCAACTATTGATCATCTTAAAATGTAAGATAGGTACAAAATCAGGAAATGGCAATAATTTATGTCTCTTCTACAAATACAGTGCAATCCACTTAATTGGATATCTCTTAACTGAATAATCCTGTTAATTGAATAGAATTTCCCAACACAAAACCATTTATGAAACCTCCAGTACAAATTTGACCTGTTAATTGAATATAGGTTATAGAGTAAACTCCTGTTAATTGAATAACAAATCTTGTAATCTGTTGAAATATTACCCTGACTTTCCCCAGTTTTCCTTTGTTTATATACCTATTTGGCCTCAGTACATCCAATACAGGCATTTAATCTATTATATCTAGTTTGACAGAGCTCATGGAGCTCTGTCAAACAAGATATAATAGAATAAATGCTAAGTTTATCTCTATAATTCAGGAAAGTGTGACAATCCCTGTTAATTGAATATTCCTGTTAATTGAATAATTTTCATTGGCAAAGTGGATATTCAATTAACAGGGTTCTACTGTATTGATTGTGGATGCCATACTCTTCTGCAGCCTGCTAGCCCATGCCAAGATTAGGCTATAATTGCAACTAATTTGTATCTGAATTGCTGCAAAACTGCTTCATTATTGTTCCTAAGGATCCATCTCTAATCATTGGAATATTGCCCATAGAAGCAAGAACTTGGCTATTATACAACAGTTCATATATAAGCATAGTTGCAATACAAATATATTTAGTTTATCTAATAGGTTACCTGGACAAACACAGGGCAATGTACGATGGGTTACCAAAGCTTAGACCAGGTGAACGATAAAATGATTACGCAAATTTTTGAAAATGTCAGGCCTGGGGATGGGGTTTACTCGGCACCCACCCATGGAGAAATGTCCACATGAGAAATGTACAGAGTTTTGCCCTTGTATGTTTGTGTTTTTGTACTTTGGGGTTTTATTCATCATTCTTACATTCAATGTACTTACTAATACCAGGGTATTAACCCTCTGCCTAACGAATCTGTCATATCCGCCTGCGAAACAGACAAATTCAGCACTTTTAAAAAAATTATTTAAAATTTTTTTTTTAACAAAACCCTATCATGTGCCCCACACCCCCTTCATTGGAACAAGCTCACCAAACTCGTTCCAGTGACGGGCCACATGATATGGTGTTCTTAACATTTTTTTAAGTCAGTTTGGGTCTTGAAGGTGAAAATGTGTTACGGGAATGTTCTTCATGGGCAAAATGTTAATGTAGGTTATTGTGGAAATGGAGATTTGGGGTCATTTCCATGGAAGAAAACAACCCCACAAAAGCATAGCTTATGCTTTGTCTTTGGAATGTACCCCTTGAGCTTGTTCCAATGAGGGGGCATAAGATATGTTTCTGAGGCCAAAATAATGAAAATTGATGGTGATTTTTGTGACCGCTTGAGGTCGTATTATTCGGGAAAGGGTTTATTAACTTTTTACCTAACAAAATGGCTAGATCCATCCAAGACAATTCTCGAAAACTGTTATTCAGATTTTATTATTTTTATCAATTTTTGACCCCTCCCCACCCACCAAACAAAGATTATAAACGTGTTAAGTTTGTTCCATTCATCAGGGGTCATAAGCTATATTTTGGAGGCAGAAAATTAAAATTTTGAGTTGTTAAGGATACTGTAAGTGTTATACTCTAGTTGTGTTAGGCAAAGATTTAATTTATGTTTTTAGCTGTTTATGCTGAGACGAAGGCAAAATATTCTGCCTGATTTCATTTTTCTTACAATCACTCGATTCTTTGCCCTGATACAATCTAAAACATCAAGGTTGATAAAAATTATGTATCAGCCACAGTAACTCATTTGAGTACATGTGATCATTCATTCCATAAAGAGAACATTTTTACCTGTACTCATCGAAAACTGATAACACATGCCGAGGTCACCGTTTTGATAACAACAATTCCATGTCAAACTAGATCGAGTTATTTGTGTGCAAAGCACACAATGGTGTATCCCCGCATTTCCTTAGCAACACCTTAGCATAGTCTTAACATTTCGAATTAATACCCTATGAGCCTTTCGATGAAAACTGATTTTCTAACGATAAAAGTCGTTCCACTGGAACCACTGGGGGCAAAATCAAAATTCCGAAACCTTCATGCACATCTAGAGATGTTACCTGAACACATTAGCATAGTTTAAACGTTTCGAATTGAATACCCTAGGAGCTTTTCGATGAAAACTGATTTTCTAACGATAAAAGTGGTTCCACTGGAACCACCGGGGGCCAAATCAAAATTCCGAAACCTTCATACACATCTAGAGATGTTACCTGAACACATTAGCATAGTTTAAACATTTTGAATTGAATACCCTAGGAGCCTTTGGATGAAAACGGATTTCTAACGATAAAAGTGGTTCCACTGGAACCACCGGGGGCAAAATCAAAATTCCGAAACCTTCATGCACATCTAGAGATGTTACCTGAACACATTAGCATAGTTTAAACATTTCGAATTGAGTACCCTAGGAGCCTTTTGATGAAAACTGATTTTCTAATGATAAAAGTGGTTCCACTGGAACCACCGGGGGCCGAATCAAAATTCCGAAACCTTCATGCACATCTAGAGATGTTACCTGAACACATTAGCATAGTTTAAACATTTCGAATTGAATACCCTAGGAGCCTTTCGATGAAAACTGATTTTCTAACGATAAAAGTGGTTCCACTGGAACCACCGGGGACCGAATCAAAATTCTGAAACCTTCATGCACATCTAGAGATGTTACCTGAACACATTAGCATAGTTTAAACATTTCGAATTGAATACCCTAGGAGTCTTTTGATAAAAACTGATTTTCTAACGATAAAAGTGGTTCCACTGGAACCACCAGGGGCAAAATCAAAATTCCGAAACCTTCATGCACATCTAGAGATGTTACCTGAACACATTAGCATAGTTTAAACGTTTCGAATTGAATACCCTAGGAGCCTTTCGATGAAAATGGATTTTCTAACGATAAAAGTGGTTCCACTGGAACCACCGGGGGCAAAATCAAAATTCCGAAACCTTCATGCACATCTAGAGATGTTACCTGAACACATTAGCATAGTTTAAATATTTTGAATTGAATAACCCAGGAGCCTTTCGATGAAAACTGATTTTCTAACGATAAAAGTGGTTCCACTGGAACCACCGCGGGCAAAATCAAAATTCCAAAACCTTCATGCACATCTAGAGATGTTACCTGAACACATTAGCATAGTTTAAGCGTTTCAAATTGAGTACCCTAGGAGCCTTTCGATGAAAACTGATTTTCTAACGATAAAAGTGGTTCCACTGGAACCACCGGGGGCCAAATCAAAATTCCGAAACCTTCATGCACATCTAGAGATGTTACCTGAACACATTAGCATAGTTTAAGTCTTTCGAATGAAATACCCTAGGAGCCTTTCGATGAAAACTGATTTTCTAACAATAAAAGTGGTTCCACTCGAACCACCGGGGGCAAAATCAAAATTCCGAAACCTTCCTGCACATCTAGAGATGTTACTTGAACACATTACCATAGTTTAAACGTTTCGAATTGAATACCCTAGGAGCCTTTCAGGGTGTGACGTACGGACAGACGGACGTATGGACGGACGGACAGAGATCATGACAATATCCCCGCATTTTTGAAAATGTGGGGATAATAAATCACCAATTTAGCAAAATAAATTTGACTGGAAAAGTTCCCATCACGATAATATTTTTATACAGGTCTACCATGCATTGAAGCTGAAAAATAAAACAAAGAAACACACAGCTGAAACACTACTATAAACTTCAGTGGTTATAGTACTAGTGGAACAATGAAGGGGGATTATGACATGCACAGCTCAAGAACGTAATACCATAATGTCATAAAATAATTTCCAGTATTTTTTTCTAGCTCAAACGGCAGTTCCAAAAGAACAGTTTTCCACCATTCAAAAAAAACTGGACGAAAACACACTTGACTTAGAGAAGACTCCACAATTAAATATGCCTCTAGAATATATATTCTCTGCAAAATACCATTCTATGGGGGGTTTTTTCTGTACTTTCCATTTCTGTCAACTATGTTATGATTTTGTGAGTATATGTAATGTATTTCTTTATGATTATCTGAATAAAAAACTGTAAAAAACAAACACAAAAAAAAAATAAAATAATGTCATCATAATCTTCATTCATAAAAAATCAATTAATAAGGCCTTATAAAGTAGATTTTCGGTTTCCCAGGCCATTTTTTGTAAAATTGCATGAAGGCAGGCGATTTTTTATTTTTTGTAATTATTTCTTTGCCATCAAAAGTTTATGTTCTTGGTTGTTTTATGTCTTAGGCCCCATAATCTACAGTCCAGAACAGCTTGGGTGGTGGTGTATTTCATCCCTTGAGTGCAAGAAGGCTTTGCAAATGGGTAAAATATCAGACATCAACCATTTATTTTTTATTTTTTGACATTTGCATTGCTTATAAAAAGAGAGTATGCGGTAGCCAGAAGGACCATGCAGGAGGGCCTGAAACAGATTTTTTACTTTTTTAGGCCTAAACACTAAATGGTTGTAAAAATATACACAAACAAACCAAGAAAGGGAGGAATAATAATAAGAAAGATCCATTGGTTATTACCACCATGTGTGCTTCTGAGATGGTCTGATAAATTTCTCATAACCATTATGTGTTGATCAAGAACCTTGTATCAAGCGTTGATGATGTTCCTATTACATCTCATGACTCACCCTAAAGTATTACCTAATGTGAACAGCTTCTGGCTTAATATAAGTTTCTCGATCAACACAAAGTGGTGATAACGTATATGTATTAGAGAAAAATATAGCTTAACCCTTTACCTAACATGAAAAGCACACAACACTTGCAAATAAAATTCTTGAATAACAAATTATTTTTACTTTTGCATCAAAACTATAGCTTATGACCCCTCATTGGAACACGCTCAACAAGCTCATTCCAGTGAGGTGTAATAAGCTATGGTTTTGAGACAAAAAATGAAAAAAATAATGAAAATTAAAAAGTGATTATTGTGAATAGCGCTGGTCGGTTTTGGCAGTTATGATGGGTAAAGGGTTAACTGAACTGAGCTCTTCCAACCAATTGTTTTTTAATAGCATATCATTAGCTGAATGGAAGAAACATTCGTATTTAGTTGACATACTTTTGATCAATGAGTTATTCAGTGGTCTTAAATCAGTTAGTTGATCCTTATAGACTAATTTAGTACAGTGGAACCCTGTTATTTAACTCTTTACCTAACATAAAAAGCAGACGACACTTGCAAACAAAATTCTTGAATAACTAATTTTTTTTCATTTTTTGTCTCAAAAACATAGGTTATGACCCCTCATTGGAACGAGCTCATCCCAATGAGGGGTCATAACCTATGTTTTTGAGAGAAAAAAATGAAAAAATAATGAAAATTAATTGGCAATTTTTGTGAATAGCACTGGCCAGTTTTGGCCGCTACATTGGGGAAAGGGTTAATCGAATAACTGCATTGCCGAATCTGCTCACATAATTTACAGATTAAGCAGCTGGAAAAAAAAAAATATTTCCAAAAAATTGCCAACAAAACTATATCATGTGACCCCTCATTGGAATGAGCTTGACGAGCTCATTCCAATGAGGGGTCACATGATATGGTGATTTTGTTGAAATTTTTTGTAAAATTTTTTTTTTTTTTATAACTGCTTAATCTGTAAATTACGTGGGTGGATTCAGCCAATTTGTGAGGAAAAGGGTTAAGAAGATTTGAGTCCAAAAATGGGCTTCCAGAATTCAACAAGTTAACAAACAAAAAATTAAAATTATAGCCTCCCTCTTCTCTGTTTATTTATGAAGTGGGTGGAGGAAGCTGGAGTACCCGGAGAGAACCACTGAGCAATGACAAGCAGCTGCCAGCTCCCCAACATCGTAACTCTGCACTGCAGCACAGGAAGGGTTAGATTGATTGAAGACATGCGCACTATCAGCGTGTAGTACGCCTTAGTGCATGGCATCATAGTGCCCCCATGTGGACAATCAGCGCTAAGTGCCTTGCCCAAGGACACAATGTGGGAGTCCGAATCGATCACTCAGATGGTCAGCCATCCAAGGACTAACCGGGCTCAACTTAACTTGAGAACCGGTTACCACAATACCACTGCACCCCCTCCCTCTTCTGTTATTGATTTGAAGGATGAGAACTAAATGTATTTTTTTATGTGGACTAACATTTTGAACATTGAAGGAAGGGTGCAATGTGCTATTCCATGTCAGATTTCTATTGTTTTTCCAAGATAAGGCTGTGTTACTTTTAAGTTTGTTTTACTGTTATATAAAGGTATTTTTTGTTTTGTTTTTATATTTAGCAATCTGTAAATAATTTTATATTTTTTCCTACCAACATCTTGATGACTTTCTTTGTAAAATATGAATAAGATATATTTTTTTACTATTTTATCAGTAAAAATCTCATGCTTCTCTGTTATCTTTTTGTTCAGTAATGTCTCTGCCACCCCATTTTTCCAGTCCTACCAAAACTTCAAGCATTGTCTGTCCTTCATGTACCTTCTATTGAGACATTCTATTGACCCAGTGAGGCCAGGTTATTCATTTTGATGAATGAGGGCAGATGTTTGGGAATCATTTACATAACCTTTCTCAGAAATGGGAGACATTTATGTAACTGGATGGAAATTCCCAAAGTAGTACAACTTGAACATGTCAGAACATGTGAGTAAATTGCAAATCTGTTACATCCTTGCTATTAAAGTGGAACCCTGTTAATTGAATAGCCATTTTGCCAGTAAAAATTATTCAGTTAACAGGAGTTTTCAATTAACAGGGATGGTGTCACTAACCTGTATTTCAGAGATAAAATTAGCATTTATTCTATTATATCTTGTTTGTCAAACAGGATATAATAGATTTAACTAATTAATAGATTAAATGCCTGTATTGGATGTACTGAGGCCAAATAGGCCTATAAACAAAGAAAAATTGTGGAGAGTCAGGGTAATTTCTTGACAGGTTCCAAGATTTTATATTCAGTTAACAGGTCTTTACTCAATAACCCATATTCAATTGACAGGTCAAATTTGTACTGGAGATATGGTAAATATTTTTGTGTTGGAAATTATATTCAATTAACAGAGTTATTCATTTAAGAGATATCCACTGGGCTCCACTGTATTCACAAAGTGATTTTTTGAAACAACAGAATTATTCAAAAACAGAAATCTGTGTTTCTGCAGAAAAATCTCATGTACAGCTTCAGATGAAATAACATGAATGAACAACCCCCCCCCCCCCCCACCCCACCCCCAAAAATCGGGAAGCAGATACTGATATAAATGTATATATATATATATATATTGCAATTATCACTGGAGAAGGCCATCATAGGCCATCATGACAAGTATTAAAATTGTGATGTTGAACATGGGGTGTGTCAACAAAAGCATGGAAAATGGTCAAGAATGCCACCAGTTTCGTGCACAGAGCAAAATATTTTGGTGGAGACACCCATCCATGCATACAGTGATCATTTGAAAAAAATTTAATATTCCACTTTTTGGTTGAGCTGTGTCAACCCTATGTTTTAACCCTTTAGGAATAACTAAAAATTTCCATTTTTTCAAAAACGTAGCTTATAACCCCTCATTGGAAAGAGCTCAATAGGCTCATTCCAATGAGGGTCATAGGCTATGTTTGGGAGACAAAAATAAAAAAAAATAATGAAAATTGTATGGTGATTTCTTTTTAATAGCGCTGGCCGGTTTTGGCCATAATGTTGGGTAAAGGGTTAAGGGTTATATCCATCCATCCATCCATCCATCCAGCATAACCTTTGAACTAACAATTTTTACCAGATTTGGTTTCTTGAGTTCTACTCGGGAATGTCTTGGATGAGTTCAGTAACCAGTCCTGCCTGAATTTTAGGAGTTATGCCTCGTAGATTGTTTTCTTGTATTAATTTCCAGTGTGTGCATGTGGGTGGTATCAGCATGATAACTTGAACAAACGTTATTCATATTTTACCAAATTTGTCCTGTGCCTCTTGGATTGTTTCCAAGTTTCAGTAGTGTCAGGTAGTAGCTTTTTAGCCACCACAATTCGACCTCCCTCCACATCTCTGATGCAAAGCTCTTGTTTCACCTTCACTCACTTTATTGTATGTCATCAAGCCTGGAAATACACAGACGATTATCTGCAGATGGGGTCTCCAGAGGATAAATTTGGTGATGCTACCCTGCACAGAAGGGTAGCATCACTAAATTTACCCTCTGTGAACCTCAGTCTGAATCAAGGTCTCGGGCCTAAAGAGAAAGAGGTACCAGAGGATAAATTGGCCCACTGTATGGCATAGTATCAGCAAGTTCACCACCTGGGGACCTCATTCTGCAAATGACAGCCTTATGTTCTGGCTGGTATCAGGTTATTTATCAGTTTGGAAGCTCGGAGGCGCAGTGGTTATGGCACTGGACTTCAAACCAAAAGGTCCACGGTTCGATCCCCACCAGGGGTAACTGTGCTGTGTCCTTGGGCAAGGCACTTAATCCTGATTGTCCTCAAGGAGGGAATGGTGGCACCGTACTAAAAAGCTAGTACGTTTTGGAGTCTGACAGTTTCTCACAATTGCTCCATGATTCTCTCCGGGTAATCCGACTTCATCCACCCATAAACCTGTCTGACATGAGGCGACTCTGGCAGTCTAAGGTGTCTTTAAACCCCAATAAATAAAATAAAATAAATCAATTTAGTCACGTTTACTTCGTTGTCTTAGTAACGTATAGCCTATTCTTGAGGGAGCATGATAACATTCTATGCTGTGTCATCAATTTGATTTTGCCAACTGCAATTATTTTCGGCAGCTAGCAGAAAGTGCGTTGGAAGGAGTAACACTAAGTCTTGACTGCATGCTGTTCTCTCCAGATCGTTTTTCTTGACTGAAATCAAAGCAAGATGTGATCTCTCTGTGTGCCATGCGTTATATATGTCTGTTGTGAAGATGGTACATTGGCACCCTGTTAATTGAATAGCAACTTTGCTAGAGAAAATGATTTAGTTAACAGAAGTATTCAATTAAATGGGATTTGGTCACTTTCCTGTATTCTGAAGATTCTTTGGGGTTTAATGACACTTTCAACAACCAGGGTCGGGAACGCGGTGGCTCAGTGGTTACGGCATTGGACTTCAAACCGAGAGGTCCTCGGTTCGATCGCCACCAGGGGGAACTGTGTTGTGTCCTTGGGCAAGGCACTTAATTCTGCTTGGCCACAGGGAGCACGGTGGCACTGTGTACTAAGACGTACTGCACGTCGATGGAGCACCTGTCTTCAACCAATGCTAACCATGCTTGTGAGGAGTTAGTACTCCACACAAGCATGGTTAGTGACCCTGACTGCCGAAAGTCTCGTTAAACTCCAATAAATAAATGAATAAATATATCAACCCCCCCCCCCCCCCCCCCCCCCCCCCCCCAATGCTATCCCTTCCCACACATACACACATGTTGGGAAAATCTGCCAAATTCGCCAGGGAGATGAAATTATGCAAACACCATAAATATTAAGATAATACTTCCGGACATTAACCCTTTACCCAATGCAGACGACATCAAAATTTATTATTTTAAATATCATTTTTTCAAATTTTTCAAAAAATTTCAACAAAACCCTATCATGTGACCCCTCGTTGGAACGAGCTCGTTCCAACGAGGGGTCACATGATAGGGTTTTGTTGAAATTTTTTGAAAAATAATATTTTTTTCACCTGCTGAATTTGCGTATTACGCGGGCGGATGCGGGCGATTCGTTAGGTAAAGGGTTAAGATATTGAGAGATTACTTGTTTGCGCAATCATTTCGTATCATAACTCTAGCATCGACAATTCAGTTTGGATATTCTATGGTGCAATAACAGGTGAGCATCAAGGGAGGTTATCAACATAAAGTGGATTTTCGTTTGCTAATTTCTCCAGGGTAAAATAACCCTTTTTGGACTTGGAAATGTAGCGAGATTTATTACATCATACACAGTTTGTGTCGTAATTCAAGCATCGAGAAGTGTAGCTGAAGCCCCTGTAAATAAATAATAAAATAAACATTTCAAACACCCATTATTCGATTTGAATAACCTTTGGTATAATGACAGACTAGTATCGGGGACGTAGCTGGCTGGTCTTCAGTGGGAAGGGTGGGCGGATGATCAGTTGGATTCCAACTGGGATTGGGGTCCCAACATTGCGAGACATGCCGTAGTCGTGTTTTTGGGGCGGCCGCAGGCCCGTGTTTGTGCGGGGGGAGTTCAAGTGGGGGTATCTCCCTCTCGATGGTGGAGGTCCAGAGAACCTCCCCGAGAAAAAATTCAAATTTGTGAACCCCGGAGATGGATTATGAGGCCTCTCTCTGGCTTAAATCTGGTCAATTTATCCACACGAAAAATGTGTTTCGACCATAAGCTTTCCGTTACAATGACTAGGCTACATAAGGACTATAGACTGCCAGTCAGTTGGAAGGAGTAGTTATTGGTTGAATAGCTGTCACTCTATAGCCCTTATGTAGCCTGGCCAGAGTAAGGGACAAACTTTAGTCGTCAGTCAATTAAAATGTTGGAATCCATCTGAGCACAGCGAATGACTAAAGCCGGTAACAGCAACCGATCGCTGATCGGACTGATCACGGGTTGAAAGTTGAAAGGAATTTATACCTTCGAATTTAAAAGTATTGAAAATCATGATGGTTATTGGGGGAGACCCCCCCCCCCCCCCCCCCACACACACACACACACACACACATACATACCATGTTGCTAAGTTCCTGGTTAGCAGGGGGGGGGGGGGGGACGTCAACGACACAAGGTAATTGTCGTCCACTCATTCTTACCCGAGTTACAGACCTTTTGAGGCTTTTAATATATACAACACAAAAACGTGTTGAATCACCTCAGTTTTCCCCTTTTTTTCGGAAGTTTATTTGGCAGTCTGTTTAATGAAAGGTAAAACACGAGTCCCAATAGTTTCACAAGAAAATGTTAATTTTGAAGTCGTTATTTGTGCACATTTGACCACCACACCGTCAATTACTAGACCAAGGGTAGCGTTTTGAAAATCACAATCTGACTAGCAACAAGTTATGTATGAGATCTCTCTGCATTTCAACACCAGTCCTGTTTATTATGTGATTTTATACACGATAAACGCGTATGTACAACTCCCGGGGCAGAATATTATCTGTTCCCACGGATTCTTCTGCTCTCTTTGGGAAATGGTCCGGGGCCCATGCCACTGGGGAAATTTACATCATGGGGGCTCCAATTTGGAACCTGTTTTGGAGGGGAAGGGGAGCACAGTGGTTACGACATTGAACTTCAAACCGAAAGGTCCACAGTCCGATCCCCGCCAGGGGTAACTGTATTGTATCCTTGGGCGAGGCACTTAATCCTGATTGTCCACGAGTGGAGAAAGTGACTGTGTACTAAGGCGTAGTGGATGCCGCTGGTGCACATGCCTTCAACCAATGTTAACCCTGCTTGAGTGGACAGTTGCTCGGTGGTTTTCTCCACCTGTAAAAATGTCCGACACGAGATGACCCTGGCTGTCGAAAGTGTCGCTAAACCCCAATAAATGAATAAATAAATGGGGGGGGGGGGGGGAGAGAAATGCACAAAGACTAAGAAAAGTTACATTCAAATAGAAGAGAGAACATTAAAACCGATACCTAAGTAACTGCATTTCTACAAGAAGGTTTTCTTATACAAACCGTCACACGGAATTATGTTCTCCCCAGTGGTATCTGTTGAACTATTCTCATACTGTATTTAAAACCCTTTACCCAACAGATCGGCCGCATCAGCCCGCGTAATATGCAAATTCAGCAGTTGAAAAAAATATTATTTTTCAAAAAATTTCAACAAAACCATATCATGTGACCCCTCGTTGGAACGAGCTCGTTCCAACGAGGGGTCACATGATATGGTTTTGTTGAAATTTTTTGAAAAATTTGAAAAAATGATATTTAAAATACTAAATTTTGATATCGCCTGCGTTGGGTAAAGGGTTAAAAAGAACTTGTCATTTGTCTTTGAATTCAGACACTTTCTAAGCTTTGTTGTGTAAGCAATTCAAGTTTAAAGTACAATTGGTGTCCCGAACTGTGTGGTCTTAAGGCCTCAGAAAGCCAGTGGTTTTCTAAGGTCTAATGACCACACAGTTTGGTACACGAATTGCGCATTAAATGTTTGTTTATGTGAGGCCTGATACTGGGGAATGTGTGGTTAGCAAGTGAGAAAAATCATTCCCAAATAGCATTGGGAAAGGGAACCATATTCGGCCCCTGTAGACACCCAAAAGAATCCCTGTTACAGGGTACACACAGGCGGAGGTATGTGCGCTAGAGGGATGGATAGACATCTGGTCTAACATTCATTTCCAGGAATGGGGGCAAATTGGCCAGGATAATAAATAATAATAAAAATTTATAAGCCTAAACTCCACTAGCGTGCTCTTTGGCTTTACATGAACTAAACCTAGCATTTATCAAAAGCTATTATATAGAGATAAGTTTTTAGACCTATCTTAAATGAGGTGATTGATTGGGGTTTTCTTAGGTGAGCAGGTAATACATTCCAGTGCCTATGTACTGCCACAGAAAAGGCCCTGTTAACTTGGACCTTGGCTGCACTAGGGCTACGAGATTCGTCGAGCGCAGTGACCCTGGTGGTTTGTAGACTGGTATAAGATCACTCAAGTATTGTGGCACCATGCCATTCAAACATTTGAAGGCGAGTAAAAGGAGTTTGTACTCTATTCGCTGTTTTACAGGAAGCCAATGGAGCTTTTCCAGCACTGGTGTAATATGACAGAATTTACGTGATTTGGTGACAACACGAGCCGCACAGTTCTGGATGCTGTAGCCTTTCTGGCTGGTTAACTCGCAATATGAGGCAGAGAGGTCTAGCGTGTTTTCAAGTCAGAGGTGGACTTGCCCGATACTGGCTAGAAAAATGTGTTTTTTGGATACCGGCCCCTCGTGAAAGTGTGATGTGATATCAGATATGCGAATTTGTTATTAGCGTCGTGGTTCAGTAGTTAGATTATAAGACTTCAAACCGAGGGGTCGACGGTTCGATGCTGACCAGGGGTAATGCGTTGTGTCAATGGGGAGGCAATTAATCCTGATTGCCCCCATGGGAGCACTTGGCTTCAATCAATGTTAGCCCTGCATGCGCGGGGTAAGTACGTTGGGTAGTTTGACCGTTACTCGCCGCCGCTACACTGCTAAAATATAGGTTCTCTTTAGAACCAAAACTAGTTCTAATTTTGTCCCTGAGATGGAACCAGTTCTGTTTAAACGGTATTTATTTCAAATCAAATAAATTTACCAAGATTAGCATTCAGTTTTAACAGAATATTACATGAACTGAAGTAGATTCAGCAGTAAACTTGGAGCTTATTCAACGCAGTCGCCAAACATTTTGAAACAAAGGAGATATGAACAGTTGTCATATCGAACCAGTTTTGGTTCTGAAGAGAACCAAAACTGGTTCGATATGCCAACTGTTCATATCTCCTTTGCTTAATAATGATTCGAGACAACCTCGTATAAGCTCTAAATTTACGGCTGAAACCCCCTCAATTTATGTTTAATTCTGTTAATATTTAATGTTAATCATTATAAATTTATTTGATTTGAAATAAATACCGTTTAAACAGAACTGGTTCCATCTCAGGGACAAGATTAGAACTAGTTTTGGTTCTAAAGAGAACCTATATTTCTTGCAGTGTAGCTCCACTCAGGAGACAATCCTTACTGTCGAAAGTGCCTTTGAACTCCAATAAATAAATAGTAAATTACAATGAACAAACGAATTAGCTTTCATTTGGTATGTTGCCTTTCATTAACCTGCTAAGCCCACGGCAAGTTCATTACGAGCTGTCGTTATCGAATACCAGGTTAAGTATCCCAGATTATACCAAGAACTTGTTTGGATACAGACCCAATATTTACGGAAAATGGGAATGGGAAAAGCAAAGCAACAAAATTAAGTATATCTTGAAGGTTCTGTTGTGGTGTTCGTTACAAAAATAAGGCACTTGAATGCCGACGGGGATGGGTACCGACATTACAACGCATGTTGAAAGATGCTTGTCGGCATTCCCAGACAGGTGCATGTTGCTTACCCATGTGGAAATTGGCAGGAAGACAGCCGTTGTGGCTATGCCTCTTCCCGGCCATACATTCCATATACAATATAGGATGACAATAAACTGTAAATTATGTGTTTAAACAAAAAAATTGTAACTATATTTTCTTTCTACTGTTATATTGTATATGTGTACTCTATATGGCAAATAAATCATTCATTCATTCATTTGGCCTAAAAAATTAAAAATCTGTTTCTCATGCCCCCCGCGTGGTCCTTTTGGCAACCGCATGCTCTCTTTTTATAACCAACGCAAACTTTAAAAAAAAAATAATGGTTTATGTCTGATATTTTACCCAAGTTCATAAAACTGATAAATTTATCCCTCGAGTGCAACGAGGCCTTGAAATGCTTCAATATTGCAAAGCCTTCTTGAACTTAAGGGACGAAATACACCACCATACTATTTTCAAGATTATAACTTTATGAGGCCTAAAACCTAAAACGACCCGAGAACATGAACTTTTGATGGCAAAGAAATTATTACAACAATAAAAAAGAAGAGAGAAAACATTATTATTTCAATATTTTGTCATTTACACCGAACTATTTGGAGTGGTTCAAAACTTTTTTGGTGAAGTAGAGTAGGTTTTGAACGACGGGCACGTGTACACAGTTTGCGTTGCACTTTTTCATAAAATTAATCGCTCACTGGCCTGACTGGTCTGGTTTTCTTCTGTCCTCCTCGTTGGAACCTCTGAAAGTGAAGCAGTGCGAGTTTACTGTGGTAAACAGGATCTTTTAACCCTTTACCAAACATGAAAAGCAGACGACACCTGCAATTTTTTTTCTTTCATTTTTTGTCTCAAAAACATAGGTTATGGCCCCTCATTGGAACGAGCTCGTTCCAATGAGGGGTCATAACCTATGTTTTTGAGACAAAAACTGAAAAATAATGAAAATTAATTGGCGATTTTTGAGAATTGTGCTGGCCGGTTTTGGCCGTTGCGTTGGTTAAAGGGTTAATGGTCAAGTGCAGTATTGCTAGTCACTTGTC
Source organism: Pictodentalium vernedei (assembly GCA_031216915.1). Classification (NCBI taxonomy): domain Eukaryota; kingdom Metazoa; phylum Mollusca; class Scaphopoda; order Dentaliida; family Dentaliidae; genus Pictodentalium; species Pictodentalium vernedei. Next base: position 66,248,554 of record CM062291.1, on the reverse strand, counting down.
ACTTTCCACTGGTGGGCAATATTTCCACGGACACACTAATCTAATATTAGATCCCAAACACTAATTGATGATTTCTGTTACCTGGTAAATAATTTTCTTGTGTTCAAAAGTGTGTGCATGCCAGGTGAAAAAGATTAACCCTCTGCACAATGATGTCAAAAAACTGAAATTTCAAGCTTGAAATTTAGATATTTCCACATCAGTGTTTAGCAGAGGGAGCAAAGGGGACACTACGTGCCCCACCGCCCACACTTTTTTTCACAGACATGTTGCGTAGTTACACAATGAGTTAAAATGGGCGCGTGCAAACATGCTATTATGCAGGCATTCCGGTAATATATTATTTGCAAATCCAAACAACATTTGGACCAGGAATCCAACCTTCGTTCGTTTCTATCCGTTTCTTCTACTTCGACCATCTTCCAACCCGAAGGCCAGCCTTCATATCTACAGTAAGGCCAGCCTTCATATCTACAGTAAGGCCAGCCTTCATCTACAGTAAGGCCAGCCTTCATATCTACAGTAAGGCCAGCCTTCATATTTACAGTAAGGCCAGCCTTCAAATCTACAGTAAGGCCAGCCTTCATATCTACAGTAAGGCCAGCCTTCATATCTACAGTAAGGCCAGCCTTCATATCTACAGTAAGGCCAGCCTTCATCTACAGTAAGGCCAGCCTTCATATCTACAGTAAGGCCAGCCTTCATATTTACAGTAAGGCCAGCCTTCAAATCTACAGTAAGGCCAGCCTTCATATCTACAGTAAGGCCAGCCTTCATATCTACAGTAAGGCCAGCCTTTATACCTACAGTAAGGCCAGCCTTCATATCTACAGTAAGGCCAGCCTTCATATCTACAGTAAGGCCAGCCTTCATATCAACAGTAAGGCCAGCCTTCATATCTACAGTAAGGCCAGCCTTCATATCTACAGTAAGGCCAGCCTTCATATTTACAGTAAGGCCAGCCTTCAAATCTACAGTAAGGCCAGCCTTCATATCTACAGTAAGGCCAGCCTTCATATCTACAGTAAGGCCAGCCTTCATATCTACAGTAAGGCCAGCCTTCATATCTACAGTAAGGCCAGCCTTCATATCTACAGTAAGGCCAGCCTTCATATCTACAGTAAGGCCAGCCTTCAAATCTACAGTAAGGCCAGCCTTCATATCTACAGTAAGGCCAGCCTTCATATCTACAGTAAGGCCAGCCTTCATACCTACAGTAAGGCCAGCCTTCAAATCTACAGTAAGGCCAGCCTTCATATCTACAGTAAGGCCAGCCTTCATATCTACAGTAAGGCCAGCCTTCATATCTACAGTAAGGCCAGCCTTCATATCTACAGTAAGGCCAGCCTTCATACCTACAGTAAGGCCAGCCTTCATATCTACAGTAAGGCCAGCCTTCGAGTTGGAAGATGATTGAAGTAGAAGAAATGGACAGGAGGGGGGGACAAGACTGCGGCATGTTTATCTAACTGAGACACTATAGTGTGTCACGGTACATTTACCAATATACGACAGTAACTTTTTTCTCATGCACTGAGCCGAACCATGGTAGCCTTGAAAATATGAGCCCCCTCCTCTTTTATCAAACTTCCGTCGTCTCTTGCGTTTAGAGGGATAATCGCCGATGGAAAACAGTCTCAAACGAATTTAAAGAAGTCGCCAGATAAAACTTTCATTTAGGTTTCAGTCATTTTATAACTTCCACGAAAGAAGGAGTGATATGCTTCGAGAAACCGAGCTCGAACCTAGCCATCTCATCTTTTTGCACCAGTTGCCCTATAGTAATATCACTAAAATATTGTTAGCTAATCGCCATGGAAATCACGAAAAGCATTGTTATTCACGTTGGTGAAAAGAAAGCTAAAACAATTGACGAGGTCTTGGCTCGTATTGTTTGAACTTCTGTCGTATAGGTGGGAAAGTGAGGGCGGTAGGATTTCCCCGATTGGGGGAGAGGTTTTTGCTCGTCGAGAGAGAGGTGTAGCGTATTTCCTGACAAGCCCACAATAAAGTTTACCCGACGGTGCGGGGTACGGATATATCCCCCCACCCACCCCCTGGCACAACCACTGAGGTGGGGTGCAGTGTCGGATGTAGAAGGGGTGAACGGGGTGGCTAGCCACCCTCCCCGAGACCTCGACCCTATCCATGCCTAACACTGAGTGTAAATTTAGGCCCATAATACCGCAATAAAAGTGACTATGCCACCTCAGTGATTCTCATTCTATCGTTCGATCAGTTTAAATAATGCCGCGAATGGCTTGTATGTCCGTAATGCAAACTCAAGTTTCGGTGCATAGAAGCAAAGAACACAAAGAATTTCGAACGAAAAGAGCGGCAAAATAACGTTGGAAATACACACCAGAGGCGCTCAAAATTTCAACTCGCTTGGCGCTCGTTTACGGTAGACCCCCACCCCCCCCCCCCATACTCCCCCTCCCCCACTCCCCCGTCCTTATACAAATCCTAGATCCGCTACTGGGGGTGTCATGTTTCTGTGAGGGAGTTAAAATCATTAGTTGCACTTGGTGTTTGCTTTCCTCTAGCGTTTTTATCTATAATTCAGTTTCAACTTGACCGACCTTCAAACTGTATACCTCCTTTTGGTAATCTGTGTTCTCAACTCTTGCCGCGTCTGGGTTATATTTATCCAAATATTTACCTTGCGTCATAATTCTATAAAAATAAACTACCGTTCTAGAAAGCGAAAGCATGTTGACTTGGTTTAGTGACTGAATTTTCCTAAGTACATTCAAGAATTTGGGTCATTTTTTCGCATTTTTAGTGTGTTCCGTTTTTTGTCGGGACTGCGTCTTTTATATTGCCGGATTCCGGCTTTTCCGGTCTAAAGGTTCAGAGCAGATCAGCCCACCGGGTAACCATCTTTTCCCCTTGATATCAGGCGCGTGGCCAAGATTTTATAATATGACCAGTTTGTTGTTTTGTTTTGTTTTGTTGTTTTGTTTTTTTTTTTGTTTTTTTTTGGGGGGGGGGGGGCGGCAAACATATAAACAGATATTCGGAACACCGCTGTGGAGGGTTCGGAGGCCTCCCTAGTCCTAACTCTGACCCTCCGGTCGTTACTCCTCTCTGACTTCCCTCAAGGGAAGTGTGAAGTAGGGGTAACGGTCAAAATATCCCAGTTAGGATTAGCCCACCCCGAGAAAATTTTACAAATTTCAGTGCTCCAAATGAGAATCTGGGACATTTGTAGCCTGTGTAGTCCTATGTTTCAGACCATTTTAGGTCTCTATGTTCTGTGAAAGTTGTATTGGGCCAAAGTTTTGTGGGGGGAGCGAACATTTTAGTCCCCTTCCCCCTGGTGAAGCCACTGCTTGATATAATAACACACCACCCCTACCCCACCCCCTAAAAAGACCTTTTCCAACCGCCTGCATTTTTCAATCGAAGAAATAAAATTCTTCTGTTGATGCCCTGCAGTGGCTCATCAGCAAACGTGAACTTTAGCTCTCTTTATACCTTGCCAAACACGAACGAAACTTACAAAATAAATTTCTTGGACAAAAAAATGATCATTTATTGCCTCAAAAATATAGATTATTCTATTCCCTCCCCTCCCCCCCCCCCAACCCCCTCTCGCTGGAACGAGCGCGTTCCAGTGGTGACTACTCTGCTAGCACTTTGTGGTTGTGACAACGTCGTGCAAACTTTGGGTTTTCTGTTTTAAAATTTTGGATATGTATAGAATATACCCATTTAGTAGCTTGGTGTACCAAATGTTCACTACGAGTGGTGTTAACCGCGAGCTTTTGGCGCGCGGTTAACACCACTTCACCACGAGAGGTGAACATTTGGTACACCAAGCTACTTTGGGTATACCCCGTCCGAGACGACTCGTGTTGTGTACTTGGGCAAGGCACTTTATCCCGCTTGCCTACGTGGGGGCACGATGACGCCGTGTACTATGGCGTACTACACGTCGATGGTGCCCATGTCTTCAACGGATGTAACCCTGCTTGAGCGGAGCTTGAGCAGAGTCAGAATGTTGAGGAGCTGGCGTTGCTCTTCGATATTCGGTGGTTCTCACCGGGCACTCCGGCTTCCTGCCACCCGGTCACGATTAGCCATTGAGTATAGGTCTGTGATCTAAAACACCAATAAATAAATAAATAAATAAATACTTTGGGTATATTTCATTTATACCGTCGTCAGGTTATTAAGAATCGCTATTATTTTTTCTCGATTTTACTGAGCAGCAGCCATACATACGTGTGAATTTGTTTTTGTTTACTTGAGCATCGGTGGGCGGTACTTCCGCTGTCAAATACCGAAACGAAATAGAAAAAGAAACAGGGCCTTTTTCATTTTAATAACATAATAAGTTACTATTTCGAGTTAATATATATACTTCACTGACTTGAGACAATGCATGTTTGTTAAGTTTGGGGTCTTATGGTGTAAACTCATTTAAAAACGTAATGAATAATTGCCACTTTCATTTCACTCTTCGCGAGGCGACGTGCGATAAATTTAGACAAGTTCGCGTTCAGGTCGACGTCACCAAAGGTCAATTGGATGTAGTTCCACTGTAGGTGTAAATATTAACTATTGAAATTCCATTGCAGTTGTGTTCACCACAGTTGGTGTGTAAAGCTAAAATGTATGTCATAGACTTTTCATATATAGTAGAATAGGTAACCATGGTATACTTTGTGGTTGTGAAAACGTAATGTTTTCTGTTGTAAAAACTGACATGTAATGCCTGTCAGTGACGTTGAGGTTGTGACAACTTTTTTCGAGTCGATCAGGGTCGACCAACGACTTTTAACTTGACGCGTGATCACGTTGTGGAGACGTGGTAACAGCCGTTTAAACCCTTAAACCAACTCAGTATAACAGTCTGGGATATTCGTTTTTGTACATGATCTCCAAAATATGGGTCATTCTTTTCGTACTCTGAAGCACAGCCGGGATACAAGTTGGCTCAGTAGGCATGAAGACCCAACTTGTGTTTCTGCTGTGCTTCGTACCTTCATTTTTTTCAGGGAGACCCACACCACCATATGAGAGACGATGTTCTTCTTCCTGTGTGTTAACCGAGGATGTACCACTTTTTTCCTGGGTAGAATAAAGAACTTGAAAATTACTGCAAAAACATTCGCTGAACAGTGAGCCAAAGTCGAGAGATACTTATTTGCTTCTAGTTAGCTTGCCACCAAAAGCCGAGTTTTCCTTTTGTAACTTTTAACCCTTTACCTAACATGAAAAGCAGACGACACTTGCAAAAAAAATTCTTGAATAACTAAATTTTTTCATTTTTTGTCTCAAAAACATAGGTTATGACACCTCGTTGGAACGAGCTCGGCGAGCTCGTTCCAACGAGGGTCATAACCTATGTTTTTGAGACAAAAAATGAAAATATTTTGAAAATTAATTGGCGATTTTTGAGAATAGTGCTGGCCGGTTTTGACCGTTACGTTGGGTAAAGGGTTAATAAACGAAAACAACAGAGAGCCGTCTGTTGTTTTTGTTTATAAAAATTAACAAAAGGAAACTTTGCTTCATTTTCTACTGATGTCATAGGTGTTTCCTTGACATTGGCATACTTCTGATTTGGACCTCCCTCGTCCGAATAATTATTTCTGGGGAGATAACTTTATGGAAAGTCGATTTCCATGGCGAGATACATACGGAACCACACTTATATTTGAACGGTTGGGTCAGCGATCACTGGACGAGCGAGTGGCGTGGGGATACCACGAGAGCCGTTAGCTCGAGTGTAATGAAGATCAGGGATGCTGTTGGAAAATTTTAACTCTCGCACCCACCATATCAGAACTCTCTCTCTCTCTCTCTCTCTCTCTCTCTCTCTCTCTCTCTCTCTCTCTCTCTCCACCCACCCCAATCTCTCTCCAACCACCCATCCAAAAATAAAGCCCACCTCATCCGTCCGCCCGCCCCTCTCTCTCCCTCCCCCCTCTCTCTCTAGTAAAGCAGGACTTATTTACCACACTAAACAGAAGTGCCCACCCCTTATTGGATCGATGGGCTAACTCTAGTGAGTTGTGTGACAGCTTAACCTTTTCCCCATCGCAGACGACGTCAGAATTATTTAAATTGTTTTATTTAATTATAGAGGGTTTTTTTAATGTTTCCTTTTCAAAAAAGTTCAACAAAAAAATGTTAAGCCCTTGTCGGAACGAGCTCGTCGAACTCGTTCCAACGAAAGTGTCACATGATATGGTTTTGTTGAATTTCTTGAAAAATTGTTTTTTTTAATTGCTTAATTTGAAATTACACCGGCAGATACAGACGATTCGTCGGATGAAGGGTTAATCCTTTAACCAACGTAACGGCCAAAACCGGCCAGCGCTATTCACAAAAATCGACAATTAATTTTCATTTTTTGTCTCAAAAACATAGGTTATGAGCCCTCGTTGGAACGAGATCGTTCCAATGAGGGATCATAACCTGTGTTTTTGAGACAAAAAATGAAAAAAAATTAATTATTCAGGAATTTTTTTTTGCAAGTGTCGTCTGCTTTTCGTGTTAGGTAAAGGTTTAAGCCAGACAGACATGTATACGTGATCCACTGTGGAGGTCTCTCACATCAGGTGTTGATTAGTGGCTCTTGTTATATCATCATCAGTAAACATCCCCGGGTCATGGAGGGGACAACTAGATATAGTGATGCTCTGTTGACTTAACAAAGGTGCGTGCTCGTTTATGCACGTTTTCACAATGCCACCCTGAAAACTCATTTGCCTGTTTAACGCTAACCTTAAGTAGCATACTGTGTGGTTTGGTTTGTCGATCTAGCCAGCAATTAACGTTTTTTTCATCTAATAGCTCCCGGTTAAAATGAACTTCTGATATAATACCCGCGCTATTAGGGATGCCATAAATTTTCTTTTCAAACAACTGCACGCTATTTTTGTGAAGCTTTTGGCATAAAATTTCTGAAATCCGGAACTCCAGAATAAATTTGCGGAAATTGCGTCTGAGAGTTTTTACCTTAATCCCGTTACACACGAGTGATGTTGCACGTACCCACTCCTGGGAGCAGTTTAGCGACCAAACAGCTGTTGTTTCCTAATTGTGTTTATTTAAACAGGTTGACATCACGTTCTCGTCCAGTCCTGAAAACAAGCAGTCTGACATTTGCAGAATGAGGTCCCCAGAGGATGAATTTGATGATGCTACCCATACAGTGCGCCAATTTATCCTCTGGGTACCTCTATCTGTTTAGTTTTGAGACCCTGATTCCGATTGAGGTTCGCAGAGGGTAAATTTAGTGATGCTACCCTGCTATGCAGGGTAGCATAACCAAATTCACCGTCTGGGGACCTCATTTTGCAGATGAGAGTCTGCTTATTTTCTGTCTTGTTCTCGTCTGACATTTATAACGTTTTCTAAAAGGCGTCCGTACTCAGACATTTGCCCCTAAACGTAGACTTTGATCCCAATTTGCCGTCCACACATACACATACACACAAGCACACGCACCCCCCCCCCCCCCACACCCCCACATACACACGCATCCACACACTCACCTACACTGCCTCTCTTTTGTTTATTCCCATACACGCCCACCCAAAGGCTGAGGAAGCTCGATAAAAGTGGAGGGTCACAACTTTTCAAGGCGACCATATTCGGCCCAGTGGGAAAAATGTTCCAGCCTTCGGGTTGGAAGACGGTTGAAGCCTAGAAGAAACGGACCGAAAGTAGGATGCTTTGGCTAAACATTGTTTGGATTTGCAAATTATGTTACAGTCATGTCTGTGTATTGACACGTTTGCATGTGCCCATTTCACTCATTGCGCTACTGCGAAACATATCTGTGGAAAAAAGTGTAGGGGCACGTGCTCCCTATGCTCCATGGCCTCTGCACACTCATGCTCCGCACCCCCCCCCCCCCCCACCCACACACACACACACCCACAGTGCCTCTTCTTTGTTTATTCCCATACACACTCAACAGAAGGGCATATGTAGTAAATATTTACAAGTTCGGAAGCAGAAAATTATTACGTGCCTTGTACGTTTATGTACATGGTCTCCAAAATATGGGTCATTCTTTTCGTACTCTGAAACACAGCTGGGATCCAAGTTGGCTCAGTAGGCATGAAGACCCAACTTGTGTTCCCGTTGTGCTTCATACCCACACCACAACCACAACCGTTTTAGAGACGATGTTCTACTTCCTGTATGAACAGGGTAACCGAGGATGTATATCCCCTTCATTCTTCCACCCGCATCACCCCCTGCAAACATATGTTCAAACACAGACAGACATGGACAGTTCGTCCCGTGTGTTCCAATGTGTTCTATGTGCCAGTAGGCACATAGAACACATTGGAACTCAGGGGACGAGTTGCCTACACATGTACACCCAACAGAAAGAAGAAAGCCTACAAACCCACGCACTCCATCTTCAGGATATGCAGACCCACAAGAGAAGAGTATTCCATGAAGTCGAATTTAGATGGCCATCCGTGCCTTTGCAAATTGTAATGTTTTGTGTGTGTGTGCTAAGTCATATATTTGTATCCCCACCCCCATAAAATGTTAAAATTGATTAATCCTCTACTCCAAAATACTTCTCTATCCCCACGCCTCTCCTCTCCTCCCAACACCCGGAAGCGAACTGCTTGATGATATCACGAACCCCATTCTTCCCAATCTCTTCGATAAGCATACTAACCATGTCCTGTGTGTCACCCAATACTCACATATCCTTCATTCTCCCATCCCACTTATACTCCTAGTGAATTAGATATAACATGTAAAAATCTAGGAGGATGCTTTTAATTTTCTTGCCATTAAAAGCCAAGTTTCCCTTTGTTACTGTTAATAAAAAAACAGAACAGTCAGCCCTGTGTATGTGTGGTTATTATACATGTATGTACATGTATGTATCATTCTGAACCCGCAGATGTCGGGGTATCGAGTCGAGTCGTTTATTAAAAGTAACAAATGGAAACTGATTAGTTTCTACTGACATCATAGCCTCACAAGACAAAGGTGTTTCCTCAACGATTACTTTCTTTTTAATTGGACCTTCCTCGCACGTCAAGTAATTTCAAGGGAGGTAACTTTATCGAAAGTCAATTTTCAGAGTGATATTGGGCAGTGATGAGAAACGTCTTCTGTAAGGATTTTGAAACAAAGTGGATGGTGGACTCAATGGAACTTGCTAATTCCGTCTATATTCAAAGGGTGTAGCGTACAATATCGTTTTAACCATCTTAATTCTAGTGGTATCTTCCATGCCAGTTCAAAAGCAGCAATTAGAAGAGTCCGTATTCATTATTTGGGGTAGACCAATTAATATTGTCAACGTGCAGCCTCGGGGCTGCACGTTGAAAATATTGATTGGTCTACCCCACACATTTACTGAACAGCCTTCCAATATAATGACGTTAAGATAAGATAAGATAAGGTTTATTCAGCAAATACACCAGAATAAAGGCAGACTGCTACACACAGAATCAAGGTTATGAGGGTGCCTTCCCAGTAGACCAATTCCCTTTAGGCCAATTCCCAAAAGACCAATTCCCCTTAGACCAACTACATAGTGTTATTGATTAAGAGTTGATTAAGGATAATTAGGAAAACATTTATTTATAAAAATCTGCCCAACATCCAGCAACATCTATAAAATATCGACAAGCCAGAAAATGAGCAGACTATCATCTGAAAAATGAGGTCCCCAGAGGGTGAATGTGGTGATGCTACCCTGCACGGCAGGGTAGCATCACTAAATTTACCTTCTGTGAACCTCAACCTGAATCATGGTCTCAAACATAAACAGAAAGAGGTACCCAGAGGATAAACTGGCCCTCTGTGTGGGATAGCATCAGCAAATTCACCCTCTGGGGACCTCGTTCTGCAAATGACAGACTGCTTATTTTCAGGTTTGAATATCAATAACATTAAATACATTTATAAATATTTATAAATATATCAAATTATTGATATAGAATTATTTCTAAAGTAGAACACATCAGTTGGTCAAGGTGAATTGGTCTTTTGGGAATTGCCCTCGTGCGAGTTGGTCAAAAGGGAATTGGTCTAGTGGGAATGAACCGTTATGGGGTATCATGTTCCCGGACGGAAAAGCGCTCGTGGTCAAAGGGTTTTTAAAGTCGACCATGAATGAGCCTTGACAAGCTGTAACTGGATAGACTTACCACAAGCTTTCCTCAATCATTTTTAGATATAATTTTTCGCGGAGATTATATTCCCGAAAATTCGAAAGGCTGCGGCTCAAAATGAGGTTGAATATAAAAGGTGTAAAAAATTGAAAATTACCTAATTTTTTAGCTCTATAACATATTAAAATTTCAGAAAAAAAAATCTGAACCATTTTAATTTTTTACTCTATGACCCTCTATAACGTCGCCTCGGCGTTCCGGTATAACAGGGTTGTGAATTTATTTGGACGGCACCACATCTTTGAATATGTTTTTTTGATGAGCTTATATTCCCTGAGTTTCGAAAGGCTAAAGCTTAAAATGAAGTTGAAAATAAAAGGTATAGACAAAACGTAAAACTGACATCGCTGGCATAGGGTATCACAGTTTGAAATGAAAAATCGAACTGCACTTACGCGAATAACTATAAATATGCGTAGGAATTTTCATAACTGTATTCACTATAAATACCAGGAAAACCATAGCAGAAGCGCTGTGCCTTTAATCCTTTGAACCCCAGAGGCCGATTTTCCGGCCCAGGGACACGATTACGTCATAATTCCATTAAATAGGATGGGTGCTAAGTGAATGTGCGGGGGTAGACCAATCAATATTTTCAACTTGCAGCTGTCGGAGACCGGGCTTTGTCGCTGCTGGAAGAAATAGATTCACGCCGCGTATTCAGCCAAAACTCAAGGAGTGTTGCCTGAATCCGTGCGTGAATGTATGTCTCACCGTGACGAACTCGCCCGTTTCACTTTTGTTGAAGTGGTTCTTATCTTTAAGGGGTTAATAACTTTTCCTCGAAAAGCATAAATCAACAGGGGTTCACTGAAGACACCAATTTTAATACATATATATTTATTATTGCTTAAGGTAACATATTTCTGCACAATGGCTAATTATGACCAAGACAGTTTTACGGGTGGAGGAAGCCGGAGTACCCGGAGAGAACCACCGAACAACGGCGAGCAACTGTCAGCTCCCCAACATACCAACTCTACACATTCAGGGTTAGCACTGGTTGAAGACAGGTGCACCATCGACGTGCAGTACGCCTTAGTACACAAAGCCACCGTGTCCCCACTTGGGCAATGGGGGTGAAGTGCCTTGCCCAAGGACACAACTCGGTTGCCACAGGTGGGATTCGAACCGAGGACCTCTCGGCCTGCAGCCTGCACCTCTACCTACTGAGCCACCACGCCCCATATATATATATATATAAATATGATACTTTGTGACTTACATGGAATCCAAAAGAATAAGAAAACAAAACGTCAATCACCCCTACCCACACAGTTTTTGAGTCACTTGCGGGCCCGCATTCTCTGTTGTCGCTGGTTTCCCTCCTCTTCGCTGGTATTTGTTCCTTGGTCGCCTCTTCACTTCACCCTTTAACGTATTGTCACTTTATCGGGACGCCTTTCCGCCAACAAATAACTTGATGTCACTCTACCACTGCAATGCACGGCCACTAGCTTATTGTCACTTTACTTGACGCTTTTCGCACAAACAGTCGTCGCCATTGGGGTTAATCTCTCCCCAACGTCTATCTCAGAATAATGTTCATAAAGACAAAGCATACTCTGCCTATGCATGGCTTGCCTTCTAAATCAGGTAATGCCGTTTTCCTTGATGCAAATTAGCTCCCTGAGCTCGTACTTCGTGTTTCTGAACCTATTCTCATATATGGCCACCGACTTGGCCCGCGACTGCCCCTATTCTAAATGGGCTCTGTGGTCCTCCTACGTCACAATGTGCCTAAACATTCGCACCGAAGCGGCACCTCCTCTAACCGAAAGCATGGGACAATCCCACCTACACGCAACAGCCTCACACACCTTCAGACTGGAATTAATTTTTCGAGAAACTTCCCGATTTTTATTGAGCAAGCCAGAACTATAATTTTCAGTTTAATCGCTTCTCTTGAACTTGGTCGCTTGGCTCTATCTTAATTTAATACTCGCTTTAAAGTTCCTTAGAAAGACTCGAATTTTGGTATCTTCGTGGCATTCGGTGACAGGATAGATGCGTAATTTGGGTGTGTGTTCAGAACATGCGTAATGCACTGTTTTCAACAACAAACACCAATTAACTGGCCATAATTACACAGATAATGATTACAGGGGAATATTGTCTCTCTTACCATTGATCTGTTATCAGATAGCCCATGTGGCGTTCAACAAATGCGCCATAATGGACATTAACTTTCATGCTCAATTACCAGAGTTTGGGTGACAAATCGGTTTTCGGGGTCTGTCATATACCTATATTTAGGCTTTACATTTAACCCAGGAAGAAATATTATCGAAAATATTTACACTTACAAACAAAAAAAAATCGCAATTTTTAGCTATCGTCTTGACAGCAGCCCCAAGGCTACTCGTTGAAAATATTAATTGGTGTACCCCCAAATACTGAATATGGATTCTTCCAACTGCAACTAAATATTGAACTGAGATGGAAGTTGCCATCAGGGTTTAAAGGGCTAATATTAAGAATGTGAAAAATAGGGTAAACTCATAATAGTTGTATGCTCTTTTGGATTGCTTAATTTGCGTGGCTCAGTGGTTATGGCACTGAACTTCAAACCGAAAGGTCCACGGTTCGACCTCCACCAGGGGAAACTGCGTTGTGCCCGTAGGCAAAGAACTTAATTCCGATTACTCCCGTAGGCCACGGTGGGGTGGTGTACAAAGGTGTACTGCACGTCGATGGTGCACTCATCTTCAGCTAATGCTAACCCTGCTTGTGTGGAGTTGGTACGCTGATCAGTCTGACATTACTCGTCACTGTGCCGTGGTTCTCTCTAGTCCGGCTTCCTCCATCCGGAAAAAAGTTCGACGCGAGGTGGCCCTGGCTGCCGAGAGTGTCGTTAAACCCTAATACATAAACTAAATAAATAACTTGCTTAATTTGTACATTATACTTTGGAAATAAATACAGTTCAAACTAAATAATTCGTCTCCCGAGTTCCAATGGTTTCTATGTGCATCCTGGCATACAGAACACAATGGAACTCCGGGGACGAATTATTGACTAGGCACTTAGCTTACAAAAGCACCTGCCATAGTGCAGTATAACACTGCACAACATAATGTATAGCAAAATGCATGGAGCGACTGCAAAGAATTGCATGTATCTCCTTGATCATCTCTTGGAAAGGGATGGGTGTCCGAAAATGCTCCAGGAAAAATTTAAATCTCTGACATGTACAAATACGGCTATTAATGATCCACGTCGCCATGAGTCTACCCACTACAGCCAGTACTTTATTCTTCCACCGCGGCCACTGGCTGGCCTCTGCTACTACTATTGCATTTCTGTCCAGTGATCGACTTACATCACTAGTGTGCAAATATCTACCACATTTTCTGTCTTATAACTTCAATTCAGGCGCTCACCCTTCCCCTACAGTTTACACTACTAGTCTTCTGTCTCTACTGTCGAGCTGACATGTAATTGGCGTTATCAGTATTTTCACACAGAGGTAAAAAAATCCACCTTCACACACATACACACACTATAAAAGATTACCGTAATTTTTTACGGTCATATGACCGGCAGCTAGTTTCCAGGCATATGACCGTAAGCAATTACGGCAAACCGTAAAAAAATGTTGACTGTCATTTGCCGTATATTCCCGTAATTTTTTTTCACGGTTTGCCGTTATTTGTACGGTCAAATGCCTGGAAACTAGCTGCCGGTCATATGACCATAAAAAGTTTCAAACATCATTTGCCTTATTTACCCGTAAAAATTACCATCAAAATAATTACGGTCAAAATGACCGGAGGCAGAGTTACAACCATGTGGCCCGTAATCAACTGAAAACCATAATTTAATTCCAGCCACCATTAACAGCATTTCCCTCTAACCAATGAAAGTATTTGGGTTTGCCGGCCTTAGCGGGATCCGTGGCCACAAGCCATAAGATGCATCGAATATCGGTGACGCAGTACGAACAGCCTGCTATTTTGCATGTTTACCGAAACAATTATACGCATAAAAAATTGACGTTATTTGATTTTCATGTCCTAGACTGCAATGAACATGATTCACTTGGCCACAAACTTAAAAATTGATAGTAATACATTGTTGTTCGTCTTCAAATGCATCGGGCGTCCTTTTTGGAAATGGCGACTTCCAGAGTTGCATATGGCAAGGCCGATCCCACTATTCACCATTTTTACTGCCGTGCGACGTAATTGGACAGCGTGACAGGAGAAATGCGTTCATTGGATCAACTTTGCGGGTTCTTCTACGGCAACGCCGTTAAAATTAATTTACGGTCTAGAGACCGTTGTATTTGACAGTCATCTGCCAGTAGTTGACCGTAGATTTACGGTAATTTTTTACAGTGCACTCATACTACCCCCCCCCCCTCTCTCTCTCTCTCTCTCTCTCTCTCTCTCTCTCTCTCTCTCTCTCTCCCCTCTCTCTCTCTCTAGTAAAGCAGGACGTGTTTATCACAATAAATAGAACTTCCCGTGCTCACACAACACAAAGCGTTCGATGAAAAACATATTCTCTGTCTGTCTGTCTCTCTCTCTGTCTCTCTCTATCTCTCTCTATCTATCTATCTGATCTTATTTTACCTGTAAACCAGGACTTGTTTACCACATTAAACAAGAACTGCCCGAGGTTTTGAGGATGAGATAGGAACCGAGAGAGAGAGAGAGGGGGGGGATATAGGTGAGGGTGTTTGTGTGTAATTAGGGCAACATCTTCAGCAACCCGTCAGTGCAATATTATTGAACAGTAGCAGCTGTGGGGTTACAGACTCTTTACTCTTAAGATGTGATAAAAGATTCCGTCATTTGATTTGTCTCTGCTGTGGAATTTCGAGTTAAGAAAAATGTACATTTTTGGCTCATCCACATTTAACAAATGTCCCCATCGGTCGGAAATATTATTTTGGCTCGATGGGGAAATTTGTTAAAAACGAGCCAAAAATGTACATTCTCCTCCATGTAGAGGGGTGTGTGCGTCTCACACAAAGCTTTGTGTGTTGAATCCTACCACGCCACTGAGGCATATGGGCTATCATTTATGTGTAGGTTCCCTTATATGACCCTTCCTCCACCTCCCCAAGTTCAAAATGCTTCTTGTGTCCCTGATGTGAAATCTGTTAAAATATTTTCCTTCTACCGTGATAAATCGTCCCACCCCCATCCCACCTTTTATTTATTTATTTTTTTATTTTTACTTTTGTTTTTGCAAAGTGTTTAATTGACATAACATTTACATTAGCATTGACTCTTTAACTTCAAGGGTGGTAAAACATTTGTGTTTTACAATGGCAAAGAGGAGGTTCAAACCCACGCCGAAAAAGTTTTCTTCATCAACCGCTTACCGTCAGTGGGTGAGCTGCGAGCGTGATTTAGTGTAGTTTCGCAAGTTGGTAGGTGCCCCGGTGGCCGCGCGGAATACGCGTTTTACTTTTTTTCGCTGGGCGGTTTGTATCGAAGGAAACTCTCTCGGCGTGGGTTCGAATCCCCGCTATGCCATTGTAAATAAAATTATCTTCCTTTCTTGATTCAATGGCACACGGGGAATTTGAAATAGAGAGATGTTCTCGCTGTTTTCGATGCAGTGCAGTATGTAGAATTATTAAGTGATGCAATTATCTGTTTTGTATTTTAGGTTGACGATTTTGAGTTCGAAGCTCACAATGTCAGACCAAAGCTTTTAATGAGAAACACGCTGTGATCAAGAATCTACAAATACGTTTACTGCTAGTTTGTCAGCGTTGTCGCGATAGTGAAGTGGTAAAGGCGATTGATTGGTAATGTAAAGGTCGAGAGTTCGATACCCAAAATGTCAAAAGAAAATCTTTGGATCAGAAACTTTTATTTTGTTATAACAAATCGCCCCATGAGTTCCAATGTGTTCTGTGTGCCTACTGGCACATAGAACACATTGGAACTCAGGGGACGACATGCATGAACTGGATAGAAATTGACTTATGAATTGAAAATTGTAATATGCCTCCTTTCATTTATGTTTGACAGGTGGAACTCGAGGTATCAATGTTGAAAACTGTTCGAGGCGTCTCGAATGCGATAAGCAGAAACAGATTTTTCACCGTTTCTTCCATCTGACTTCTGGTCTGATGGTAACTTGTTTGGTTTGAAACTACAATGTCTGTCTGGCCGATGGTTCAGTCCCCACCGACGGCAAATGAAAATATTTGCTAGAAGTTGGGTTCTCAATTATAGTGATACTCAAAAAGCATGTCTTTTCGTTGAAGAAAATACCCCGAATATTCCAATAAAATGCCCACAAAACCAAATGTTGGAGAAAATGATTCAAAACATTCTCACGCATCCAAAAATAAAAAAATACATTTCAAACACGAAAGTACCCCACCCATCTCCCTCAATCATTTATCATATCAACTTGAGTTTAAAGAATTTCTGAAATATGTTTATTGGAATTAGCAAAACTTCACTTTGAAACCACTGAGTTGGGACAGTCCATTCAAAAATAGGTATTCATTTGAGTTCGCAGAGAGTGTTGGAGACCTTCAAATGGTTGAAGGGAGATAATTTGAAACTTTAGTTTCAACATGGACTCAACCTAATGGTAGAGTCCATTTTAAATTTAAGGATAGCGTCTATATGTGAAAAATGGTATTTTTTGCTGCAAATCCGTCCCCCTTGACAATCTACGTATATAAAAGCACTTTTATTAATATATTTAACTGTTGGGTGCTGTGTCATAGCGGCATTTGCAAAAGTCGAGGTAGTTTGACATTATGTGCAAAACATTTTTTTCAAATCACCCTATTGGGCCAGTCCATGTCAAATGAACATCCCCTGTAACTAGAATTGACAGAAAGTCAGAGCGAAAACACCCCTCGGTTGAGTCCATTATAAAACGAAATGATCAATTTGTCGTTTTGCAATGAATTTTTTGGCCATTTAGAGGTCATTTGAAAGTCATTTGAAGGTTATTGCAGAATTTGAAGGTTGTTCTGAATTCAAAGCGAGGCTTTTCCAATACCCCTTTTGAAATGGACTAACCCAAACAGGGCGGTGTCCATGTGATATTTTGTTAAATGGAAGAGTATCAAAAGATATTAAAGAAAATAATATAGGAATTGAGGGATTTGAATGGCTGGAGGAGAGATAGGAAACTTTAGTGTTTTTATTCAATTGTAATTTGGGTTGTTTTGGAAGCGTGAATGTTGATTTTGTCGCCTTTTCACGTCTTTCAATTGTTTGTTGACACAGACCTATAGGCTGCGAATATTCTAATTATTCCAAATATTTTTTTCAAGGAAGGCAATTATCAAATTGTTTTTCTTTTTTTTTATTTTTCATTTTAAAGACAACAAATATTTCAGAACAAATAGAATTAATATATTCAAGAATCGCTATTGGGAATTGATCCTGGGATCTTCCAGTCAAAGTCAAACGTCTTACCTCTAAGCTATGCGTAAGACAGAAAAATTGTTGGGGAAACAGATTTGATATCGTATCAATAAGATTTTTCACCTGTTCAGCTTGTGACAGTGGTGCCTTATGTTACACCTTTCTAAAATTTGCGAAAGTAACTAGATTTTCCAGCAATTTGTCAATTCATATTCCGTTGACACACTTGCAATAAGAAAATGAAACGCACTGTTAATAATAATAAAAAAAAATATCATAAAAGCTTTCTTTTGTGGGGATCGAACTCTCAATCTTCCAAATCGTAAATTCATACGTTTTACCACTGAGCCAACGAGCTAACAAACTACGTATTGGTTATTTATTTCTCCTCTCCGGTCTGCAACTACTCAAGGTTGACAAACTCACCGAACTGTCAGAAAGAGAACCAAAGATGACGGGAGAACAAAACAGTTTAATTTACTTTGCTGGACGTTCTCAGTGTTTATGAATAGTCCTGAAACCACCATGGTTATATCTGCCTGAATTGTTTGTTGTACGAAAGCCATCATCTTCTCCGATAACTGCAAATTTAATAAATAAAAAAAAAAAAAAAAAAAAAAAAAAAAAAAAAAAAATTGAAACCGATTCAACATTTCAGGGATCGAACTCTCAACCTTTCAGATAATAAGAGCAAGTATGCATTTTACCACTGGGCTACGGATTCACCATAAAACTGTGGT
This sequence comes from Pictodentalium vernedei, assembly GCA_031216915.1. Taxonomy (NCBI): domain Eukaryota; kingdom Metazoa; phylum Mollusca; class Scaphopoda; order Dentaliida; family Dentaliidae; genus Pictodentalium; species Pictodentalium vernedei. The sequence goes on along the minus strand of CM062291.1, from coordinate 66,230,278 downwards.
CGTCAGTGGCGTGGCCACGGGAGGAAGGCTGCCCCCCCCCCCCCCCCCCACACACACACTTTCCCTCAAAGATGGTTCTCGAAACACGTAAAAACAAATGGCATAAAAATCGTGGGGGGGGGGGGGGGGGGGGGGGGGTGGCTTTTGAACCCTGGAATTCAAATTTTTTCTACCACGGGCCGAACCATGGTCGGCCCGTGGTAGGACTGAATTCCAGGGTTCGAAAACCCCCATCGATGCCCCTTGGTCGCCCCATATCGGACACATTTATTTCCCTCTAGAGGAAACCCTGATTATTGTTACCTTGGTTATCTAGCTCAAACTTTAGGGACGCAAAATTCTGAGATGTGAAGACTGAAGACTTGGAACGCTTTTCCCGCACACACCACCTCACCTCTATTAAAATGAAAATGGAGCTAAGCCAGGCTCTGCGAGTTTGTCACTCCACTTGCTTTGGGCTGGCTACGCCACTGGTGGTTGTTATTTATTTCTTCTGTCAGTCTTAACTGTTCACGTGCAAAACACTTCACCCCCATTGCCCACGTGGGGGCACGGTGGCGCTGTGTACTAAGGCGTACTGAACGTTGATGGTGCACCAATGCTAACCCTGCTTGTGTGGAGTTAGTATGTTGGGGAGCTGACAGTTGCTCGGTGGTTCTCTCCGGGTACTCCGGCTTCCTCCACCCGTAAAACTATCGAGGTCATGATTGGCCATTGTGCAGAAATATGTGACCTTAAACACCAATAAATAAATAAATAAATAATATAACTGTTCACGTTTTACAACTGTTCGCAGAGAACGCAGCATCCAGATTCGTGGACGATGAGAAAGTGAACATATGAATTTACTGTGTTGAAGTCTTTTAGGAATATGTTTTGAATAACAACGAGGTAAGTAGTATAGCTCGCACGTTTGAGGACTCATTTGGGGGACCTCGGTGGGGGACCTCGGAAGTGACGTCATGTCACGTGACGTAGTGGCGCCATGTTGTGTTGTCATGGTAACCCTCGTGAGCGACCATGTTGTGACGTCATCTTCATAGTGACACGTGGTGTTAGTGCGCATGCGCAGCGCGTGTTGTTAGGGTGATACGTGATTCCGTCGTCCATTTTGTATACCGGAGGCCGCCATCTTGGTTTCTATGGTAGCACGTGGCTGCTATGTTACCCAATTGTTCTGCAATGGGACGGGGTATGTTCGGAGGGTGTGTTCGATTGTAGAAGAGTAAATCTAATTACCACAAACAACCCGACAATCCTTCCAAATCACCAAAATCCACCCAACTTTTTACTATTTCGAATTCTTTCAGAATTCTCTGCTTCTATCTATATATGCAATAGTTTACGTCTACCTAGACATGTTCCTTTAATCTAGAGTATACTCCAGTAGCGTAGAAGAGCCTATTAATTGGAACAACTTTACTTATTATTACTATATTTAGCAATTTCTGGTCTATTCTTGTTAGTTCTGACCCTATTCCAAGTACTCTTGTTGTTTCATTTATCTAGATTATAACTAACCAATCAGATTGCTTGATTTCCCATAATCTGTATACAGAGTTATCTCCCTTCTGTATAACAAAAGACTATATCCAATGGCCATATCCCATGGAATCCCATTTTTGGGAAACACCCGTGGCTATGGGATCCCTTTTTTGTCGTATGAGGCCATGAGGGCTATGTAAAAGCCCTCAATGAGTCCTCATGTATTATCCCTCATAGCCTCATTGAATTTTGAGGTTATGAGGACCATTAAAATCCCTCAATGAGGTATAATTTACTACGACTCTTATCCTCATTTCAGTATTTAACAGGCATATCCTATGGAATCCCATTTTGGAAAACGCCTGTGACTGTGGAATCCCTTTTTTTGTCGTATGAGGCCATGAGGGCTATGTAAAAGCCCTCAATGAGTCCTCATTTGTTATCCCTCATAGCCTCATTGAATTCTGAGGTTATGAGGACCATTAAAAATCCCTCAATGAGGCATAATTTACTACGACTCTTAGCCTCATCTCGGTATTTAACAGATATATCCTATGGAATCCCATTTTGGAAAACATATGGCCTTCGGCACCCCTTTTTTGTCGTATGAGGGCTATGTAAAAGCCCTCAATGAGTCCTCATTTATTATCCCTCATAGCCTCATTGAATTTTGAGGTAATGACGACCATTAAAAATCCCTCAGTGAGGCATAATTTACTACGACTCTTAGCCTCATCTCGGTATTCGAGAATACCTGACATTATATTATTTGAGGATACTAGTTGGAATTTACATCCGGGTACTTCATAATACATCCGGGTACTTCTGTTGGGGTAGTAGATAAAAAAACAACAACACTGAATATAAATTTAAATTTCTTTTATTCAAGTATACAATTCAGTGTCTCAAGGCATTTCTCTTTGTAGTTATTCTTGCATGGGCTAACCATTTCATCTTCTTGTGGGCTGGAGCTTCTTCCCATTGCATGGCTAGGTTCTTGATAAAACACATTCTCTCATTTGATAACTTGGCTTTGTTGGTTGCTTTAATTTCCTGTCTGGCATCTTTGGGTTCCTCTTTCTCTTGCTGTTCCATAGTAGTAACTTCAGTCTTCTTAGTAGTAACTTCATTTGTGGTTTGAGTGAAAACATCTTTCTTAGCTCCAGTAGTAACTTCATTCGTAGTGGTAACTTCATTCTTTATGGGAGCTGGCATCTTTTTCTTGACTTCAGTAGAAACTTCATTCTTAGTGATAACTTCATTCTTTATGGGAGCTGGCATCTTTTTCTTGACTTCAGTAGAAACTTCATTCTTAGTGATAACTTCATTCTTTATGGGAGCTGGCATCTTTTTCTTGACTTCAGTAGAAACTTCATTCTTAGTGATAACTTCATTCTTTATGGGAGCTGGCATCTTTTTCTTGACTTCAGTAGAAACTTTATTCTTAGTGATAACTTCATTCTTTATGGGAGCTGGCATCTTTTTCTTGACTTCAGTAGAAACTTCATTCTTAGTGATAACTTCATTCTTTATGGGAGCTGGCATCTTTTTCTTGACTTCAGTAGAAACTTCGTTCTTAGTGGAAACTTCTTTCTTTGTGGGAGCTGGCATCTTTTTCTTGTCTTCAGTAGAAACTTCGTTCTTAGTGGAAACATCTTTCTTTCTTTCTGTAGAAACTTTGTTCGCAGTAGTAACTTCGTTCCTGTTTGTATTGGGAGTCAGTTCTTCTGTCTTTATTCTTTTGTTTACTGATCGACCAGTATCCACACATCTTTGTTTCTTTCCACCAGCATCCATGTCTAGATTTTTTCTCTTGGCTGCATTTACCACACGATTCACTTGGGTCAGTTCCTGGGAAGTTAGCTTTAATCCAGAATCATTCTTGAAGATCTGTATATGTAAGTCATCTTTGAATCTGAGCACCGTTGTTGACACAGACATCTTCACTCTTCGACGTTCAAAACGGAAATGAATTTATTTTTATACCAACACTCCTTTTATACTTTTCTAATCGTCTTCTTCTTCTGCATCATCATCTACTCGGAATGAGTAGTTTGTCACAAGGTTGTCGAACAGAAATCTTCGCTTTTCCAAGGCATATTTCTGGGATTCTTCAAAGTCAAAGTCCTCTTCTTCACGAAGACGCTTGGCAGTTTCTTGAATTTTCTTGTGAATTGCGTCGTTGCAAAAATTTCGAATGTACACAAGGGTATGAATGTATTTCTCACTAATGGCTTCTCTGACATTCTTTTGAAGTGCTCTGTTTGCTGTTTCAACTGCATCTTCACTATCCATTCCATCTTCGATATATTTGTTCATGAGGTTGTCAAAATCGTTTTGGTATTTGTCAAAGGCACTTTGAACGATACCTTCCATCATAGAAACGTCTTCTTCCTCTTCTTCGTCTTCTTCTTCATATTCCATATGTTCTGATAGTTCCGACGATTCATCAGAGTCCGAATCTCTTGACCAGTGTTTTGGTGCACAGCTGGATTGCATTGTGTCCGCTCTCTTCGAAGGTCAGATTACAAATAACAAACTTCTTATGAGCACGACCCTTTTATAGGATATCGGACAGTGCATTGATGACGAGTTTGATCAACTTTCCTAAAAATCCTCCTTTCTGTATGATCCGTCTTCTTTTCCGATAAGATAGTTCTGTCTTTGGTGAGGCAATTCTCCTTAATTCGTACTTGTGTGGAATCAGCTTAGCTCTCTCAGATTTGGTTATAGGTACTGCGCCCGTCAAGATGTTTGAAGCACAATCACATATACATTGTATCAAATCATCACTTGCCATCTTCAGCATAGTCTTGGCTTCATATCGATTCGCATCAGAGAGGATGCGCAGTGTATCTAAATTTCTTTCTAATCTTGTAGTGTTGCTCGATGTTTCCGATTTCCTCATAGGGCAGTAAGCATTCTCGTGTCTGTGCATGTTGTCTGATCTGGAAAAAGGCCTTTTCGCAATATCTGCATCAATGGACTTTCGTGACTTCACTCTTTCGTGGTCGTAGAACAAATGAATTTAATTTCACACCAACACTCCTTTTATACTTTTTTTCAGAGCTAGGACTGGGTTGATAAGCGCTGAGAGAAAGCAACTCTTTCGTAGTATACATCTTTTGATATCTGGAGAAATTCCATCATCTGTTAGCAGCTTCAATACATGTTCGTATTTTCGCAGGTAATCAAATTCAGCTAAATTCAGTGGTATCTTATCTTCGAGAATGTTGGTAGCACATTTACATAAACAGGTAATCAAATCTTCATCAGCAGCACGTAGTGCTGAATCGATTTCCATCTTGTCGGCATCCCGTAAAAATTCTAAAAGTGCTTTATTCTGGTCAGTCAGTCCAGTATCTCTCTCCTCTTCTGTTCTTCTTGGACAGTTATGTTCTTCATGCCTACGAGCACTGAATGATCTGGTACAATATCTGCAGTGGAGCCGATGATGGTTCTTCTGGCAATATCCGATCTTGAAAATAACTTGGAACAGTATCTGCATCGAACTGGTAACATGTCTTCACTCGACGAGGGTCAGGCCACAAACGAATTTATTCGAACGAAATGATTTCGCGCGCCGAAGGCGCGCAGGGACGGTATGGGGGACAAGCCCCTTTCGACCCTCGTGAATTTATTTTCGCGCCAACACCCTTTTTATACATTTCCCAACAGAAGTACCCGGATGTAGTATGAAGTACCCGGATGTAAATTCCAACTAGTATCCTCAAATAATATAATGTCAGGTATTCTCGAATACCGAGATGAGGCTAAGAGTCGTAGTAAATTATGCCTCATTGAGGGATTTTTAATGGCCCTCATAACCTCAAAATTCAATGAGGCTATGAGGGATAATAAATGAGGACTCATTGAGGGCTTTTACATAGCCCTCTTGGCCTCATACGACAAAAAAGGGATTCCTCAGTCACAGGCGTTTTCCAAAATGGGATTCCATAGGACATATCTGTTAAATACCGAGATGAGGCTAAGAGTCGTAGTAAATTATGCCTCATTGAGGGATTTTTAATGGTCCTCATAACCTCAAAATTCAATGAGGCTATGGGGGATAATACATGAGGACTCATTGAGGGCTTTTACATAGCCCTCTTGGCCTCATACGACAAAAAAGGAATTCCACAGTCACAGGCGTTTTCCAAAATGGGATTCCATAGGATATGCCTGTTAAATACTGAAATGAGGATAAGAGTCGTAGTAAATTATACCTCATTGAGGGATTTTAATGGTCCTCATAACCTCAAAATGCAATGAGGCTATGAGGGATAATACATGAGGACTCACTGAGGGCTTTTACACAACCATCATGGCCTCATACGACAATAAAGGGATCCCATAGCCACGGGTGTTTCCCAAAAATGGGATTCCATGGGATATGGCCATTGGATATAGGCTTTTGTTATACAGAAGGGAGATAACTCTGCATACAGATTACGGGGGATGAAGCAATCTGATTGGTTAGTTATATAAATGAAACAACAAGAGTATTTGGAATAGGGTCAGAACTAACAAGAACAGACCAGAAATTGCTAAATATAGTAATAATAAGTAAAACTGTTCCAATCAATAGGCTTTTCTACGCTACTGGAGTATACTCTAGAATAAAGGAACATGGCCAGATAGACGAAAACTATTGCATATATAGATAGAAGCAGAGAATTCTAAAAGAATTCGAAATAGCAAAAAGTTGGGTGGATTTTGGTGATTTGGAAGGATTGTCGGGTTTTTTGTGGTAATTAGATTTACTCTTCTACAATTGAACACACCCTCCGAACATACCCCGTCCCATTGCAGAACAATTGGGTAACATAGCAGCCACGTGCTACCATAGAAACCAAGATGGCGGCCTTCGGTATACAAAATGGACGACGGAAACACGTATCACCCTAACAACATGCGCTGCGCATTCGCACTAACACCACGTATCACTATGGAGATGACGTCACAACATGGCCGCTCACGCGGGTTACCATGATAACACAACATGGCGCCATTGGGTCACGTGACTATGACGTCTAATGAGATCCTGCAATGAGATCCTGCAACCTAGGCCCCAAACATACTGAGGTATCGAAGTCGGCAATGTTGAAAAATAACCCCAAAGGATGAAAACTCTTATTGTCTCACGTCTAATATTGAAAAACCTTATAACAGCTATATTAAAGCCGAGTAAAGTGAAAGTGAAAGAATGAGCGAGACAACGGAAAGTGTTGACTATAAATAAATATTACCTTATCTGGCGGCAGCTGGTGACGCCCAAATGTATCAATCGGAGTGACTGAAGAAAATAGTTCTGGAAACTGGAATCATGCTCCGCAACTAACACTGAGTCCATGATCACAGAAGTAAAACACATTTGGAAATAAGACATCACTTGGCATCATGACCTAAGTCCACATAAAGAAAATACAGCTTGGCAACTAGGCACAAGTCCACAAATAAATAACATCACATCACAAATTCCTTCTTGGCACCAAGGCTCAAGTCCACGTATAATAAAACACATTAATGACAAATGGTTGTGATCATCACAGTTGATATTAAATGAACATCAGGTGGTTAAAGAATAAGAACTGGTATAAAAACATCAGACGCCATGTTGATTGCTTGAATCTCCCTGGACGAAAACACTGGTCACTTCGCCAAATCTCGGACGTCATGACGTGAGCTGCAGTTCACGGGTTATGGGTCAAAATAGTTAACCCATTTTTACTACACTATCCTCCGAAAAATACCCCCAATAGTACATCGTCTTTTTATAAGTATCCGCCAAATAAGTAGGAGAGTCATATGAGGAGTAAGTCTTTCGAGTAATTACAGCCATTGCTTTTATCACATTCTAATGAGGCATTTTGACACTCAAAGAAGGAATTGTTCACTCTGCTGTCTTGAAGACAGGGGCTGCGAAAGCTCTGTAAAAAATGGAGGGGCACAACTTTACAATGCTACCATACATGTTTCGACCCAGTGTGAGAAAGGTTACCATCGTATATCGGTAAATGTACAATGACTCGCTATAGCCTCCCGTTTAGATGAATGTTTCGTTGAGTGGTCACTGTCTCGTCTTTTTCTTTTACTTCAACCATCTTCCAACCCGAAGGCCAGCCTTCGGGTTGGAAGATAGTTGCAGTAGACGAAACGGATCGAAACGACTGAAAGTGGGATTCTTTGGCTAAATATTGTTTGGATTTGCAAATAATGTTGTCGGAATGTCTGTATTTAACACGTTTTCATGCGCCCATTTTTTAACTCATTGTGTTGCTGCGAAAAATATCTGTGGGAGAAAGAGGATGGGCACGTGCCCCCTGTGTCCCATGTGCCCCCTGTCTCCTCCGCATCTGAATAAGCAGGAGAGTCATATGAGGAGTCCGTTTTTCGAGTAATTACAGTCATTGCTCTTTGTCACATTCTAATGAGCCATATAGGGCATCATAGAGGACATTCTACACCATGCTGTCTTGGAGTGACAAGGAGAGTCTGCATAGAGTGAGAGTGGGTTGGACTCAAGTGAAACGAGCAACTTGACTGGATCTACTTGGTCGAGGGTAGAGGGCCTGATATATCTGGGAGTAGCTTGGACTAGATAGAATGAAAGGGTCGAGAATAACCAGAACGGGAATGGGTTGGAAAGAAAAAACAAGGTTAAGTTGAATGAAGGCTGGCAGGAATGTTGCCTAGAGGATGAGAGTCTGGATGCTTTGAATGCACTCAAGAGCGTCGGAAGCAGGTGGCAGGGATAGCTGTCCCCTTGCTCTTATACTTGGGGGCGGGATGGGTCAACGCATGCCGCCGCCGTAAGTGTACAAGTGGAAAAGACTTACTTTCCGAGAATTGTAACTGAGAAACTTTCGAGTATTCGCTTATAGTATTCTTCAAGTGTGCCAAAGCCGGAGGGGCGTGGTGGTGGTGATGTGAGGTATAATGACGGGGGCTGGTCGATAATCACCCAGCAAAGAAGCTATACAGTCGATGGGTTGAGTTTTAAAGCTGTATCTCGCCCCTTGAATGGAACAAGGTGCCATCTGCAATGCTTTAGCATTGTAGATGGCACCTTGTTCCACTCGGGAGACGATACATAATGTCAATAAACTATTGAGGCTCACATTACGAATTATGATGCGTTGTAAATTCCTGGTCCTAACTTGTATCCAGAGTCGAGGGCGCCCTTTTTGATATCCCTGCCACCTTGTCCTCGGATGCTTCCGACGACCTTGAATACACTGTCGCGACATTGATTACCAGAACACAAAAATGTCAGAGTTTTGAGTAATTTTTCCAACCTTAGAGACAAAAGTGTGGGGGGGGGGATAAGATTGATATTGCTCAGATTGTGAGTGAATGCACGTGGCTTCACTAAAAGGTTTTCACATCGAAAGTCAAGTCAAGGACTCATAAAGTTTTGGACCCATAGATAACAGTGGTTCTCTGGGAAAAGTGGCCTAGAACTAGTTAAGGATACGTATGCGCTCAGTTCTGAAATGTCAGTTTCCTATCAAGGTCAGGACACAGGAGAATATTTTCATGAAACTTGGTAGAAAGTAAAATGGTTTGTATGAGTCCTTGAAAGTGATAAAAAGTCCTTAGACTTTTATAGTATTGAAATTCTGAGTTCTTTAAATCCGGCTTTATTGCCTTTCAAATATAGAAAAATGCACATTTTTGGCTCCATATTTAACCATTTACTTAACACGAAAGGCAGACGACACTTGCAAACAAAATTCTTGAAGAACTAATATTTTTCAGTTTTGCGTCAAAAACATAGCTTATGACCCTCACTGGAACGAGCTCAACGAGCTCGTTCCTGTGAGGGGTCATAAGCTATGTTTTGAGACTAAAAATGGCGAAAAAAAATAATGAAAATTGAATGGTAATTTTTGTGAATAGCGCAGGCTGGTTTTGGCCGTTATGCTGGGTAAAGGGTAAAGAAATCTCCAAATCGGGTAAAACGGCCTGGTGGGGAAATTCATTATCCTTTGAACCTCAGTTCCGGTCCAGGAACGTGGCATGACCTGAATTCATCAAGTGAATGATTGCTCCCTGAAGTTGTTTGGTAGACCAATCAATATGTACCCCTACATCACGAATATGGACTCTGCCTACTGATAAAAATGAACTGGTATGGGAGATACCATCGAGTTTAGAGGATTAAATATGGAGCCAAATATGTTCACGTTTCTGAATTATCAGATTTGTTAATTCGCCCCCCCCCCCCCTTTATTGGGAGCCACAAGGTCCCCCCCCCCCCCCCACCACCACCACCACCAAATGTACGCAGCCCAGCACCTATACGCGCATAAAATTTCGTCAAAATGACAAAATGGCGAAATGGATCTGATTGCACGGGCTGCTTATCGAAATACCCTCTATGTGTTCAGTCATTGGCTGTCCACATAACGGGCATTTCGATATACCAACAGTCTCGTCTGCCACTGATCGGCCAGATACAAGGAAACAGCGTTCTTTCGATTCGAAAAATCGAAATTTTCTTTCACCGGGCCGAACTACTTTTTGCCGGGCCATGTTTTTTTGTATGCATATATTTTAACACAACCAATGACTGACTGGTGAAATAAGGGGCGGATCCAGAGCCTCCCCAATATTTTCGCCAGCTATGTTTCTCCCGTATTGGTTCAGTTTCGATGGATTTCGGATATTTTTTTGCAGTAAGTGGCTGCAAACGCTAAAATATATAGGCCTACAGTCTGTTAATAAATCGGTTAATTGAAGTAGATCATAATCTTACAGAGATACAAGTACCAAAGCCACCCCAGACAAGATAATCCACAGACAGTATAATTGCTGTAAATGTCTGGTAAAGCATACAGGTGAGGTCTATTTATCAGCTTTGGTCGTTACGACCAAAGGTGATAAACAGACCTTACCTGTATGCTTTACCGACGTTTTTTAACGGGTCTCAAAGTGTGAAATCTTTCAAATACATCTCCTGAAAAATCTCAAAATATCCATTCAGATGCATGGAAATGGGGGTTTTGGGACCCTGGAATTTAATTTTTTCATACCGACGACCATCCATCGCCCGATCCAGCCCCCCCCCCCCCCCACCCCCCTGACAAAAGTGCCATCGAAAATGTCCTCTATGTATACAGCCATTGATCGCCAAAATGAAAGGAAGCAGCGCTCTTATGGCTCGAAAAATCAAAATTTTGTCCGGGAGCCCCTTTGTATATTTCCCAGCAACTGTTTTCGTCCACCCCTGCTCCCGCCCCCTACACCCCCCCCCCCCCCCCTCCACCCCAAGTTTGAAATTGCGGACACTGTTAATCAAAAGGCGAGGGAGCGTATTAGATAATTACGTGGAAAATAACGTTTGTGAAATGTACTCAGTGTCTGCGAAAAGGATTGCGCCTCCATAATATAAACGGAGTGTCATAATTACATCGTTAACTCCCCCATTTTCTGTGTTTTGCATAACCACCCGCCAAGATCTTCGCGTTAATGTTTTTCCCCAGCACCTCTACGTGAGCCAGTAATGCCGTAATGAAATCTTGGTAATTGAATAACCATCCAAAACAAGTGGACCGATATCTCGAAACGCAGCCACGCGAATGCACGTACGTATGTTTTATTTATAGAACACAGATGCCGAGAAGAAGGCAACATATTAATACATTCTATTAAAATCAGACTCTAAGGTCACACATTCCTTAACGCTTTGCATGCGGTTAAAACAGGTAGGTTTATATTGGAAATAGTTATCTCGTCCCCTGAGTTCCAATGTGTTCTATGTGCCAGTAAGTAGGCACATAGAACACATTGGAACTCAGGGGACGATCTGTGTCCCACTACGACCATTAGGAATTTTCAACTCTATTTCCCCAAACTGAACCAACTTACAATGAAATAGCATCATTATTAAGAACTGTATGTGGACTGTGCTAATCAATCTAGGTCACGTGCCCGTGCGGCCATCACGGTTGACTGAATCCGACCAAAATAGGATGTTCCTATCGAGACATTATACGGAGTCATCCCACCAAGTTACAATGAAACCCCCAAGGTTTTTTGGGTTTCGAACCCGCGCAGCCGTCACGGTTGACCGATCGCGACCAAAATGGGACGTTCTCATTTAGACATGGCCTCGAACCAACACATGAAATGTATTGATGATTGGACAAGAACTACGGGGTGTAGCCTCTGCTAAATAAAATGTGAACAGACTCACAGACTGACAGACCGACAAACTCACAGCTTTCCGCACGCGTGATTGCAATAGCTTATCTTGACTTGGTCAAGTTCAGCTAAAAATGAAGTTCAAAGACGTCTTGAGTTTTTAACCCTTTACCCAACGCAGACAATAACAAAATAGATTATTTTAAATATCATTTTTTTTTAATTTTTAAAAAAAATTCCAATAAAACCATATCATGTGACCCATCATTGGAACGAGTTCGACGAGCTCGTTACAAAGAGGGGTCACTTGATATGGGTTTGTTGAAATTTTCTGACAAATAATATTTTTTCAGCTGCTGAATTTGCATATTACGCGGGCGGATGTGGCCGATTCGTTGGGTAAAGGGTTAACTGTACTCCTGAATCCAGACTGACTCCTCATATTCCAACTACACCATAAAAGCATGCTTTCAAAAGACGTAGTTGCAATATATTATCAGCCGTGACCTGAGCCATCACAGTCGGGACAAATCAGATTTCACGCCCCTTTCCCAAATCAGTCATCTTGGCGCCGTCTCTTATGGCAATTAACTGGTTATATGCTAATTTCGTTCATTCATATTCACAGACGGGGGCACGGTGGCGCTGTGTACTAACGCGTACTCGACGTGGATGATGCACTTGTCTTCAACCAATGCTAACCCTGCCTGTGTGGAGTTAGTATGTTGGGGAATCTGACAGATGCTCTTCGTTGCTCGGTGGTTCTCTCCGGGTATTCCAGCTTCCTCCACTCGTAAAACTGTCCGACACGAGGTGACCATGGCTGTCGAAAGTGTCGTTAAACCCAAATAAATAAATAAATAAATAAATAAATAAATAAATAAATAAATAAATAAATAAAAAATAAATAGATAAATGGGCAGGTAGGCAGAAAATGCAATTCTGGAAGATATAATGGTAAGGGTTTTGTAAGATTGCCTCCTGTTCTCCGTCATAATTCGTCTCTTTGACGAGTCATCTTTGTGGGCTTGGCCCCTGCTCTGAGTCATAATTCGTCTAAACGACGAGTCGTTTTTGTCGGTTTGGCTCCCGCTCTCAGTCATAATTCGTCTTAATGCCGAGTCGTCTTTGTAGGATTGGCTCTGCCCTCAGTCCTAATTCGTCTTATCGTCTTAATACCGAGTTATCTTTGTTGGATTGGCCCCTGCTCTCAGGCATAATTCGCCTTAATGACAACTCGTCCATGACAATTTGTCTGAATCACTAGTCGAAACTCGAAAACGGCAATTGGTTAAAAGAACAGCTGGTGACAAAAGGTTGTTGATTCTAGAATCTTCCATATAAAAAAACAACAAATTTTTAACTTAATTCGTTGATGAAGTAGTACCCCAGTCCCCGGGGTACCACCCCTAAGTACCTTTGTATATGAGAGTAGTACACCCGAATAGCCTATGAAGATAATTTATGCCTCCGTGCATTTATACGAAAGATTCGTTAATTGTTACCCGTGTCCGTCAGAGGCGGACTGGCCATATGGCCCAAGGGCAAGCCTGAATATAAGCAACCTGGGCCAGTTTATCCTCTAGGTACATCTTTCTGTTTTGGCTTGAGACCTTGATTCAGACTGAGGTTCACAGAGGGTAAATGTTGTGATGCTACCCTGCTGTGCAGGGCAGCATCACCAAATTCACCCTCTGGGGACCGCATTTTGCAGATTACATTCTGCTTATTTTCAGGCATGTCCACGGGGAAAATTCCCGATGCTCCCCCTATTTGGGGTCTCCCTGTGACCCCAAAACTGATGCAACCCGACACGTGCTGGTGCATGAAATTTTGTGAAAATGACCAACAGACGAATTGGCTGTGATTGTATGACATATCGAAATGCTCTCCATGTGGATTTCCATTGGCATTCCACAGAGAGACATTTCGAAATACCACATGGCCAAGAAAATGTTTACCTTGATGCGATTCTCTATAACATTACCTCCCCTTAATTTGGTAAAGCTGTTCAGGCATTTAACACTGAGAGAGATGGGAACTTCATATAAAAACTTATTTTTTTTAATATTCGTGTATTTTTATCATCGATGTGCGCATCATTTCACAAACTACAGTTCTTTTCCTGTGGGGACTGAATGGTTTCACGCGCCGAAGGCGCGCAGGGACAGTTTGGGGAACAAGCCCCTTTCGACCCTCAGTGACTGTATATGATTCATTTTCTCATGTCGAGGTGTGTTGAAGGAGGGAAGGGTTCAGGTACTCGGCAGGTGTCTCCGGTTGCGGCGTGACGGATGGATGGCTTCGTTGATTGGTGTAGGTTGAACCCTCGGGTGAGGACCAGTGTGGGAGGTTGGGTCCTCTCACAAAGGTACTACCTCTCCCCGAGGGTGCAGTAGTTTTAGATTTTCCGGCAAGTGTAGTCTGCCACTTACGAGATGATTTCGAATGATGGTCATCACTGGCAAGTATAATCTGCCTCAGGCTATCTCTGATTGTGTGGTAGGACGTCTAGGAAGAAAACAACAACGACCCCTCTCGGGGACCACCAGAAGAAGACCCGAACTTTCCTGGTTCGGGGGCAGGCCTGCATTATAATCCTATTTGGGTGGGACAGAAAATGCGCAGTGGGGGGGGGGGGGGCAGAGGCGGGACGCAGGACCAACGCTCGCCTCCCTTGAAGTGGTCGACCACTTCTAGGGATGGAACGGAGGATATTCTGGAACCATGGGGGTTGCAATTTCCATAACGGTTATAGTTTCCATAGCGGTTATTGGGGTGCTGATCAAAAAGCATCTTCTGTGTACCTGCTTAGAAGAAGAAGGCAGAATTAGTTTTCATTAGAATATGTAAAATGAAGTAAAATAAAAGATAAAAATAGCACATTTAGTTTAATCCAGTCATTGAATAGGCTTATGATATAATTTTAGCTGAGTCCGTGAAGGCAGCCCTTTCTGGTAGAAGGCCACAGTTAAGCTGTTAATCTGCCTGTTAGCTCACCTTCTCGTTCCCTAGTTTTTCTCGAGCAATTTTAGTTTTATACAGTCTTTAAACGTGTTGTAATTTTAGTTGAGTCGGTGAAGGCAGCCCTTTCTGGTAGAAGGCCACAGCTGAGCTGTAAATCTGCCTGTTAGTTCACCTTCTCGTTCCCTATTTTGTTTTGAGTCGAAGAACAGGCTTACACACAGAACCACACCCTGTCTTGGCCTCGTTTATGGTCCTAGTTTTATGATCGGCCTATTTTAGATAATTGAGGTAGAGTAGAACAGGCTTACACAGAGAGCCACACCCAGAGGTGTTTCTTTCCTGCCTTGACCTCAGTTATAAGTCCTAGTTAGTAATTCCCTTAAATAGCGGCGTTTTGGGGGTTTTGTCTGCTTTTACAGATTGCCTGTAGTTCGGATATTAGTTGGCTGTCAACTAACCGGTCTTGATTTTTCGCGGCTAGGGAGGCAAGGCGGTCTTTTATAGTGGGGATTTCGGCTCTATCATGGAGTGTTTTGATAAGTGTCTCCCATGGGACACGGAGGACGACCCTAAGCGCGTGATTTTGGACCTTCTGTAGTTTCCCCATATTTGTTTGATTGAGCTCAGTTAGGATGATGGCCCCATATTCGAGTACTGGGCGCACGAAGGCTTTGTATAGTTTGAGTAGGGTAGATTGATTGGCTCCCCAGGAAATTCCCTTTAACATTTTTAGTTAAATTAATACGTTTGGTTGCTTTACTGGCAATGTCGTTGGTGTGTTTATTAAAAGATAGGTTTTGATCGATGGTGATGCCAAGGAATTTCGCCTCTTTGAATTCTGGGAGGACTTTATCCATTAGCTTGAGGTCAAAGTCACGTTTTTTTGTTTTGCGGGTAAAGGTGATTCGTTGGGTTTTATTGGCGTTCAGTTTTATTCTCCATTTGGCACACCAGTGTTCTAGGTCGTCGAGAGCGCGTTGCAGAGGTTTTTGGAGTAGATAGGCCGTGCTATTAGAGTCCCAGAGGCCCTTATCGTCCGCGAATTGTGAGACTTGAACACGATCCTCGGTGAATTTGAGATCGTTGACGTAGATGGTGTACAGGAGGGGGCTGAGGACAGACCCTTGGGGGGTGGTCTGCTTCTAGGGGGACACTGTCGGACATTTCATTGTTAACTCGGACTTTAATTTCACGATCATTTAGGAAGGAGGAGAGTTGTCTAAGTAGTTTCATTGGGAGTTTCATTTTAGATAATTTGAGGCGCATTCCGTTGTGCCATACAGAGTCGAATGCTTTTTCGACGTCTAGCAGAAGAGCCGCGCCTGTTTGTTGATTGTCAATCGCGGTTTTCATTTGGGTGACTAGGCGGTAGACATGCTCGATGCCTTCTTTGCGTTTCCTACACGCTCTTTGCCATTTATTGGAAAAACTCGTTGTTTTCGAGGTGCCCCCTCAGTCGATTGGTAAGGATTCGTTCAAATACCTTACCAATGCAACTGAGGAGGCTGATTGGGCGGTAACCGGCCGGATCGAAGAGGTCTTTGTCAGGTTTTGGTATCATGACACCAATAGATATTTTCCAGCATTTTGGAAAGTAGCCATGGGTGAGGCATGCATTGAACAGTTTATTGAGTTTGTCGATTAGGGAGTTTGGGCTTTGTTTTAGAATTTCGTAACTCACTTCATCCTCCCCGGGCGAAGAAGAATTTCTACATTTTTTTATGATGTTGATGATTTCGTCATTGATGACGGGGTGACGAGGTCATCGTCATCCCCATCTTCTGGCTCGTTATCGAATTTGGGGTCACGGTAGATGCCCGGGTGTTCATTGATGAAGCGATGCGTTTTTCTAAGGAGGTCTGCAAAAGTGTCAGCCTTGTCTTTGTCGGTACGCGTGAAGGAGTCATCTCCCTTTTTGAGGGGTTTGGCTGCAGCTTTACTGCTTTTGTTTTTTTGCCCAGTTAGGGTTTTGAAAGAGTCCCAGAATTTTTTAGCATCCTTGACCCCGTTTAGGTTGGCTGTCGCCATTTCCCAATTGGCTTGTTTTTCAGCTTGGAGGGCTTTTTTTTAACCTTTCCATGAAGGCGGTTGTATGTTGTTTTGAAGTCAGCTTTCTTAATGAGGTCAGTTTCGGATTTTATTGCAGCCAAAGTATAGGTGTTTGGCATTGAAGCCGCCGAGGAAGATGCAGTGTTTGTATTTCCTCATAAAGAATTCAAAGACGGTGTCAGAAACCGTCTTGCTTGGGTCATTGTAATAACAAACAATCGCGATGTTTTTATTATCAACTGTTATTTCAGTTGCAATCACTTCAGCATCGAGGTGATCAGTTTTTATGGTTTTAGTTTTGATGTTCTGCTTTATTAGAAGAGCAACACCACCGCCTTTTGTGAGCTGTCGGTCTCTTCTAATAATGCTGAATCCACTTAATGAAAAATTTTTATTGGGATATAGCCAACTCTCGCAGATACAGATGACGTCTGTATTTTCGAAATATCGGCTCATTTGAAGTTTTTTGTTATTAACGCTTCCAGAGTTCCACGCGGTTATTTGTAGTTGACCCATGGTATGGTATGGTTTGGAATAAATCGCGTTGTTCAGTTAGATGGAGTTAGGTTGGCGACGGTTTAATTGGTGTTAATTGCGGCTTTGATAAGTGTTTCCGATATTTGGGTTTTAAATAGGCAAGACGCCGAACGGCTTACGTCTTGACAGATGTCAGTCAGATTGGTGTTCACGTGTTTGTTTAACACGGGGTAGAGAGCCCCAGCGACAAAGGAACATATTGTGTGGGGAGAGGATGCATTAGCCGGTTTTGTCAGATTTAACTTTTTTAGTTCAATGTTTGTTTTCACTTTTTTAAAATGAGGACATCCGCGATAATTACTTGTGTGACCTCCCTTGCAGTTAGGGCAGGAGGGGGAATCAGACCTGCATGCTTTTGGGAAGTGATTTCCACCACATTTCATGCAGGTCAGTGGCACCCTGCATTTATTTGCAACGTGCCCAAACTTCTGACACTTATGGCATTGGACCGGAGGTGGGGTAGATCTATACTCCTCTGCTTCCTGCCTCCGGCCATTTATGGTAATCCCGTTAGCCATAAATTTATGTTTAATTTCGCGGCTAGGACAGGTCACTTTCAGTTTCCACGTGCTTTTGCCCTTGGCCCTGGAAGTGAACCTCTCCCATCTGCAGTTAGGGATGCTCTGGAGGATGGCCTCGTTGGCCGTGTCAGGGTGAACCCTGGTGACCACAACTGTGAGATTATCGCTATTGCTAGCGCTATTTCCAGGGCTACGGCAAGCTTGTTTAGTTGTGCAATTTTCACTGGCTTTTTGGACGTTGGCTGGTTTTTAACCGCTGCTGCAAAGTTTAGACCTGAGGAGGGGGTTGTAATTGATCCAGATGATTCAGATGAGGCAGTGGGCGAGGAGGGACAGTTCCTGTGGCGTAGTATAAGCAAATAAAAGCTATCTTGTTACACTTTTTCCCCAATCAATTTGAACATTGGACTATTGTTCCCAGTAGAAACCCATTTAAAATGGAAGTGTCAATGACACTGTAGCTCAACTTGTCAAGACATGTACATGTATAGTATGTGACACAGCAATGACAAACATCTAGGTAATGACCTAATAACAAAGGTACATATAAAGTATTGTAATGGTCTGTACATAAATACTGACCGTAGCCTGTAACAAATGTATAGGTAAAGTATTGTAAAGGTGGGTGACAGTCAGATACTAAACTAGAAAAAAATCTTTGAGTCCCAGAGTGGGTGTGACTGAACCCCAAAATATTTGTTCTCATAGCACAGTAATAACAAAGGCACCCCAAAACACACTCGTTCCTGTCCCAAGGTGATAACAAAGGTACCCAAGAAGTTTTGTGAAGATCGGTTCATAAATACAGCCTCTAGCCTGAGCCGTATTGACATGTGCACTTACATTGTATAAGTAGCACCGAATAAATCAAAGTTCATCTAATCTGCATAATTTCTGCAACAGAAAAAGACCTGTACAATATGTGATGTATTCCATGTTACTAAATATTCATACAAAAATTTATTCAAATCAGAACTTTCATACAGAAGTTCTGTACAAAAGACTGATTGTACTAATTTTGGTACAAAATGGCTGCTGGTGGCCATCTTGAATTTCGGACCACACCCAAAAACACTTGTTCTCATCCCACGGTGATAACAAAGGTACCCAAGAAGTTTCGTAAAGATCGGTTCATAAATACGGCCTTTAGTCTGAGCCGCATAGAAGTTGTGTACAAAAAACTGATTAGACCTAATTTCGGTACAAAATGGCCACTTGCAGCCATCTTGAATTTTAGACCGACCCAGAAACACTCGTTCTCGTCCCAAGGTGATAACAAAGGTATCAAGACGTTTCGTGAAGATCGATTCATAAATACAGACTCTAGCCCGAGCCGTATTGACATGTGTACTTACTGTGTGTAAGTCGCACTGAAAAAATCAAAGTTCATCTAATTTGCATAATTTCTGCACGAGAAAAAAACCTGTATTATATGTGATGTATCCCATGGTACTGAACATTCACACAAAAAATTATTCAAATCAGCGCTTCCATATGGAAGTTCTGTGCGAAAATCTGATTGCTCCTAATTTTGCACAAAATGCTGCCATCGGCCATCTTGAATTTCGGACCGGACCCCAAAACACTCGTTCTCGTCCCACAGTGATACCAAAGGTACCCAAGAAGTTTCGTAACAATCGGTTCATAAATACGGCCTCTAGCCCGAGCCGTATTGGCATTTGCACTTACAGTGCTGAAAGTAACACCAAAAAACATAAAAATTAGTCTAATTTGCATAATTTACGCACGAGAAAAAAACCCATATTATATGTGATGTTCCCATGGTACTAAATATTCATACAAAAAATTATTCAATTCAGAGCTTTCATATGGAAGTTCTGTACAAAAAACAGATTTCTGCATCGTCGGTACAAAATGGCGGCTGGCAGCCATCTTGAATTTCGGACCGCACACCAAATCACTCGTTCTCGTCCCACGTTCATAACAAAGGTACCCAAGAAATTTCGTAAAGATCGGTTCATAAATACGGCCTCTAGCCCGAGCCGTATCCAATTGTTGACGTACGGACAGACGGACGACGGGCCATGACAAAGGCTCAAATTTGGCTTCGCCAAAGTTGAGCTAAAAATAGAAAACTGCCTTTTCAAACCCTTTTGGTGAGCTATAACTTTTTTTTATATTCATTGTATCAACAGTGTGCGCATCGTTGCATAAAATACAGATATTGTTCTTTTTAATAATCTAAAGTCTGTCGGGTGTGGTTTTCCAATTTTTTTCCTCTGATGAATTAAAACTTCCAAATTGCTATGAAAACACATTCTCGGACTGTACAATAACGAAGAGATGGATGAGAAATTACATAGTAATTGCTTTAATTGGTGTCGCTATTTCACACCTCATTGTCATTCGTCCACGCACATCAAGTCTCAGAAATTTCACACCTCACCACCCACATTCACTGCCTTCTTAATTGGATTTCGTCTCGCAAGTTCAATAATCTCAAGGGAGATAATTTTCGCGTAAGATATTATTTTAATGAATATTCTTGGGTATGGGCAACCTCGTCTGCATTTGCTTGCTCAGGTGCAAGGAAACAGCGTTCTGTCAGATTGAAAAATCAAAATTTTCTCCCATTGGGGCGAACTATGGTCAGCTCGATAGATCGTACGTCTGTATGTAAGGGCGCACGCAATCCACAGATTGGTTTAGTTTCATTGCTGAAATGTTTCAAACTCCACAACTGTGAATTGTGCTTTCAACCATATAGATATACCGAAGGTCACGTTCGATTTTCAGAATTTTTGCGCCGATCTTTTCGTTGTTATGGACCTTGATCGTACAAAACATAGCTTTGGTAGGAGTGGGCGTCTTTTGGGTTCATGTGATATCATGATTTGAAATTTGACAGTTTTTTATAATTAAAAACAGGACGTCGCGTTCGATCTTTTAGCTCATTTAATTCCATAGTTTGTCCCCTTTAGTGTAGGAAAACTTATTATTCGGTTTGCACGTGTGAATTTTTCTCTTTTTGGTATTCCCGATAAGCCCACAACAAAGGAAGCAGTTTCCCCGACGGGGAGAGGGGTGTAGACTTCAATTCCGCAAGGTTGTGTTCTCCTGACGCCACAACTGGAGGAGACGGCTGTTGTTTTAAAAATAAGGGTCTAAAAATTCTACTTTTGAGATTTCTGGTGTTCATAATTCAAAACCTGTGACCCTTGACTGGGCAAAAACTTAATTATTTTTGCTTTTCGCAACAACACCTTTTGTCGTCTGCTTTAAAATTTGACAATATTTTTCTCAAGATCACGAAAAGTTTTTTTTTTTAATTGTTGCGAATCCAGTTTGCATTTGTTGGGAGATTTAGTAATAATTTAATCCCACAGCTCTGGAGAGCTGTGGGATTAAATTATTGCTGATACTCGCGCACCCATTTTTTGTTCATTGTGTCGTCTGCCCATCTATTGCCAAAAAATTCTCGATTGAAAATTGAAAAAGTTAATGTACAAAGTACATAAGAAGTACATAAAACACTAAATCTTTATCTAATACAATTTTTCATTTTCCTTTGAAAACTTAGTTTGACACCCCACTGTAATGACCCCGAGGCGCTTGTCCCAAAGAGGGAGCATAAGCTATGTTTTGGAGGCAAACATTGAAATATAATAAAACTTGAATTTCGATTTTTATTAATAACGCGCCGGACAAACTAGTTAGGTTACGTAATAATAATAACTCTTTGGCCAGCCGCTGATTTGTCGCGGTACTCATAAGAGAAGGCCATCATTCCCCCTGCACCCCACCCCCTCTTCCCCTCCTCTCCTCCCAGCATTCAGATATAAACTGCTTAATAGTGTCCCTCACTTCCTCTTTTTCAATTTCTTCAATAAGCATTCCTACCCTCTCCCTCTTGTCCCCCTTCAGCCATCTATCCTTTGTTTCTTCACCCCACTTCTGCATTATTCTTCCAGTAAATTTTATTCTATGAGGTATATACTGTGGGCATTCCAAGAGAAGATGTTCCAGGGTCTCCACTACTTCAGAGTGGCACATTTGGCATCCCTTTTCCCCATCTCTCCCAATTTTTTCCCGAAGCTCCAGTGATCTTGATCTCAGTTTGAACAGCAGTGACCCTCCAAAGGTGCCATCTAGGTACTTCTCAAAAGCTGGCTTTTCTTTATATTGTAACCCCTGCAGTGATCTTTTCACGCTAACCCCTGCTCGCCAGTTTCGATTGCAATCTTCCATGACTCTCTCTTTCACAAACCTTTTGCCTTCTTTCATTCCTACTTCTATGTTTGTGACCTCTATAGAGTAATTGTCCATTAGTTCCCTCACATGTTTTGACCACCCCGTTTCTATATTAGAATTCCAAATGGTATCGAGCATCAATTTGCACCACCGGTTGTCAGGCAGGTTTCTCAAGTAGTTAAAGTAACACAGTTTTCCCAAATCTACCCTGTCCTTGATTTTCATCCACCCAAGCTCCCCCCTTACTGCCTCCAAAGCTGCAGCATTACTCGACCCTGTTATCCATCTGCCGGCATCATTCTGAGTACTTTCCAACTTCTTAATAACGGTTTGGTTTAATGGAATCACGTCCGTGCCGTACGTTATACTTGGTAAACCCACCCTCTCCCACAGTGTTTTCCCCACAAAGACCTTATTGAAACTATTTTTCCCTAAAAGTTTTAGTTGGTTCAGAATTCTTTTCCCCTTCAGAATCAGTTTGGCTGAGTAATTTCTGTACACCCCTCTTCCCGTTATATTTATGCTTACCCCTAGATACTCATACTCTCCCGTTTCTCCTACAGTGATTTGTTTGCTTTCCCCTTCGGGGATTGAGAACTCCCCCACTCTCCATCTCTTCGTCATATCTACCTTGCGTCCAACGGGTATTACCTTGCTTTTATTTTCATTTAGTTCGAGCCGCCAAGTGTTCCCATATCTACCAACAATTTCCAGCAGTTTCTCTAGCCCCTTTTCAGTTCTAGACATTAACACCATGTCGTCCGCAAAGAATAAGCCTGGTATCTTTATGTCTCCAACATTTACCCCCTCCGCACTCTGAATTAGTTCGTCCCCTAAATCTTTAACATACAATGCAAACAAAATCGGTGAAAAGGTACACCCCTGCTTGAGGCCTATATCCATAGGGACTCGTTTTGTAGTGATACGCCCTAGACTGAGTTGGCTTTGCACATCTGTATACAGTGCTTTCATGATTCCCACAAAGTCACCCCCCAGTCCGATGCCCTCGAGCTTTCGCCACATACCTTCCCTCCACACTCGGTCGTACGCTTTTTTCACATCTAGAAATGCCAGAAACATCTTTTTCTTTTCAGCCTTTGTTGATTCTATCAGTTGGGTGAGTGTAAATAGGTGATCAGTGACTCTTCGTCCTTTCCTGAAACCATTTTGAATTTCTCCTAAAAAACCTTTCTCTTCAATAACTTCCTCTAGTCTACCGTATATGACCTTACAGAATACTTTTCCGATGTTACTACTAACTGATATCCCCCTATAGTTATCTAGAACTTCCTTATCCCCCTTTTTGTGTATGAACGACACCTTACTTTCCCTCCACTCTCTGGGGACCTCTTGCTTTCGCAGAGCAAGGTTGAAAAGGTTTGTCAGGACTTCAGTAAGTGCCTCCCCTCCATTTTTGAGGAATTCGTTCGGAATTTCATCAGTCCCTCCCGCTTTACCATTTTTTAATTTCGAGACCACGTTCCGCACTTCTTCTGCCGTTATTTCGCTACATACACGATTGGATAGGTTCTCCTCCACCAGTGTATTTCTTTTTGGTGGGGACCCACTGCCCCATCGCCTATCGTTTATCTTTTCCCAGTGTTTGACTAACTCTGAAGCGATACGGCCTTTATCTTCTGTACTTTCCCCATCCACTTTGATACTCTGCACACTACTTTTCCCCCTTTTATTTACCCAGTTCCAAAATACGTTTGAGCTCGAACCCCCCGTTTTCTTTATTGTTCTGGCAAGACTGCAATTGCGCTCCTTCCTATTATTATTCTTTATCTCATTCACCTTTCTCCGTGCCAGTTCATATTCTCCTTTCATTAGTCTCGTGTCATTGTTATCCACCCCTTTAAGCTTCCTACTTCTTCTGTAAGCAGCGCATTTTACCTTCCTTTCTTTTATAGCCTTTTTCAGTCCCTCGTTAACCCTGT
The DNA here is from genome assembly GCA_031216915.1 of Pictodentalium vernedei. Classification (NCBI taxonomy): domain Eukaryota; kingdom Metazoa; phylum Mollusca; class Scaphopoda; order Dentaliida; family Dentaliidae; genus Pictodentalium; species Pictodentalium vernedei. Next base: position 66,206,418 of record CM062291.1, on the reverse strand, counting down.
ATCCAAGCTCTCTCGTTGGGACCCTCACCCTTCCTATACAATCCTTCCCTGCCCCTGTTAGGCTATTTACTATGCCATCTGAAATACTCTGGACATTTGTATCCCTAGGTATACATTCAAGATTTGGTTTTAGTGTTTCCCGAAACTGCTTCCAGTCGGCTCCTTGTTTTAGTCCCCAAACTTCCTTGAAGGTATTTCTGTCTCTATTCGTCTTTTTGCCCATAATCTTAACTGTTATCAGGTTGTGATCACTACCCGAGTCATTTTTTCCCTCGTCATCTATTTCTACATCTATAACCTCCCTCCATACGCTAATGTCAGTGAGTATATAATCAATTATTGTTTTCTTATCGTTCCTCTCCCAGGTCCATTTACCCTTACATTTCGCATCCCTGTTCAGGATCTTTAAACCAAGCCCTTTTGATAGGTCCAACATCTTCCTCCCATTCGTGTTAATTTTCCTATCACCTCCCTGTATGCCCTCCTCCTTATCCCCGATGTGCCCATTGAAGTCCCCCATTAGGACAATACTGAACCCTCTGCTTCCAAGCTCTGTGATATTCGATCTAAGAGTTGTATATATTGAATCGTAAAGTGGAAGAAGTGAATGAGTTGATTACACAATGAAGGTGCCACTCTTCAAAAAAAATAATCTTTTTTCAAAGTTCATCAAGGACAGTAGCTCCTACAGACATGATGGATTTCATATTCTAAACTCAAAGCACATGTTGCATACCACCAAACTGATGATAATACCCACGTTGGGCTTCACCACGCTAAGCTGAATGGTGTGTGAAGGGCGAAGACGATTTCCTCGTTGACTTAGGAAATTTTTCAAGTATATCAAGGGTGATAACTCGAAAATAAGTTTTCGTTGTTTGTGAACTAATTGACTGCTGTGAAGAATTGAGCCACAATACTTGTCCCAAAGTGTCAGGCCTCACTAGATTAAGTAGAGATGATGGAGCGTGGACAGGAAGTAGAACTTAGACCACATCGGACATTTGGGATGAACTGAATGAATGCTAGTCAGTTTCTAACGCAACCACAACACAAAAATACTGAGCCGAGATGACAGGGCCTAAAATTCAGTTCGCTTCGCCAGTAACGCAGATAACTACTTAGTGATGACTAGCATGGCCGCATGCGTTCCAAAATTGTAACAGGCGACAACGCATTGAATTGCTTATTTCAGGCGACAACGCATTGAATTGCTTATTTCTGTTGGAAATCTCACGGCGGTGACCTCCCACTGAGGAGGATTCTGATGGGGAGGATTCTGACCTCACCTAACAGAAGATTTTGTAACACTAATGCTGGATGTCTTAAAACAATCCTCTAGTATAATCTCTGACAACTCATTTTCACCAGACAACATGCTTTTTCTTAAGACTTACCGCTCGTTGGTAAAACATACGCATGTGAAGTTTGCTCATAATATTTTCCATGGTTACAGAAGTTTGAACACGATGGATGCCGAGAGCAGCGCGAAAAAACACACACACACACACAGAAAAAAAAAAAAAATACAGAAAAGCAAGGCGCACACAGGAGAACCTCTACCTTCCATCCTGGTTCAGTGATCTGAACGTAGTGGCTACTCCTCTACGTACAGATTCTTCCCATTCAATCCTACAGAAAAAGTTCTCATCAAGTTTTTATGGGAATTCAAAACACGAAAATAGGAATAAATATCAAGCTTTCACCCTTATTACCGGCTCCAATCGATAGTACACATATTTCCTTACATTTGGGCACAGAGTTCATTGATCCAAACTATGTTTTATCCTTTAATTATCGTTATTTGAAAACTCTCGAAGTGTCAACGAATGTTTCGAAATCGTCCATGTTTTTGTTTAAAAATAAAACAGTAAAAATAATAACACGGTAATGGCGCCGAAACGAATAGACCTTTTCATTGATGCGGAATCGGAAATTCGATCGCATTTGCGCATAGGGGGTTCATAACCTCCTCTGTGCGAATGCGATCGAGTTTGATAATCTCCTCTGCGCGAATGAGATCGAGATCGTTACGACCAAAGCTGATAAATATTCCTCACCTGTGTGCTTTACCGACCTTTTTTAACGGCTCTCAAAGTGTGAATCTTTCAAATACATCTGAAAAATCCCAAGATATCCGCTCAAATGCATGGAAATGGGAGTTTTGGGACCCTGGAATTTAAAATTTTCGTACCACGGGCCGAACCATGGTCGTCCTGTCATTCCGACGACCATCCATCGCCCGACCCAGCACCCCCCCCCCCCCCCCCCATACACACACTTTGAAAATCGTTCCGCCGCCCCTGGTGTAACTAGATTCTTCCAGCTTTTACTGGTAGTGGATAGAGATATATACATTATCATGACCATGTGCATGTCCTGTAATTTGCAAGTTGCTGTCCGATTGTAAACACGACCGAGATGATAATATATTTATTTAATAAACCTGTTACCGGTACATAAAGTCCATTTCACCAATTATTCAGTTTAAATTGAAATTGGTCAAAATTTTGAAATTCAGGAGCTACATTTTAATGCGTAATAACAATGCATATCTGTGATACCGAAAATTAAATCTGTCTGGTACGGAATTGGAAGGGGGTGGGGTCTGATACGAACGTTTTTTTTCCGAGTTTTTCGATGCAAATTAAATTGATTGTTAGATAAATGGTTCTTCGCCCATTGAATCCTGATCGCCGTATCACGCTGACTGGTTTTTCGACCGACTCTGTATCAGGTGGCTGGTGTCAAAACGAGGACGTCACTGAAGAACGACAATGGAGTCCGCCCAGATTACCAAACGTTTCTAGGTACTCTTCATTAATTTTGTGCAAATAAACACTATCGAATACGTGAATTTTCAACATTGTTCTTAACGAATTTAACATTGATTTCTCGCGTGAAATGAGAATTTCCATAACGGCATATAATAAACAGCTCATTGACGCGGTCAGATCGCCGGATCACACTCGCCGTCTTTGGCGGCCCATGTGATCCAACGATCTGACCACGTGAACCCGGCGGAATACGACAAACCAGATCACTTTACTACCATAATAATCTCTACTATCCGGAGCACATGGATTGGCGATCCTCGAGCTTTGGATCCCAAATACACGATGACTGGCTGAGAGGTGCATGTTCAAAATAAAATTGGAGAAAAGATAGATATAAAATATATTTTTATTTTAGAACATATGAGTAATATAAATACAATGTTTGTTTGAGAATTTCAAATACATTGTTTCAACATAAAATAAATTAAAATGAACTGCAAAATAATAATTGCCTAAAATCATACAAAAACTACAAGATGAGAATTCACTTTATGGAGATCAATGAGGTATGAGATTTTAAGCTAACCAAAATGGTTGGAAATGTCTCATAGCCCCGAGCCGCGGTAGTGTCGAGTCCAGACCTATGGGGGTTAACCCTGAGTGCTATGGAGGGGTTTGCGGAGTGGGTCCTAACGTTGTGTATTTTTTGTGGTTTAACCCTTTAAATTCGTAAGACCGATTTTTCGGTCCAAGGCATAATTTCGTCCTATTTTGTCTTATTGTGAGAGGTCAATGCACGGGGCATTGCTGATAAAATAATAACTGCAGTCTGCAGCCAGGCGGCTGCAGGCTGCAGTTATTATTTTATCCTCCCTGTATATTGATATTGCACTGACCGATCTCCAGGCCTGGCCGTTTGAGGAGAGCTATTGCTCCGGCTCTCCTTGGCTCCCCTCAAATCATATTGGGGAGGGCCATAATTACCCCCCTTAAACTGTAATGGCTCTCCTCAAACTTTCAATTTCCTTATTAAAAACCGTGTATAATTAATGTAAGTGTGGATTAGCTCCCCTGAAACAGATTTAGGGGAGCCGTAGCGGCTCTCCTGGATTTTTCAAAAGGCCAGGCCTGGATCTCACTGCAAGTGTACACAAAGGTGATACCATTCCAGGAAACGAAGGTTCAAAGGGTTGAGGACCCACTCCCAATGTGGTCATCTAGTGGTTAATTTTGATTTACCAGGTTCTGTTTAGACTAGGCTAGGTGGGGTTTAAAGGATACACCGTGTGAAATACAACCCCAACACAAATATAAAGTTTACTAATAGATATAATTTAATTATTCAAGATGTAAAAGTGAATGCTTTGCTATGAAAATTCCATTCAGTCAGTTTTATTGAGGTACTGTCTATCAGCTCTTAATAGGAGCGGAAGCTCTTACCTTGAGTTAACAATGTTGTCCCAAAATGACTTAACTATTTTGGGTCAATTAAAATTCCCACTACTCACTTTTCAACATCACTTACCAGGAGCTCAAGCTCTTCTGAAAAGAACCAAAGCTCTTAGAGGTTCGTGAAAAAGAAATTGAATGAAAAAATACAGCAGTCAAAATCGGTTAGTTCCACCCAACTATATGATTTAGTCCATTTCTAAAACTAAGACCTACCTAATAAATTTTCGAAACATAAGCTCTAGGAGTTTATTTTTCAATCAGTCACTTTTTAGGGTTCATTCTAATGAATGTACTGATGGGGGTGCGAGGTGAGGGGATACAAATCAGAGGCAGCAAAGCACCAATGAGAGAGATTCTTTTATTGATGGTTTTGCTGCCTAAACTGGTATTGCATCAGTCACCTGCTTTAACATCTCCGCGGACTCCAAAGATAACTTAAATAGTAAAATTTCCAAGTAAAAACTCCAGCACATACACCGTTAAAAAGAATTAATGGCCCACCTAACATGATACCTATCGGTAATAATGAACTGGATTGAATGACAGCTGATTGACAATTTAAGCTAGTTTAAATAAACAATTTAAGACGTGAAGTTAGTACTCCATGCATGTAGTAAAACTGGATGTGACTGAGTATGACGGAATGTCACGTTGTACTTGAAGGAAAACTACAAATTTTCTTTTCCAATTAAATTCTGTCTGTCAACCAGTATATGTGGATAGAATATAACCCTGCAGATAGCGCATTGAGTTCATCAAGGCGCCATCTGCAATGCTATGTTCTATCCACACATGCCACGTACGACCTTGAACAACAAATTCACTTCTACCCTCACCCCGCCAACTGTCAATCCAGCGCTTTGATTTCCACACGCCCCATCCCTTCTTCATCATAAACCCTTTCCGGTTGACTGACACTTGTATGTGGATAGAATATAACGTGTACCCCTTGAGTTCATCAATGCACCATCTGCAATGCTATATTCTATCCATATACATGCCACTTACGACCTTGATAATAACAACTTTACTCCCACCCTCAATAAATCCAGAGCTTTAATTTCCACACCTGACACGCACCATCCTTTTTGCGCGATAAAACCCTTTCCAGTTTACTGACAACATGTGTTGTATGTGGATAGAATATATTAGTTTAGTTTAAACATTATTTTATTTCAATACTGCATATAAATATACAAGGTATAGAACAACATGCTGAGATACAGTATTAGAAAGTGGATTCAGCAGCAAGCCGAAGCTTATGTAAGCTGTCTTCTTATAGAATATATTATTTCCAAATGAAACAAAATACTGTGTTTAGATTGGCTGAGAGGTATGGTGTAACTTGCAATCCAATGTAGCTTTTTTACACCGTAGTTAACCACGGTGTAAAGACAAGAATACACAACAGCAAGCTAAATGGCTAAAAAAGTACCCATTTTTAATTATTAATTCATATCTTCTGCTTGATTATGTTAGAACAAAAGTAAAAATATAGGAAATTTAATATGTATGTGCAATAAAATCTCACAGATATGGATGTCATTGGAACTGGCTCATTGAGCCAGTTCCAATGACATCCATATTAGTCTGGTTTTATTAAGAAACTTACAAAGTACAAATTTTCTGTCTGTTTTGCCCACAATGTAGGTTAGAGTATTAAGTACAACAAAATTCTTGGAAATAAATCGGTTATCCTTGTGTTTTCCAGGGTGTATGGGAGTTTACACCGGTCTGGGAACTCATACACCCTCGGCTTCGCCTCAGGGTGTTTGAGTTCCCAAAACGATGTAAATTCCCATACACCCTGGAAAACACAAGGATAACTAATATTATCCTTGGGTTCATCAAAGTGCCATATGCAATGCTATGGCGTATGGCGTATTGGTGCAATCGAGGGACGAATTATGCACATACGGGCAGGCCCGTAACTACCGAAAAATAAAGGGGGTGGAGGGGGGGGGGGTGTATCATCATTCTGCCCTACAGCCAACGCATATTGCCCTGCATATATATCACCTTTTCAAGTGCTTTCAACAGTACATATATGATATCAGGTGCCCTGTAGAGCATGGTACTCCACACAGAAAGATAAATGGCTCCTTTTGCATGGATGCAGGGCATATGAACTGAGATGGAAGTTGTACAAGACCATGATATATCAGGTGCTCAGCGTGCCCTAGCTGTTCAACTCTATTCTGTTAGGCAGGGCAACATTCTGGTAAATAATTCCTTGGCAGGGCAGTAGTTGCGTGGTAACCTGCCCTACTCGCTGCACTGCGAACAGAAGATCTGAATTTTTTTTTTTTTTTTTTTTTTTGGGGGGGGGGGGGGTAACACGCCCCCACCCCACAGTGGCGTGGCCACGGGGGTGGGGTGGGGTGGGTGGGGGTGGACGCGTCCCCTCCACTTTCCTTCAATGTTGGTCCTCGAAATATGTCCCAAAATGGCATAAAAATCGTAGGGGGGTAAGGTCCATGGGGGTTAGGTTGTAGATTTGTAGATTGCTTGTCCTAATATCTGTGTCGGTGAAAGGGTAGACAGTCGTCAGTACATGAAAAACCTCAAAATATCCTCTCAGCTGCAAGGAGATGGGGTTTTTTGAACCCTGTAATTCAAAATTTTTCTACCAAGGGCCGAACCATGTTAATTAATAGTAGAAAAATTTTGAATTCCAGGGTTCAAAAACCCCCATTGGCGACCCTTGACAGTCCCATATCGGACACATTTATTTCCCTCTAGTGGAAACCCTGATTATTGTTACCTTGGTTATCTAGCTCAAACTTTAGGGACGCAAAATTCTGAGATGCGAAGGCTTGGAAAGCTTTTACCACACATCACCCTCCCCCCCCCCCCCCCCCCCATTAAAATGGAGCTTAGTCAGGCACTGCAAGTTTGCCCCCCCCCCCCCCCCCCCAGGATTTACGCCCCAGCATACAGGATGCTACGAGTTGCAAAGAGTTATGTTCGGACATGGTACATGGTCAACAAAGCAGTCATATTTATGTTGATTTTCTTTGTACAATGCAATCTGCCTTTGTTCTAGTGTATTTGCTTGATAAATCTTACCGAACATTAATGAACAGGACATGGTGAATTATTAATTCCACTACCGGTTTTGCTGACGCAGAAATAATGAATAAAATTACAAAATATGTACAAATGATCACAAAAAAACTATAAATGTCACATACATTCGGTGCCAAGCATATTTTTCATTATGAAGTTATGAATAAGTTATGAAACACACATTTTCTATCACAGCGTACGTGCAAATAAACATAATGTTTGAATAGCTGAGATCGGCATGCACTTTTGATCAAGCACTGATACATTTTGAGGGTTCATTCTAATGAATGTACTGATGGGGGTGCGAGGTGATGGGGTTGGGGTCAACATATTCTCCATTTTTGCACTCACCCAATATTAAATTAACTGACACTGACTTTTACCATATCGGGTCACTAACCTTATCGACCTCTTTTTACTGAGTACTGAATTGTTAACAAATAAAATATGTTTAAACTATCCCCCGCGTAATTTTTACAAATTAAGCAGTTGTAAAAAATGTATTCTTACAAAACTTTCAACGAAACCATACCATGTGACCCATCATTGGAACGTCCTCGTCGAGCTTGTTCCAATTATGAGTCACAGACCTGGCATTCTTTAGGAGTGCAGGAGTGCTGCGCGCCAACTGTACGCCTAGAAAAAAATTGAGGAGGGCAATTTTTTGCACCCCTTGATTTTCTGGAATCCCAGACCATTTGGGAATGCTTTTAAAATCTATTATCATTTCGTCCCCTGAGTTCCAATGTGTTCTCTGTGCCGACTGGCACAGAGAACACATTGGAACTCAGAGGCCGATTTGTCAATGTTGCACTGATTCGCAATAATTCATGACCCATTCTGTGTTGCATTTCGATACATTTTGAGAGGAGAAGAATCATAAGAATTGAATGCAACATTTTGAATAATGAGATGTGTGTGCCAATTTGTCCACTATGTAGCTGAATGTAGTACAATTTTTCAGTCACAATATTAATACCTTGAAGTGAATATAACCAAAATAGCATACAAGTTTTTGCATTGAAAATTTCAGGTGCAATTGCACTCCCAAGTAATCTGTGGAGGGCAACTGTTTTGCACTCCTCGATTTTCAAGATTGCCAGGCCTGGAGTCACGTGATATGGTGGTATTAGTTACTTAATAGATTTATCTTTGATTGAGTGATATTTTATTCACCATTATGCTCAAGAACTACTAAGTTGACAAATATATATAAATCTCCAATATCCAAGTTTACAATAACAACGCACATACACAACCCGAAAAAATCTATAAATGTATACTGGCAGGGGAAGGCATAGCCAGATTAGCTGTCTTTCTGCCTTTCCTTATGGAAGAAAGGGAAAGAAAAGTGGGACAATAAGAAAGATAGAAGCGAGGGAAAACAATGCATGTGCAACATTGTGCATTCCCAGTACTGTTTATATTAAGCTTTTGCCGGAATAAGTGCTCAAGGTGCTAGCTTTCATGATAACGTGTAAAGTGGTGCACATGGTGGCCGGACTTCCAAAAACAAACAGGCGCCGTCGAAAAAGACCAAATCAAACACTAAATTACATTCTCAACAGATCAATATAATTGTGAATATATTTCGTCGGCTGAGTCTAGCACTCAGGCGACGATTTGACAAGGACCAAGTCAAGAGGCTGTCTTGGACGATTTCCAGACAAATTTAAGTCGAGTACATTAACCCTTTACCTAACGTAACGGCCAAAACCGGCCAGCGTTATTCTCAAAAATCGCCAATTAATTTGCATTATTTTTTTCATTTTTTGTCTCAAAAACATAGGTTATGACCCCTCTATGTTTTTGAGACAAAAAATGAAAAAAATTAGTTATTCAAGAATTATTTTTGCAAGTGTCGTCTGCTTTTCATGTTAGGTAAAGGGTTAATACACAACGGACAGTCTTACAAAAACGTCTGTTGTATATTATATTCTTGTTGACCACATAGTGCTAACAGACACCAGGCCTGGCATTTTCAGGAGAGCAATTTATTCGCTCGCCTACTGCTCGCCTAAAAAAAATTAAGGAGGGCGAAAATTAGCCCTCCTGGCCTTAGAAAATAATGATTACCATACTAGCCCATTCCTAAAATCCACATCTTTTCAAATCTCTGTTACGTGAGTGGTCTCTGTAAGACGGCAACACTGCCCCCCCCCCCCCCCACACACACCTCTGGGCCTTGGTGAGGCCCGGAGGTGTGGGGGGAGGGGCAGTGTAGCCGTCTCACAAAGGCTACCTTGTTAGCAGCACCAAATAAGATGTTCAAAGCTCACTAGGCAGAATTCATTAATAGTAAAACTTTATTTTGCCATTCGTAGCTTTTGTAAGCTTGAGGAGAGCTAATCGCTCCCCTAGGCCATGCGAGGAGAGCGATTTTTAGCCCTCCTGCATTTTTAAGAGTGCCAGGCCTGAGACACTGAACTAGATCACATTGAAATGGAGGTAGGGCTAGACAGCACAGTTTGAACAATAAGGATTTCAACAGGAGATGTTATTCTCATAAGATGAAATAATTTAGCTGTTAACATTTTTTGAAATCCGTCCTGTTGGTTAATTCTAGAAGGCCACACTGTAAAATCAGGTGGGTTAAAACTGAACCCAAATCATCTGGGTTGAGGGAATGTGAACCCAGTTGTGTTCATATCCACTCAATCCAGTTGATTTGGGTTCATTTTAATGTAACTGATTTTACAGTGCATTCATTAACAAATAATACAATTCTTACTTGCTCATTATAAAGTGGAAATCGTCAGCTGTCATTTTCAAAGATAAATAAATAAGGAGAGGTCATTCTAACTGTTAGCCCTGTATTACATGCAGATGTCAACAGACTGTAAGGTGAAAAGGTGAATGAACAGCTTTCACATGACGTCTTATTTATTTATTTATTTATTTATTTATTTATTTATTGTTGTTTAAGGTCACATATTTCTGCACAGTGACTACTCGTGACCGCAACATGGAGATAAAGTCAAGTTTAGTCAATCGTTTATATACCCTTGTTATCCATTGTGGAGGACTTTACCCCAAGCACTGCTGACTGTGTCTTTTTTATCAGTAAGCAAAGTGTTTACAGCAGTAAACAACCACGGCTTCACTTCCCGTAGTTCCCTTGACGGCTTATATCCATTGAGATTGTCAGACGTTTGTGGGAGACACGATATATTCATATATATCGGGCTGTGGGTTTCGTGAAATGAAGTGCGAATTCCCCATCCCATCCTACCCTTGAGTTCGCCCACAATGTTATTTTTGTCTTGCTTGAAGAGATGGGTGTCGATATGTGAGGACAGTGGGAACACCCCCGCTCTCCTCGTAGCATCCGTTGCTTTTTGCAAAGTTTGTTTAACCCTTTGAGCACGAGCGGCCGCTTTTCCGACCCAGAAGCATGATACGTCATAACTTCATTAAGTGGGATGGCTGCTGAGCGAATGTGTGGGGCAGACCAATTTAATATTTTCAACGTGCAGCCGTGGGGCTGCACGTTGAAAATATTAATTGGTCTACTCCCAAATAATGAATGTGGACTCTTCCAATTGCAGTCATTGAACTGACATGGAAGATACCATCAGGGTTCAAAGGATTAATTGCTTATTGTGATTTTAGGTAACTTATAGCACCACTAGCTGCATCGCGATCGCATCTCATGTATAAAGTCAAGTTGTTTATAATGGTGTTGGCCAATAAAGAGGACTCACTCCTAGACATTGGTTAAGGGGTCCTACTAAATCAGTATAAACACCACAAGTCTACTCGACCACGGTAAACAAGCACAGCTCCACTATTCGATGCACTCATAATTTGGACCACTCCACTGTAATTCAAACATTCCTACAGTTCAGAGATGATGTTACACAAATGTGTTTAATCACGTAGGAATCAATGTTAACATCTCGAACAAATTACTCCGACTTTAAGTCAATACTGATCTAGGTTTTTTTTCAGGAAGAGAGAATGGTACGAGAGCGTGTAAAGACTGCAGTGTTAGGAGTTAGTTTATATGGCTAAAAAGTGCATGCCGAAAATACTGCCCTTGTGTTTTGTTTGTTTTAATTTGACATGCCACTTAATAACCCTTTACCCAACGTAACGGGTAAAATAGTCAGCGCTATTCACAAAAAATTGCCATTCAATTTTTCCCTAGAAAAATTAGCACATGACCCTTCAATGGAACGAGCTCGTTTTTGACTCAAAAAAAGTTATTCAATAATTTGATTTGCAAGTGTCGTCTGCTTTTCGTGTTAGGTAAAGGGTTAACACTTCCAGATGGTCAGGCCATCCTTTGATGCCGTCTGTCGGAAATTGTAGATGTCCGCCGGAATAACTGTTGGTCGGTCGTTGGAACGACAACATTTTCTCTGTAAGCCGCTACATTGAAAAAAAATTGACCAAATGGCGAAACCGCAATTTTTATTTTGCAAAATTACGCTCAGGTTTCAAACTTCCTTTCTCTGAAAGTGCTCCTTATAAGTATATAATAATCGAACAGGCTTGTTTTTGTTTTTGTTTTTTCTTAGGGTGGGCACGGGGAGTGGTGGGGGGGGGGGGGGGGGGGGGGTAACGACACTTTCGACAGCCGGGGTCATCTCGCGTCGAAATAATCCTGGACATTATTTCGTGTATTATTATTATTTTGAAGAATTACTACGTTGAACGAAAGTAATTCTTTGATGAAATAATAATAAACGAACGCTTAACCCTTTACCTAACCTGAAAAGCAGACGACACTTGCAAAAATAATTCTTGAGTAACTAATTTTTTTCATTTTTTGTCTCAAAAACATAGGTTATGACCCCTCGTTGGAACGAGCTCGACGAGCTCGTTCCAACGAGGGGTCATAACCTATGTGTTTGAGACAAAAAATGAAAAAAATAATGAAAATTAACTGGCGATTTTTAAGAATAGCGCTGGCCGGTTTTGGCCGTTACGTTAGGTAAAGGGTTTAAACGGGTTGCGTGCTGGAAGCCCTAATTTGGGCTCCATTCTTAGGTGCATGTACCACAAATAAAGGTTACAAATTCTGTGGATGAGATTCACATTAGCTTTTATGTAGAATTATTTCATCTATATGGGTTTGCCTTGTTATAAATTATGGAAGAGACCGCTTTTCCGATTCATGCAGGAACATGATACGTCATAATTTCATTAAGTAGGATGGCTACTACGTGAATGGGTGGGGTAAGTAAACCAGTCAATATTTTCAACGCGCAGCCTTAAGGCTGCACGTTGAAAATTCTTATTGGTCTTTCCTCAAATAATGAATATGGATTCAATTGCTGCCATTTAACTGACATGGGAGATAGCACTTTGTGTTAAATAGAGATTATTACCATTATGTGGACGAGCTCCGGGTTCTAAGGGCAGATCACGACGAGTCGAAGACGAGTTGTGATCTACCTTTAGAACCCGGAGCGAGACTCGGATACATATTTTGAACGTCCACATAATGGTAATAATCATTTTATCTTACAATATATTGAGGATAAGTCAAGAATGTAGACGAATATATAACGAACTATTTATTCGTACGGATGAACGAAAAGAAAAAAAAAATGGAACTCACGCGAAAGGAACGTGCTTGTATCCGACCCCCTGATACAAACATCTGTATCAGGGGGTCGGATACACGATAGATGCGGGGTTAATACAGACAAAATACATGTTGATTGTAAAATAAAAGGGTTTAATTTGTGCTTTCAAACAAGGTTTATGGCACCTCGTTTCAGCAACCGTGTGTAGCTCAAATCAATGAAGGGTTGGTTATAAACTGTGCTTTTTTTAATAATTCAATAAATTTTGAGGCAAATGCCGCCCTCTAACCTTGTTAAGCAAAGGGTCAATTGATGAAAGTGTAAATGAATGTACAGCCACGACGTTTGTGAGTTCACAAATAACCACAATGGAGAGAAAGGACGGATGACAAAATACAAAATCGTTCATTTATAATACCAATTACTTTTTATTTTTTTATTTACTCATTATATGAAAATAAATATTCTTTGTGGTTCCATGTTTACCCGGATTTTCATGTGTATGATTAACGCCCCAATTAGCGACAATTGGCAAATAATATTTTATAATGTAGTTATAAAAACAGATTTGTATAGTTTGTGCATATGATTTTATGACACGGTAAAAGATAATTGTCAGCCTGATCTTGATTTCAACTCCACTTGTACTGTGCAAAATAAAAATTAAAAATAAAACCCTTCCTCCCTCACTGATTTGAATAATAAAATGCCTGAGAATCAATGAATTTATGAGAATTTTTTAGTTAAGTATTGTTTATTTATAGCAACTCGCATCCCCCCTACCTCCAAGATAGCGCCGGTGTAAAAGGAATGGAAGTCCGTAGGAACGTTAGTCCCTCTGGACTATTATTCCGGGGAATTATAGTCCTAGGTCTAACATTTCTAGGAATAGTAGTCCGCCGGACTACTATTCCTATAAATGTTAGACCTAAGACTATAAATCCGCGGAATAATAGTCCAGAGGGATTAATTTTCCTACGGACTTCCATTCCTGTTACACCGGTTCAGACACTTGTTGCTAATGAAGAATATAATGAAATGGATTTCCGTCTCTATGTGCACTGAAGTAAAATTGGTTTTGATTTATTTTGATTAATTTTATTAATGCTTGATCAAAATAGACAAAGAAATTGAATTTCTAATATCAGGTCGGCGACTAAAAAAAACACCAAGAGATGGCTTTTTAGTTGGTCATCGAGGTAATCTGGGAGATGACCAGCACAAGCTACAAGCTTTTTGTCAAATCCCTCATTTACCTTGTACCATGTAACTGTTTATTGTGTTATATTGTCTTACTGTTTATTTATTTTTGAGTTGATAATACACTGATGTCTCTATTGTGTAGCAATTAACACTTGTTGGATAAAATATTGTTTAAACTGATATGGGGAAAAAATTTCATCTCCAGTGGTCTCAAACCCCAGGCAGTTGTCTCCCTTCATTAACTCGACGGGCAATCGTCGCGTTTACGAAGGGAGACAGCTGCTTAAAGTGTTTGGGCTGCTTATATCGCTTGTTGTGCACCGTGAGGGTTATATCCAAATGAAAATCACATAGCAAGGTTACGTAATTTAAAAAAAAAAACAAAAAAAAAAACACACACATCAATATTTAAAATTATCCCCACCCCCTAAAAAGAGTCAAACTGACCAACATAAGTGTTCAAATAACACATCCATCACAAGTTCACAACCTGTTATCACAAATAATTATTGCCCCCCCCCCCACCCCTCCCCTCCCAACTGTGCTAAACAAATATTTAATGGTTCTCAATTTAAAACTTATCTTTTTCTTCCCTTTGTCATTTTTGCCTATAAAAAATGACATATTGAAACATCGGCTTAACAACCAATTTGACTGGAGTATTAATCTATAAAAAAAAAATTAACTCTTAACCCGCTGAGGATTTTTAAAAATATTTTTTTATCAAATCTTGTCATGGCTGCTGTAAAGCAGCCAGAACTAGATTTGATTAAAATATTTTGGTAGTTTAACTCAAGAAATCATTGGTCAAAACCCTGATATAATAATGTACAGAGGGTAAATTTAATTAAAAATGCCCAAATTTTAATTTCTTGTGGTAAAAGATTATCTGTCCCTCGCAAGAATATCCACCAACAGCAAGTAAAGAATTAATCGAAACTGTAGTGTGTCGAAAGCCTCAGAGAACAAATACAAATATATCTGAAAATGGGCCAAACACAAAAAGTGTTTAGACATGTTTTTGGACAATAACAGCAGCGTCCGATTCGATTTGCTTGCGACTTAACGTATGAACTGATTGAATAAAATGATGTTAAAAAAATTAATTATTAACAAAAGTATAACTCACACCAAAAAAAAAAACTATTTCAGAACACTACACACACACCTCCAAAAGTCTTCATGGCAGTATTGCATATAAATAGAGCCTTGAGGTAGCATCGACGAATATTCTTTCCTAATTAATTGTCAAACTAAATGTCTCTAAATCTTCGTCATAATGTTAAACAAACGTGTGATAAGTTGTACAGATGTAGTGTATTGGCGACCAATGATGACAAGTTACACAAAGCCATCGCGGAGTGACATATTCTGAAATTCCTATGAAACTCTCGAAAACTGGGGTTCTTTTTCAGTTCCGATAAATCGGCGTAACCGACAATGTCAGCCACTCCAGCCTCTTTCTCGATTCTTATTTTCTCGATCATGAAAGATACTGTTAAAGGTGCAAGGAATATGGAATTGATGGCCATGGCGGTCAGACTTATCGACTGCATAACAACCTGAAAAATAAAAAAAAATGAAATGGTCAGTTAAAAAACGTTTACAGTATAAAAATCCGCAAAGACTTGATACAGGAGCGAAGTTGCAGAGGGCGGAGGCGGATTGGTCGTGTGGCCCACTGGGAAAATTCCCTACCCCCCCCCCCCCCCCCCTCCACCAAGCGGGGTCTCCCCCTGGGCACCCAAAATCGATGCAACCCAACACCCCTTGGTACATGGAAATTCGTGAAAATGACCAAAAGGGGAAATGGGTCTGATTGCATAGACTGTCGTTATAACAAAATGCTCTGAATGTGGACTGACACTGGCAGTCTACAAAGAGAACATTTCGATATAGCACGCACAGGCCTGGCATTCTGAAAAATGTAGGAGGGCAAAAAATCGCTCTCCTCAATCAGCTTAGGAGAGCAATTAGCTTTACACAGCATTTTAAGTATCCAATTGAACGAACTCATTGAAACTGAAACCAACAGACTACATCAGTGGTTTTATTAACTTTGCTAAGGTAAAGCGAAATCTCTTAGACATCTAGATGTCTCACTCAACAACCGAACACACACTTGACAAGACCTGTGTGTGTACCCAGACCTGTTGTCCAAGAAAGTCATACGCCTACCACTACGTATGACTTTCTTGGACAACAGGTCTGGGTACACACACAGTAGTGGTAGGCGTATGACTTTCTTGGACAACAGGTCTGCTTGAATCTACAGTCACATCCTGGTGCAAGTGCTTCAAGTGACAGGATAGCAGTAATGGTAGTATATTATAGTGTCAATATTCCTTGAATAATTACCCCTCAAACTGTGATGTCAGTTGTTGAACTTGAAACTGACAGAAAAAAATATTGCTGTGACCCATTTTGCTTCAAATGATTGCAACTATGTTTGGGTATATGGTTGAAGCCATTACCTTTTACAACTAAACCACTTTCAAAATGAAATTACATGATGTTATGTGACTTCGAAGTTAAATTACATTTTTGCTTTACAACAAAAATTTAATGTGAGCATAATACATGTAATCTCTATCATCCCAGACCAAAATATTTAGGAGGGCAATTTTTCGCTCTCCTTAATTCTTTCAGGACGGCAGTGAGGAGAGCTAAAAAATCGCTCTCCTGAAATTGCCAAACCTGCACGCAGCAGTGAAGTCTGCCATTTATTACACGCCTGTTCTATGAAATCTCCATCTACAGCAACATGAAACCATGCGGAAAATGAAAATCCGTTCCGCACACATGTGCCGAACGGAAATCATTGGCGCACTATTTTTATAAAGAAGCGAAATTTCACTGGAATTTTCTTTAAATCGTGCAACGCAATTACAGTTTCAATCGTTAGCGATAACTAAAATCGTTTCCCTGATTTCCAATGTGTTCTATGTGCCAATAGGCGGCCAGTAGGCACATAGTACACAATGGAACCCAGGAGACGAATGGTAACACAGGTTCGCCTCGCAAATTTGGTTGGTGATAAAATGTGTTCTTTTTGTTGATAGTTATTCTAGTAATTCTTTATAGACGTGAAGGCGTGTAATAAACATAGAACGACATGCGTGTGTGAGTGGGTTAATCGATATGGCACTTGTGCCATCGCGGAAGGATAAAACTCGAGACCTGTGGCCTCTCGTTCTATCCTCCTGCACTACCACTCGTGCCATATTGATTAACCCATTCACACACGCGTGTCGTTCTGTGTATGTCCAGTTGCAAGTAAACATTTTCTTCAGTTTGAAAAATCAAAATCATCGCACTACACGAGGATTGAAAAATGATGGCTAAGAGTCATATTCAAGAAAATCACACCCCTTGGACAATCGTTTGAATTTTTTTCCAAACGATTGGGCGTTGCATCGTCTTATAATACCCTCCTGTGCTTTGGATATGCCTTCGTGTATCAGAAATCGCCCGTCCCAGCTGTGAAACCAGTCTTTTTGCAGCATTCAGTTGAGCCGCTGGAAAATAAGTCCGCCGAGAGGTCAGTTACCCTTAATCTTATGATGGACAGGTGGCTTCAAACTATCCAAAAAGCAATTCGATTCACAAATATCTTTCTAGCTCAATGCGAGTGAAAACTTCCGATTCGCTAGGTCATACAGTACATCACATAACTTTATACCAACCTCCGATCCCAGTCCCCCCACCCACCCTCCACCATTCCTGTCATTCTAAACTCTCGCAATTGTCAGATCGGAAGGGTAAACTAAATTGGAGTAAGACGCACAAGTGAATAAAAACTAGACAAGCTAACAGGTATTATTAAACACTTAATAACGAACGTCTGAAGGGTTTCTGAAAGTTGCTTGAAGTGTTTGTGAGAGTGCAGAAAGTTTAGATACGTCACGTGCACTTGGGCGATAGATTGTTTTCTGTGTCATATTTGTTTTGTGAGGCACACCCATATTATACTTTAGAACCGTCAAGTATGACCAGCTGTGCGAACTTCCGTTCGCCTGTTGAATTCTGTGGTTACATAACGTCGAGAGTACGTGACGTTTTGGACACCACTTCCTTTGCCACAACCCATCTCAATGGCCCAGAAGTAGTCCTGACTGGGGCCCTTGGATCGTACCCCTCCTCCCACTTCCCTGAAGGGAAGTGGAAGGACGGGGTAACGACCGAGGGTCCTAGTTAAGACAAGCGCATTGCTGGACATGCTTCGCAGACTTAGTTTGGGGGATTTAGTAAGCTACTGTCTGAAGGTTTACTTTTCCATTCCAGATGCTATATATACTAGCGCTGTGAGCGATGGGGTGAAGTGATATATACAATAATTTTTCGTCTGAGCTGAGTCTGCACTTGCGATGGGATATGAAACCTCGGTTTTGTGCATTGTTGTAAAACCGAAATATTGCTAAGGCATAAAAAAAGTTAAAAATTTATCTCTCAGGACCTCCCACATGGTCCATTTGGCTGCCGCATGTTCTTATTTTTATAACCAATGTAAACTTAAAAAAATAAAAATTAAATGGTTTATGTCTGATATTTTACTTAACTTAATAAAATTGATAAATTTGTCCCTTGAGTGCAACGAGGCTTTGTTATGAAGCATTCAAATGCTCGATGTTTTGCGGGTGTGTTATCTAAAGATTTTTGACCCTGTGTTGTCAGAATCAAATAGCCGATAGTCGAAACTTCTGTGGGTATATTATAAACTTCAACTGTGCTTTCAAAATGTTTCTTACACCTTAGTTTGACGTGGTGGTGGGGCACAAATTGATTTTTGCCTCTCATCCCACATTCTACTTATTCCTCGGCCGAAATAATCAAGGATTTACTTACTTCTGCTATTTGATGGCTGTCCCATTTCGAATGATCCGGATGTTGCGTGATGTAAGTTGCAAGTGTGACTGCTGACGTCACTAAACTCCACATGAAAAACATCGGGAAAAGCCTACTTTGCACTTGTCCAAACATACATCTTGGAAGACTAAAATACATTGTTAAACCTGAAAGAGATGGATAAGTTCAGACTCTCAGATCAGCAATTCATATTAATTCTGTTCTGAATTCGACGCTGTTATGGGCTATTTGTTTACCCACTTTTCGTGTAGTTTGCACACATGTTATCGCCCCTTTACTCACAATGCTACAGATACAGGGTTCCCACTGATATCCGCCTATCGGGGGCGCGGTGGCCCCGGAGACAGGTGCAGGCTGCAAGCCGAGAGGTCCTCGGTTCGAATCCCACCTGCGGCAACCGCGTTGTATCCTTGGGCAAGACACTTCACCCCCATTGCTCGCGTGGGGGCACGGTGGCGTTGTGTACTAAGGCATACTGCACGTCGATGGTGCACTTGTCTTCAACCAATGCTAACCCTGCGTCTGTTGAGTTACTCCGAGCTAGTATGTTGGGGAGCCTGACAGTTGCTCGCCGTGTCTAGGTGGTTCTCTTCGAGTACATCGGCTTCCTTCGCCGGTAAAACTGTCGGACACAACTATCGGACACGAGGTGACCCTGGCTGTCGAAAGTGTCGTCAAATCCCAATAAATAAATAGATATCTGCCAAGCAAATTCAAGCACTATTTCAGCTCTTTTAAAGGACTCTGACAACGATTTTAAATATTTATTTATTGGTGTTTGAGGTCACATACTTATGCACAATGGCTAATTGTGACCGCGACAGTTTTACGGGTGGAGGAAGCCGGAGTAGCCGGAGAGAACCACCCAGCATCGACGAGCAACAGTCAGCTCTTCAACATTCTATTTCTGTTCAAGCTAAACGCTCGACCAGGGTTACAGCGGCTGAAGACATGTGCACCATCGACGTGCAGTACGCCTTAGTACACAGCGTCATCGTGCCCCCATGTAGGCAACCGGGATGAAGATGACACAACGCGGGTCGTCCCAGACGGGGATCGAACTCGGGACCTCTAGCATATATAAGTGCAACAGTCTACCATTGAGCCACCGCCCTCCACACCCACGATTTTAAAGGACAATTACAATTTTCAAATGAATTTACCACAACACAAAGAATTTCAACCCCGAGCACCTGATTTCTGGAAGAAAACAAACCAGCTAGATATTTATTGTTCCTTGAGTGCAACAAGGTGCCATCTACAATCCCCAAGCACTGCAGATGGCACCTTGTTGCACTCAAGGAGCAATACAGAAACCAAAGAGATGTGGCTCCTGACCAAATTTGAGACACCACATGTATGTGGGTCAGGTTATCCCGAAACTTCTTGTCTCAGAGGTTATAGATAAAATATGAATTACTTTTCAAGGATTGAAACAAATTCAAGGCGTTTTCAAGGAAGAAGCCAAAAATTCAAGGACTTTTTATTTGAATGAAGACACTGAGATATTATTTCGTGATCCAGTTATAGACAATCCAATCAATTAGTATTTAATTCACACTGAAACAACCAACGTATTACAAAGTGGAGGAACTACGCGGCGTAATCATAAATCTACAGCTGTGATGAGTTTTCATTCATAATGATAACTTGAAGTCATTGAAGACTCCGTCAAATGAAGAAAACACTGAGAAACTTGTCAATAGTAATTTTTAGATTTAATCGTCTGGAATATTTCAGTCGGTCGGAAATGCGAACCGTAGCTTCGCTTTTCCGATCAAATGAAATATCCCATACGAGTGAATCTAAATTTTTGAGATGGAGTATTTAAAGGTTAGGCTGGTTCCAGGCCATAACAGCCTCGATTTTCTCACAGAAAATTTGACTGGTGGCTTGAGAGCTGGGGGTAAGTTGTAACATTGGTGTCAAAAAGAACGACCGATGAACACTTTCCCAATCGTAACATCATAAACTATAAACGCGATTAAAAAAAAAATCGCCATTAATTTTTTTTTAAATGTATGTCGAGTTCGTGTGACTTGAGATGTTAAATTTCCAAACAAGGTTTTGTTTGGAAATTTAACATCCCAGACGCACGAATACCCAAGAGATCGAACAGTTTGTAGAGAAGTGTTTGAAGAAACGATTGTGGTTCTCTCGCGAAACTAAAGACAGTAACCATGTATTTTGGATGCTGGGATAGGGTCCTGCGAAGCTTCAAGATTCGATTCGATTTCGAATCTTAAGTTGATTTTCGGTTCGATTCGAAATCGGCTGCCCGATTCGTTTCCTCTCGAATCTTTTCCATATTTATGGAAACGGAACGAGGTCTATGAATGACTTTTCTTTCTTCAAGTTTCTTGTTGTGTGATACGCTATTAGAAAGAGGTATCAAATCCCCTTTCAACAGTGTGTTGCAAAACAGCAAAACAGTGGCGTAGATAGCTTTTCGCTGGCGGAGGGGCAAGCCCAAAATTTTCCGAAAGACCGAAAATTTTCCGACAGTGTCACAACAAAAACCCAAACAAACAGAAAGAATCTGTTGTTTACTGCAAATGTACTGAAAATTGGTCTTTTTTACCCCAAATTTACCCAATATGGCATGTTTTTATCCCCAAAGCCAGCATTTTAATGTTATTAGGCATAAATTCGCCTAAAAATGGTCCCAAAAAATTTCCGACAAAACTTCTGGTTGGGGGAGGGGGGGGGGGCTCCGCCCCCCCAGCCCCTTATCTGCGCCACTGAACAGCATATGATAAACGTGATCACGGAAATTCTACGAATGACATTTGCATTGCTGACCGATCGTGTTGGCCTTGGCATTCGTCCAAACTTGAACCCAAGACCGTAAATCATTTTTGGTGTGGTGCGCCCTGTGGACTCACCACATCAAAAATTATATTACGGTCTTTGAGTTCAAGTTTGGACTAGTCTTCGCACCAATATATTTTTAGACAGATTACATTCTAATCACCCAGGTGATGATAGAGAAAATAACACCCCATCTAGATCCGCCATTTTGGCGATTTGCATGTCTTGTTTGTTAATGAGAAGTGAACTTACCCGCAACAAATGTAACCCATAACTGAGCTCCGTAGTTAGCTGCAAAATTGAACAAATGTAGAAAATTCACTGTCGTAGATCTGGGATCAAGTCTGTGCCTCTCGGAACAAATGAAGCTGAAGAATATGGCAAGAACCATCACGGCCCAGTATTTGAGCTGTGGTACTCTGTAAATAGAAACAGTTATAATTTAATCCTAAATATAGAGTCTGGGAAGGAAGGAGCCCCCCCCCCCCCCCCCCCCCACACACACACACACACTCCCTGCGAAGTATCTACTGTTTTGAAGTTTATAGCCTTGACTAACAATTCTATGAAGAAGATGGTATGTTCGCAACATAAATAACTATAACTACCACTAAAAGTGATCAACCCTTTACCCATCGTAACGGCCAAAACCGGCCAGCGCTATTCACGAACATCGCCAATTAATTTTCTTTTTTTTTTGTCTCAAAAACATAGGTTATGACCCTCTTTGAAACGAGCTCGACGAGCTCGTTCCAAAGAGGATCATAACCTATGTTTTTGATACAAAGACGAAAAAAAATAGTT
This sequence comes from Pictodentalium vernedei, assembly GCA_031216915.1. Lineage (NCBI taxonomy): Eukaryota > Metazoa > Mollusca > Scaphopoda > Dentaliida > Dentaliidae > Pictodentalium > Pictodentalium vernedei. The sequence continues at coordinate 66,183,899 of CM062291.1, read as the reverse complement.
ATTCAAGAATTTTGTTTTCAAGTGTCGTCTGCTTTTCATATTAGGTAAAGGGTTAATACACCCACTTCCGGCTTACTAGAAGGCACCTCTGAATGTTGAGCTTGAAAAACCCAATAATAAATCCAAGTTCAAGGAGATAACTTGGTTGAAATTTTCGCAGATCAAAAATTTTGAATAAGCGTATGCCCAGTTGTTAGTCATAATGTTTTAGAAGTTTGATCAAAATTGGTTCATTAATGAAGGAGGTGTTTCACACACAAAAATCTCATGTACAAATCTATATTAATTCTTCTATTAAGTTGAAGGGGAGATAACCTTGTAAGAATCAGCACAGGTGGAAAATTTGGAAATGTGCGCATGTTCACTCATTGGTGGCCGTGTTAAAGAAGTTTCATCGAAATCGGTTCAATTATGTAGAAAGAGTTGCGCACACAAGAATCATGTTGAAAATCCATAATAAATCTAAGTTCGTGGGAGATAACCTGGTTAAAATTGTCACAGATGAAAATTTTTACAATATGCGCATGTCCATTTGCTACTCATAATGTTTGAGACGTACTGGTTCATTAATGAATGAAGAGTGGCACACACAAAAATCTCATATAAATCAATATTAAATCGTCTCGGTTGAAGTTGGAGATAACCTGATAAAAATCATCACAGATGGGACATTTGGAAATAAGTGAATGTTCACTAATTCGTGACCATGTTTAAGACACAGGTACTTGCACAAGCTGTGAAATTGAAAGTTAAATGATATTTGATAGCATTTTTGAATCAATGCAGACGTGCACCCATAATGGTATATAAAGATTAAGATTGACTTGTTTTAATAGTAGCCAATCTGAGCCGATGGGATGTTTTTTGTGAGCATCTTAGGTTCTATGGCCGCCGTTGGCTTCGTGCGTTTCCAAGAAAAGGTTAACCCTTTACCCAACGTAACGGCCAAAACCGGCCAGCGCTATTCTCAAAAATCGCCAATTAATTTTCATTATTTTTTTCATTTTTTGTCTCAAAAACATAGGTTATGACCCCTCGTTGGAACGAGCTCGTCGAGCTCGTTCCAACGAGGGGTCATAACCTATGTTTTTGAGACAAAAAATCAAAAAAATTAGTTATTCAAGAATTATTTTTGCAAGTGTCGTCTGCTTTCCACGTTAGGTAAAGGGTTAAGAAATGTATAAACGGCAAATGTGATTACCAGAAATGAATAAATGTGGACCCGAGATTAGTAATTGATAAAGGTATACGGTTAATGTTTGAATCTGCCCTCCATAGACAGTGGGACCTCGAATTATTTATGATAAATCGGATAATTGTCGCTCGTAACCCACTTTCCACTGTACTCTATCTTGTCCGACTAAATGTTTTTCTGCCTTTTCTGCGACTTCTCCAGTTATCATGAACAACCCAAGAACACCCAACGGTCGTGTAATACACCATTGTAAAGCTTATTCATTCCCCTTTCCACTGACATCGGGTACTGCTGGATACGTTATGTGAATCAAATCTGAGGGGGGGGGGGGGGGGGGGGGGTGTAACGAAGATGAGTGGTATCATTTTTGAAAAGCGAGTTGTGTACCGTACCTTCATAATATTTATATACCATTATGGGGGCACGTCAGCATCGATTCAAAATTGCTATCAAATATAATTTTTTCTTTCGATTTCACAGCTTGTGTCGAGTACCTGTGGTTTAAGAAGCTCCATCGAAATCGGTTCAATAATGTCGGAGGAGTTTCACACACAAGACTCTCATTTGAAAATCCATAATAAATCTAAGTTCAGGGGAGATAACCTGATTAAAATTGTCTCATATGAATAATGTTAGAATATGCGCATATTTACTTGCTAGTCATAATGTTTGAAAAGTTTCATCAAAATCGGTCAATAATGTAGGAGGAGTTGCGCACACAAGTTCGGACGGACGGATTGGTGAACGGAAGGAAATACAGGGCGTCGACAATATAACCCCTACTTCCCTGAAGTTCATCAATGTAGGTCTCTGAAGTGGGGTAAAATTAGCAATTGGGAGCTGCGGGGATTGCTTCCATCTTTCGTTTCAATGAAATAATCTTTTTGAGAAATTCTTTCCTCGAACTCTGTCATTGTTGCTTTCCAAGCGCGGCATGGTTTGCCAAGAAACGTCGGGTTTGTCAAGAAACGTCGCTACAGAAAACGAACCAAGCCTTTCGAGACGTTGCAGCACCTAGTGTATTTGAACTCTTTTCATTATTATAATACTCTTTTGTATTATTAATTAGAAAAGAAACACCGCACTACAAGGCAATTACTAAACTGTAGCATGGGGAAAAGTGCAATAAACAACTGAAATCTCGTAATTAATGTATTCAAGTCAATATATGCACATTAAAATTTCGACTGAAACGGAATCAGTGACCCCCCCCCCCCCTCCCCCTCCCACCAACGAAACATTGGCCCAAGTTTCACACAACATAGAGCCCCAAAATGGTATCCAATAAAAAAGCTCCAGGCACTACAAATGCCTAAGATTCGCTCTTAGAGCACTAAATTTTGAAAAAAAAAAAAAAAAAATCAGATGTGTGTGTGTGATGGAGGGCCAGTCCCAACTAGGACCCTCCGATCGTTACCCCCTCCTCCCGCTTTCCTGAAGGAAATTGGGAGCAGGAGGCAACGACCGGACGGTCCTAGTTAGGATCATGGGAGGTTTCCGAAACCCTACACAACGGCCTTTCAAATATCACCTGTACCCCCTTCCGCATTCTCCCCCCTAAACAAAAAGCCGCTATACGTCAAGGAACGGAGGGCAATAACATGCACTTTTAGTTATCAATAAACAACAGTGGTTAAGCTTACTGAACTTGTCATAAACATTGTTGGCATATTGCAATACACACTAAAAACTAAAGTGTTAAAACTGACACTTTCAAGGTGTTAAACCCATTCTAACTCTTAGAGTTTGATTTTAACACTCAAAGTACAATGCTTTAAGCACTTAGACATTACAATCGTCAGACATCTGAACTTGAATGGATGGCACGTCCCATGTGTCTAGCATTGGTGGTTCTTCCGGAATCGTCCATAATTTGATTTGCGCTTGGTGGGTACATAATTAAAAGGACACAACGCATATGACGAGGATCAGGCTCGGGAGTTCGAGCCTGATCCGCGTCATCTGCGTTGTTTCCTTTTAAGTGTCGCGACATTACACTTGTCAAGTGGTATTATTGTAACACCTGTCAAGTTCTTGGATATCTGCACTTGAACAAAGTGCTAGTTCAGCACTTAGTAAATGTTAAATATAGCACTTCAAGTGTAGTTTTTAACACTTTAGTTTTTAGCGTGTATACCAAAATGTCTTTTGAGATATATTAACCCTTTACCCAACGTAACGGCCAAAACCGGCCAGCGCTATTCTCAAAAATCACCAATTAATTTTTTTGATATTTTCATTTTTTGTCTCAAAAACATAGGTTATGACCCCTCGTTGGAACGAGCTCGTCGAGCTCGTTCCAACGAGGGGTCATAACCTATGTTTTTGAGACAAAAAATGAAAAAAATTAGTTATTCAAGAATTTTTTTTGCAAGTGTCGTCTGCTTTTCATGTTAGGTAAAGGGTTAAGTGTTGCTCAAATGATCGCGTAAACAAACGTGTTTCGGATAGGCGGATGGAAGAACAGAAGGAAGACGAATTTTCATTATATTTCTTCCCTGAAGGGAGTGTAGGTGGGGTGGGTGATAAAAAGGCTTTAGACTGAATGAAAGACGTGCCAGTTTCATCAAATTCCACTGGGAAGTGCCTCAGACCCCCTAGTAGATGATGTTTTGCTGCCCCTGACAATAAATTGCTACGTTATATAGTGGTAGTGTCTCAAAATGTCCCAGTGACCAATGTGTGGATTCAGAAGGTGGGGTGGAAGCACGGCGATCTCCCCTCCTATTTTTGTAATTCAATTTTCTTTCACCTGTACCGAGGAACACGATATTATCGCCGATAGCACATGGACGTCCATGTCCATGTTTTAACGCCGATAATACCGTACCCCATGCATACAGCTACAGGCCTAGCTCCTACTCGGGTCTCATGTAAGACGATATGAATTGGCTTCTTTTCTTCAAAGTTTGAATGCTGGAATATTTTGGTTGGAAGACATTGCAGTGAGGTGCAAAGAAGCCAGCGGAGGGCCACACTGGCCTTCCATGTTCCAACATTTTCCCACGAGATCCTCCGAACCCCGCCGATATGAGTTGGATACCGCGTCTCGTGTTCGCCCTAACTCTCCGCTAGGGTCATCAAGCGATGCTTCGCATCATGACCCACGAGTGAAATGTGGCGCCTCTCAAACACAGAATCTTCGGTCCGCAACAGTGTGATCTGCGTTCGAGTGCACGTATCATTTCGAAGGATATATCGGTTTATTTTAGAATTCGTCATCAATAAGCTGTTTGACTTCCTTCCCACATTACTATTTTTTCTCATGTTTACAGATGTTTACACACTTAACAAATGGGGTCAAGTACACAGTAGTTGAATAACCGATAGGATGAGTATACTCAAGGTTACGCGAAGTTTTTCACAGGCCAGAGAACATAAAACAGAGAATTTAGCTTGTTTTCGTATTGGGAGTCTAAGATCTGAGAGACTCTGTGGGAGGCAAGAAACGAAACTTGCGTAACCTAGAATTTGTTTCCAAATCCAGAGTGTTTTCCTGGTCATACACGTCCACCACGAAGACGTGAACAAGGTTTTGAAACATATCGAATAAATATTATTGGCCCACATCATATAAAATGACTCTCAATTAACCCTTTACCAACGTTACCTAACACGAAAAACAGAAGACATTTGGAAACAAAATTCTTGAATAACTTAATTTTTTTTGGCGTCAAAAGACAGCTTATGACCCCCTCATTGGAATGAGCTCGTCACAATGAAGGGTAATCAGCTAAGTTTGGGGAGAAAAAAGGGAAAATAATGAAAATTGAATGGTGATTTAACACTGATTTTTGTTAATAGGGCTGGTCAGTTTTTTGCTATTAAGTTAGGTAAAGGGTTAACCCCAATAACTTCCAGTTATTAAAAATAGGATTCCCTCAGAATGAAAGAGAGACGAACCAGTTACCTCGAGTTTCTTGGAGGGGCAGGATTTCTAGACTGGAGAAATCGAGCTCGATCCAAGTGAGGGCAGTTGTGCATTCAGAAATTAAGGAGTGTGGGCTTGGCAAATTACGACCGCAAAAACACGGTCTGTTTGAGTCATGTGGACACAAACGACTCACGTTTTGACGTCATCGGTCCTCGGCAGAGGCGGATGTGCAGTATGGAAAAAAATTTCCCTGATAGCCCCTAGAGCCCCAAAATTGATCGACCCAACACCTGTTGGTGTCTGAAAGTTTGAGAAAACGCCCAACAGGTGAAATGGATCTGATTGCACAGAATGCCGGTATATTGAAATGTTCTCCATGTGGACAGCTATTGTCAGCCCGATGGATTCGCGCGCATCAACCTCCCACCCCCCCCCCCCCCCCGCCTCGCCGATACTGTTCTTGTCGAATGAGTTATGAAGATGATACAAAAAAGCCATCGAAATGTCCTCTTTGTAAACTGCAATTGATTACTCAGATGCGAGGAAGTAGTGCTCGTTTAGTTAAAAAATCTAAATTTTCTCGGGGTCCGCACTGTATGGTACATTTCCCGGTAACTTTTCTTCCTTCAAACAATGCTACCCCTGCTTGTGTGGAGTTAGTACGTTGGGGGATTTGACAGTTGCTCGGTGGTTCTCTCCGGCTTCTAAAACTTTCCGACTCAAGGTGGTCCTGGGTGTCGGAAGTGTCGTTAAACCATAAAATAAATAAATAAATAAATAAATAAATAAATAAATAAATAAATAAATAAATAAGGGGAATCTGCTGCCGTTGACTTCTCGAGAGCTCGTTCCAATTACAGTTTATTTTTTAACTTATTCCCATGTAATATGGGGTAAAGTAATAATAAATATACAAAACATGTACAACATAAGAAGTATGCTGGAGGTGGTGTATCCACACAAGATAATATCATTATCAACTTTAGTCGATCGCTCCCTTGGCCCTCCCTCCCTCCTTCCTCTCCCCTTTCCCTCCCTCTCTACTATTGTCCATCCTTTAGGATCAATGCCCAAGTGCATTTTAGTAGAACACAATTTATACATACTCATGATATACCCATGATTTGAGATATAAACATTTATATTGTTGAACTCAGTATGCAGTATGTGCTCTCGAGAACGTACCACACGTAGCATTCACCCGATTTGCTTCTCTCCTTGCAGAGTGCACTTTCAAAAAGTGGTAATGGGCTAAGTCAACCCTTACCATTGAGGGATCATAAGCTATGTTTTTGCGACAAAAAAAATGAAAAAATAACGAAAAAAGAATGGTGATTTTTTAGAATAGCCGATTTTGGTCGTTACGTGTGGTGATCGGTTAACCCTTTACCCAACGTAACGGCCAAAACGAACAGCGCTATTCTCAAAAATCGCCTATTACTTTTAATTATTTTTTCATTTTTTGTCTCAAAAACATAGGTTATGACCCCTCATTGGAACGAGCTCGTCGAGCTCGTTCCAATGAGGGGTCATAATCTATGTTTTTGAGAAAAAAAATAGTTATTGAAGAATTTTTTTTTGCAAGTGTCGTCTGCTTTTCATGTTAGGTAAAGGGTTAAGCCTTTACCTGACGAATCGGTTGCACCAACACGAGTAATTTACAAACTGAGAAGTTGAAAAAAAAAATTCAAAACTTTTCAACAAAACCATATGATGTGAGACCCCCCCCCCCCCCCCCCCCCCCTCCCCACTGGAACGATTTCGTCAGACTTGTTCCAATGAGGGGGTCACAGGATGTTCTTTATAAAAAAATTGAAATTTGTTTTTAAAAGTAATTAAAATAAGAGATTTCGATATCGTGTCATGCGTGCGGGTTGCAGGGTCGGTGATCTTTTTTTATTTTTTAAAAAAAATATAAAAAATCGATTTTTTTTTATTTAAATCGGATTCTTTTCTAATTTAAATCGATTTATTTAATTTTTATCTCCATACTATAAATTTTTCACCAGAGGATACTTTTTCTCACATGATTCCTTTAGTTAAGAGAAACAGAGTGTATTGGCAGCAGTTTGTACAAAGGCTGCCCAAAGAATGGACACAAATAACTGATACTAAAACAAGTGTTAACCATTTCAGTCTTTGGGTGGTATGAGGGGAAGAATTCCGGAATCTATTTGGCATAGACATTTGATGCATGGAAATAGAGAGGAATTATTGAAACTTGTGTTTTCTCATTGTCTGATTGTTACAACTAGTGTTCAACCGATTACTAAAAATGGCCGCTGACCGATAACCAGTTATATGAGCTCACACTCGGCTGATTCCGATACCGATTCCGATTGTAATACTGTGCACTACTAGACAATTCGAGGCTTAGAAGAACTACATAAAATTGAACATATTTCACAGTGTTACACGCAGTTGACACAGGTCGCAGCAAAATGACCAGTCGCGGTCACTTGGGCGGTACACGTGGCTCTGAGAGCCACGTATACCGCCCAAGTATGCGCGTCTGGTCATTTTACTGCGATCTGAGTCAATGGTGCGAGCCTTCACTTTTTCCGGCATGAACTGGCGATTGCCGCAAGTACGCTCAATTGTAAGCTTTACATGTCGTTTAACTTGTATATCCCATAAAGGGGCATCTAGAGAAATAAAGAATCCACATTGTGGTTGTTTCTCAGCTTTATTGAATGGTATCATTGACATCATTTTACATTAACAATTGAACAATTTCAGAAGATAATAAAATGTGGTTAATGAATCATCACAAAAAAAAAATGCTTGGCAAAAATCGGTTGAACCCGATGTTCGACGAGCCATTGCTATTTTCATCCGATTGCCCACAATCGGCAGATTGGGGTGGCCGATCATCGGTTGAACACTTGTTACAACTTTGCAGGCGGTTGAAGACTTGTTACAACTTTGCAGGAAAGAAGATGATGACTTCTTGAAAATCATTTATGATACTTTTGATATTTAATCACTGATTTTTTGTTATTTATTGGTGTTTTTAGGGTCACATATTTATGCACAATGGCTAATCGTGACCGCGACAGTTTTACGGGTGGAGGAAGCCGGAGTACCCGGAGAAAACCACCGAGCAACGACGAGCAACTGCCAGCTCCCCAACCTCGTAACTCCGCACTGCAGCATAGGCAGGGTTAGATTAGTTGAAGACATGCGCACCATCGACGTGCAGTACGCCTTAGTACACGGCGTCATCGTGCACCCACGCGGGCAACGGAGATGAAATGTCTTGCCCAAGGACACAACGCGGTCGCCGCAGGTGGGATTCGAACCGAGGACCTCTCGGCTTGCAGTCTACACCTCTACCCACTGAGCCACCGCGCCCCCCTAATCACTGATAGTTGTTCTCAGGAGTTGATTTCGTATTTTTGATGTTCACTTAAATATAGTTTTATTCATATTAGTTGAAAATTATATAAACTTATAAAAGATTCAGTAACATTTAACTTCCAGCAGTCAAGACACAGTGGGGTGTATATTCTTCTCCATAGATTAGTTCTGTCAGCTGATAACTGTATTTCAACAGGTAATATGCATTCCATCTTGCTTTTAGCTCATTTCCAAGTTGTTTCGAAAATATTTCTGTATATTTGTGGGGCTGAAACGGTTGGCTCATTTTCGTAACCGACTAATCGAGAGCTATAACCGGATAAATGTTATCCGTGGTCATTATTTCACCGAATATGGGATCAAAACTATAGGAATTGGAAAGCAGTATTCTCAAACTATTCCGTATTGCATACAAACGAACGTTGTCGAGGACTCGACAACGTTCGTTTGTATACACACTGCGGAATACATGTAGTTTCAACGAATACTCATTACTCACGGAAACTGCCGGTCATTAACGAAGTCTTGAACGCCAAAGTCGACTATTTCTCAATAAACACAACGCGGCTTCGATGTGTAATCTTTCATAGAGAAGAAGCGACAGATTTACTACTTTTTAAATGTGGAATGACGATCACTATCGATATTTCGGATAACCGGCTAACGGGTTTTCTAATCGGTTAGGTAGCTAACTGGTTTCAAACCGATTATCCGGTTAACCATTTCAGTACTAAATATTTGTAAAATTTGTGTTTAAATCAAAGATTTAAAAAAAAAATCACTGACTTAAATCATGATTTAAATCAACGATTTAAATAAACTAATTTAAATCCGCCAATCCTGGTGGATTGGGCAAAGGTTTGAAGATTTTACCCCTTCCCTGACATGAAAGGCAGACGACACTTGCAAATAAGTGTGTGTCAAGAACATAGCTTATGGCCCCTCATTGGAACGAACTCGTTCCAATGAGGGGTCACAAGCTATGTTTTAGAGATAAAAAATGGTAAAAAAAAATAATGAAAATTGAATGGTAATTTTTGTGAATAGCGCTGGCCAATTTTTGCACTATGTTGGGTAAAGGGTTAAACAATATAACAGCGATATCCAGTCAGTGCTATTTAAATTTCGTCATTCAAATATCGTTACAGTACGGTTGTTTTTTTTTGGTCCTACCCCACGCCCCCCCCCCCCCACCCCCCTTTAAAAAAGTAGCGTGAATTATAACTTATAAGATGTTTTTGATACACTTAAAAAAATAAACTATTCAAAGAATATTGTTTGCAAGTGAGGTTTCCTGCACTTGCGAGGTATCGGGGGTATAATTTCATGCAAATTATTCATTCCCTTCGATTTCAATCTCCAGCCTTTTACCGCATTGCGTGGGAGCGCGGTGGCTCAGTTGGTAGAGGTGCCGGCTGCAAGGCGAGAGGTCCTCGGTTCGAATTCCACCTGCGGCAACCGCGCTGTGTCCTTAGGCAAGACACTTCATCTCCATTGCCCGCGTTGGGGCACGATGACGCCGTGTACTAAGGCGTACTGCACGTCGATGGTACGCATGTTTTCAACCAATCTAACCCTGCGTGTGCTGCAGTGCGGAGTTACGATGTTGGGGAGCTGCCCGCTGGCAGCTGCTCGTCGTTGCTCGGTGGTTCTCTCCGGGTACTCCGGCTTCCTCCACCTGTAAAACTGCCACGGTCATGATTAGCCATTGTGCATAAATATGTGACCTTAAACATCAATAAATAAATAAATAATAAATACCGCATTGCGTTCCCAACACGTTCCTAGTTATACAGTGAATAGTTGACTATTACGTTTAGCCCTTTACCCAACGCAGACGATATCAACATTTATAATTTTACATTTCATTTTTTCAAATTTTTCAAAAGATTTCAACAAAACCATATCATGTGACCCCTCGTTGGAACGAGCTCATCGAGCTCGTTCCAACGAGGGGGTCACATGATATGGTTTTGTTGAAATTTTTTGAAAAATAATATTTTTTCAACTGCTGAATTTGCATATTACGCGGGCGGATGCGGGCGATTCGTTAGGTAAAGGATTAGAGTACTTTTGAAAGCTTTAAACGTTGATGAGTTTCTTCAAGGATTAGGAGTTAACGAGTGGCTCTGGTGTGGATTCTGGTTGAAAGAGAATGGGCGGAAGAATGGACGAATGAATGTGTGAACGAATTTGTGCGTGTATGTGTAAAATATGAGTAAGAGTGGGAGTGAATGCATCAATGAATCGTTGAAAGTACGGGAATTAAAGAACTACGATTGAATAAATGAATGAATCAATGAACTCAAAGAAAAAAATGTGTATGAATGAATGAATGGGTGTGTGAATGTATATCGAGCATGCGATTGGAAAACGCCTTTCTGTGAAGTATCTATTTATTTATTTATTGGTGTTTAAGGTCACATATTTCTGCACAATGGCTAATCATGACCATGACAGTTTTACGGGTGGAGGAAGCCGGAGTACCCGGAGAGAACCACCGAGCAACGGCGAGCAACTGTCAGCTCCCCAACATACCAACTCCACAAAAGCAAGGTTACACTCTAAAATCGGTCGGGTTAAAAATCAACCCAAATCGACTGGGTTGAGTGAATATGAACCCAAATTGGGTTCATATTCACTCAACCCAGTCGATTTGGGTTGATTTTTAACCCAACCGATTTAGAGTGTAGCATTGGTTGAAGACAGGTGCACTATCGACGTGCAGTACGCCTTAGTACACAACGCCACCGTGCCCCCACGTGGGCAATGGGGGTGAAGTGTCTTGCACAAGGACACAACGCGGTTGCCGCAGGTGGGATTCGAACCTAGGACCTCTCGGCTTGCTACCTGCACCTCTACCAACTGAGCCACAGACCCCCCCCCCCCCCTTTCTGGGAAGAGGTGACATATAGGCCCAAATGTGAAATATAGGTCTGGAGGCGTGTGCTTTATAATAAATATATCATTTCTGTATTTTACTACTACATAACACATATCACGTTACTAAAGATTTACTAAACTAAACCAAAAACAATTTCAAGAAAATAATTGGAGTGAAAAATCTTTACTTGAGAATTTTTATTTTTCTTCAAAATATAGCTTTACAATTTGAAAAAGCAACATTATTTTAGGAATTCGGATAAAATATAAAAGTTTGGATGCCGTTATCTTCAGAGAATCCAAGAGGGTACAATTTATTATTTCTCACTCTTTCCCTACAATGAAAAGCAGACGACACTTGCAAACAAAATTACTGAATAACTATATTTTTTTCATGTTTTGGCGTCAAAAACATAGCTTATGATCCCTCATTGGAACGAGCTCGTTCCAATGAGGGGTCATAAGCTATATTTGTTTAGACGAAAAGTGAAAAAAATAATGAAAACTGAATGGCAATTTTTGTAAATAGCGCTGGCCGGTTTTTGCGTTACTTTGGAACAAGTTCGTTGAACTCGGAATATGAGGGGGTCATAAGTTATATTTATTTAGACGAAAATTGAAAAAAATAATGAAAACTGAATGGCAATTTTTGTGAATAGCGCTGGACGGTTTTTTGAGCGACTCTGCATAAAGGGTTAATCAAGAAATGAAAGTGTGAAAAAATACAAAATATAAAGTATTAGACGTATTGGGGGGCTCGGTGGCTCTGTAGGTAGAGGTGCAGGCTGCAAGTCGAGAGGTCCTCGGTTCGAATCTCACGTGCGGCAACCGCGTTGTGTCCTTGGGCAAGACACTTCACCTACATTGCCCGTGTGTGTGTGGGGGGGGGGGGGGGGGGGGCACGGTGACGCTGTGCACTAAGGCGTACTGCACGTCGATGGTGCACCTGTCTTCAACCAATGCTAACCCTGCTTGTGTGGAGTTAGTATGTTGGAGAGCTGACAGTTGCTCGCCGTTGCTCGGTGGTTCTCTCCGGGTACTCCGGCTTCCCCCACCCGTAAAACTGTCGTGGTCATGATTAGCCATTGCGCAGAAGTATGTGACCTTAAACACCAATACATAAATAAATAAATAAATTAGACGGATTTTGTATGATAAAATATTTTCTGAATGGTCCATTTGGATGATGGGTAAAATTAAAGAACAAAATAATATATATTAAAAATTAAAGAACAAAATAATATAAATTAAAAATTAATTAATGAATAAATATTTTTTTTAAATACCTGAGCACAGACATTTCCTTTTCCATGTTTATTCTGTACCAACTTGTACTTTTTTTCAACTTCTAAAACTTTCTTTCGGTGAAGTATTTGATAAAGTAAGAATTTACACTCACTAAATTGACTGACCCTGTCTCACAACCTGAAAGTTATTTATACAAAATTCGCTGCCGCGCCTGCCAACTGATCCGTGAAAAATGCTATTTTGCTATTTATGACGAATATATTATCCAGGAAAAGGATTACGACATGTGGAGAGGTTAACAAGGGTATATATGTTGTAAAGTGTGGCAATATATACGTCAGAACGCGATAAACGTGACCGTTTACACGCTGATTTCCAAGCAGACAGTACACGTGAACCCCCGATACGATAGTTCACCATTAAGTTAACCACTGGGATAGTTCAACTTCAAATATCTTCATTTCGTATCGTTTTCTGTCTTAACCAGTGTTGGACCCAGGATTCAGGGTTTGAGGGGGCGCCAGATTTCAATCATGGGCCATCAGGAACATGAAGAGAAAATTCGGGCTTCAGGGTTAATCATGTGAGCGCCCCACCCCCCTTCGAAAGTGTCAGGATACTAATGCACATGCCGAAGTTCTTGAGGTGAAGAATTCTTGAAGTGACAACGCCTGGTCTGGTACATATGTATATCGATGAGTCTATAACCCTTTACCCGACGTAACGATAAAAGCCTTTTCACAAAAATTGCCTTTCGGTTTTTATTATTCTTGCCTCAAAAACATAGTATATAACCTTTCAATGAGGAGCGCGCACCACCCATGCTTAACCCTTCGCCCTTCGAGATGATTACACAACACTGATCACGAAAATAAACTGAAGGATAAGTGAAAGAAAATTCTCTTATTTTTCATGAAGCTAATAGTATCAAACCTAACACACCCTTCGCGAGTTCTCCAAGATTTATTTATTTATTGGTGTTTAAGGACACGTACTTCTATACTATGCCTAATCATGACATGACTACGTCATGGATATAAAGCTAGGTACAGCCAATCGTTTATTCCCCTGTTGCCCATTTTAGAGGACCTTCACCCCAGGCATTGATTACCGGATTCTATTTTACTAGTGAAACAGAACTTGCTTACTGTGGTAAACAAGCACTTCTTCACTTTCCGGGGTCCTCAAAAGGGCAAAGAGTTCTCCAACAACCATTATTGCCTGGAGCTGCTATTATCACAGAAGATACAAAGAATGAACTATGCTGCCCAATCTCACGGAAGTTGTTTGCAATGCAGTGGCGCAGCTTGGGGAGCAACCCTTCTCACCGCTCCCCTAAAAATCCTTAATTCTATGATCCGTATGGGCCATCAACTAATAAAAGTACAGATGACTTATCACGACCTTTCGAGCCTCAAAATAGCGACATTTGGGACATTATTTTTTAAAAATTCTGCTGGGGCTGGACATCCGAATGCCCCCCCCCCCCCCCAAAAAAAAAGAAGGGATCCATGATCCTCGTCACTGCCCCTTTCCCAGTCTCCTTCAATCTGGCTATGCATTGGAGCAGACAGAATCGCTGCCTCGTCTTGTCGGCATAGGTTTTTTTCCCTCCCGTCTTATGTATGTGTGGGTTGCGATGTGCGTGTTTATTGGCCACGGCTGTTCCTGTACACTCAGCCCTTTCAAAAGACGCTCTGGAAAGAGTCATTTCAGTCAATACAACCTTTCAAACGCGAAATAGGTGAAACCACCCTGGGTTGTTGAGAGGTTCATTAATAATATAATCCAACAGCAATGTCGAGCTGTTGGATTAAATTATTACCGAGCTTCTCTTCAGATTTTTTGCTCTTTATATCGTCTTCTCATCCATTACCATTTTTTCTTCACGCAATAATTTATACACACCAGGTTGAAAAGGATTATTTTTATCGTTTTGTGCACTGCTGTAATTAAAAAAAAAAAAATATATTTTTTTTTTTTTTACAATTGTCGTCTTCTATTTATGTCCGGTTAAGGTTTAACCCTTTACCTTACATGAAAAGCAAACGACACTTGTAAAAAAAATTCTTGAATAACTATTTTTTTAATTTTTTGTCTCAAAAACATAGGTTATGACCCCTCATTGGAACGAGCTCGATCCAACGAGGGGCCATAACCTATTTTTTTGAGACAAAAAATGAAAAAATAATGAAATTTAATTGTCGATTTTTGAGAATAGTGCTGCCGGTTTTTACCGTTACGTTCGGTAAAGGGTTAATAAAGACCAGTTTAGTTGTTATTTTTCGTGAAACAATTTTGTATAAACAATAACAAAACATTAAATAAATTCTAACTATACGAAAGTAAATCAGCACCTGGCCGGTTAATAATTCTAATTTACATGCCGCTCCACATGTACCGATATGGGTAACCCATCCACCCGCGCGACGGAAAATGTCTAGTTGTATTAGATATCAAGGGAGACAATCGAAGCTTGGATTTTTAACTGGACGGAATCACACACTTCTCGTTTTTTTTATAGATTACTTTTCAACTATTAGTCATGGGGTTAATTCTCTGTGAAGCAGCTTCAAACTATAAAAATAAAACTATTGAGTTTAACCCTTTACCCAACGTAACGGCCAAAACCGGCCAGCGCTATTCTCAAAAATCGCCAATTAATTTTCATTATTTTTTTCATTTTTTGTCTCAAAAACATAGGTTATGACCCCTCGTTGGAACGAGCTCGTCGAGCTCGTTCCAACGAGGGGTCATAACCTATGTTTTTGAGACAAAAAATGAAAAAAATTAGTTATTCAAGAATTATTTTTGCAAGTGTCGTCTGCTTTCCACGTTAGGTAAAGGGTTAAATCTGAAACTAGTTGGCTTCCTAACACGATAGCTCGTACATATAAAAAAGGAGACCAATATGCAGGGATTGGTGTTATACACAGAGGTCCTTAATCGCAGTGACCAGGATTTGAAAAAATATGTAAACACAATTAGATTGACAGTTACAGAACCAGGAATCATTTTGGGTCACACTGACGTGCTGACATACACTTTGAGGTCAAACTTTTCCAGGGGTCACCTATTGCATCAACCACCCATATTAAATATTACATCGCGATCAGGTCCGTAACACATTCAGATTAGGCCCCACAAAGTAGATCTTCCGTTTCTCATGCCATTTATTTTAAATTGTATGTGGACGGGTGGTTTTTTATTTTTGTAATTATTTTTTTGCCATCAAAAGTTTTTGATTTGTTTTATGTTTTAGGCCATATAATTTACAGAATAACATGGGTGATGGTGTATTTCGTCTCTTGGGCGCAAACATGCTTTGAAAATGCTAAACTATTGCAAATGCTTGTTGCACTCAGTGGACAAATTTATCAGTTTTATTAACTTGGGTAAAATATCAGAGATCAACCATTTGACACATTTGTTAACCCCCATAACACTGACAACGAAATACCAGAATTTCAAGCAGCAAATTTTCCCATTATGAAACAAGCGAATTGACCATTTCTGTACATTCGACTGAGCCATGTCAAACAATACTGAATGGGTTGAATTCCTAGTTTCATTGTGGGAAAATGTGCTGCTTGCAAGTTCGTTCTTTTAACATCAGTGTGCAGAAGATTAATATTTTTCACACACTTCAGTAACAAAGCACCTCAGTGGCGCTTATAACATGGAGGGGGGGGGGGAGGGGTCCGAAAATAAGTTTTCCACAGATTTCACATTAGACAACCAAATTTCTACGGTTTGGGTGGTTTAATTATCGTAAATTCCGTATAAAAGCATTATGTTTTTGCCCTAATATCGAAAAGTTTCCTTTTCAATTTGGCAAATTTTGTCAATACAAAGCCTCAAACATTTTCAAGACAAGCCGAGAATTTTCCGAATTTTTTTTTGAATATGTGGGTCCTGGTGCCAGCTCCTACCGTTCGCACACCTTACTAACAAAGCATCTCAGTGGCGTTGATAGCATGGGGCACAAATGCTCCGACAATTCAGTTTTCGACAGATTTCACATTAGACAACCAAATTTCTACGGTTTGGGTTTAATTATCGAAAAGTCCGTGTAAGAGCATTATGTTTTTGACCAAATATTGAAAATTCTCCTTCATTTTGCAAAATTTCACCAACAGAAAGCCTAAAGAATTTTCCTAAAGTTTAAGGCCAGAGTACACCCCGAAACAATTCACCATACATTTAAGCCGAGAATTTTCCAAATGTTTTTAATGTGGGCCTTGATCCCAGCCCACCTGCTGTATGTACATCAGCCGCGCGTCTTTTGACAAACAACGTCAGCTGTGGATGACAACGACGAAATCTTATCGCGATTTAGTTAGTGTTATTACACAGTGGGGGTGGGGGTGGGGGTGGGGGTGGTGGTGCTAAGGCATACTGCACGTCAATGACGTACTTACCTTCAAACAATGCTAACCCTACGAGTGGAGAGTTAGTATGTTGGGGAGTCTGAGAGTTGCTCACCGTTGCTCGGTGGTTCTCTCCGGGTACTCCAGCTTCCCTTACCCGTAAAACTGTCTGACATGGGATGACTCTGTCTGTAGAAAGAAGAAAGTGTCGTTAAACCCCAATAAATAAATAAACCTCCTGCAATATACCACGGATAGTATATGCTGCTCATTGGAGTGTAGGTATTTTTCAAGACTGCATAAATGTTTATTTATTTATTTGTTGAAAGTGACATATTTTTGCACAATTACTAATCGTAACCTGGAGATCAAGTCATGTTTAGTCCATTGTACATATCCATGTTGCCCATTTCAGAGAACTTGCACCCAAGCATTGGTGATCAGGTCATATTTTACCAGAAAAACGGAGCTTGTTTTCCACAGAAACACGCACTGTTTCACTTCCCGCGGTTCCCACGGGTTCATATTATTTATTTGTTGATGTTTAAGGTCAGATACTTATACACAATGGCTGATCATAACCGTGACAGTTTTAGGAAGCCGGGGTACCCGAAGAGAACGACCATCGACGAGCAACCTTCAGATCCTCAACATTCTATCTGTTCAAGCTCCGCTCAAGCAGGGTTACAGTGGCTGAAGACATGTGCACCATCGACGTGCAGTTCGCCTTAGTACACGGCGTCATCGTGCCCCCATGTAGGCAACCGGGATAAAGTGCCTTGCCCACGGACACAGCACGGGTCGTCCTGGACGGGGATCGAACTCGGGACCTCTATCATAGAAGTCCAACAGTCTACCACTGAGCCACCGTGCTCCCTCCAAGGGTACATAAATGTTTGCCACTGTGAAAAAAAAAAAAAACAAACGAAGCAACATGCAGGCTAACTCGGTTAAACTCTTCCTGCATACGCATTCAACATGATCGCTATAAAATTCAGTTTTCTGCTGACCTTCAGTAAAAATTATTCTCCTGCCCGTCTCCCCTACCCCCCCCCCCCCTAAAAAAAACCCCAAAACAAAACAACAGTGCAAAAATTTCACAGGGACAGTTTTTCGAAGTCTAACAAGGGAAATAACTGTGGTAAGTATGAACGAGGCCTGCAGTTTGTGGCTGTCCTTTTCCATTTTCTTGCCCATCATCGTACCAAAGGATCTCAAAACATGAAGTCAATCATGGCTTTTATTTCATCTCAGTTTGGATTCTTGAGAAAATAGTTGCGAGAATTCATATCTGCTATGAGTGTCCCAGGATCCAAAGAAGCCACAGCGATTGAACCTCGGTTGTATGCTGATAATACATATTAACCCTTTACCTAACCTGAAAAGCAGACGACACTTGCAAAAATAATTCTTGAATAATTAATTTTTTTCATTTTTTGTCTCAAAAACATAGGTTATGAGCCCTCGTTGGAACGAGCTCGACGAGCTCGTTGCAACGAGGGGTCATAACCTATGTTTTTGAGACAAAAAATGAAAATATAATGAAAATTAATTGGCGATTTTTGAGAATAGCGCTGGCCGGTTTTGGCCGTTACGTTAGGTAAAGGGTTAACACGTTACCCAACACAGCCTTCTAATTTTTAAAACATAAACTGAATTAAAAAAAAAAACCCAACAATATCTACCATAAAAAACCTTACAAATATTGCTGTCATTGGAATCGGCTCATTGAGCCGGTTCCAATGACGGCCAAATATGTACACTTTTATCGGCAAAGTTTCAGGAAGTTTCGGGTTGTGTTAGCATTGTGTTGGTTAATTTGCTTCCAATATGTTAGATAAAGGGTTTAAACTGACTCAATTCTTTTCACGCGAATTCTACCGAAGGTGCAGCAAGAATCTTTTTGGAATTTCGCAGGTGTTGTTGCGCGAATCATTGCGTGAATCGAATTTCGGATTCTCGTCGAAACTTTAGCGTTTGCCGCCCGAGTTACATTGAAAAACGTTCATCGGAGAAGTTTTATAAGTATAACAAGGGACAGAACTCTGGAAAGAAAGGGTGTTTAAAAGTCACAATATGTAGATATCCGTTCACCCTTGCTGGTCTCTCCACATAACAACGAAAATCATCAACCGACTAACAGTACTTGGACTATAATGTGAAAAGTTCGTACAGATCCTTTTTGAAGCCTAGCAAGGACCATAATTCTAGTAGGAATGTACAGACAAAGCCCGCAGTATGTGACTTTTCTTCCCATATGCTGGTGTCTCACTGTACCAAAGGACCTCAAATTCCGATAACCGGTACTGGAGTTACGATGCAAAATACTGAGACAGAAGTGTGGACGTACAGACGCCTCCATTATATGCCCAACCGCCCACCGGAACCTTCCCCGGGGGTCCAATAAATAAAGCTGTTGCACAGGGGCGTATCCGGAGACTGTGATAGAGAGTTTTTATACTATTGCGGGAGGGCGCTAGTGGCCATGATACCCAACACTAGGGACAAGGCTGCTTGATAATAAAACTGGCGAGTTGAAGGTTCGTCCGAACTACCGGAGTACTCCAGAACCATGTAGCAGAAGCAGAACCATAGCCAGGAATAATCAAACGGGTAAAAATAAAAAGGTAACAGAAGTGACAATACAACGATTTTACCCAAAGTTTAAGGCTCTTTTTCGTCACCAGAGTACACCCCGAAATAATTAATCTCATAACTTAACATACCACCCTAGTACTACATGCTACACATGATGACTGCCTTATGAAAGGTTGTCGAGTCGGGTAAATGAACACACCTTAGAACATTTTATTTTGTTGAGGGTATCCGACCCAACAGCAGCCACGTACCAGCAAAGAAACAAGACGGCGTCATCTATCAAATAAAAAAGATGGAGGAAATATAAGTATGCCACAGAAAAAAAAAACAAAAAAAAAAAAACGCGCGCTGTCCACGCACAATGTCACCACGCATCACCATGATATTGACGTCCCATCAAGGCCGCTTAAGCTAGATAGCATGACAACCAACATCGCCGGTCACATGATTGATGACGTAACACCCTAGATGACCCCCAACGAAGGTGAAATACACATCTACTACTCACAAAATTGAATTTATTTATTGATGTTTAAGATATGAAGTCAACTTTAACCCTTTACCCAACGCAGGCGATATCAAAATTTATTATTTTAAATATCATTTTTTAAATTTTTTCAAATAATTTCAACAAACCATATTACGTGAAATCTCATTGGAACGACCTCAATGAGCTCGTTCCAGTGAGGGGTCACATGATATTTTTTGTTGAAATATTTTGAAACATTTACTTTTTCAACTGCTTAATTTGCATATTACGCGGGCGGATGCGGGCGATCCGTTAGGTAAAGGTTTAAACAATATCCATGTAGCCCAGTTTAGAGGACTTTCACCTAGGCGGTGGTCACCGGATCCTATTTTATCAACAAGGTAGAAATTATTTACCGAAGTAAACAGGCCCTGATTCGCTTCCTGTAGTTCCCACGGGAACATAGCACTGAATAACCCCCTGCTAAATAGTTGAGGACACCGTTTTGATTGTCGAGAAATTGTTTTGTGGAATATAAAAACTATCCAGAAGGGAACAAGGAATGAAAGTGGACCCACGAATACCCGGTAAGCAATGAATCTTAAACAGTGAAATGGGTATAAATGTTCTGGACAGACCCCCACCCCCTTACACAGACTCCGATCCACTGCAAAGAACGTGTGGAGGTCGAAGCCGAATGTCTGCCTTCACATGTATCACTTCATATCCATCAAACATCTTTTATTTTAGGAACGTGACATACTGCAATTAAGGTTTGTCATTTGTAAGTTGATTTGCTTGATTTGCCGTAAAAAATATTCATTGCTCAATTTGATAATCTCAATGTGTTGATGAAAGCCGATCCCATAACACCTTAGGTGTGCTGTAACATCCTGTTGGCAGAGGATAATTTCTCAATTGTGTGTAACAGTAAAACACGGGTTTCTATAGGCTGCTTTCTTGGAAAAGGCGTCTTTAGTGGTTTGCCCCACAACCACAAATTCAGGATAAAAGTTGCCTAATATATCCAGTTGGTGGAAAATGAACTAAGCAAGTAAATGTGAATAAAATTTTCAAGTGCATGTTTTGGAAAAATTATAAAATATTGGTGAAAACTGTCGTCTGGAAAGTGCGAGAGAACATTAAAACAAGTAAAAGTAGGTCCTTTTTATTCACTTCGAAACTGGACAGTAGTATAAGAAGCACTAAATTTGAAGGTAAAAGTCACAGGGCGACCTATACTTTTTAGTGCATTTTTTGAAGGGGTGATAAACGAAGTAGCTATTGGGTTGACTTTAACAGAATGTGCTTGATGCGGCAGGCCAGAGGAATAGGTTTGTACTGACGTCAAAGTAAAAAAAAAACCCAGTGCATTGTAACCCAAAATGCCATCATAGTTGTTCAGTGCGGTAGAATGGGAAACATTAATTTATTGCAGCTGGTTACAAACAAAACTTCAAACATAACACGCCAAGCGGTGTTGTCTCCCCTGCTACGCTGGATTCATGAATCCAGCGCAGCAGGGGAAACAACTATGCTTGGAGTGTAATCACACCAAGGAGAGTGACGAAGCACCACGTGAAATTGTGATGCTGATCTATTAAATTGGATTAGTCATCTGAATACTAATTCGTTTAATTGGACAGGTAATCTGTTTAGACGGATTAGTTAATCTGTTTAAATGGAAACTGGTCGTTTAATCGTATTAGTAATTCGTTTAAACGTATTATTAATCTGCTTGAACAGCTAGCAAATCTGTTCAATCGGATTATTAATCTGTTTATTCGGAATAGTAATGCCAATGAAACGTAAGGCGATAGCACCAATTAGTGAAAAGAAAGTAGTATAGGAGCGTTCCCAATTGATGGAGCTTTGCCGAACAGGATCATAATTCTCATATGACAACAACAATTTGTCTGAATCATAAAATTCTTGTTGATAGATCTCCACACATCTTACCATAGACATACGCCCTCTCTCTCTTCACTCGTGGAGCAAATATACCTATCAGAAGTATAAATAAAATATAAAAATAAAAATAAAAAAATCGCCATTCAAATAAATTAAGATATATATTTTTTCAATTTATATTTACAAACTCGGCTCATGACAGTGACATCTCTCAACGGCCGGAGAAGCCTCGTCAATGGCAATCTCGTAACAATGATAGTCGTAAGCAGTTTTTTGAAGCAAAAAATGAAACTTTAGGTCTTCATGTAAAAATACTAGAAATGTCGTCCCCATATCGTGATGGGTAATGGGTGATCAAGTCTGTTGGAGTTGATAACGAACGACCGTTTATCGTCACGCCCCCCGTAGTCCTTATTTCTGCATATACTGTGTTAATTGCGCGCAGCCAGGATTTCATAATAGGCACATACAGGTATTTGAGACAGGGTGCTAAATTTCAATTAACCCTTTACCCAACGCAGACGATATCAAAATTTATTATTATTTTATGTCATTTTTTTCACACCTTGTAGAGCTCACCTATCAACTGTCTGTTAATAGCAGAAGTAAATTTCTCTCCAATTGGTTTTTCCCCGTAGGATAAGTTTTATTTATTACAATGAAGATATCCATACATACAACGACAAACATGAAGTTATAGACTACAATAATTACATACGTAAACAGGAAGTGTTGTTTGTACATATGTGTAGATAAAATATACCCTGGGATGGAGAAGGGGGAGTATAGCCGTCTTACAAATTAGTATATATCTAGCCCCACTGCTGGGGAAATGTTGGCGCCATGCACCACTGCATTTGATAACCGATTACAGAGTAGTAAATATACCTGCCCCCCTTCCCATGTTGGGGACCCCCACCTTTTATTGTAAGGTTCCGTAGGCATAAAATAGCGCCAGTAAGATGGATATATACTGCCACGTCGCCACCCTGGGGCGGAGGAGGGGCAGTGTATAGCCGTTTTACAGACTAGTATATACCTGGACCCACTGTCGGGGAAATGCTATAGTGTCAACACTATTTGATATCATAAATAACTGATCCCATTGTAGCTAACGTTATTTACTGCTTTATCATGTAGTGGCGGGGCGCGGTGACATTGTGGGAGCCGGTTCTCGTCAGATCACTGAAGTTAAGCAACGTTGAGCCTGGTTAATCATTGGATGGGTGGCCGTCTGAGCGATCAATTCGGACTCCCATGTTGTGTCCTTGGGCAAGGCACTTAACTCCGATTGTCCATATGGGGGCACGATACAGCCATGTACTAAGGCGTACTGTACGTCGACGGTACGCATGTCTTCAACCAATCTAACCCTGCCTGTGCTGCAGTTCAGAGTTACGATGTTGGGAAGCTGGCAGCTGCTCATCGTTGCTCGGTGGTTCTCTTCAGGTACTGTGGCTTCCTCCTCCCGTAGAACTGTCACGGTCATGATTAGCCATTGTGCATAAGTATATGCCCTTAAACGCCAATAAATAAATAATAAATGATATCATGCAGGGCAGTGTGGAATACGAGGCGAGGCATACCTTTCAATGTGTGTTTGGTTGGAGAAAGAGGCAGGAAGGAGGTGGTAACCTTGGTAATTTTGTTTGGATAATTCGACCGCTGACGTGGGACACCGTGGAATTGGCCGATGAAGTGGGACACAGTGAGAGTGGAACTTATGGGCGGTTATTCTTGATAATAAATAAATATACACTTACTTTTGAGTTCATACAAGGTGAGTATAGCAGTCTCAAATGAGAATGGGCAATATTTGTCTTGAAACCTACGAGAGGCTTTTTAGAGAAATCCTCAGAAAATATGAATTTTTAACCTTTTGAGGGGTATCGCTCAGTGAATTTCTCTTGCAATGAGGAAGGTTATGTTTATCACGCAGGTAACATTGGGTGTTATGGGTGCCCCAAAACAGCCCATTTTCTCAAAATGTCTATACTTTGCAGGCTCTGGAGGGTTAATAATTGCTTACCGGAATATTTTGTCCATGCAACTTGTAATGTTACTCAAAGACCTGCAAATGGTCAATTTTTCTTGAAAACTTGCTAGATTTTTTTGGGAAATCCACAGAAAATGGGAATTTTAAGCTTTTGAGGGGTATATCTCCTTAACGAGTCGACAATGGGTTATGACCTCGATTTTTGAATATCCATACTACTTACAAAAATGTTTCTCTATCAGTTTTGCGACCAGTAAAAGAAGTTAAGTTTCTCTGTGGCATTTCCATTTGACATTTTTAGTGTCCAAAAACAGACCTATTCTTCAAAATTTTTGACATTTAGCAGCCCATGGAGGGTTAACAAATACCTACCAGAATAATTTATCCATGGAACTGGTAAAGTGATACCAAGACCTATCAACGGCCATTTTCTCTTAACTGGTAGAGTGCTAAATTATTTTTGGCCATCAAATCTTGTACACATTTCGTTGCCTTGTTACAATTTATGGGAGAGTGCCAATGGGCACTCTCCCATAAATTGTAACAAGGCAAACCCTTACAGACTAAATAACATCACTTTAAAGATAATACAAAGCATATCTACTGAATATGAGCCTTCAAGTTGTGGCACCAGCGCTTCAGAATAAAGCCCAAATATGGGCTTCCAGCACTCTACCAGTTAAAAACCCTACAAGATGTTTGTAAATAAATCCAGGAAAAATGATTTTTAAGCTTTCGATGGGTATCTCTGTTAACCTCCCCAACAGGGGTTAACGCTTGGTTTTTTGAATACCTTTATTACTTACAAAAATGGTCCTCTGTGAATTCCACTTCCTTCATGATCATAGGTGATTATGTTTATCTCTCGTGTCTACATTGGGTGCTGTGCGTGTCCGAAAACAGCCAATGTCAACAAAATTACGATGCTTGGCAGCTTGTAGATGGTTAATAAACGTTCATCGGAGTATTCTGTCCCTGCAACTTGTAATGTCACATAAAGACCTACAAATAGTCAAATCTTCTTGAAACCCTACAAGTTACTGTTAGGGAAATTCACAGAAAATGGGAATTTAAAGCTTTTAAGGGATATCTCTCTTAGCCTACCCAAAATGGGTTAAGACTTCGACTTTTGAATACCCTTACTACTTATAAAAATGTTTCTGTATAAATTGTACACTCGATAAAAGGAGGCGATTTTCTTTGTGGTGTACCCATTGGGTGCTGTTGGTGCCCCAAAACAGCCCATTTTATCACAATTTTGACGTTGAGGAGCCCTGAGAGGCTTAACTAATGCTGACCGGAATATTTTGTCCATGCAACTTGTAATGTCACACCAAGACCTGCGAATAGCCGATTTTTTCTTGAAAACCTACAAGATGTTTTTAGAGAAATCCACAGAAAATGGGTATTTTAAGATTTTAATGGGTATCTCTCTTTAACCATCCAAAATGGGTTAAGACGTCGAATTTTGAATACCATTACCACTTTCAAAAATATTTTCCGATCAATTTTGCGTCCGATAAATGAAGGGCACTTTCTCTGTGGTATACTGTTTGGGTGCTGTAGGTGTCCTAAAAACAGCCCATTTTATCACAACTTTTACGTTTAGCAGCTCGGGGAGGGTTAACTAATGCTAACTGGAATATTTTGTCCATGCAACTTGTAATGGCACACCAAGACCTGGGAGTGACAAATATTTCCTGAAATCCACGGAAAACATGAAGTTTTGCGCTTTTTGGGGGTATTGCTGTTTAACCAGCCCAAAACGGGTTAACGCTTGGTTTTCTGAACACCCTTATTACTTACAAAAATGATCCTCAGTGAATTCCACTTCCAATAAAAGAAGTTATGTGTATCTATCGTGTATCGTTTGGGTGCTGTGGGGGCCCAAAAACAGCCCATTTCATCAAAATTTCGATGTTTGGCAGCCTGTGGAGGGTTGCCATATGCATCACCTGATTTGTCATGTGTATCAATGGTCATGTCACAGGCAGTTCTAGCAATGATGAATGTCTACAAGACGTGTTTTGAGAAAGTGCCGATAAACCCCAATTTTGGCAGTTTTTTGCCAGTTCTGACAAAATAAGGGTTAAGTCAAAAAATCTGCTTTCGTACATTTTTAGATTTTGAATCCCTCTATGCGTGTGCAAAATTTTATGAAAATCGGTTCAAAAATGGCTTCTGAATCGTACAGACAAAATGTGTGGAAAAAAAACCCCAAAAGATAATAATCCGTAGAAAAACAAGAGCCTTTTCCAGAGGGAAAAGCCTAATGACCAAAGATATGATCTTTTAATAGGAAACAAGACCAAAGCAGCACACCAAAATTAATTCAAGTTATCGCATAAACAAATGTTCAGTCTGACGGAAAGAAGGATGGATGGCAAGACAGATGGACAGAGAGTTCCACTTCATCTCTTCCATGTTGGGGATAATAAGTAACTGATTTCCTTGCGTGTATTAAATTTAGACGTGGCGTGAAATGTCTTATTTGAGCTTTGCTGTCTAAGAAAGACAATAAGGATTTCAACTAAGTCCAATGCCCAAACATCAAATATATAATCAATGAATATAATTTTGACGCACCTGTTTGTTAAAATTATAATCAATGATTTTATGTTTCAGCCTGTACACTGGTCTCAATTCCGCCCCAATCTTTGTTTATTTCACAAGAAGGATGAAATGTGAGGAATCACACACTGTCTCAAAATTGTACATGGGAAGAAAAAATACAAATTTTTGGATCTCTCACAATGCATCCAGTGTGCAAAGCCTTAACAGTGCAGAGGATCTACATCACAGGTCAACAGAAAACTACAAAATGGGACAAATTAGAAATTAATGAGACGTTAGAGGAGATCCTAACTTTTTCAAGGCATCCTTTTTTATGTTTCACGTTAAAATTTTTCAGATTAGGGTTTGTTAGGTGATTTTTAAAAAATTTGTCCTTGGCCAAAAATCACACAAACCATTTCAAAACACATTTTGAAGCAAAGTAAAAAAAATCACTCAGGTCTCGTTACAGTTATTCAGGTGAAAATGTCGGCTTTTCAAGAAATGTTCAGCTTCTGATTAACACGGCCGAGGATATTTCGCATTTAAATTACCTCCCCTATTCACAATACTCACAATGTATATAGTTTCTGGAAGGTCTGAATATGGCCCTTTCTGGAGACAACTGTACACACCAAAAATCTTACAATATCACTCAAATACACTCAGCCGAATGACACAGTTGATGGTTAAAAAAAATGGCTCAAAATGGTCAAAATTTTCTCATTTTGGGGATAAATCTCCAATTTTCGTACATCGATAGTGATAAAACTGTGTTATAGGAATTCCTCATTCCTCCACTGAGGATTTTACAGCATAACATGATCATTCTGACAAATAAAAAACATATGGGTTTCTTATTCATTTTTTCAGAAGGCTTTCTCAAAGCAAATTTACACAAAAATTGTCCCATTTGTAAACTGCAAATTGTCAGGTCCCAAACAGGTCTGGGTTAGTCATTTAACACTTCCATGTGACCTTGACCCCCAATTGAAATGCACTTGACAATACACAGTTTGAATCAAGACCATCAACAGATTATTTTGATCATATCACCATTAATGAGAATTATTTACTAAATCCACACCACCATAAACTAAAACTATAGCCCAAAATAGCCATTTGGCTGAGGATATCCAATAACCTCGGAAATGACCTTTTAATAGGAAACGAGACCTCAGTGGACCCCCTCCAATTCCCCACCCCAACAGAGTGAAGTTCATTTTTGCATACAGTCACTCAAAATCCTCCAAATCTTTTTTTGTCTATAAGACCCCCCCCCCCCCTCTCTTCCACCCCCACCCTCACTCATGTAGTCTGGTGGTCCTCCCATTTGAGCAAACATTCCTCTTATGTACTGACAATTACATCTTACTAATGTTTACCACAATCAGCTCTGTCATGCATGAGCACAGTTCATTTAAGCAAAAGTATATTCTCCACTGGGCTTGGAATTTCAAACCCCTCTGGTGCCCACCAAAATCAGTCAAGCATAACACTTTGAACAAACTTCAATCTACGAGTCATAATAATCATCTGGAGTGATCCTACAATGTTACAATGAAATCCCTTCATAAATATGACCTGTAGACTGTGCTCAAGGTTTTCAGGCTTTGGGCCCCTGAAGCCGTCACAGTTGACCAATCACGACCAAAAGGGGATGTCATCATCTAGGCATTATATGGAGTCAAACTAACAGGTTACAATGAAATCCTTCCATAAATATGACCTATAGACTATGCTAAAGGTTTTGGGCTCGGGCAGCCATCAAGGCTGAATGATCGTGACCAAAAGGGGACGTGCTCATCTAGACATTATTTGGAGTCATCCGACCAAGGTACAATTAAATCCCTTCATAAATATCACCTGTAGACTGTGCTAAAGGTTTTCAGGCTTCAGGCTCCACAGTTGACTAATGGTGTCCAAAAGGGGCTGTTCTCATCTAGACATTATTTGAAGTCAACCTACCAAGTTACAATGAAATCCCTCCATAAATATGAACTGAAGACTGTGCTAAAGGTTTTCGGGTTATTTGGGTTCGGGCAGCCATCATGGTTGAATGATTGCAACCAAAAGGGGACATTCTCATCTGGGCATCATCTGGAGTGATTCTACAAAGTTACAATGAAATCACTTCATAAATATGACCTGTACACTATGCTCAAGATTTTCGGGCTTTGGGCCCCTGTAGCTGTCACAGTTGCCCAGTCGTGTCCAAAAGGGGATGTTCTCATCTAGACATTATATAAAGTCAAACCTACCAAGTTACAATGAAATCCCTTCATAAATATGACCTGTAGACTGTGCTAAAGGTATTCAGGCTTCAGGCTCGGGCAGCCATAATGGCTGAATGATCGCAACCAAAAGGGGACATTCTCATCTGGGCATCATCTGGAGTGATCCTACGAAGTTACAATGAAATCCCTTCATAAATATGACCTGTAGACTGTGCTCAAGATTTTCAGGCTTCGGGCACCTGTAGCCATCAGAGTTGACCAATCATGACCAAAAGGGGATGTCATCATCTAGGCATTATATGGAGTCAACCTAACAAGTTACAATGAAATCCTTCCATAAATGCGACCTGTAGAAAATGCTAAAGGTCTTTGGGCTCGGGCAGCCATAAAGGCTGAATGATCGCAGCAACCAAAAGGGGATGTTCTCATCTAGACATTATTTGGAGTCATCCTACCAAGCTACAATGAAATCCCTTCATAATTATACCTGTAGACTGTTCTAAAGGTTTCCGGGCTTCGGGCCCCTATAGCCGTCACAGTTGCCCAATCATGTCCAAAAGGGGTCGTTCTCATCTAGACTTCATATGAAGTCAACCAACCAAGTTACAATGAAATCCCTTCATAAATATGACCTGTAGACTGTGCTAAAGGTTTTTGGGCTTCGGGCTTGGGCAGCCATCATGGTTGAATGATCGCAACCAAAGGGGACAATCTCATCTGGGCATCATCTGGAGTGATCCTACGAAGTTACACTGAAATCCCTTTATAAATATGACCTGTAGACTGTGCTCAAGGTTTTCGGGCTTCGGGCACCTGTAGCCATCACAGTTGACCAATCACGCCCAAAAGGGGATGTCATCATCTTGGCATTATATGAAGTCAACCTAACAGGTTACAATGAAATCCTTCCATAAATATGACCTTTTGCCTATGCTAAAGGTTTTTGGGCTCAGGCACCCATCAAGGCTAAAGGATTGCGATCAAAATGGGACGTTCTCATCTAGATGTTATTTGGAGTCATCCTATCAAGTTACAATGAAATCCCTTCAAAAATATGACCTGTAGACTGTACTAAAGGTTTTCGGGCTTCGAGCCCCTGTAGCCATCACAGTTGCCCAATCAGGACCAAAAAGTGACTTTCTCATCTAGACATTGTATGAAGTCAATCCACCAGGTTACAATGAAATTCCTCAATAAATATGACCTGTAGACTGTGCTAAAGGTTTTCGGGTTTTGGGCTCGGGCAGTCGTCATGGTTGGCAGATCACGCCCAAATGGGGAAATTCTCATCTAGAGATCATAAGGAGTCATCCTACCAAGTTACAATGAAATCCCCCCATATTAAACATGACCTGCAGACTGTGCTAAAAGTTTTTGGGTTTTGGCTTGGGCTCCCATCACGGTTGATAGATCATGCCCAAAAGGGGACGTTGTCATCTAGGCATTATACAGAGGCATCCTACCAAGTTACAATGAAATCCCTTCATAAATACGACCTGCAGACTGTGCTAATGGTTTTGGGGTTTTGGGTTCGGGCAGCCATACCGGTTGTCCGATAGCGACCAAAAGGGGGCGTTCTCATCTAGACATGACCCCAAACCTGCATACGAAATTTCGTGATGATCAGACAAGAACTGCGGGGTGTGTGAAATGTGAACAGACTCACAGACAAACAGTATTCCGCACACGTGATGGAAATAGTTTATCTTGACTTTGTCAAGTTGAGCTAAAAATGAGCCCAGTGACTTGATTTGAACAAACTTGAATCTCCCCACACTAAGGCTGTCAGTACTATGTAACATTATTATGCCTCATGTCTGTGACATCAGCCATGATTGATTGGTTAATTTGATACCTTCTAAAAGCCATAGTACTGGAGTTTTTGGACAAAACACGGGTACTATCAGAATGTTCTTTCCTGGAGACATGAGAACAAAGAAAATATAAGCCCTACTTCCATTGATCAGCATCGATTACAAACACGCTTATTTGAATTTCTCAACACCAAACGCTGGTGCCATGTCTGTTTAACTTTTTTCATCACTGATAGACACAAATTTACCTACAAATATGTCATCTTCAGTGGGCGTGTTTTCAATTTTAACTGCAAACAATGAATTCAAAAGAATCAGAAATATTAAAAACTCACATTATTCACCACTTCAGTGAAGCATGAATGCGAATTCAATCAATTATATTTCCATAAGTTTAGGATTAGTACTCCTTGACCTCACTCCATCTCTAGTTCAAAATAAATTGTTTCACTCCGCTTTATTCTAACAACTGTCGTCGTTCAAGAAACATGAATTTATATTCCATTATACCACTTATCAAACAAGCATTAATAATGAATTATAACATGAACAGCATGATGCAGTTGTAAACACTGACATTTGGTGATACAAAAACTCCCCAAACGACGGCACTTGTAACAAGTCATTTTCAAACTTGGTGATCTGGAAACTCCTAAAGCGACGTCATTCATTTACAATGACGTAACTAAAAGCATGTTTCTGAATTCAGCTACCTTGTTATATGATTGATGGCATGTTGAAGTTAACGCTTAACAATGAAAGCTATTTTTTTGTTCAGCATAATAAAATAATTAGAATGCTTCTTTTCATGTTCTATCGGTCAATAGTTTGTGTGATTCTGTTAAAAACATTCAGCAGCTTCACTGTTATGAAGGGTTACGATCCTCAAGAACACCCGGCAGGGAACGACAGGTGGCAGCCGAAGCATCTTAAGGCAAATGCTTATAGTATGAAATACTCCCGAGGATCAGGAGTGCGGGAACTCAGAAGAGTTGCTGCAAACCTCTGAGAAACAGAAGGTCAGGGCTGCACAAAAATTTGCCCGTCCTGCAAAACAGTCCATGGTGACCACACCATGAACATCAGTCAGCTGGAAGACCAAAGCAGAGGAACCGGCCGGCAACTGCCCACAGGGTCTTTTTTCAACAGAACATCCATATCAAGTGGAGCATGAATCATGGGAATCTTCAACATGCTAAAGCAACAAAGGGAAGGTGAACCCAAAGAAAAAATAAATCAGGACACCTCCAGCTACCAGAGAAAGGTGGTAGGAAACAAAGACCCGACGGGAACAGAAAAGTACCCCAACAGACAAAAGGGGCATTACGTGTACATTGCATACAAAACCGCACTTGTTAATACCCCGTCGTTTGTGTAGAAACAACCGGGTATGAAAAGCTGTTTTAGTGCGGTCTCGTGAGAAGGATTACATATCCAATTAATGTTTTGCGAGAAAAATCTTTCAGAGACTGTCCCTGATTTGCAATTATATTGTTCAGTCAGAAAATTTCTAAAACCTACATTTAATACAAGAGGCCCCATGGGGCCTGAAGCGCTCATCTTGTACAGAACACAATTTAAACAGAGTCCAAGAATGAGTCTACATTAAGCAAGCCATCTCCATAGGCTACACTGTCAATCCTTGAGTCCCTCAGGAGTGACAAAAATAATCTGGGCATCATGCCTTTTCTTCAGTTGATCATAAGTAAAATGTAGAGCTCCCCTATGAAGCCCCTTGATACAACCTATGTGGATTAATCTTAGTACCTCTAGAGGGTACTGAATACAAAATTTTTAATTCTTCAGCAAAATGGCCAATTCTGGCTCCCATAGAGAGCCCAAATATTAACCCAGGCTCTTGATTTGAACACAGTTAAATCTGACTTCCCTAGAGATGTTGTGTACCTAATATGAAAGCATTCTGACTGTTGGATCTGAAGAAGAGAAATTGTAAAGAAATTTCTTCGAACTGCACTAAGTTCAAATTTGGGCTACCATAGCGAGCCCAAATATTAACCTATGGATCCGATTTGAACAAACTTGAATCTGACCCCCCTAGAGATGTTGTATACCAAATGTGAAAGCATTCTGACAAGTGAATCTGAAGAAGAAGATTTTTGAAGAAATTCCCTCATATTGTACTAAGTTAAATTTCATGTTCCCATATGGAGCCCAAATATTAACCTAGGCACTCGAATTGAACAACCTGGAATCTGACCCCCCTAGAGATGTTGTATACCAAATATAAAAGCATTCCGACTGGTGGATCTGAAGAAGAAGATTTTTAAAGAAATTTCCTCATATTGCACTAAGTAAAAATTTGGGCTACCATAGTGAGCCCAAATATATACCTAGGGATCTGATTTGAACAAACTTGAATCTGACCCCCATAGAGATGTTGCATACCAAATATCAAAGCATTCTGACTGATGGATCTGAAGAAAAAGATTTTTTTAAATTGCCCTCCATATTGAACAAAGATAAAATTTGGGCTTCTGTAGCAAGCCCAAATATTAACCTAGGGACTTGGTTTGAACAATCTAGAATCTGACCCTCATAACAATGATGTATACCAAATATTAAAAGATTCTGACTGGTGGTTCTGAAGAAGAAGATTTTTAAAGAATATTCCCCATATTACCCTATGTTAAAATTTCGGGCTCCTGTAGAGAGCCCAAATATGAACCAATGAGCTTTATTTCAACAAACTTTTATCTGACCCCCCCTATGAATGCTGTATACCAAATATCAAAAGATTCTGATGATTGGTTCTGGAGAAAAGATTTTTTAAAATTTTTGCAAATATGCTGACTCAGCATTTTTTCGATGCCCATTACAGAACACCCTAACATAACCGATGGCAATTTTTTTTACCATTCAATTCTACTGGTCATAAGGATACTTCATACCAAATAAAAGCTCTCTGTTCCGTGGGGTTTGGGAAATATGGGCGTTTGAAAATATTTCTATTTTTAGCTCCCAGGGTTCCCATGGGGATGCGGGAATTTTTTTTTTTGCATGGGTCAAGTACTTATGACCCAATACTACCACAAGCCAAA
This sequence comes from Pictodentalium vernedei, assembly GCA_031216915.1. Classification (NCBI taxonomy): domain Eukaryota; kingdom Metazoa; phylum Mollusca; class Scaphopoda; order Dentaliida; family Dentaliidae; genus Pictodentalium; species Pictodentalium vernedei. The sequence continues at coordinate 66,150,332 of CM062291.1, read as the reverse complement.
TTTGGTTCATACCGGACCATCGGTTCAGAAAATAGAAATTTTGGGCGAGGCCAAAAATCTTACCCCTCCTATTACAAAGCCAAATATTACTTCACGAACTTCGTTTGAACAAACTTGATTCTACACCTCATATGGAAGCTCCAAAGCAAATATCAAGTCACTGTACACACTAGTTCTTGAGAAGAAGATTTTTAAAATATTTTGGAGCATTTTCCCCCACTCCCTCCCTATGGGGCTGGGCATGCTGAGTTGAACAAAAATGAAATGCCCCTTTGGGACCATCACTCACACAAACTTTCACTTGAATTGGCCCAGTGGCTTTGGAGGAGAAGACCAAAACATGGTGTTGACGGACGACGGACGGAGAGCGATGAGATTAGTTCAGCTTGACTTTGTCAAGATGAGCTAAAAATATTCAGATACAAATGCCAAATCTTTCATTTCCAGAACACAGTACTGCGGTTTAATATAGGATTTGAAAAAATCTGTTCGTTAATTCGTGAGATTTTCGATTTGTTTTCCTATTAAAATAAAATTTTCGCTGATATATGACACGTGATTGGCGAAATTCTCATTTTTGGGGTCAAATTTATCACACAAAATAACGGGATTTACCGAACTGATTTTCACTTTTAAAGATTTTATTTGATATACAAAATTCCCAAACAAAATGTATCAGGCGCAAAAAAAAAAAATTTAGTGAACAGAAATTAATAATATACAAAAACACAGCCCTGTATATATGGATGGTGAAGCAACAGCTAACATAGAGTCAAAATGTATCACCGATGTGAGCAAAATCAAAGTGCATCTTCACAACATGGCGGAATAAAAAAGAATGACACGTTGGTTATATGTCTGCGCACTGGTACCAGAAGCCATGGATTAGTACAGAGAAGAGTGTCCCCTACTGGGTGTGTGCCGGTCGCCTTCGACCCAGTTTTGGCTTACTGGGAAATAACAAAATAGAGAGTATACTTCTGAGTTAGGGACTTCCACTGTAGTGCAAGCCTATTGTAAACAATTGTGAGGTAGGTTGATAAAAAATCATGTCCCCCATGCAAGTCTATCATCATACCACAGGACATCAAAATCCAACTAGAGATGGTCTGTAACCCGCTATACCTCCATCTTGGCAAACCACCTAGTGTGTGTTACTGAAAGAGGCATTCAAATTTTGAAAGTAAATAAAATCCAATATGGACGCCAGTTGGCCATCTTGAATCTGATCCGGACAAAAATTACGTCACGAACTGCACCTCATCATGTCGATCATTTACATTAAGTTTCATGACAATGTGGCTAAAACTGTGGAAGTAGTTCGCTTCACAAGTTTAAATGTGCAACAGATCGACGACGACAGACTGACCGACCGACAGACCGACCGACGGACAAGTTGACTTCTATATACCTCCCCCCTCCCCCACATTGTGGACGTATAATAACCAATGCCAGAGTTATTATCCAAACCATGTAGGCAATCGGGGTTAAGCGCCTTGTTCAAGGACACAACATGGGAGCGGCAATCAGTCGCTGAAATGGTCACCCATCCAACTACTAACCGTGCTCGATGTTGCTGAACTTTGGTGATCTGACGAGAACCAGTTACCGCGATGCCACCGTGCTCCCATCCAAAATGTTCATTTTACCATTTTTCTAAGTCCTACAAGGGCCATAACTCGAGTATGAATGCATGGACAAAACCCTTGATTTATGGATATCATTTCCCCTATGCTGGTCTATCAGCATACCAAAGGACATCAAAATCTGACAACCACTTATAATACAAAATGTTTGGAAGGATGTATGGATTGACAGATGGGCGGAGACTGTAACTATATACCCACCGATCCTCCTATGGAGGCTGGGGGCATTATAAGGTGTCCAAATATTTAAAATTCTTTTTGCCATTAATTTTTCTTAAGGGAAGGCGGGTAAAATTCTAAACCACTGATGCACCTGTAATTAGTGAATTTATGATCATCATCCGATTTATATATCAGAACTTTGCCTAATTTCTAATCTGCTCCTGAACTCTTGGTGAATGAATGGCCACTAATGTGGGAAAGGATTTTGGCTAACACATCGATTGTACATTTGAGGAGGTGGGTGGTAATACTCTCATATCTTCAGTGTGTTTGGATTTCATATGGCTAGCTACATTCATTGCCTCAGGCGATGTTGTAGGGTTTCTGAAAAGACTATGTCGAAAAATGTCGAGAAATAAAACCCACAAATCTACAAAACATCTATTTGTACTACCTGCTTGCTCACTCCATTGTTTTCCTATATTTTCAAAAAAAAGATATTAATTTCCTGTTCCATTTTAATTGGATCACTTATTTCTTCATAATTATCACTCATAAAAGAGGAATACATTATTGCAGAGCCTTTTTATTTATTTGTGGTTTCATTCAAGATTGTCAATGCTTTTCTTAGGCTGTCGTTATGTTAATGGATGCCTATTGCATGACCAATTTGGAGTACAATACGTATTAATTATTTATTTATTTATTGGTGTTTAAGGTCACATATTTCTACACAATGGCTAATCATGACTACAACAGTTTTACAGGTTGAGGAAGTACGCCTCAGTACACAACCAGGACCAACAAGGGCAGTAATTGTTGAAGAATTCAATTGGATACACATGGTTTACAATCTCATTCATGATATTATCACCAAAAATTAATATTTTAAATTTGAAAAAAAAAACTGAACAGTTTTCTTTTAACCCCTTACCTAGTTTATTAAATTATTTCTTTATTTATTGGTGTTTAAGGTCACATACTTATACACAGCGGCTAATTGTGATCGCAGGAGTACCTGGAAGTTTATTAAATAAAACCTTAAGGTGATTTCCTAAAAGCAATTTCCAAACTATCTCAATTTTCTGGAATACAATGAAAAAAATTTTTACCATCAATAATCTAATAAAGTTGGGAGGTTTTTCGGGTCGGTCGCAAGTGGGCAAACAACAAATCTTTTAATACAGGCCCAATATCAAAGTTTTGTGCTCTGTGACCTTAACCTTGACGATATGACCTTGGATCAAAGTCGGGACACACGTTTGAGTCATGAGTAATAATTGTACCAACTATGAATAAGATCTGTTAATCATACCAAGTTATATGGACTGGACAAGAGCTGTATAACAATATAAAAGTTTAGCTGTCTGTGACCTTGACCTTGATGGTATGACCTTGGATCAAAGTCATGACACACCTTTGAGTCATGAGCAATAATTGTACCAAGCATGAATAAGACCTGACAATCATACCAAGTTATATGGACTAGACAAGGGCTATATAACAATATCAAATTTTTGTCATCTGTGACATTGATGTTGATGATATGACCTTGGATCAAAGTCACGACACACCTCTGAGTCATGAGCAATAATTGTACTAAGTATGAACAATATCTGCCAATTGGATTAAATTATATGGACAGGACAGAAGGTTTTCTTGACTGTTACCTGATATATGGGGCCAGTGACCTTCACCTAGAGTTTATATACCTCATTATGACTGATGACACATTGTCTAGTTAAAATACATACAGTTACCAAGTTTTGTTAAAAAAAATTCTGTAGTTAGAAAATTATGGCACGGACAAACAAAATGTTGACGACGGATGGTCGGACAGAAGAAGACAACTTAGCATTCGAAAGCTCTGCGGACATATCGTCAGGCAGAGCTATCAAAAGTACAGTTTCCATTATGCAAAAATACCCTTATGTTTCAAATTTCTTTCGTCTGAAATTGTTCTTTAGATGTTTATGATAACTGAGGTGTTATGTACACAAAGTTTTTTGTGTATTATTATGAACGAAAGTAATTCTTTAAAACAATTATGGGAAATTAACGTTTCCAACCTGTTTCATTTATTATTGTTTTGAAAAAGCATAGTGAGTAGGATTTCAAGTTTGTACCAATGGTCAATGACCCAGGAAAACTGTCAGTAAATTTTAACTTTAGCCCCCACCATGTCAGCAAATTTTTAGATCCTAGCTTCTGGCCTGGTCGACCGTGACATTGACATTAAGTGTGCCAAACATGGCATGGGCACACATATGAATAACAATATCTGAAAGGTAAATTTTAGCGAACAGTGGATCTGATTGGTCTGCTAGGTCTACGGTTTAACCCTTTACCCAACGTAACGGCCAAAACCGGCCAGCGCTATTCTCAAAAATAGTCAATAAATTTTCATTATATTTTCATTTTTTGTCTCAAAAACATAGGTTATGACCCCTCGTTGGAACGAGCTCGTCGAGCTCGTTCCAACGAGGGGTCATAACCTATGTTTTTGAGACAAAAAATGAAAAAAATTAGTTATTCAAGAATTTTTTTGCAAGTGTCGTCTGCTTTTCATGTTAGGTAAAGGGTTAAGGAAGGGAAATAAAAACAATGGAACACATAATTATGATTTTGTTTTATTGGCTTTGGATCTCCATCTTTTGATCATGCGTAATATTGGTTCTGCAACATCACTAGGATTTCTGTATAACATATGTCTATCACCACCATTTATCACAATATGAGAAGCAGTGGGAAAAAATTTTGAAATCAGATTTTGTTCTGATTTGGCCCAAGCCTGAAAAATGAAAAAAAAAAGTTTAATTCTCTAGCATTTCTATTGTACAGGGAGAACAAATATTGAAATAATTAACTTGAACATCTCATAAGGAATACAATGAAAACTTTCAGAGATATTACACATAAACAGAACAGCATATGCATTCAAACTGTCATTTTTACCACACGAGATCGATTTGGGTGGAGGGATAATATTGAACGAGAAGCCGTAGGCTTCGAGTTCAATATTATGTCTCTGCCAAAATCGATCGAGTGTGAAGGAATTTAACCAATTCAACATTGTTCAACAGAGCTCTGTCAAAGATTTATTTATTGGAGTTTCCGCCACTTTCGCCAGCAAAGGTCACCTCGTGTCAGACAGTTTTACGGGTGGAGGAAGCCAGAGGACCTGGAGAGAACAACTGAGCAATGGCGAGCAACTGTCAGACACCCCAATGTACTAACTCCACACCCCAGCAGGGTTAGCATTGATTGAAGACAGGTGCACCATCAACATGCAAAACACAGCGCCACTGTGCCACCACGTGGGCAACTGAGATTAAATGCCTTGCCCAAGGACACAATGCAGTTACCCCCAGTGGGGATCGAACCGTGGACCTTTCAGTTTGAATTTCAATGCCGTAACCACTGAACCATTGCACTCCCATGTCAAAGAATGAATTGGTTAACCCTTTACCTACCTGAAAAGCAGACGACACTTGCAAAAAAATTCTTTAATAACTCATTTTTTTCATTCTTTGTCTCAAAAACATAGGTTATGACCCCTCATTGGAACGAGCTCGACGAGCTCATTCCAACGAGGGATCATAACTTATGTTTGTGAGACAAACAATGAAAAAATAATGAAAATTAATTGGCGATTTTTTAGAATAGTGCTGGCCGGTTTTGGCCGTTACGTTGGGTAAAGGGTTAAATTCCTAGTTGCATTGCAGGAAACATTTGTAGCTTGAGGTTTTGATATTTCAACATCAGTGTGCAGTGGGTTTATTACTAACTTTTCAAGTACAATATTTAATTAACACTTTACCTAACAAGGGTTAAGCAAAGAGTGGGCCACTACCCCTGACCTGTAGGCATGTTTGAAGTAGCATTAAAGGTATTGTGGGACAGAAAAAATTTCTCCAAGTCAAAAGAGTGAAAACAGAAAAAATTTCTAAGTCCAAAAGTGAAAAAGGGCCATAACTCTGGAAAAAAAATATTGGACGGAAACCATTCCTTGTGCATATCCATTCCCCCATAGAGGTCTATCAGGATACAAAAGGAGATACAAATCCGACCAATGGCTTTGAAATTATAATGCAAAACATTTTTATGGATGAACAGAAAATTGAGTAACAAATCATGCAGGCCTGGCATTCTGAAAAATGCAGGAGGGCAAAAAATCGCTCTCCTCAATCAGCTTAGGAGAGCAATTAGCTTTACACAGCATTTTAAGTATCCAGTTGAACGAACTCATTGAAACTGAAACCAACAGACTGCATCAGTGATTTTATTAACTTTACTAAGGTAAAGCGAAATCTCTTAGACATCTAGATGTCTCACTCAACAACCGAACACACACTTGACAAGACCTGTGTGTGTGCCCAGACCTGTTGTCCAAGAAAGTCATACGCCTACCACTACCACCTTCAACCCCCAAGGGGGGGTTGAAGGTGGTAGTGGTAGGCGTATGACTTTCTTGGACAACAGGTCTGCTTGAATCTACAGTCACATCCTGGTGCACGTGCTTCAAGTGACAGGATAGTAGTAATGGTAGGATATTATAGTGTCAATATTCCTTAAATAATTACCCCTCAAACTGTGATGTCAGTTGTTGAACTTGAAAATGACAGAAAAAAAAAATATTGCTGTGACCCATTTTGCTTCAAATGATTGCAACTGTGTTTGGGTATGGTTGCAGCCATTACCTTTTACCACTAAACGACTTTCAAAATGAAATTATGTGATGTTATGTGACTTCAAAGTTAAATTACATTTTTGCTTTACTACAAAAATTTAATATGAGCATAATACATGTAATCTCAATCATCCCAGACCAAAATATTTAGGAGGGCAATTTTTCGCTCTCCTTAATTCTTTCAGGAGGGCAGTAAGGAGAGCTAAAAATTCGCTCTCCTGAAATTGCCAAGCCTGATCATGACTAGCATGGAGAGAAGTTATTAACTGACTGAGTGCTAAATCAATTTCTAAATGTGATTTGAAACATGGGTATTTGTTTTTCAATTGGCACTCTCTAATAAATTACAATCAAATAACTTTATATAAATATTTTTCTTCTACTACTAAGCAAACATCAAGCCAATACATACAGTGTAAAGCCACTAAAGGGGCTTCCGGCACTTTTCAATAGAGCCATGATAGTGGCTTTCATCACTCAACTAGTTAACCCTTTACCTAACGTAACGGCCAAAACCGGCCAGTGCTATTCTCAAAAATTGCCAATTAATTTTCATTATTTTTTTCATTTTTTGTCTCAAAAACATAGGTTATGACCCCTCGTTGGAACGAGCTCGTCGAGCTCGTTCCAACGAGGGGTTATAACCTATGTTTTTGAGACAAAAAATGAAAAAAATTAGTTATTCAAGAATTATTTTTGCAAGTGTCGTCTGCTTTTTCAGGTTAGGTAAAGGGTTAAACATGTGTAGTTGTCAAAAATTCAATGAGTAAATGCCAGAATCACCAACTTTCCAACCTGGCACAAGCTGGGTGAGAATTCATTATATTCAAATGGAATGAAATACTTTTTGACTGGCTGAGATGTATGTTGTAACTTTTAGTCCACAGTATTTTTTATTTTTTACACTGTGGTTAACTACGGATTAAAAACAGGAATACACAATAGCCGGTGGAAAGGCTGAAAAAACATCCTGTTTATTTATATTATTATAAATATTTATTTATTAGCTCATTTATATGTTTGAGAAAATAAAAATATGGTTAGCAGAATATTTTGAAATAAATTATTACACAAAAATTTTAATGAAAATAAAAATTATAAATTTCCTAAAAGTCGTATTTGGTCCTCCATACGTTTACTCTCCGTGCATGCGCAGCCATCAGGAAGTGACCGAAATTGGCGCCAACATCATTCTTTGTAGAAAAGAGTACTACAAAATAACTCAGTGGGGAGATATGAGGTATGAGTGCCCACTCATGGGAGGGTCATACCCACCTGGGCCATTGGTAAGTATAAAAAATATACAAATTACTTTAAATTTATAATATTTTTATACTATAACCCAATGGCCCAGTCTAGCTGAATCGTAAAAAGATGGAGGGCCTAGGACTTAAGAATTAGTATATCAACATAGTTCCAAGCCTGTAATCCAAGGTGAAAAGAAATTAAATTTGAAAGGAATTACATGTATGTCTCTCTATACAGTAATAGAGAAGACATATCATAAAAAAGGAGCCAAATTCAAGTAATTCCATATTCTTAGCATGAAAACTATGCTAATTTGAATGTAACAAGTTCCCAATTTTTAAAGCTAGTCCGGACTAAGCTCCAAAAATTAGGATGGCGTATTTGAGAATGAGAGGATATCCCCCACAAACATACACACTATACAATAAAACACAAGCTGTATCCAGGATATAATTACAGACAAAACAGCTTCACACATAGTTACATACTTATCAAGCTGGAGGAGAGGTAAAAAATCCCCCCCTCCCTTTTGAAGGAATCTTCTTCAAAAAGAAGAGGGGAGCGCTCTGGAATCAGTAAAAGCAGTACCAAATAACAATATAAATCTATGACGAATAGGCACATAGGTATTAATTATTATTAATAAATTGGTGCTTAACATCACTTCAGAAGCTAAAGCTATAGTGGAGATCCCGGTAATTAATATCGTCCGCTTGTAACATATACCAGAGTCGGTATAAGCAGATAGGTCGAAAAACCGGTGATATAATATATAACATACACATGTCCAATATAATCACAATGGACGATCTCTGGAGAGTAAACACACTTACAAGGTAACCCGCAGGTGACCCCATTCAGGTGCACAATAAATTCCATTAAATAACACTCCCAGACGTGTTCTATCCGATATCTATGTTCCTGGAAACGTGCAAATATATGAGAGTATAAGACAAGATGTAGTCGATTAGATACCGCAATTAATAGAAACCTGGATCTAGAAATGGATCGAGCTATGATTAACACTCGTTACAGACTGCCCCTGAAATAATTCATTGTTTCTAAGGTCCATAACATACAATAATGCGTCTGCCTAATAATGCATTTATTATGCGCGTGAGCACTGAAATCCCGCATGTAATCATCTGAATATCAGTTAACTGACTAGACAGCCTCCCAGGTACCCAAAGGCTAGCAATTTATTGATGATGAATCATAAGCTTGTATATGGTAGACAGACGAACAACCACAAGAAACCAACCAACTAAAAAGTGGATGTGCCCATGAGGTCGCCATAGAACACGACCCAGCCGCCAATCGCGAAGTCATGAAATGCATGCATGTACTTAAATGCATACAAGGCTTATGGGAAGAAAACTACATCTTGCCCGGTAATCGCCTCATTGGCGGTGTGGGAGGGGGGGGGGATTCAAAATCATATCGAACCCCCCTCACCCGCATTACTTGAATCGTTCTTGTGTTAGTCATCAAATAGTATAGGAACCGCAAGTCTCCCTCACGTCTGACCGACTCCATAATGCCACTAAGGGCGGAGAAGGACGTGAAGAACAAATACTTCCCCTGATAAAGAAGGTCCTCTAGTGGAGGAAGCTTCTGGGGAATGTCCCATAACAGACACCTGAGAAGAATGATCCAAGGTTTCTGTGACGACAGAGGTGCTACCATCACAATTTCGCAACGAGGCTGTTTGATCTTAACAGAATCTACCGAATCAACGGAATTGGAGGATACGTATATCCTATCATTCCGCCCCATGAGATCAACAGAGCGTCTACTGCATATGCTCGATGATCTGGGCATGGCGACACAAACGTCGGTAACTGATTGTTCCAGCGTGTCGCAAACAGATCTATCATGGGACGATCCCACTGGCAGCAAATCTGCCTGAATATTCGCTTGTTGAGAGTCCGGTCCGATGACAACAGGTGACCTTACCGAGAGAGCGAGTCTGCTAGTACATTCAGACGACCCGGTATATGACGGACAGAACGAGGAACATGATGATTCATGACGTATAGGAGAATCTTCTCCATTAATTCGCATAATGGCATTGAATGAGCGTCGCCTTGGTTCCTGATGTAAGCTACTACTGTCGAATTGTGCGACAAAATCTGAACATGGACGTCCGCTATTATGTGAATATCCAATGTTGAAGTGCTAGCCATACTGACATCACCTCTTTGATGTTTATGTGCTTCTCTAGGAACCAAAAGTCTCAAAGACCCTGACACTTCAAGACTTCGGGTCTTAGGGTCGCGCCCCAACCCATCTGACTCGCATCCGTTATAATCGTGAAAGCCGGATCCAGCATTTGCGCGGAACTCCCTGAGTTAACCACTGAATATCTGCCCAAATCTGAACCCTTGTTTTACTAGGTCCGATAAAACAATACTGGTTTCGAGCGAATGCATCTTCACACTCCAGTTCTGAGTAAAGAATATCTGGAGGGGAAGCGTGCACAGATGGCCCATCGGAATAAGATCTGCAGCTGTTCTGCACAGCCCCAGCAGGGGCAGCATCACATCTGATTAACTCCAGATTAGCCACTGTAAGGGCAGAGTTATATGTGGTAAACAAATTGCCCTGGAAAGAATTCTAAGAGAGGTACAAACGTCCTCAAATTCCTTCCCGTTTAGATGTTGTGCCATAGCTCTGGTAAGGTGATCTGCGTAAGATATTGCTTCCAAATTCGCTCTACTTGATAAAAATGCTGTTGTAATTGTGTCTGAGCAAATAGTGAATGATGCAGGCAAGGATACATCTAGATCCCCTTGCTGCTCATTCAAACGCAGAGGAGCTCTCTGAACATCTTCTCCAACCATTCTTAAATGAACGTAATCCATGAAACGGTATGTTTATGGAAGATGCAGATAAGAAACAGCCCTTTCCTCGCACTCAAGAGGTGAATACGGCGTCATCTACATGGCCGAAGGCCTGCGACACCTGCCTAGACTGAACCAGAAAAGAAAGCACTTCTTCCTTTGTCCGTATAAAGTCTGCATCCAACGACGCCAGCAGTTTCTCTCTTATCATCGCAGCATTCTGATTCATCGGAACAAATTCATGGTAGTATTGATGGATGAAATCCATCGCAACCCTGTGCTGTTCCGAAAGGGAAGGGTAATCCTCTTCCTTATCCTTTCCACCATCCTAGAGAATCAGTTGCGAATCTCGGTCCATTGTATCTGCGTGAACAGACCACTGGACCGACCCAGCACCGTCCAACAGCTCAGGTACTGAGTCTGAGGGAGGCTGCATCTGCACTTGCTGGGACGCTGCGATCAGCTGCGCAATCTGCAGCAGCAAGTCCGTCATCTAGGCCTTTGGAGCAGCGGTCTTCTGTTTCCCTAGCCGCTTGATGCTCCTGGGACGGTATGTCATAGATGGATCTCTTCTCCAAACGTCCCGATGATCGAGGCCTTGTCTCCCTAGCTACTGGATGGTCCAACTTCATGAGCAAAGAGTGGACCCTTCTTCGCACAGCAGGCTGAATATCTGAAGTTGGGAAGCTAGGATGCGGTTGTGTGTGCTTAATAACGTAGCGGAGGAAGCCGTGACTGAAACCGACTTCCGCTGCAGACTAGATAGAGCATCCTGAGCGGTGGGCGGACGTATGCTCCGGCTTGTGCAAGTTTCTCATTACAATATTTGGCCCTCACAGACGGAGTAACCGCTTCACCGGTCGAGCTAGCTGCTTGCAAGAGATTAAAACCCTTAACAAAAGGCCCTAACTCTTACAATCATGAGCACTGCAGCTAGCGCTCTATATGCTCAATGGAGTGCGACAACGGTAGCACACTTGGATGGGTGTCAGAAAATCATCACCATGTTCATGTTCCTCTGAAATAGAAACTGACAAAATGAATTAAAATGCCGTGAGAGGCCTGGCCTCAGAACATCACTGCCAACAACGTACCGCGACACCCGATTCCAACATCAGTCATCCCAGTGAACACAACGATGACAAGAGGCCGCAGGAGTGTATCAACTAAAGTCGATATCAGTCCTCCAAACTCCACAACAAAATATATAATTAAGATACATGAATAATAGCAATCAAAATTAAATTCAAAATATTTTTGGGAATTTTTTTTTTTTTTTAAAAACGCCTAAGTTTCCAAAGGGAACATTAAGAGCCCAAATTCATCCTGATCAGTGCTCAAAATAACTTTTTTTCTATGCATAGCAAAATGCTACACATTTCCAAAAAATGAATAGCATTTTGAAAAAATTGCATAGCTATTTTTGTATACCGGAGTTATGTTATGCTGTTTTGTATTGAATTCTTCTAAGTAGATAGAATAGTTTCCATCCATTTCTGAGCATTTCCAAATGATCTGCAACACATGAAACATTTACTATATTTTTTTTAACTGAACTGCCTTTAAGGGTTGCATGGACTTGGATATTTTCAAATGACGTCGTGGTTGTTTAACAGAGTTCTCAAAATGGAAGTTGGGATTTTTAATTTGATGGGCTTGAAGCTAGTTTTAATGGACATTTTATGCAAAATGTTGTAAAAACAGGAAGAATTTAAACCAATAGAATTCATCTTACATATGAAGTTGCTAATGATGCTTGATGGAGAGTTAAGAGTTAATCTGAGTTATGCCTGGAATGTTTCACAATCAGAAGTAAAGATTCAGTGAACTAGTTTTCAAATTTGTTTGTAAATTTTCATTTACATTTTGCGATACAAGATAATCAACTGCAGCCTGCAGTTGATTATCTTGTATCACAAAATGTTATACATAATTGAACATTGTGTAGCTTTTTGCAAGTTCTGCATAGCAAACAGCAATGCGACACCGCTTATTTTGAGCCCTGATCCTGATAGAGCCTAAGTGTGGACAAAATCCAAATTTTTTGAGCTACACTACCAGATTAATAATCCAGGTATCCTACAGTAACTCTACAATAATAGAATATAAAATACTACCTATATATGAGAACATTGTCAATGTAAACAACGTCAATGAAAAAAACGGAAACGAGACATCATGCACAAAAACAAGAGGCCCCAGGGGGCCTGAGGGCACTCACCTAACATGGTAGTCTAAATATCAAAACAGAGACTTGACTTGAATAAGCTGCATACGCCCCCTCCTAAGAAAAGCATATACCAACTAGATGAAGCGATTGTGCCCACACAATACACAGGATTTCCTTCTATTTTCAGTTCCTGCACTTTTACGTCCCAAAATTGAGATAAATGCATAAAAAACAGATTTTTTTCCCAAACAAAATATTTTCAGCCTAAATTTTTTTTTCTTCTTAAAACGCATAAAAAACCAAAAAAACTAATTTCTGGATTTTGGTTCACCCGGACCCCAAATTTTCAGTGTAAAAAAAAAAAAAAAATTTTGGTCTTAAAATTGACCGAAACGCATAAAAAAAAAAAAAAAAATTCTGGATTTTGGTCCAAAATTTTCTAAGTCCCACCAGGACCCCAAATTTTCAGTGTAAAAAAAAAAAAAATTTGTCTTAAAATTGACCGAAATGCATAAAACAAAAAAAAAATTTTTTTCAGATTTTGGTCCAAAAGTTCTAAGTCTGGAACGGGGCCCCAAATTTTCAGCCTAAATATGAACCCAGGGACTTGGCTTGAACAAACTTGAATCTCACCCACCTCCCCCCCCCCCCACTAAGGATGCTGCATACCAAATATCAAAAGATTCTTATTGGTAGATCTGAAGAAGATTTTTAAAGAATATTCCTCATACTGCACTAATTCAAACATAGAGAGCCCTAATATGGAACCAGGGAATTGATTTCAATAAACATGTGAAACAATCTTCCAAAGATGTTATATGTGAAATTTGAAAGCTTTTGGAGCAGTGGTTTGAGAGAAAAGTAGTCTTACATGTTTTTCCCATTACCCAGAGTGTTAAAAAATGCTGACTCAGCACTTTTTCAAAGTCCCCAAAAAGTACCCCATGATAAAACCCATAGCATTTTTTTGACGATTCCATTCTGTTGGTCCTAAGGAAGCTTCACACCAAATAAGAATTCTCAGTGCCATGTAGTTTTGGAGATATGGGCATTTTAATTTTTTCTATTTTTAGCTCCTGTGGTTCCCATGACGTGAAAAAAAATTTGGGCATAAATTAAGTACTTATGACCCAATAAGCCCTCATATCAAATTTGGTTCAAATCTGCCTCTCGGTTTGGAAATAGAAATTTTGGGAATGGCAAAAATTCTTGCCCCTCCCGTAACGAAGGCAAATAATGCCCGACAAACTTTTCTTGAACAAACTTGATTCTAAACCTCAAAAGGACTCTCTAAACCACATATCAAGTCTCTGCTACTGGTGGTTCATTAGAAGAAGATTTTCAAAAAAATTGGCCATTTTTTCCCCACACCTCTGCTCAATATGAACCAAAACCTAATTTGCATAAAAATCAAAATGCCCCTATATAACCACTACTTACATGAAATTTAATTAAAATGTGGCCAGTGGTTTAGGAGAAAGAGGCTCAAACACCACCTTCATGCAGGACGATGGACAGACGGATGGACAGACAGACGGAGGACGGACGAAGAGTGATAAGAAAAGCTCACCCTGACTTTCAGTCAGGTGAGCTAAAAAGGCCCAATGTCAGAAACCAATTTAAATACTACCAGATGCAAAGCTAGATCTTCACATGAAAAAACGATACATCGGATAGAAGATGTAAGACTAAACGACCTAACATGCCTAGGGTGAGGACATAACCATGGGGAAAAACAGAATAAATATTCTGTAATTCATGTTAAACTCCCAAGAAATTTAATAAAAAATTTCAATAAAAAATAGCCAAAAAAGCATTTAACAGGAAGGCATCATGGAAGGATAGGGAAGGAATACTTAACAAACAGTGGAATAATCATTATCAAAAATGATGACATCAGGCGTATGTCCCGAAACTGGGAAACATGAAAATAATTTTAAAATTATTATAAAGTTACAGCCATGAATGTCTAAAACCACCGTTGAACACTTCCATCATCCATTAACAGCCTTGGATCCACCAAATCTTGCATTGATTTGTGTCTGGTATCCTCAAAGAAGGAGATTTTAAAGCACAGATGTCATTTCATTTTTGATGACTTTAGGGCCAAATAAAGAATGATGTTGGTGCCAATTCTGGTCACTTCCTGATGGCTGCGCATGCGCAGAGAGTAAAAGTAAAGGACCAGATAGAACTTTTAATTTTCGGTTTTGCAAGAAAAGTTTGGGGGATGGGGGGGGGGGGGGGGGGTGGGGGGGTGGGGGGGGGGGGTTCAAAATTTGTGTTTGGCCCTTGATAACTTCGAGTTTGCACCAGCTAGTCTGGGCCATTGGGCTATAGTTAGAGTGTTCAGTCGTGTGACGTCATCGCGTAGTCACTGTGAAAATTTCCAATTTTTCAACTTCAATTGCTTGTAAAAAAAATAAATAAAAATTGTTGATGGTCACAAAGCAACACGTTTGTTAATAAAATATCCATGAACAAGTGGGTGTACAAGAAATTCTATAATTGTAAGTATTTTCGTTTCGCGAGACGTTTAAACTTGACGAGTCGACATTTTCTCGCATTTCGCATTTCTGACCCGCGTTTTTTGTAAACAACGGATTTACCCCTCTCGTGCTTATGACGATTTCCGCTGGAGGATACGTCATATACAATTAGATGAGGCACACAATGGGATTCCTGAGACTTTGCTCTTTATCACAGGGTACCGTACTTTTCGAATTGTCAATTTTTTACCATTTTTCTGACGCAATAAAGTTTTTGGAACGATTTTTCCACGTCAAAAAAAATATTTATCAAAAAGTACGGTACCTGGTAATGATATTTCGAATATGTTCTTTTCATTTATGAAGGTTTTAAAGTGATACACCCAAGCACCTCCAGCGGAAACTCCGCCAAAAATTGTTGTTACTTTCGGATTGACCCACTTTTACGTCACGCGGAGGTTCTTGTGTACTAATTTCATCAGGGAAAGACCATTTGACGTCTTCGAGTTATGATTGCAAGATAAAATTATCAACATGCACGCAGTTTGGATACACGTTTTTCTTTGAATATAAAATTAAATTAGTAAATAGTTCATGACTTTGATTCATTTTAAAGATATATTTTAAGGAAAAAATGAGACAGACCAGAAGGTGAAACTCGTGTCGTTTTTGATCAGTCACCGAGTCCGATCAAACAACACGCAGTCTCCAAGTGTTTTCTCAGACTCAATTTCAGTTTTCAGACGACCAGGTAAACAGGCCAGCAAAATATAACGACGCAACAAAAGTTATCAATTGCATAAATTTGATACCAGGCAGTTTTACATCCACTGATACTGAATTCATCTTTAATCTGGTCCCACACGTTTTTACATAAAGTTTAACAAATAGTTGGTATCTGGAAAACTTGTGATGGAATCAAAATGCCGCACTATTAAAAATTGCAGAAAAGACCACATAAAATTAAGCAAAAACTTTTTAACATTCTAATGTACTTAAAAATACAGCCATGGATTTGGGTTCACAGGGAAGTTGGGGATGTACCCCCAAACCTTTTCCAACCCACATGGAACTGGGGGGGGGGGGGGGGAATGAGTATATTTGTTGTGCTCCCCCTCCCCCCTTCAAAAAAAAATCAACCATATGGAGCATTTGTAGGCCTTCTTGCAAATACAACCAGTGATATGGTTATTTTGGAGGTGGTGTGTGGGTATCTGATGCCCCACCCAAATCCCATCACAGATTCCTGAGTATGAAAGTTCTGAAGCTTAAAAGTGGTAAAAAAGTCAGAAATTTTTACTAACTCTGAAAAATTGGAAAACAATCTTCTCTCACTATAAAAATTGGAAAACAATCTTTTCTCACTGATAACAATTCAACATGATTTGGAAATAGTCAAATACAACAAGAAACAAGAGGCCCCACGGGGCCTGAGGGCGCTCACCTGATACTGGCCGAGTCATATCACCAAAATAGCAAGGGATTCTGCCTTGTGGTTATTATCAGTTTTTCAACATAAAAGTGTTTTCTCTACTTAGTAACCCAGAGTGTTCATATGTTAGATCCCCATATTGGGTACTCAATAATTTATCTATTTATTTATTGGAATTTAAGGTCACTTTCTAAGGCTACATCATTACAGAGGCATAATTATAATATCAGGTTTGGTCAATCGTTTATGCCTATTACTGCCCACTTTACAGGGCTTTCAACGCAGGAATTGGTTACTGGGCCCAATTTTATCAATAAACCAGAACTTGAACAAATTTCAATTTGCCGCTTCTAAGAAAACTAAAAATCAAATATCAAAAGATTCTGAGAGGAGTATCAGAAAAAAAAGATTTTTTAAGAATATTTCTCATACTGAATTAAGTTATACATTGGGCTCCCATAGGGAACCCAAAAACAAAAGCTTCTGAAGCAGTGGTTTGGGAGAAGAAGATTATTCAACGTTATTCCCATTACCTACAGTGTTAAAAAATGATGACTCGGCACTTTTAGTCCTGGAAAAGTACTTATGATAAAACCAATGGCATTTTTTTCACCATTCCTTTCTCCCGGCCCTAAGGAAGCTTCACATTGTATAAAAATTCTCAGTGCCATGTAGTTCTGGAAATATGGGCATTCAAAAAAAAAAATTTTTTTCAGCTCCTGTAGCTGCCGTGGGGGACAGGAAAACAATTTATGGCATAAATTAGGTATTTGTGACCCAATAAGCCCTCATATCAAATTTGGTTCAAATCGACCTCTTGGTTTGGAAAATCCCCTCCCACAGGGAGACCAAATATGAGCCGAAGGACTTGACTTGAACAAACTTGAATCTCACCTCCCTAAGCATACTGTATACCAAATATCAAAAGATTCTGACCGGTGGATGCGAAGAAGAAGATTTTAAAAGAATATACCTCGTATTGCACTAAGTTACAATTTGGGTTCCCAAAGGGAGTCCAAATATGAACTCAGGGACTTGGCTTGAACAAACATCAATCTCACCCCCCTAAGGATGATGCATAGCAAATATCAAAAGATTCTGATTTGTGGATCCGAAGAAGAAGATTTTTAAAATATATCCCTCATATTGCACTAATTTGAACATTTGGGTTCCCATAGGGAACCCAAATATGGACCGAGGAATTTGATTTCTACAAATATGTGAATCAATGTTCCAAAGATGTTATATGTAAAATATTAAAGCTTTTAGAGCAGTGGTTTGGAAGAAAACAATTCTTTATTTTTTTCCCATTGCCTACTGTGTTAAAAAATACTGACTCAGCACTTTTTCAGAGTCCCGAAAAAGTACCCTATGATAAAACCGATAGCAATTTTTTTTTACCAATCCTTTCTGTTGGTCCCAAGAAAGCTTCACACCAAATAAAAATTCTCACTGCCGTGCAGTTTTTGAGATATAGGCGTTTTAATTTTTTTCTATTTTTAGCTCCTGTGGTTCCCACGGGGCTACAGGAAAAAAAATTTCTGCATAAATTAGGTACTTATGACCCAATAAGCCCTCACATACAATTTGGTTCAAATTGGCCTCTCGGTTTAAAAAATAGAAATTTGGGGTGGGGCCAAAATTTTTGCTCCTCCCATAACATCGCCAAGTATAGACCTACAAACTTCTCTTGAACAAACTTGAGTCTACACCTCAAAAGGAAGCTGCATACCAAATATCAAGTCTCTGCTATTGCTGGTTCTTGAGAAGAAGATTTTTTAAGAATTGGAGCATTTTTGCCCCACCCCTCTGCTCAATATGAGCCGAAACCTAATTTGCCCAAAAATCAAAATGCCGCTATATAACCCCTACTCACATGAAATTTCATTAACATGCGGCCAGTGGTTTGGAAGAAAAAGACCCAAACACCACCTTCACGCCGGACGACGGACGACGGACGAAAAGTGATCAGAAAAGCTCACCCTGACTTTCAGTCAGGTGAGCTAAAAATGCAGTCAGAAATTCACACTTCCCAAACCATGAGAAATATTGGAAAGGGGTAATAGCATTCACCTTGCTTTCCAATTGTTAATTGTAACTACTGAGAGCACTGTTAGAAAATCTCTGGGTGGGTGGGAGGGGGCTAATAAGGGATAAACTGGAATTACACAAGGCCATAAAAAATATAAGGGGTAGTGGCAGGTAACTAGATTTTGGGTTTTTAGTAATTACTGTGAACACTAATTGGAAAAATATTGGCTGTGTGTGTGTGTGGGTGGGTGGGGGGGGGGGGGGGGGGTGC
Organism: Pictodentalium vernedei; assembly: GCA_031216915.1. Taxonomy (NCBI): domain Eukaryota; kingdom Metazoa; phylum Mollusca; class Scaphopoda; order Dentaliida; family Dentaliidae; genus Pictodentalium; species Pictodentalium vernedei. The sequence continues at coordinate 66,131,350 of CM062291.1, read as the reverse complement.
TGAAATTTTGCAGGACCATAACAAATATAATTGAAAAGAATGTTATGAGGGTGGGCAACAGGACTTTCACCAAATTGTAATTATTAGTGTCATAAGTAGAAAATTCTAGGGCTGTGGTGGGGCTGGATTTTTCCTGTGGCTTCTGTCTAAATCCTCCTAACCAAGTCCCTGAGTGAAATCAAAGAACAGCAGTCTTGAGTTTATTCAATTATTGCGGGTACCGTTTTTCAAGGAAGTATAATAAATGTAAATTTTTCAGCTCATAAACCTCTTGCACCCCCAGCTGTTTTGCACTGTAACTTTTTTTTGTTTTCTGTTCTCAAAAGGTGCATAATTGTCGTAAGCGTTTTGTGGTTTAATGGTGATCCACTCTCTCCAGGCTGTATCTCTTCTCCAACTACATGCTTCTCTAATTCCTTACTGGTTAGTCTCAAAACTTGAATATGAACAAGCCTTCAGCTTGTCAGGATCTCTCGGTAGGTTACAGTTTGGGGGAAGGGGGTGCTGATAAAGTTGGTGACTGGTGAGGATGATCTTCATCCCATATTCTAATTCTCTATGTATTTTCATTCACTGACCATTGTCCTCATGTTTCTTTACTGTGAATTATGTGAGAGGAAGTATATTCCTGTCATCCAAATAATAGTATGGCGAGGATTCATAGTAAAGGGTGGAAAATTTGGTAAAATGAAATGATACTATGGGTTGGAATAATAGTACAGGGTGGAATATTTTTGCCTAATACTGAAGTTTCAAACTGAGTTTATAATACTTCAAAGTGCCACATCTTGGATAAATAACCTCAAAATTCTAAAATAACTCCTAACTTTCAACAGCTATGGAAACATTTTAAGAATTTAGTCCAAACTCCAAAATAGTGTATCCTAATGATTAGCTCACAGTCCAACCTTGTGAAAATGAATAAAAATAGGGGCTCAAATTCGAATAATATGGAGTAGAAAATATATGAATATTACAAGTAGGATTATATGGAACACAAGTGCAGGAATCAAATACTTTTTTCCTGACTGATGCTACATTTCATTCTTCTGTTGTCTTTTTCACTCAAAGATTTATTGTCAATCCCAGCCAGTGGCCTCTTGGATTTTGCACTGCTGATCAAAGCTGTAAAACTTTTCTTATAAAATGAGTGTTACACATTTCAAGCAGCACACTACTCTTGTACACATGGTCTGTCCAGCTAGCTGAATGAAAGCTGGCTAGCTTTCAGAGTGGACTTTTGGTAGTCTTAGTCGAAAGCATTCAACATTCTTTTCCCCAGTTACGCAGGAAATTAGAAGAAAAAATAGTTGTTGGTTTTAGCAATGAATAATAGTAAAAAATCAAACTGAAATGAATAAATATGCATATTTATATAAATTATTAAATAATTAAAATAATTTAATTATATTTTATCACCTCATGAAGTTGGAGACCATTAGTTCAATACAAGAGGGTTTAGATTTTATTCTCACCATGCTGACTGACTTTGACCAAGAAGCGAGACAAAATGATGGATTGAAATAAGAATGAATATTTTGAAATACATAACATCACTGAATAAATTTGCATATTTAATTAGTTTTAAATTCTATTAGAACCTGAATTGGGCTTCTATGAACTTTGTCTTCAAGGTAATATTGGAATCAGTTTGTTAGTAGACACATGTTTTCTTAGAAAGCTTTAGTTTGGTTGTATATTCAAACAGTTACATACATTTTCTTATTTTTCCAAAGAAGTGGGCGTGGCCTAAATATTTTAATTGTGTTGCTATTTATAGTTATATCTAGCTGGTGGCATGCTGACATGTTTCATGGGTTCAAAATGTTGTGGATTCATTACTTATGTCATTTTGTGGTCAGTTGTGCTTGTCAGTGTTCAGTTCATTCCTTAATAATGGAATTTTAAAAAGTGGGTGGGGCTTAAATATGCAAATTAAGAAATTTTAGCTGTTTTTTAAAATCAGATATGGTTACAAAACAAACTGTCCGTGTTAGGCAAGTTGCTGCAATACTCCTGTGATGTAATTTCAGGTCTAGTAGGAAAAATGTGGGAATATTCTCTAATTAAAAGGAAAAATTAACATTTTTATGCAAATTATATGCAAATTAACTTGAAGACGGTTCGGTCATGTTAAAAAATTTTAAAGTTAACTTCTGGGCCAACGTATGGCCCATGACTGTGTGAAATCTCAAGGCTCGGTGATTACTGCTTTCATTTTTATGAGTGTTAATGTCTTTATTTACATGAAAAAAAATGTGCTAAAATCACAACTTTTGGGGGCGTTTTGGGTTCTGGGATTTATACTGAAAGCACTATGGCCCAGTGACTAAATTTTCGACAAATTTTGAAACTTCTAATGACCATAACTCGAAAACTACATGGAATATTTAGATTCTGTAAAAAGATTTCTTTTTCTCACCATATGAGGAATATTTTCCAATCAGTTTTATCACAAAAAAACCATTATGGAATTTTCATGTAAAATCCCTACTATAGTATAAAAATATATGTATGTATCATGTGGGGATTATTTATACATGATACTATTTTTTTGGAAGAGAGGGATGCATTTTGTTTTGATGTCTGCTTAATTAAAAATGGCTCAAATTAATTTTAGGAAATGTCTGCAAGTCATACTGAAACTGAAATTTTAGAAATGAGAACAAAAGTAATACATGTGCCAGTAAATACAGCCAAGTGCAACAAAAAAGTGTGCCAATTTACAAAGAACATAGTTATTGGGATAAGGTTAAAATGATGATTTTGAAAGCTATAGTAGCTGTAGGGTTAACAGAATGAAAGGATTTGGAAATAAATTCATTATCCTTGTATCTTCAGAGCCTCAGGGTGTATTAAATTCCCAGACAGGTGTAAATTTCCATACACCCTGGAAGACACAAGGATAACTAATGTTATTGACATGCTGTCTGCTTCAATTCATGGTGTTTCCACATGGGCAATCGGGAATAAGTGTCTTGCGCAATAGAGCTGGGCATTTTTTCGGGGTTTTTTTTTTTCGATTTGGTTCCGGTTTTTTGAGACAAACAGGAAACAAAACTACAAGAATGAGCAAAAACTGGCCAAACGGTTTTACTGTGATAGTGCACAAACTGATCAAAGTACCTTCTGGGGAGGGAAATGGACTAGCAGCTTCTATCTAGCAAAGATGTTAATACGTCATTTTCTCCCTTTTCAGCATCTCTGTCCCTCCTTACTCCACCTCACCTCACAACTCCATCAGATCGTAAACAGATACAAAAGCTTATAAGTATATACTTTAACCAAAATGAGGTAATCAAGTACCCAAACCTATTTTCCACAGGCTTTCTCGGACTTTTCAAGAAATGAAAGTGTCAATGACACTGTAGCTCAACTTGTCGAGACAAAGACATGTACATGTATAGTATGTGACACAGCAATGACAAACATCTAGGTAATGACCTGATAACAAAGGTACATATAAAGTATTGTAACGGTCTGTACATAAATACTGAGCGTTGCCTGTAACAAAGGTATAGGTAAAGTATTGTAAAGGTGGGTGACAGTCAGATGCTAAACTAGAAAAAATCTTTGAGTCCCACGGTGGGTCTGACTGAACCCCAAAATATTTGTTCTCATAGCACAGTGATAACAAAGGCACCCCAAAACACACTCATTCCTGTCCCAAGGTGAAAACAAAGGTACCCAAGAAGTTTCGTGAAGATCAGTTCACAAATATGAGCTGTGTAGAAGTTGTGACAAAAAACTGATTGGACCTAATTTCGGTACAAAATGGCCACTGGCAGCCATCTTGAATTTTGGACCGTGCCCAGAAACACTCGTTCTCGTCCCAAGGTGATAACAAAGGTACCCAAGAAGTTTTGTGAAGATCGGTTCATAAATACAGCCTCTAGCCCGAGCCGTATTGACATGTGCACTTACAGTGTATAAGTTGCACTGAATAAATCAAAGTTCATCTAATTTGCATAATTTCTGCACGAGAAAAAAACCTGTACTATATGTGATTCATTCATACAAAAATTTATTCAAATCAGAACTTTCATACAGAAGTTCTGAACAAAAGACTGATTGCACTAATTTTGGTACAAAATGGCTGCTGGTGGCCATCTTGAAATTCGGACCACACCCAAAAACACTTGTTCTCATCCCACGGTAATAACAAAGGTACCCAAGAAGTTTCGTAAAGATCGGTTCATAAATACGGCATCTAGCCTGAGCCGTACAGAAGTTGTGTACAAAAAACTGATTAAGACCTAATTTCGATACAAAATGGCCAATGGCAGCCATCTTGAATTTTGGACCGCACCCAGAAACACTCGTTCTCGTCGCAAGGTGATAACAAAGGTACCCAAGACGTCTCGTGAAGATCGGTTCATAAATACAGACTCTAGCCCGAGCCGTATTGACATGTGTACTTACTGTGTGTAAGCTGCACTGAAAAAATCAAAGGTCATCTAATTTGCATAATTTCTGCACGAGAAAAAAACCTGAATTATATGTGATGTATCCCATGGTACTAAACATTCACACAAAAAATTATTCAAATCAGCGCTTTCATATGGAAGTTCTGTGCAAAAATCTGATTGCACCAAATTTCGTACAAAATGGCTGCCATCGGCCATCTTGAATTTCGGACCGGACCCCAAAACACTCGTTCTCGTCCCACGGTGATAACAAAGGTACCCAAGAAGTTTCGTAAAGATCGGTTCATAAATACGGCCTCTAGCCCGAGCCGTATTGGCATTTGCACTTACAGTGCTGAAAGTAACACCAAAAAACATCAAAGTTAGTCTAATTTGCATAATTTACGCACGAGAAAAAATACCGTATTATATGTGATGTATCCCATGGTACTAAACATTCATACAAAAAATTATTCAACTCTTTCATATGGAAGTTCTGTACAAAAAACAGATTTCTGCATCGTCGGTACAAAATGGCAGCTGGCAGCCATCTTGAATTTTGGACCACACCCAAAAACACTCGTTCTCGTCCCACAGTCATAACAAAGATACCCAAGAAGTTTCGTAAAGATCAGTTCATAAATATGGCCTCTAGCCCGAGCCATAGCAGCTTGGCACTTACAGCTCTGAAAGTAACACTAAATAAATCAAAGTCAGTCTAATTTGCATAATTTACGCACGAGAAAAAACCCCGTATTATATGTGATGTATCCCATGGTACTAAACATTTATACAAAACTTTATTCAAATCAGAACTTTCATACAGAAGTTCTGTACAAAAAACTGATTTTTGCATCATCGGTACAAAATGGCCACTGGCAGCCATCTTGAATTTTGGACCACACCTAAAAACACTCGTTCCCATCCCAGGGTCATAACAAAGGTACACAAGAAGTTTCGTAAAGATCGGTTCATAAATACGACCTCTAGCCCGAGCCATACCAATTGTGGACGTACGGACAGACGGACGGACGGACAGACAGACGACGGGCCATGACAATAGCTCAAATTTGACTTCGTCAAAGTTGAGCTAAAAACGATATGCATGCACCTTCAAGCATTTGGAATTTCACATCAAGCACTTTTAACCCTCTGCACACTGATTTCGAAATATTAAAATTTCAAGCTACATTTTTTTCTTGGAAATTTAACCAATTCATTCTTGTTTGACAGAGCTCATTGACTGAATTGGTTAGCTTCCAGGGCTCGAGTTAACTGGATTCGCAAAGCAGTTTTAAAATCTTTTTTTAACAAAAGCTAATCAATTTCAAATGAAAAAATCCTATAAATAATTAAAATTTAAATTGCTCCCTGTTAACTACAGTAGAATCCTCTTAACTGAATATCCATTTTGCAAGTGAAAATTATTCAATTAACAGGAGTATACAATTAACAGGGATTTGGTCAGTTTCCTGTGTTCTGGAGGTACACTGAGCATTTATTCTATTATATCTTGTTTGACAGAGCTCATAGTGTTCTTAGATTTGACCTCCTCTCGCCAATTATGGTTACCATTCTCCATGACTCTTTCTCTGATGATTTTTTTACCCTGGGTTGCCGTCTCGGTCCAAGATCTCAGATGAGTAGTTCTCTATTAGCTCCCTCACTGGGACCATCCATCCTGTCTTGGTATTAGAGTTGAAAATACTCTGGAACATTACTTTACACCATCGGCTGTCGGGAGATTAACCAAATAATTAAGAAAACCGAGTTTCAATAAGTCTATCCTGTCCTTGATCCTCATACACCCAAGCTCGTCCCTGATTGCTTCTAGTGCTGTGGCATTACCTTAAATAATAATGAGGGCATGTAGCAGCCAAAAGGACCATGCAGAAGGACCTGAGAAATAGAGTTTTAACTTTTTAGGCTATACTGTATTAACAATGCCCAGTTGCAAGAAACATTGAACAGATACATTATGTGGGGAGTGGATGCAAAAAACCATAATCAACGAATGGACAATACAAACAATCCAGACTGAGTCTTTATCTTCAGTTCCTACTCAAACATCACATGCGCTTTTCTTCGATGAGTTTTGCTGATCACAAACTCACCAATCAAACAGCTTAAATTTTAAACTTTAATTTATCCTTATAACCCCAAAGTGATAAATTATTTTGGGTTTTATTTTGGCATTAAAACATGGATTTAAAGTAAAGTTAATTTTAAGTCTAATAATACACTCTTCTGGGGTATCTGACCTGATAATGTGGCAGAATACACTTAACCCTTTACCCAACGCAGACGATATCAAAATTTATTATTTCAAATATCACTTTTCAAATTTTTCCAAAAAAATTCAACAAAACCATATCATGTGACCCCTCTTTGGAACGAGCTCGACGAGCTCGTTCCAAAGAGGGGTAACATGCTATGGTTTTGTTGAAATTTTTCGAAAAATAATATTTTTTCACCTGCTGAATTTGCATATTACGCGGGCGGATGCGGGCGATTCGTTGGGTAAAGGGTTAATCTCATACATTACCCTTTATTACCCCGGGGTTTCATTTAGTTATTTTATACAAGAGCTGAAAACATGTAGAATTTTTTCCAATATACAATATTTCCCTGAAAATGAAACCATTTCCCTTTAGGCTATGACATGTATCCAGAAAAAAACTTAGGTAACATGTATGAGTAAGTGTAAGTTAAAAACAATCTTGTTACCTTGTTTAAAAAGCTTGGTATTTGCTCATCAAAATAATTTCCTGTTATCACTGTAACAGATAATTTTTTCGGAAGGCTTTTCAGTCTTCTAACAAGCCTGTAAAAAAGAAAGCCCTCCATAAAATTCTGAAAAAAAGACAGTTATCATGAAATGCCTCAAAAGTTTAGAAAATAAAAGAGATAAGGCCACACAAAGTAGATCTTCTGTTTCTCAGGCCATTATTTGTAAAATTGCATGCGGGAGAGCGTTTTTTTATTTTATTTTTTATTTCAGTAATTACTTCTTTGCCATCAAAAGTTCATGTTCTTGGTTCAAGTTTTAGGACTCATAATCTACAGAATAGCATGGGTGGTGGTGTATTTCATCCGTGGAGTGCAAGAAGGCTTTGCAATGCTAAAGCATTGCAAAGCCTTCTTGCACTCAAGGGACAAATTCATCAATTTTTTCAACTTGGGTAAAATATCAGACATAAACCATTTAATTTTTATTTTTTCTAAGTTTAAATTGGTTATAAAAAGAGAGCAGCCAAAAGGACCATGCGGGAGGGCCTGAGAAACAGATTTTTAATTTTTGTAAGCCTAAGCCTATGAGTATGTGTGCATGCATATATGCATATGCACCCACATGTGTGCATGTGTATGTAGATCATCTAAGGTACTGGTGGGGAGTGTCTTTAACCATTAGAACCCTGATGGTATTGTCCATGAGAGGTTCAATGACATCCACTGGAAGAGTCCGTATTCATTATTCAAGAGTATACTATTAATATTTTCACTGTGCAGTCTTGGGGCTATAGATGCACTGAGCACTGCTTCACTTTAATTTTCTTCCTTTTTGCTTCAACAAATTATTGACAGGTCACCCTATACATTTCTTGTTCATTACATTAGGCTATTAAAAAATAATTCTGGTTTCTTAGGCACCTCCCTCATCATAGAAAATCTTCCTCATCACATTTTTTTCTCCTGAAATCTCTTCTATGACACAATTTGCACTTGTAGGACAAATATTTAACCAACAAGAGGGGGACTATGCCCTTGTGATGGCCAGAAACTCCTGTTACTGAAGTCTAGTGATGACTGGACCATTCACGTAAGAGAGACAGAACAAAGACATTATGGCAGATGCGGGGAGGTACTTTGTATGTATTTTCTTTGTTTTACTACAGGGGCATGACTCATTTGAAGGCCTTTCTCATGATTTTCATTCCAAATTTCAAACCTGAGATACAAGGCGAACAGACAGAAAATTGGCAATATTACGAGGCACATAGCAAATTTTCCAAGTTAAAAAGAGGAATAAATTTCAAAAGTGAAAAGTAAGAAATATTATTAGAGACTCATTTGAAAGCCTTTCCCATAAACAATCTTCATTCCAAATTTCATTGAGATCCAGTAACCCAAACCTGAGATACGAGACAGACAGACAAAAAATAGGCTATTTTGTATATTCAAAGGGCCATAACTCACAGAAAAAATATTCCAACAGCAAAATGGCTGATGCTCCTTACAGATCTCATGATAATGAACATCTGTATGAAATTTCATGAAAATCTGAGCAGTAATGTTCATATAATAACACGAACAGACACTGGAGTGTGGACAGACACACAGAAAGATTTCAATACAAAAAGAGATTGTACCAGAAGTGCTGACACACCTGTGTCACAGTCAAGGATAAGGCCGTGTCAGATGACAGACAATATCTCTCACCCATAGCAATCCTTGAAGTGTTCACAAACCCATTTTAAAACCCAAAACACCAAAGTAACTCTACATGGTCAAGTAATTTTAGGAAGAGCATGCTTAGCATGGTGTATGACCCCCTCCCCCCTCCCCCCCCCCCCATCCCCCACCTTCTCTAAAAGTGCTCAGATGGACATATTTTCAACACTAGACATACACACGAGGAGTTTATTGTCTTTATTTTACAGCAGAGAGAAACCCAACCCAGTAGAAATTGTGAGATCAACGCACACCTGTTACCAATAGTTTGTGTCAATCAGACCATTGACATGGGAGATGTGAAATTATTGTCTTTACAGCAAAAAATTAATTCCCCCCACCTCCCACCCCCACCCTCCTGATGTAATTGTAAAGGCCAGAAACACCTGTTACTGAAGACCAGTAATGACTGGACCATCCACATAAGAGATAGAGAACAAAGACACAATGCCACGTGTGGAAAGATGACTTGCATGTATTTTCTTTGTTTTACTGCAGGGTCATGACTCATTTGAAAGTCTTTCACATAAACAATCTTAATTCCAAATTTCATTGAAATCTGAAAACCCAAACCTGAAATATGACGCAAATGGACCAAAAATCGGCTATTTTATGAGGCAAACAGCGAATTTTCAAAGTTAAAAAGGGTGATAAGTCTAAAAAAAACCCAATCTCATTCCAAATTTCATGAGATCCGATAACCCAAACCTGAGATACAAGGCAAACAGACAAAAAATAGGCTATTTTTGTATATTCAAAGGGCCATAACTCACCGAAAAAATATTCGATCAGCAATCAGGCTGATGCTCCTTACAGATCTCATGATAGTGAACAACTGTATGAAATTTCATGGAAATCTGAGCAGTAATGTTGAAGTTATAATGCAAACAGACATCTGAGTGAGGAAGACAGGCATATGGATGCACGGATGGATAGACGCACAAACAGGCACAGTCCAGTCTACCCCACTTTTTGAAAAAAATGGGGGTATAATTATCTCTTGTTTCACAGAGCTCAGTTAAATAAGATATAGTTGGTTAAATTTTCAACTACATTATGGGAAATTTTCCCTTCTGAAAACATTGGTTTGCCATGCAATAGTGTAAGTAGTTAAATTTCTGATTACAACTACTTTCAGAACTCTTTTGTGAATAAACAACCAAACAAAAATCTGGAGAAACAAGAATTTTTTTTTTCATCGGCCCTATTTCAAGATGTTTATATTTTAACCTTAGTGCTCCTCTGATCTGATACTCATACAGAGTCATCCACTTAATTAGATACCACTTTATTGAATAACCATGTTAATTGCATGTAACTTTCAAACACCAAACCATTTACAATAACTTCAGTACAAATTGATCCAGTTAACCCTTAGTACCTCAGAATAATCTAAAGACAATTACTAACTTATTGATGAGACGATAAGAAGAAAGAGTAAAGTAATTAGAAATCTAGCAAAGTTCATCAAAGATGATTTTGAAACCTACTCGTTCCTAATACACCAACAACTATACAAATTTCCAGAACACTATGTAGACACCTATTCAAATTTTCAGAACACTATGCAGAAAATCCAAATTTAAAAAAAAAAATGTAACTTCTCGAGGCTGACCTCAGTTTCTCATCAAAAAACACCCTTTTAGATTTCCAAAACGACATGGACCGATAATCACAGTACACCCCCACCCCACTTCCGATATTTTGGGTTTCTGTCAAACAACATATATGGAAACCTAATGTGGACTTGTTAAGAGTGAGGTCCTACCTATCTCCCTCCCTCAATATATACATATACTACTCAAAGTTTGCTAAGCACCAAATATTTGACACATCATTGTGAAATTTGCTTGTGACATATTTGCGATATTTTTGGTGGATATGATTGAGGAATGTATCGAGATGGTCCACAGTGTTTACATTAGCTCTCTTGACAGGCAGACTTTTCGTGACAGCCATGGAAAGCATTGATTTTCATGATGTTTTTGTGTACTGTCTACATGTACATGACATGTGTAGGGAATTCAATCTTCATTTCAACACAAACCCTTGTGATTTAATGATTGAATATGGCAAATGCAAATGTAAGAAGACATTTGTCTGAAGCAGTAATGTGGCAGGCTGTAGGGATGGTGGAGCAAGGAGCTACCCATCATCATGTTGGTGAAGCCCTTGGTGTGCACCATACGATGATCACCAGAGCCTGGGCAAGATTTCAGCAGTATGGCACACCAGTAAGATGGCATGGTGGTGGCAGAGACAGGGTAACATCTGCAGCTGAAGACCGGTTTTTGTTCATTCAGGCCCACAGGAACCGCTTTGACACAGCAACCCAGCTTCGCAGTGACCTTCAGAATGCATCCGGGGTAAATGTTGCGATGCAGACTTTCCGGGCAAGGTTGCATGAAGGTGGTCTCCGATCGAGAAGACCATGTATATGCATTATTTGTCCCAGAACCACTGCCAGGCATGATATGAATGGTCCATGGACCACGTTGGGTGGACCAGAGAAGATTGGCAACCTGTCCTTTTTACAGATGAGTCAAGGTACTGCCTAGACCACACAGATAGGTGGTCTAGGGTATGGAGAAGACCAGGAGGATGATTCCATGCATCCAACATTGCTGAGCATGACCGCTGTGGTGGAGGGTCAATCATGGTCTGATGCGGCATCAGCAGGAATGGACATACAGAGCTCTGTGTCCTTGAATGTGGTACATTGACTGCACAGCGGTATATTGATGAGATCCTGGATGTCCACGTCAGATTGTATGCATGTGCAGTGGGTGATAGATTCATTCTGATGCATGAGGGGATTGAGCGCATGGACTGGCCAGCAAGATACCCTGACCTCAATCCAATCAAAACATGTCTGGAATGAGTTGCTGCTTGCAATTTCAGCCCATCCGGTCCAGCCAAGAAGTGTCCAGGAGCTTGGTGCCATGCTGGTCCAAGAATGGAACAACATCCCACAAAGGACCACCAGGAACCTGGTTGGGAGCATGAGAAGGCATTGTCAAGCTGTAATTAACAGTAATGGGTCTCATACTCGATATTGAACCCATACCTGTTTGCTCCGTCAACATTTTGGCAAATTGAAAAATTTCCTTTTTTACCAATAATATCCATTTTCCATGGTTATCGTATTCAAAAGCTAAAAAATAATGTCAAACACAAATAAAATCTTAATTTCTGTACTTAAATCATTAAAGATATAATTAAATAAAAAGTTAAAAAATTTATATTTTTTATACTTACCAATGACCCAGACTTAGCTGGTGCTAACTCTAATATTGTAGGGCCAAACACAAATTCCCCCCCCCCATTCGCAAAAATTTGCATCAAAATCAAAAAATTAGATGTCCTATGTGGTCCTTCATACTTTTATCCACTGCGCATGCGCAGTAGTCAAGGAAGTCCGAAATTGGAGGCAAATCCTCATTCTTACAACCAGTGCCTGGTAAGTGTTATGTAATCAGCGGGGAGGTATGAGTTCCCATCTCATGGGAGGGCCATCCCCGTCTGGGCCATTGGTAAGTATAAAAAATATATAAATTACTATAAATTTTTTAACTTTTTTATACTGTACCAAAGACCCAGACTTAGCTGAATAGAAAAAAGGCTGGAGGGCCTAGGACATAAAGGAAAATCCAATAGGCTCAATTACATGTAAACAGAATTATCCCCTCAAGGAGAAGAGGAGAACAGGTTTTACATGTATCTTTCTTGTTTGTACCAAAAAAGAAAGACACAATACCATTCCATAATTGAGCACAATAACATCAATGATCTCTATTAACATCCAGTATAACCCATTATACTAATCTTTTTAAAGGAAAGCAAATAAATAAAGATAGTCCAGAGAATGAGACTCTTTATACTCATTTAAAAGTGTCCGAGGATTGTATATTAGCGCTCGTATGACACGTGACATATACAAATGCTTCACACCAAGCCACACTTTAAAAATATTACATAAATGAGATAGACATTAGCATTACACTTTAAAACCATCCCGGCACCGACTCGGAATTACTGACTCCAGAGGAGGTATTCCCTTGCTTTTCACTATAAAGCATGTGATATAAGTGAACACCATCCTCCCACCTTCCCCTTGCTCTGGGTCAAATACCCCAGAACAAAGAGGGCAGCAGGACAGAGTCACTACAGGAACAGAAAGCCTGCATAACTATAGTTGCAACTGTTTAGTGGACGATATTCATTCTGAGCAACAGATAACGGACCTAAACAGCAAAGGTCGCCAGAAATGGACTCAATATTTCTAAGGTAAAAATTCGTGAACGTGGAAGGCTGAGACCAATATGCAGCGGGGGGCGGACATATGCTCCATCTCGTGCAAGTTTCCAACCAGAAAACTTAATTTCGGCCTTGTGAAACGTAGCGGAGGAAGCCTTGACTGAAGCCGACCCTGGCTGCAGACTAAACAGAGCATCCCGAGTGGAGGGCGGACATATGCTCCGGCTTGTGCAAGTTTCTCAAAACAACATCTGACCCCAGACGTTGCTAGATTAGAGAGGGGGGCCTCTCCCACTTGTGGTCTATCAGATCTCGCCGAGTACAAGAACTTACTGACTCCCTCCCTATTTCGGTCGTCGCTGGGTGAGCTATTTATATAATAGTGCTTGCTCTATCCAATCCATTTCTTAGACAGCAACAGACTTACCCAGCATCACGGCATCCACGGATGGAGTACCGCTTCACCGGTCGAGCTAGCTGCTTGCAAGAAATTAAAACCTTTAACAAAAGGCCCTAACTCTTGCAATAATGAGCACTGCAGCTAGCTCTATATGCTCCATGGAGCGCAACGACAGTAGCACACTTGGATGGGTGTCAGAAAATCATCACCATGTTCATGTTCCTCTGAAATAGAAACTGACAAAATGAATTAAAACGCGGTGAGAGGCCTGGCCTCAGAACATCACCGCCAACAACATAGCGCGACACCCGATTCCAACATCAGTCATCCCAGTGAACACAAGGATGACAAGAGTCCACAGGAGTGTATCAACTAAAGTCGATATCAGTCTTCCAAACTCCAATATATATATATATCTGAGATACATGAATAATAACAATCATAATTAAAATCAAAATATTTTTTGTAAACAAAAAAAAATTTTGAAAAACGCCCAAGTTCCCAAACGGAACATTAAGAGCCCAAGGGCATCCCAACAGAGCCTAAGTGTGAACAAAATCAAAAAAATTTTTGAGCTACACTACCAGAATAACAATCCATGTATCCTACAGTATACTACAGTAATAGAATATAAAAAACTACCTATATATGAGGACGTTGATAATGTAAACAACGTCAATGTGAACAAGACATCAGGCACACAAAAAGGTCCAAAATCAGAACCAATTGAAATGCTATCAAATGCAAAGCTAGATCTTCATACGAAGAAAAAACGATACATTGGATAGAAAATGCAAGACTAAACGGCCTAACACCCCTAGGGTGAGGACGTAACCCTGGGGAAGAAGTTAAAATTTTTTAGTAAATTTTGTTTCTTAACATACCTACCACAATTGATTACAATTGGCTGTAACGTAAGTGCAAGCCCTACTTCGGAACGAACTCAAGCTTTTAGAGAACTTTTCCAAACAAGTTGGAAAAGTAATAGAGTGCAAAAGCACGAAAAAGATCCAAAAAAGGGTCGAGCGAGACCAGCGCTCGAAATTATAGGTACTCTCTCTGCACACCTCTTGCGTTTACCGAGCGCATGCGCAACAACCGTGATGTCAATTCCGTATTTCCGCCAACGAGAAGTTTGTGATTTAGCGGGGAGGCATCGATATCAAGGATATCCCCAAGGAGGGTGGGCCTCCGGTAAACAATTGTGGTAGGTATGTTAAGAAACAAAATTTACTAAAAAATTTTAATTTCTTTTCAACCTACTCACAATTGTTTACAATTGGCTGAATAAACAATAGGAGGAGGTGAATCACATAACCAATACCAACAAGAGTAGCAGAAAGAAAAGCAAGGAGGGCAGAGAACAATAGCGAAACCTGTAATGAAGATAGAGAGAAGGCACCTGAAAAGAACAAGGCTGAGCGAAGTACAACCTCGATAAAAACAATTTTAACGAGGGTGCACAACAGCCTGAGCAGCAACAAGAGGGCCTAAAGAATAAAGGTCCTCAGATTGCTGCTGAAGGTGCCAGAGATAAAAGGAGGAGAAGGTAGAGGCATTCCTCCAGTAAGCCGCATTCATAACATCCCGGAGCGAAACAGAATTGGAGAACGCCCAGGATGTAGAAATGGCACGAACCTCATGAGCATTAATTAACCGGTTCGAAACAAGATCTGACGCAGACAAGTGGGAATAAGCAAGCCTGATTGCACGACAGATCCACCTGGAAATAGAATGGGAAGAGATAGACTGCCTCTTAGGAATGAGAGACAGAAAGAATCTCTTCCGATCCCTCCTAAAAGAACAGAAAGCCTGCATAACTATAGTTGCAACTGTTTAGTGGACGATATTCATTCTGAGCAACAGATAACGGACCTAAACATCGAAGGTCGCCAGAAATGGACTCAATATTTCTAAGATAAAAATTTGTGAATGTGGAAGGCTGAGACCAATATGCAGCGGGGGGCGGACATATGCTCAGTCTTGTGCAAGTTTCCAACCAGAAAACTTAATTTCGGCCTTGTGAAACGTAGCGGAGGAAGCCTTGACTGAAGCCGACCACCTGGAAATAGAATGGGAAGAGATAGACTGCCTCTTAGGAATGAAAGACAGAAAGAATCTCTTCCGATCCCTCCTAATGGACTGAGTGCGAGTAATGTAAGTCTTGATCGCACAAACAGGACAAAGAAGAGGTCTCCGGCCATCGACAGCAGGGAGAGCCCAAATGCAGATGGGAGGAGGTACTGAATCAGGAAGTTGATTCTTAGCCAGAAAAGAGCAATCAGTAGTGAAGGTGATACTGTTAGCCTCATTTCTGAAGAAGGCAGAATCAACAGATATCGCATGAAGCTCACTGACTCGTCGAGCAGAAGCAAACGCTAGAAGAAAAGCTGACTTATAGGTGAGAAAACGCATATCGGTCTCAGATAAATGCTCGAATGGCGTCCCTTCCAAACAATGCAACACCCATGCCAAGTTCCACTTGGGTGTAAGACGCAAAACTCGAGGCCTCTTCAAAGAAAAGTGCCGAATGAGTTTGGAGAGAAAAAGATTACGACCGATGCACCACTTTCCCACATAAGAGAAAGTATCAGACAGCATAGACCGATAGCCCTTAATCGTAATAGGCTGGAGGCCCTTGGAGTCAAAAAGATATACCAGAAAATCCGCAATTTGAGCGACTGACGGATCACGGTAATCCACACTGTGATCTGCACGTCAGCGGCAGAATACCTTCCACTTCGCAGCATAAGTCATGCCAGTGGAATGTCGCCGCGATGCAGAAATGCACTCCACTGTTCATCTCGAAAAACCTCTATGTCGGAGACTGGACCTGATAAAAGACAGGCGTGAAGGGACAGGCTCGCCAGGTTGTTGTGATACTTCCTGGGATGACCCTGGGAAAGAAGATCGCGACGTAGATTTAGACGAATCGGCCGATCTGCCAACAGAGGCCGCAGACAGAGGTGCGATCAGAATAATCCTGCAACTGCAAGCACGAATCTTTGCTAATACTTGAGGAAGAATCGGTGCAGGAGGAAAGGCATAGCCGATCCAACCTGTCGACTGCAAATGCCAGAGAATCTGGACAAGGGGAGACAAAGGTCTCTACCTGATGATTCCAGCGAGTAGCGAAAAGGTCGACCTGAGGACGACCCCACTGCTCGCAAATCGCCTGAAACACCGACTGATGTAGCATCCATTCGGTTGGAAGGACACTGTCGTGTCGGGACAGGGAGTCTGCTAGGACGTTGAGACGCCCGGGAATGTGTCGAATGGACACCCGAGCGTTCAATCCCGTGCCAACAGAAGAAGATCCCGAGACAGCCGATACATGGGAATCGAATGTGTGCCTCCTTGATTCCGTATGTCGGCCACTACTGTCGAATTGTCCGAAAGAAGTAGGACAAAATGGTCCGACAGATGAGGGATCCAAAGCCGAAAACTCAACAGAAGAGCAAGGAGCTCCTTCTGGTTGATATAAAGGCCCACCTGCTCGCTGTCCCACTCGCCGTGAGTAGACATACCGAGAGGATCGAGATACCGAGAGGATCCAACGTCACACCCCAGCCCCGATCGCTGGCATCTGCAGTAAGGATGCAATCGGCCAAAGGAAGATCCAACGGGAATATCGGCCCAAGGGTGGATGTGACAAAGCAGAGACCAAGAAATAGTGAGTTCCAGGTCCAGCGGATCTACATTCGGACGCCAATGATCCAACAGGAAGTGTTGGAGAGGTCGGACAAACAAGCGACCGAGCGCAAAGGCCCAGCATCCAAAGGAAAGTCCTGGCCGAGACCGAGGAAGATTGAAGCAGGTTCCGTGTCAAGGCGGAAAGAATCGTCACCCGAGCATGGGGGACCGACACTACATTGTGAAGAGTGTCGAAATCCATCCCCAAAAGACGGAATCGCTGAGAAGGAAGGAGATCCGACTTCTCGCGATTAACTCTGAAACCAAGCGATGCTAGCAGGCAAAGAAACTGCCGGACATCTAACTCCAGAACAGCAGCATCGTGGTGCCGTTGGAGGATGTCGCCCAGGTAGGCTGACGAAGTCACAGCCGACTGAGTACGGTGGAAAGCAAGCACATGTGACATCAGTCGGGTGAAGGCTCAAGGAGCCAGGTTCAAACCAAACGGGAGAGCTCAGAATTGATAAACTTGATCCCGAAACGAGAACCGAAGGTATTTCTGTGACGCCAGATGAATGGGTACATGGAAGTAGGCATCCTTCAGGTCGATACTGGCAGCAAAGTCGCCCTGATGAACTGAACGTCAAACCGACCGGAAAGTCTCCATACTGAAACGAGGAGCTATAATGTACTTGTTCAGGATACTCAGATCGGTGACAGGACGAAATTGGCCGTTTTTCTTCGGCACCAAGAAAACTCACGAGTAAAACCCTGGTGAAAGGGTGTTCCTGACCACCTCGATCGCCCCTTTGGAGAGGCGATTGTCAATCTCCAGCACCAGAAGGTCCCGATGCAGAGAATCGGAAGGGACCTGAGTCGGGAAGGGCACCCGAGATAAACTGGGGTGCCGATGGAAGGACAGTCGCAGACCGGATTGAATGACGTCGAGGACCCAAGGGTCCGACGTTATCTCTGTCCAATGGTCGTAAAACAGCGACAGCCTTCCCCCGACTGGAGGCAAATCGATGTGAGAACCTTCACTTGCGGCCTCCACAAGGCCCCCGAGAGGAGAAACCACCTCGGGAAGTGACAGAGTCCTGAGACTTTCCTGCCTGAGACTGCCAGCGAGCCTGGCCACGTTGGCGCTTCTTATGTGCAGAAGGAGCAGACGGAGCCGAAGGCATAGCCGACGTCGCAGACGCAGCAGCACGCTTGACGGGCCTGGAACGACCACCACGCGCAGCAGCAGGTTGGTCAAGCTGTCGCAGCAAAAGCTGGTCCTTCGAATGATGAAGAACTTCGCCACGAACAGCTTTCATGGAACCATGGAACAACTGAGGTCCCACCAAAGAGGCAGACCTCAGAACAGCACGTTGCTCAGAAGGAAGGGAAGGAGAAGAATCCAACACCGCATCCCTGCGTGCCAGCTCCAAATTTAGGTGTGTTACAGGCGTGAGCATGTGACAAGTTCATAAGAGCCTGTGACAAAAAGCAAAAAGGAGCCTGAGCATCATCCTCTGGTGGAAAATATTCAGCGCAGCGACAACATGGTCCGCGAGAGATAACATACCCAGCATCTCTCAGGACAGGCCCACCATAGATTCAACTACCGACATCGGGAGAACTGCCGACTTAGACTTAGTTAACCCGAGGGAAGAAGAATCCTCATCCACAGTAGTCATCCCTTGGAAGACTGGTGGACAGACGGAATCGTAAACACAAAACCGCGATGGAGGCAGAAAGGCATCAGCTCTAGAAAAGAAGGAACCCTTGAGGGCCTTAGAACGCATTTTGGCGTCTAAGCCCTGGAAGGACTCAACAACCTGAGCCGATTGCAAAGGACGCAAAGCCCCAGAGCTAGAAGGCTCAACAGGGTTATGGCGCTCCACAGTGGACCCCGGCCGGACGGTCACAGATGGCTGGTCAGAAGGTTGAACTTCCGGCAATAAGACACAGACGAAATCCAAAGCCTGCCCCAAGACTGACGAGGCAGGCCCATCACCTTCCAGATAATCATCATCCTCCGTAGCAGAGGAGACGTAGCCCAACTCGGACTGACCAGCAGAAACCTCCTGGGAAGACTGAGCAGTATCTAAGGGGCCAGGCGAGACATCTCAACGACCGACCAAAGGAGGTTGTGCCTCAGGAGGCACAGGGAGGCCAACTTGAGGGTTGCCAGAAAGCAAGTGGGTGAGCACCAAAATGGCCTGACGCAAGTCACCCTGAGAATCCATCGCAGCTGAATCGCCCGACGGAGTGTCCTCCCAATGGACCCTTCTGGTAGAAGAACCCAAATCCTCAGAAGAGACCGTCAAACGTCGATCGGCAGACAGAATAGGGATACGGTGAGAAGACAACAGAGGATAGTCCTGATTGTGATGCCCAGGGGCCATCACTGACCTCTGCGAAATAGAAGGTCCTGCCTGCAAATCCTCGAAAGAGTCCGACGGCGCACGTCGATCGGTAGCTGGACCTAGGACACGGTGAGAAGACACCGGAGGATTGTCCCAAGAATGACAGGAACCTGTCATTGGCCTCTGCGCGGCAGACGGCCCCAACTGCCCATCCTCTGAGACCGACGGCAAGCATCGATCGACACCCAGACTCTGAACACAGTGAGGAATCACCAGAGGAAGGTTCAGAGAGTGACAGCTAACCGGGGCTGTCACTGACCACTGCCGAACAGCAGGCCCTGGATGCCAACGTCCCAACCCCATCCTGCTAGGCGGCACACTAGCAGGGGAAGGAGGAACAATAAATGATTCACTCGAGGGGCGAGGAATCACTGCCGAAGCGACCGACCGGCTCAACCGACTAGGAGCAAACCTAGCCAGATGAGACGGAGCAGACAGCAAACCCGCACAGCCCTGCTGTGAGGCTAGGGGAGGCTGAGAGCACACAGACACACCAGCAGATACAGCCTCGGTCCCCCGAGACTGTAGACCATCCCCAGAGGAGATGGATTAGCCACCATCAGACAGAATAGGATCTGTAGTAACAACTTCCTCAGCAACTGTCGACGGCGTAGGAGGCAGATCGGAGAGGGTCACCGAGCTGACCTCGGAGAAGCTCTCTACGAAAACAGACGCCTCAAGAGTGACATCAGAAGACAAAGAGACCACGGTCTCCACATCAGGTATCACTGAACTAGCACCGTCAACAGCTGCAGAGGAACTCGCTACAGAAGACAGATCAGAATCCTGTGTGACAGAGTCACCACGTGCAACAGCAGAAATGTCTGCTATGGCACGGCTACCTTACCCCGTGAATGAGGGGTTCTAGCTCTGGACAGAACCACCTTGTTAACAGAAGCCCAGAATTTAGAGGACCAAACCCCACAAATACCACATGATTGGGCCTGAGTGCAATTGTTGCAAGTGACACGTGTGGAATGAGAGTCGTCCACATGCTTCACTTGCAAGCAAGAGGTACAAGGAATAGTCTTTGGAATTATATGAATGAAAATAATGGAATCAAGCTTCCCGCCGACGGAAAACAGCACAAAGGTCGTGTTCACACGTGGGGGAAAAACAAGATTAAGTGTGAAGAAACAAGCAATAATGATCAAAAATAACATTAATCAAAAACAATTTGGATAGCTTGATAAAAGGATACAATCCACTTGCACACATGAAATGCAGAGCACATATAATAAGTTGTTCACGAAGAAAAACAGCAAAGTAGCACGAGTCACAAAAATTTCCGACCATGTACAAATGGGGGAAATAAAAGGAATTGACGTCACGGTTGTTGCGCATGCGCTCGGTAAATGCAAGAGGTGTGCAGAGAGAGTACCTGTAATTTCGAGCGCTGGTCTCGCTCGACCCTTTTTTCGATCTTTTTCGTGCTTTTGCACTCTATTACTTTTCCAACTTGTTTGGAAAAGTTTTCTAAAAGCTTGAGTTAGTTCCAAAGTAGGGCTTGCACTTACGTTACAGCCAATTGTAAACAATTGTGAGTAGGCTGAAAAGAAACAGAATAATATTCTGTTATACATGTTAAACTCCCAAGAAATTTAATAAAAAATAGACAAAAAGCTTAAGAGTTTAACAGGAAGGGTTCATGGAAGGATAGGGAAGGAATACTTAACAAACAGCGGAATAATCATTTTTAACAAGAGCACCACCTAGCGGGGCAACATACACCCGCCAAAATTGGAACATGCACAAGTTTCTCAGGGGTAAAGTTTGAAATTTTTGTTGACTCAACTATGTCTGCCCCCCCTCCAATCATTGCCCATTCCCCTGCCGTGTCTGGGGTAAAGGGTAATTCACCTGTTTTCACATTTTCATATAAATTGATCTGAGGTCTTCACAAAATAAAAACAAGGCTGCTGTAGAAGATTCTCCTCGCCGTTTACAATGGTAGCGTCCATTTATTGACAGGTTAACTTCATTGATAATGATTGACGATAGGTGGCGCCAGGGAAAAGGACATTTTGAGAATCATAATAGCTATAAACGATGAGGATTCTCATCGTTTTAAAAAAAAAATGGTGTTATCTGCTCCTGTCACATGCACAACAACAATTGATGATCAACATGGGTGCAAAGTTTGAACAATATAGCATGTAAAATGTTGAAGGAGAAGGTAACACAATACTGTAATATTTTAAGTACTAAAAAGGGCATAACTGTGGAAATACAAAATGGATTTACCTGCTCTTGTCACATGCACAATGGCAATTGGTGAACACCATGTGTGCAAAGTTTGAACAATATAGTATGTAAAATGTTGAAGGAGTAGGCGACACAATACTGTAATGTTTTAAGTACTAAAAGGGGGCATAACTCTGGAAATACAAAACAGAGTTACCTGCTCTTGTGACATGCACAACGACAATTGATGATCAACATGGGTACAAAGTTTGAACAATAAAGCAAGTAAAATGTTGGAGTAGACGACACAATAGTGTAATGTTTCAAGTAATATAAAGGGGCGTAACTCCAGAAATACAAAACAGAGTTGCCTGCTCTTGTCACATGCATAATGGCAATTGGTGGTCAACATGTGTGCAAAGTTTTAACAATATAGCATATAAAATGTTGAAGGAGAAGGCGGCACAATACTGTAATGTTTTAAGTACTAAAAGGGGCATAACTCTGGAAATACAAAATGGAGTTATCTGCTCTTGTCACATGCACAACGGCAATTGGTGATCACCATGTGTGCAAAGTTTGAACAATACAGCATGTAAAATGTTGATGGAGCAGGCGACACAATACTGTAATGTTTTAAGTACTAAAAGGGGGCATAACTCTGGAAGTAAACTCTTGGAGGAGTAAGCGACACAAAAATTGTTTACGGATGGACGGATGGACGGACGGACGGATGGGCGGATGGACGGACGGATGGATGGATGGGCGGACGGACGGACAGACGGACGGACAGACAGACAGACACAATGCCTTAACATAATACTCCCATTTTTTTCAAAACGGGCGTATAAAAATGATGACGCCAGGCTTATGTCCCAAAATTGGGAAACATAAAATAATAAATATTATAAAGTTACAGCCCTGAACGTCCAAAACCACCGTTGAACACTTCCTTCATCCAATAACAGCCTTGTATCCATCAATTCTTGCATTGATTTGTGTCTGGCATCCTCAAAAAAGGAGAATTTAAAGCACAGATGTCAATTCATTGTTGATGACTTTTAGGGCCAAACAAAGAATTTCAACTTATCGTCTGGACACCAATTGTTTACAATTTACTATATGAAGGGTCACTGTGACCATAACCTTTGACCTAGAGATTCCAAAATAAATAGAACTCTTTCTTGCACTAATGGCAACCTACCTATGAAGTTTCATGAATGTGGGTGGAACCATTGTCAAATTATCATCTGGAAACCAATTGTTACGATTTATTATGTTCAAGGTCACTGTGACCTTGACTTTTGACCTAGAGAGCCCAAAATACATAAGGGTCTTCCACTCATCTAGGTCAACCTACCTATGAAGTTTTATGAACGTAGGTCAAACCATTATCAAGTCACCATCCGGAAACCAATTGTTTACAATTTACTATGTTGAAGGTCACTGTGACCTTGACCTTTCACCTAGCGAGTCCAAAATATATAGGGTTCTTCCTCTCACTGATGCCAACCTACCTATGAAGGTTCATGAACGTGGGTCAAACCATTATCAAGTTATCATCCGGAAACCAATTGTTTTGATTTACTATGTTCAGGGTCACTGTGACTTTGAGATTTGATGTAGCGAGTCCAAAATAAAAAGGGTTCTTCCTCTCATGAAGGCCAACCTACATATGAAGTTTCATGAACGTGGATTCAACCATAGTCAAGTTATCATCCGGAAACCAACTGTTTATGATTTAGTATGTTCAAGGTCACTGTGACTGTCACCATTGACCTAGTGAGTCCAAAATAAATAGGGTTCTTCCTCTCACTGAGGCCAAACTACCTATGAAGTTTCATGAATGTGGGTCGAACCATTATCAAGTTATCTTCCGGAAACCAATTGTTTACGCCCGCCAATCATCAAACTATAAGCGAGTTTGACTTCGTCACAACTCGACTAAAAATAAAGAAATTGAATCGCAATTTTTGTGAATAGCGCTGGTCAGTTTTGGTCGTTATGTTGGGTAAAGGGTTAAAGAAATTTGAAATTTGGGTGGAAGCTGACATCAGTGATGTTTCACACAAACTTAAATAATCTCACATAAAGTGATTGCCAATTAAATAACTGCTATTTCAGCCATTGTCTTGCTTGGCGATTCTGCGCATAACTGACAACATGAAGAGTCATCGCATGATCTCGTGATCTCTTGCACTGGTTATAAAAAGAGAGCATGTGGCAGCCAAAAGGACCAAGTGGGAGGACCTGAGAAATGAAAAAAATTATAGTAATTTATATATTTTTTATACTTACCAATGACCCAGACTTAGCTGGTGCTAACCCAAAAATATCTAGGGCCAAACACAAATTTTGCCTCCCCAATCCCCCAAATTTGCATGCAAAGTTAAAAAATTTATTGTAATTTATATATTTTTTATACTTACCAATGACCCAGACTTAGCTGGTGCTAACTCTAAAATATCTAGGGCCAAATGCAAATTTTACCCCCCAATCCCCAAAATTTGCATCTAAAACTGAAAATTACATGTCCTATATGGTCCTCCATACTTTTACACCACTGCGCATGCACAGTGTCAAGGAGGTCTCGAAATTGGCGCAATTATCATTCTTACAGCCAGTGCCTGGTAAGCATTATGTACTCAGCGGGGAGGTATGAGTTCCCAACTCATGGGAGGGACATCCCCGTCTGGGTCATTGGTAAGTATGAAAAATATATAAATTACTATAAATTTTTTAACATTTTTATACTGTACCAATAACCCAGACTTAGCTGAATAGTAAAAAGGTTGGAGAGCCTAGGACATAAAGGAAAATCCAATAGACTCAATTACATATAACAGAACTATCCCCTGAAGGAGAAAATGAGAGACAGGCTTTACATGTATCTTTCTTATTTGTATCAAAAAGAAAGACACAACACCATTCTGTAATTGAGTGCAATAACAGCAATGATCTCTATTAACATTCAGTATAACCCTTTATACTAATATTTTTAAAGGAAAGCCAATAAATAAGGAAGTCCCACAAAATGAGACTCTATATACTCATATAAAAGTGTCCGAGGATTGTATATTAACGCCCAATTAGTACGTGATATATACAAATGTCTCACACCGAGCAACACTTAAAAAATATAACATAGATGAGTAAACATTAGCTTTACTTTAAAACCATCCCGGTACCGACTCGGAATTACTGACTACAAGGGAGGTATTCCCTTGCTTTACACTATAAAGCAGGTGACCTAAGGGAAAATGTGGAGGAAGCTTCCATGGCATGTCCCACAACAGACGCCTGAGTAGATTAATCCACGGTCTTTGTGGAAGTAGAAATGCTATCAACAGAATTTTGCATTGAGATATATAACTTGAGCAATATCTGCTGTATCAACGGCGCTGAAAGATACGCATATCCTATTATTCCGTCTCACAAGATCGATCGTCTACTGCAAATGCTTGAAGATCCAAACATTGTGACACATACTTCTGCAACTGATTGTTGAGATGCGTCACGAAAAAGTCGATCATATGCCGCTCTCCTTGGTAGCAAATCTGATTGAATACTCGTTTGTTGAAAGTCCATACTGGCATCAACAAGTGCCCCCCCTCCCCCCCCCCCCCCCCCCCCTGTGAAGGGGGTCCGTTAATACGTTCAGACGACCCGGAATATGACGGACTGATAGAACTTGATGTTCTAGTACAAACAGAAAGATTTCTTCCGTTAACATGAATAACAGAATGGAATGATTGTCTCCCTAGTTCCGAAAATACGCTAATACCAACGAATTGTCGGACAGAATTAGCACATGAGCATTCTGAATAACATTCATCCAATAACATAGCGCAAGCCAAAATGACATCATTCTTGATGTTAATGTGCTTAATTAGGAACTACGGATCCCAAAGACCCCGTCCCTTCAAATCCGTTGGGCTCAATGATACAACCCAACCTGTTTGACTGGCATCCGTCAAAACTGTAAAACTCGGATCTGGCAACTGCAGTGGAACTCCCTGAGTTAACCACTGAAAACCTGCCCAAGTCTGAATCTCTTATTCACTTGATTGACAAGAAGATGTCCGTATCGAGCGAAAAAATCTTCACCCTCCAATTCTAGATCAGAAGAAATTGGAGAGGACAAGTGCGTAACCGCCCCATCGGAATAAAATCGCGGCAGCTCTGCACAAACGTATCAGTCTCATGAGATCTCTCGCTGAGACCTTGTCTGAGCGAAGACAATAGTGAGCATAACAACTGATTAATTTCGATCTGGGTAACGGCAGATGAATGAGAATGTTGTGCGTTTCGAAGCGCATCCCCCGGTGGGTGAATGACTTGGATGATACCAGATCCGACTTCTCGTTTACTTATGAAACCGAGACGTCGGAGCAAGAGAAGCAGATTCTGCACATCGTTCTGAAGAGTTAACTCATTGCCGTACCTCTAAAGAATGTCGTCCAGGTAGGCCGACGTTATCGCAGATGAATGAGCTCGGAAATGAGTCATTACCGAGTTCGTTATTCGAGTGAAAGACCAGGGGGCTAGATTCAGACCGAAGCACATTGCTCGGAACTGATACACGATTCCTATGATGAAGAAGGGAAGATACTTTCTGAATGCCTGATGTACCATGACGTGAAAGTACGCATCTTGAGATCTATGCGTGAAGCATAGTCGTACACCCGAATACTCGCTCTGACCGATCGGATGGACTCCATATATAAACTTGGAGCCACGATCAGCTTGTTTATCCAGCTCAGAATTATGAGTGGACGGAACGAGCCGTCTGGTTTTGGAACCAGAAAAGGATGGTTGCAGAAACGTGGAAATTCCTGGATTTCTCTGATCTCTATCGCGATCATTCCAGAAGAGACTGGACTTCTGATGGAAGCGAGCCTCTTTCCTGCTGACTTGACGGAAGCTGAGTCCATCTTGGACTTCGAGTTAATGGAGGTTTTCGTTTGAAGGACAATTTAGTCCTTCCGAAATCACCCCTCGAATCCAAGGGACGTCCGTAATCTACTCCCAATTAATTGAGAAACTTGACAGTCTTCCACTCACTAGTACACGATAGAGGTTAATACCATTACCTCCTGGTCCTGTGAGGCTTGCGGAAGCAGAAGCCATGTCCTCCACTGCCCACACCTCGCCCTGTCGACCTAGAGGCATCTGACCGGATGTCTCGGCCAGAATTACAGCCCCTACCTGAGTCGCTACCCTGACAGTCTCTAGAGTAAGACCTGGAGGACGCATAGGAACCTCTATAGGAACATCCCTTGGATGTATTCGTCCCAGATGTGCCTGTCCTACTCTTATCTGCTGAATCCGACTATACGGAAGCGGATTTGAATAGCAGAGAGTCTGAAGCTTTCTTAGTTATCTGATCATAGACTGCGGAAAGCTTGCCGTCGAAGAAAACTCTCTGGAGACCAGAGCGACTCGTGAGAGAGTTTTTCACCTTACTATCCACACACGTGGATGTAGCCAGGGCCGCGTCACGTCTAACCAACTCCAAATTGCCACTGGAAGAACTCTTAAGGAGGTTGTACATCCTAGAATTCTTTTTCCTTTGGGACGTAATGATAACGTTCTGGTAAGGTGATCTGCGTACGATGATGCGTCTAAGCTGACCCTGCTAGACGATACTGTCGTTTCCAACATTGTGGTTGGAATTGACATAGACGACGGTATAAACAATACTATGTCCTGACCTGGTCGTCTAGACGCAGAGAACTTTCAGAATGCTCTGTCCTGCCATTACAAAATATTCCATAAATTGATGAAAGGCAGATGCAGAGCATTTGCCGATAAGAAACCTGACCTGCCCATTTAGGTAGCAAGTTATATAAATATAGCGTCATTCAACAGATCAAATGTCCGTGAGACATATCTGGACTATGTCGGAAACTGAGGGATGATGTCGTTAAACCGATAAGAATTTTGAGTCCAGTGGCGCCATCAGTCTCTTATCCGACAATGCAGCAATTTTTGGTTCGGAGGAACAGCGTCAGAAGATAATGCCGGATGCACTCTATGGCAATTATGTTGTTCCAAAAGGGAAAATACAACTCATCCATATCCCTTTCGCCATCCTGTCGGACCACTTGTAATTCTTGGTTGTCCGTGCCTGAAGCTGCAGCGGAACCTACCAACCCAGCTTCCTCGGATAATTCTTAATCCGACAGAGTTACTGTCGGGTGCTGGGATGCTGCGAAAATTTGTGCTATCTACGATAGCACGTCCGTAACAAAGGCCTATGGAGCTGCGCACTTACAGAATTTAGCCGCTAGAAGCTCCTTGGATGTTGATTCCTGCATATTTCTAATATGCGAACGTCCGGAGTATGAAGGCCTCATATCCTTGGCTACCGGATGGCGTGACCTGGTCGCCGTAGAATCCCTGGTCGATGATGTTGGTTGAATATGACTGGTCACATAGCCAAGGTGCGGTCGCTTGTGCTGACTTGAGGATGAGGAAGCTGAAAAAACAGTCTCTCTGGACTGTCTATATAACGGAGCGTCCCGAGCGGTGGACGTATGCCCCGACTGAGGAACATTTTGTACCACAAAATCTGTGCCCAGATGTTGTAGTACGAGAGAGGGACCTCTCTCACTCGCAGTCCGGATGGACCTGGATGACCTAGGAACCGGACTAATAGGCTTCCTCCATACCATCCTCGTATCCGTCGTCACTGGGTGTGCACATTGTATTTTATAGTGCTCGCATCACCCAAATTTCCTTCCTGGACCGCAACGGACGAACCCGGGTGCTGAGCCATTTGGTGAATGGTCGCGACACCGGGGCGAGCTAGCGGACGTCAAACCCTTCAATCGAACTAGCGAATACCCGGGTAATTGACGTATCTGCATGAGCACTTTTGCCGCTAGCTCTTCATTTGACTGTGACAAATGAAGCACACTTTACGAAGACATCACGTTAACAATACCTTGTGCATGTTACTCTATGAGACCTGTGGAGCAGCGGTCCTACGTGAATAATCTGCTCTAAGCTTACGGGACGTTCAGTCCTGCATTTATATCATATGCAAACGTCCCAACTGGAAAGGTCCCGTATCCCTGGCTAGCAGATGGAGTGACCTGGTCGACGTGTATTCCTTGGTCGGCGAAGCAGGAGCACCAGGGACATTCAATCGTGCATTTATATAATATGCGAACGTCCCCTGGAAATCTGTGGTCACATAGCCAAGGTGCGGTCGTGTGTGTTGACAAGGATGAGGAAGCCAATATAACAGCCACGTCGGACTGTCATGCGATGGAGCGTCCCGAGCAGGAGGAGTGGATGTAAGCTCCGACTAAGCGAACAAACATACAACAACATCGCGGCGCAGATGTTGATGCAAGAGAGAGGGGCCTCTCTCGCTCACGGTCCGGGTGGACCAGGACGAGCTAGCTACCGGATTGACAGGCTTCCTCCGTACTATCCTCGGATCCGTAGTTGCTGGGTGTGCACATCTGATGTTTGATAGTGCTCGCATCACCCAATCTGCTTCCCTGGACCGCGACGGACGACCCCGGGTGCTGAGCCATTCTTTCCTGGTGAATGGTCGCGACACAGGGCAGACTAGCAGGCGATCAATGCCATCGATCGAACTAGCGAACTCCCGACAATTGTCGTAATACCTTGAGCACTTCCCACTAGCCCTAATATTGCAATGACGGAGACACAGTTGTTGAAGACATCACGGAAACATCACTCTGAATTCTGAAAAAGAAACTGATAATATAGAGTGACCCTACGGAGAGAGGACCGTAATGGACCCCTCACCGCTACCAAAATACTGTGACACACGTCTCCAACGTTGTCATATCAATCAACACACACAGAGCAAGAATTAGTGCGACTACATTGACTATAAGAAACACAATGAACCTGTGAATTAGAGGAAGATATCCTCGCATTACAATTGAAGAATATTTTTTCAACATGAAAAAAAAAATATACACAGTCATATTACTCGCACTAACCCTTGAAATAAATATACATAATATATTATAATCCATTATAACATTTCAAAAGAAAATAATTTCCAAAAAAAAAAATTTTGAAAAAATTTTCAGAAGAGCCCAAGTTCCCAATGGGAACAATGAGCCCAAATGGATCCCCCAAAAGCCTATATATGGACAAAAATTTTAAAATCATTTCAAAAAATTAATATAACACTTACGGACAATATTAATGTATCTTGCTATGAACGGAACTAAGCAGAGGACAAGTAATCACTATAAGAAGTAACCATTGTCAACATAGACAAAAAGAGTAAACAAACCGGAAACATGACTCCAGGCACTGATAAACATGGCCCGAAATCAGTTACCAATTTAAACACTATCTGATGCAAAACAGAGACTTCTAGAGAAGAAACTGCAGAACATCAGATGGTAGATGCAGACCAAAACGCCTAACCACCCAAGGGTGAGGACGTAAACATGGGGAAAACAACAGAAAATAATTCTGTTTCCAAGCCAAAACTCCCAAGAAATTTTAGTAATGAACATTACAAAAAATAAGCCAAAAGCATGGGAGAATAGCTAGGAGGGAATAAAGGAAAGGGAGAGAGGAAACACTGATTAAACAATGGAACATTCATAGCAAGAATGACCACAACAAGGTCATGCCTCGAAAATAGGTAATATGAGTAATTTCGTAAAAAAATTATAAGCTACAGCCCTGAACATTTGTTTATACTGTTTTATCCTCTCCTCCTATTTCCTCCTTATATCCACCATTTCTCTCATAATTATGTGTCTGGCATCCTTAAAACTGATATTTATAAGCACAAATAACAGTGAAGTGTAACTGTATTGAGGGCCAAACAAAGAATGATAATTGCGCCAATTTCGAGACCTCCATGACACTGCGCATGGGCAGTGGAGTAAAAGTATGGAGGACCATATAGGACATGTAATTTTCGGTTTTAGATGCAAATCTTGGGGATGGGGGGGGGGGGGGGTAAAATTTGCGATTGGCCCTA
Organism: Pictodentalium vernedei; assembly: GCA_031216915.1. NCBI lineage: Eukaryota > Metazoa > Mollusca > Scaphopoda > Dentaliida > Dentaliidae > Pictodentalium > Pictodentalium vernedei. The sequence goes on along the minus strand of CM062291.1, from coordinate 66,100,609 downwards.
GATATTTTAGAGTTAGCACCAGCTAAGTCTGGGTCATTGGTACAGTATAAAAATACCGAAAATTAGAAGTCCTAACTGGCCCTCCATACATTTCACCCTCCGTGCATGCACAAACGCCAGGAAGTCACCGAATCTGGCGGCAATAAAATCATTCTTTGTAGAAAAAAGATTATAATAATTCAACAGGGAGGTATGAGAGCCCAGTACAGCCCACTCATGGGAGGGCCATTCCCGTCTGAGCCATTGTTAAGTGTAAAAAATATATAAATTACTATAAATTTTTTCATATTTTTATACTGTAACCAATGACCCAGACTTAGCTGAATCATAAAAAGGTGGAGGGCCTGGAACTTCTGAAATTAGAGCAACATAGATCAAATCCTTCAATCCATGATGAAGAAATTAGAATTTACATGAATGTCTCTTAATACCATAATAGAAGAGACATAACCTAATATGGATCCCAATTATGTAAATCCTAAATCTAAGCATAAAATCATGTTAATTAGGATGTAACAAATAAACAATTTTAGAGACTAGTCTGGACTAGGCCCTAAAAATTATTATGGCATACTGAGAATGAGAGAAAATTTCCCATAAACCTACGCCACACAATAATACTGCAGCTGATCACCGAACATAGTACACACAAGACAGCTTCCTCAATAGTTACATACCCCATAAGGTAGAGAAGTGGACAAAATGACCCCCCCCCCCCCCCCCTTCTTTTTAACATAACTTCAAAAGAAAAAGGGCAGAGCTCTGGAATCAATAAGCAGAACCCGGAAATGATATAAATAAATATAGATCAGGCACTCAACAAAATAATTCATGAATAATAAATGGTGCTTAACACCACTTCACAAGCCAAGGCTATAGCTATGATTTTGGTAAATAACATTATCCGCTATAAAATATGCACTGTAGATGCCGTATACATCATACGACAAAATCAGTGAGAAATTAATTATAAGATATACATACAAAAGTGGGATAAGATGAACAATCTCTGCAGAGAAAACACGCTTCAAGATCATTCACACGAGGCCTCTGTAATATTAAATCCAGTCAACAACACTCTCCAACGTGTACTATTTGGCATCTACAACTATAAACACGTGAGAATATGCGATTTGAGAACCGACAAAATAGAGACCAGGTTCTAGAAGTGGAGGTAGGTATGATAAACCAGCTCCAGGATCATAAAATAAATACCGGAAACAAATGCAACAGAACAGCATATATGCGTATGAAGGTGCCATCCAACACGACCCAGACGCAAAGTATGTATATATTAAAAAATATATATGCGACAGCGTGTGTATGTGTGGGGGGGGGGGGGGGGGGGGGGGGGGGGAGGGGGGATTCAAATTTATGTCGAAACCTCCTCACCCACATTACCAATCATTGCTGGTGCAGACAGCAATAATATAGTGATCATAAAGCTCTTTCACATCTGAATACTCCGTAATGCCACTGAGAGCGGAGAATGACATGAAGAATAAAACTTCCCTTAAAGAAGAAAACCATCTAATGGGGAAGCTTCTGGCGAATGCCCAATAGCAGACCCCATAACCTCATTCAAATCAATAGAAACAAATGAATAGAAGGATACACATATCCTATCATTCATTCCCATAAAAACGGCTGAGCGTCAATGTATGCGCTCAAAGCCTATACTAACGACACAAATAATGGAAACTATTATTCCCATGCGCCGAAAACTTAACTATCCTGAAGGGATCCCACATAAGATCATATAATAGCCAAACACTTAGAATGAGCGGAAGATATAGCCAGCGCTTACTTATGCGCTGAAATCTTAAGCATTGACTGCTAATAGGAAGATAAATAACCCAAGCAGTACGAATAGCTAACTGACTTATTTAACAATAGAATGAACATAACGTCCCTTCTATTGAAAAATAATGACAACAAAAGCGTAACTTCTCTTCTGATAAAATCTGATGTGCATAGAGAGACCGTCGGACTCAGGATTGTAATGCAATATATGAACTCACGTCCAAAATAATTGAAAAAAACGTAATATATGCCCAAACTTGACCTTATGTTAAACGATTCTCTAAAACAAAACAGGTCAAGAGGGATAAACGTCTACCACTCCAGTTATAACTGGAGTAGACATATGTGTAAGCAAAACTTCCAAGCTGCTCCACACAACTACATCCGGCGCACAAAACTATCGCTGTTAATGCGTCAGATAACTGATAAAAGCGAGCGAAACAGCTGGTCAATTCGCTCTGTGAAACAGATGAACCAGCCAAATGAACAGTGGGATACATGAATCCTATCATAAATCCCATGAGACATTATCTAGTTCACAAAACAAGTGATCTAAAGAACTATACTCGCTACAATAGCCGAATGTTTGCTTATCGACTGAAAGATAATAATAAATAACCTAATTATCCACTTCCAGTCAAAACTGGCCGGACCGAGTTCTATAAGAGCCTAGAACCACCGGCTCAGGGGAGTCTGATCAGTAACTCATTAGACGAGAAACCCCTATCCAAGTGGCTGTATAGACAAACCTAAAGAATTATATATAGGCGAGAAACCTATACCTTCGCTATGAGCCTTATAAGCGAAATGAGCCTAGGGCAAACTCTCCTACTCTTCTGTTGGCTGTGGTCGATTAGACCCCAACTTAAAGAGTCAAGAATAGATGCTTTCTTGTAGTTTAATCCTACAATAATGAAAGCTTACCATCAAGGACTTAGGTATACCTATAGCTTGCTATGAGTCCTTATAAACAATTTGAGTCTAGGACAACCTCTCATACTCTTTCTGCTGGTGATGGTACATTAGACCCCAGCTTAAACAGACGAGAATTGATTCTTATCATAAAAACTAGAGTTGGAAGACTAAAGCGACCTATGGCAAGTTTTCCACCTAGTCAAATGCAAAGATGAAGACACAAGGCTTCGTTGCATCAGAATAACTCTCACTTAACATTAGTTAAGACCGAGAAATAAATACTAGGTGTGGAAAGAATTTTAAAAGGTACAAACGACCACAAAATTCCTTCCATATAGACGATGCGTCACAGTACTTAAAATTAAGTACATAAGACCATGAGACTAAATTCGCTCCAGGAAATTATCTTCTCAATTGCGTCCGAGCGAACAGCTAAATGATGAAGGTAAGGCTAAAACTAGGATGTTAGCCTGCTCAATCAATGCTGAGGAACTCTCCACATCTTCCCCTGTTGTTTTTAAAAGTATGTGAACCATCACAAACGTTTAAACATACAGAGGAAGAAGATAAGAAACCGAATTACTTTTTCCGCCGGAAGATAAATATGGTGTCGTATACAGAATCGAAGATCTGTGACACCCGTGTAGACTTTAACCGGAAAGAGATCTTATTACCCTGCTCTTTACCTGGATGAAGTCAGCGTCGAACTACCCCAGTGGTTTCTCATAATTGCTTGCAGCATTATGAATCACTGGAACAAGATCAAGGAGATGATAATGTATGATATCTATATCACCAAGAGTTGTTCTGGTTCTGAAAGGAAAAGTTATCCTATCCATCAAATGTTCAAATCAGTTAGAATCACAGTCACCGGCATCTAAACAGGCAGGTGACTGGACCAAATAAGCACTATGCAACAGCTCAAGATTTGAGATCGATGTTGAGTGCTTCTGCCTTAGCAGGAATACTGCGATTAGCTGTGCAACTGCAACAGTAAGTCCGTTACAGAGGCCCAAGGAGCAGCGGTCACGAATAGCCTCTTCGCCAGCTGCTACTAGGACAGGGAGTCCAATATAGTTATTACTGCGGACGACCCGATGAATGAAGCCTCATCTCCTTGGCTACTAGATGGTGCGACTTCTTACTAAAGATGGACATTTGATGATGAAGACCGGAAAACCTGAGTCACTTAGCCAAGGTGCGGTCGGGAGTGCTTGTTCCTCTTCTTTTCTCTTTACCAGACAATATCTATGTACGTAAGCAGAGACTGACGCAAGTTTCTACCAACAACACCCGGCTCCAGATGTTGTTGAAAGAGAGAGAGGGGCTCCCTCTTGCTCATGCATACCTCAGAACTTGCCATCTTCTTCCTTCCATCAACACTAGGGGAGCATGGATTCGATCAACAGTGCTCACTACACCCTATTCTCTCTCGATGGCCACGGACATACCCAGCATCACATCACCCACATACGAGTGAGATCTTCCGGTTGAGCTAGCTGTTTTAGACAAGGGACATAAGCCTCCGTGAAACCTAGCCCTCGTCTTTTTAAAATCATAGAGCACTCTCCCACTAGCTCTAAATACAATGCATATGCGACACATCCGGAGTCACGGTCCAAGTATCCAATCTTAACCGTTTCACCGGTGACAGGGAACTGACACCACTCATCGGGTTTTATAGCCCTGTGCAAAATAAAGATCAATTTATCTGTTATGTAGAGGAAACCATAAGACTAGCTGGCCTCGGACCTTATCGGTTTCCTTCTACGTCGTCACTGGGTGAGCATAATTGCATATCATATCGTTTGCTCCACCCTATATGATCTCTCTTTTTCTAGACCGGATCGTCTACACCCAGCATCATAGTTCTCAGGGACCTGAGTAAGTACTTCACCGTTCAAGCTAACTAGCGACAACGGACCTGTGCAGTCGTGTATGCTTTTCGAACATAGAGAAACCTATAAGACTGGCCGCCGCAGCAGTCTATGGAAGGAGCGTCCCGTGGACGTAAGTTTCAACTGACACAAGTTCATGCAAACAACCTCTGTCCCCAGATGTTGTTATAAGAGAGAGGGACCTCTCTCTTGCTCGCAAACACAGACGACCTGAACAAACATACCTCAGAACTTGTCCGACAAGTTCCCACCAACAATCTCTGGTGGCAGATGTTGTTATAAGAGAGAGGGACCTCCTTCTTGCTCACAATCACAAAAGACCTGGACGAGCATACCTCAGAACTTGACCGCCAAGTTCCTACCAACAACATCTGGCCCCAGAGTTGTTATAAGAGAGGACCTCTCTCTTACTCGCAATCGTAGACGACCTGGACAAGCGTACCTCCGAACTTGTCTGACCGACACAAGTTCCTACCAACAACCTCTGATCGCAGATGTTGTTGTAAGAGAGAGGGATCTAGGTCTTGTCTAATACCTGAGCACTTTTGCCGCTAGCTCTTGATTGATTTGCGACGACAGCACACTCCTTGGCGGCGTCACAAAGCCACATCATGTTAGTGTTCCTCTGTAAATAGAAACTAAAAAACTATAGTAACCTTTTGACAAGAGGACGACCGAGTCCACTCGCTGCAATAGGACCGATAGTGACCACTCGCCTAACACAAACCATGACGACCGTCATTCAGATTATCAAATCTGATACATGGAGTAGAATTAGTGGTAGTACATCAAGTAAACTCATTACAACAACCAAGTAAATAAAGGAAATGTTTCCTCTATTTGCCATACTATTAGATAACAAGAGGGATGTTGCATCCCAACGCTCACCTACATTCGTGCTTGATAATGTCGTTCCAATGTAACATGCCTAATATTTAGTTAATATAAATCATTAACTTGGCATCAAATGATTAATGTGGTTTATGTGATGGCTTTGGAAAGTCTATATTTCTGCATTTATTATCAATTCAACATAGAATCATTGGATATAAAAGCATTTTTTCTTTTAGAAATGTTAATGATTATGAATATGAATCGTGAGGCCAGATATTAAATCATAAATAAGAATTAGGAAAGGCTTTCATAAATCACTGAAATTGTAATTGAAGTACATTCATTGGTTAAAGAGGAGTTGCGGAAAAACATTCGTTCAAGAAAGTGACTATAAGTCCCAACAAAAATACATCACATCAACAACTAAAATAAGCCTTAATGTTACTAGTAACAAGTATGAGAAAGTATTAATTAAAAAAAAAAAGTTGAAAAAAATTTTTTTTAAAGAAAGTGAAAAAATGTCCCAAAAATACCCCTCAAATTCCTCAAATATGCATGTAATAAGGGCACAACGTTACCGCAATGTAGTTCAGTAACCCATGCGTACAATATCAATTGCCTGGAAAGACACATAGAAACAGAACTCACCTTAACACCTCACCTTAACACAAACTTTTAGAACTTAAAATTGAGTAAGTCAGACAAAAACGTGAACATTGTGACTGAAAAAAAGAAAAGAAATCAGTTAAATTTCTGCATACAGTAGGGTTAATACCTACAGTTGTTATTGAAATGAGAAAATAAACAGTAATGAGAGGTTAAGGCACCACAATCTGCACAAAAGCTGACTTTAACGCAAATTCTTACAACACCTAAACGCTAATTCTTAGAACAACTTTTGGCAGAAAATTTTAGGTGAAATCTGGAAAAAAGTCATAGTATCAGGGTTAAATACTGTTCTGATAGTCCCCTACAATCTACATATGCAATATCAAAGGCCTGAGCCCACTGATCTTTGAGAACTCACCTTAACATCTCACCTTAACACACACTTTTAGAACTTGAAATTTACTAAGTCCGAGAAAAACATGAAAATTTTGACTGAAAAAAAAGAAAATTTCCGTTAAATTTCTGCATACAGTCGGGTTAATACCTACAGTTGTTATTGAAATATGAAAATCAACAGTAATGAGAAGTTAAAGCAGCACAATCTGCACAAAAGCTGACTTTAACGCAAATTCTTACAACACCTAAACGCTAATTCTTACAAGTTTTGGCAGAAAATCAGCCTCAAATTCCTCAAATATGCATGTAATGAGGGTTAAATATTACTGCAATGGAGTTCAGTAACCCAAGTGTAGAATATTAATCGCTTGGAAAGACACATAGAAACACAACTCACCTAAACACAAAGTTTACAAAGTTTTACAACTTAAAATTTACTAAGTCCGAGAAAAACATGAAAATTTTGAGTGAAAAAAAAAGAAAATTTTCGTTAAATTTCTGCATACAGTAGGGTTAATACCTACAGTTGTTATTGAAATGTGAAAATCAACAGTAATGAGAAGTTACAGCAGCACAATCTGCACAAAAGCTGACTTTAACACAAATTCTTACAACACCTAAACACAAATTCTTACATCAACTTTTGGCAGAAAATTTAAGGTAAAATTTGGAAAAAAGTCGTAGTATCAGGGTTAAATACTGTTCTGATAGTCCCCTACAACCTACATATGCAATATCAAAGGCCTGAGCCCACTGATGTTTGAGAAATTAACCTTAACATTAAATCTTACAAAATTGGACATGCCCGACGCCGACGCTGACGCCCGAGGTTATGACAATAGCTCACCACCACATCTTACAGATGTAGGTGAGCTAAAAATAATCACCTAAAACTACTATATGTCATTGTACCACCACCAAATCTACATATAATATAAGATAACATTAAATATAATCAATGAAATAAATATATCCAAAAGAAAAACTCTTTCAAAAATAAAATAAAGCCTAAGTGTGGACAAAATTATAAAAACTGTATAAAATTAACTACCACACTATCAGAATATTTAATGTTACTTACAATAGTTGTTCCTAAATAAAAATGGGAAACTACCTAAAGATGTAAACAAAACACCGGAATCAAGACCCCAGGCAACACGGCCCAAAGTCAGTAACAGAAACAAGACTATCCGATGTAAAGCAGGATCTTCCTCAGAAGAAAAAAATGATAAATTAGATGTAAGATGCATGACCAAAACGCCCGAACACCCTAAGGATGAGGAAGTAACCCTGGGGATGTACAGAATAATTTTCTGCATAAAACGTTAAACTCCCATTAAATTTTATAAAAAATCTCTATTAAAACAAGCCAAAAAACTTGGGAGCTTAACTGGGGGGATCAAGGGAAGGCAGGGAAGGAATACTAAATAAACAGTGGATAGATCATAATCAATCAGTGATAACGTCAGGCACATGTCCCGAAATTAGGGAACATGAACTAATTTTACTAAATAATAAAAAATCACAGCCCTGAACGTATCAAACCACCGTTTCTTCCTTCCTTCATCCAGTTCTGTTCTTGGATCCACCAATTTAACCATTGATTTGCATCATTATTAACTGAGATTTAAAAGCACAAATATTAGTTGTTGTTATCTGACAAGGGCCAAACAAAGAATAATTTTATTGGCGCCAGATTCGGTGACTTCTTGGCGTCTGCGCATGCGCGGAGGGTGAAATGTATGGAGGGCCAGTTAGGACTTCTAATTTTCGGTTTTGCATGCAAATTTTGGGGATTGGGGGGCAAAATTTGTGTTTGGCCCCAGATATTTTGGGTTAGCACCAGTTAAGTCTGGGTCAGTGGTTACAGTATAAAAATACAGATTTTTGACTTCTTTAGGCCTTAACTGAATATTTTTCACTGTCAAAGCGGCTATTCAAATAGTGAATCCACTGTACCAATTTTGAAATCTATTCAAATGTTTTTGTCACTTTGCTAGTACCTGGTAGGAAGCAAGCTTGCAGATTATTTTTATGGGGGAAAAATCTTTGTTAAGTCTAATCTGAAACAAGGCCACTGACAGGCATGGGCTATGTCCAGTGAGCTCGTTCCAAAGAGGGGTCCTAACCTATGTTTTTGAGACAAAAAATGAAAAAAAATAGTTATTCAAGAATTTTGTTTGCAAGTGTCGTCTGCTTTTCATGTTAGGTAAAGTGTCAAGTAGAAAAATTCCCAAGTAAAACCTCCAGCACAAGCTCTGATAAAGAGGTGAATAATAAACAATTTAGGAGGTGAATTTGGTACTCCATGTAGTGAAACTGGATGTTACTGAGTAAGATGGAATGTCTCATTATACTTGAAGGCAAACTTCAATTATGCTTTCCAATTAAATTCTGTCTGCTAATAAGTAACAAGACCTACAAACAAAAGAGTTGATCAACCTTGTGATGCTCACTTTGTCACAAATCACATGTCCACATTCATACACTTTGTCAGAAAAAAAACCCATGACCTTTTTAATAAATTTCCACGACTCTTTGTAATACTTGCTTGGATATTGTGAAGAGATCAATAACTTGAAAACTGCATCCTGAACATGGAGTACTTAACAGCAGGTAACTTGATAGGCTACATGGTTTTTCCACTTTTAGTTGTCAACATACATTTTGACTTTTTGATTATATTTCTCAACTCTAACCCTTAAGGACCTGAAAATTTTTATAAATTTTTGCTAGACTTCCACAGTATACATCCTGTGACTTAGCAGTTGTTTATAGGTAAGTTTTGGCTGCCTAGACAACTACCAAAGCACTTTGAATGTAACTTGCAATTTTACCCAATTTTACCCTGCTTTGCTGTAAAAAAAATGTGATTAAAGGTCAAAATTAGGCCTTTAAGGGTTCAACATCAAGCAACATGCACAAAATGAATAATAAAACTGAAATTTCACACTTCAGAATTAACATTCTGAAATTTCATGACTTTTAACCCTTTACCCAAAGCATACGATATCAAAATTGATTATTTTAAATATCATTTGTTTTAAATTTTTCAACAAATTTCAACGAAACCATATCATGTGACCCCCCGTTGGAACGAGCTCGACGAGCTCATTCCAACAAGAGGTCACATGGTATGGTTTTGTTGAAATTTTTTGAAAAAATAATATTTTTTCAACTGCTGAATTTGCATATTATGCGGGCGGATGCGGCGATTCATTGGGTAAAGGGTTAACTTGATTTTCAACCATTCAGTAAAATAACCCCACCTTTTCCTAAGTTTTCCAGACCTTGATTTTAAAAATAAAAACGCCAGGTTTTCCATGACCTGTATGAACCCTGCATGTTCAGTGAACATATCTTTATTAGTAACTGCAAGGATCATTTCATTTATTCGTTTATTGGTGTTTAATGTCATTTCAGCATTTATGGCTACACCTTGACCACACCATAGGTATGAAGTCAAGTTTACCCGATCATATATACCTGTGCTGCACACTTCAGAGGACTGACAGCCTAGACATTGGTTCTGTATCCTATTATACCAGTAAAGCAGAACTTGTCTACCACAGTAAACAAGCACTGCTAAACTTCTCAGGGTTCCTATGGGCAGGGTAGAGGGAGGGGGGATTCAATTGCAAAGATGATGACCAAAAATGGTGTTGTATCTGAAACAAGTGCAACACTAAGTGTGGTTATGCCCCCACCCCCCACTGCCAAGCAGAAGTTTCTAGTCATTTATCTTGTTGATATTGAATTAATAAATATCTTATCTTATCTTAACTCCATTAAACAAACCATAGCACCTACACAGCAGGCCACCAAATGTATCCATGGGACATTAATGCCCCGCTTAAGATAAACCTTTGCAAATATAAGTTGGAAAAAGACCATATCTTTGACAAAAATATACCAGAACAAGCCCACTATCAATTCCAACCTGTATTATGTGGTTATGAACCTATGTATAAAATTTTGTTTCATTTATTCAAACTAACGTTATCATCCATAAACCATATTCAGGACGCATGTAAGTACATATGTATGGACTGACATATGGACGGACTGATGGACAAGGTTAACACTTAATGTCCATTCATCAAATGGCGGGCATAAAAACTGCAGTATAGTACTCAAACGATTAGTCGACTAGTCGATGTCGACTCTGGGCAAACCAGTAGTCGACTCTCAATTGTGCAGTTGACGAGTCGGAGGAGTTCAAGCTTTTAGGTAAATAGTATCCCTTCTGTGCCACTGTCAGACAGTTTGAACAGCAATATTGGGCAATCAATGTATACATCTATTGCCATCTAATAGTAGTGACAGTAGTTTGTTTTAACTGGTACTAGTAGAGTGCTGAATTATTTTGGGCTATCAGGATATGTTATTAATTTGCCTTGTTGCAATTTATGGGAGAGTGCCTATTGGCACTCTCCCATAAATCGCAACAAGGCAAATGAAATAAGACTATATAATTTCACTCTTAGCATAATTAGAAGCACATTAACGGAATAATGTTCCAGTAAGTTGCTGTATATGAATGCCCAAGTGAAGCCAAATTTGGACCTTCAGCACTCTACCGGAACACCAACACTGTTATAAGGAGACAGGTTATCACCAATGACTAGTCGAAGTCGACTTGACTTTTGGGTATTGACTAGTCGACTTTGGAATTCACTAGTCGTTTGAGAACTACTGCAGTATGGAATGAGAGAGGATGAAAACCTGTCAGTACCTAATTTTCTGAATCCATACAGCAGATACTTGTATTACTGTGACATCTGGCGTGAGTGATAGTAGGAAAGGAATAAATTTTGTTTGGGTTCTTGTTTCTTTGTAAAATAAATTCATTCTTTATGGGCAAGCAATAGATTGGAACTACGTGGATGAAAAAGCTGTAGCAGCTAAATCTGAAATGGTTAACCAATTAACTGGTAGAGTGCTAAATTATTTTTGACCATCAAATCTTGTACACATGTCTTTGCCTTGTTACAATTTAGTGCCCATAGGCACTCTCCCATAAATTGTAGGAAGGCATATCCTTATAGACTAAATAATATCACTTCAAAGATAATACAAAGCATACGCACTGAATATGAGCCTTCAAGTTGTGGTACCTACACTTCAGAATAAAGCCCAACTATGGGCTTCCAGCACTCTACCAGTTAAGCAATTAACTAATGATCAACATCCTGATCGATCAAAAAAGTAATTGACTGATTAACCATTATTTTGAACTAATGTATTATATGGGTTAATAACGCAACAAACTTGCTCCAAAACAGGCAACACTGTCACACTGCTTCACATCAATTATATGAGACAGGGTAAAGCATACAAGTGATGCGATGACATACTTGTTCACTATTTATTCGTTTATTGGTGTTTAATGTCATTTCAGCATTTATGGCTACACCATGACCACACCATTGGTATGAAGTCAAGTTTACCCGATCATATATACCTGTGCTGCACACTTCAGAGGACTTACAGCCTAGACATTGGTTCTGGATCCTATTATACCAGTAAAGCAGAAATTGTCTACCACAGTAAACAAGCACTGCTAAACTTCTCAGGGTTCCTATGGGCATGGTAGAGGGAGGGGGCATTCATTTGCAAAGATGATGACCAAAATTGGTGTTGTATCTGAAACAAGTGCAACACTAAGTGTGGTTATGCCCCCTCCCCCCACTGCCAAGCAGAAGTTTCTAGTCATTTATCTTGTTGATATTGAATTAATAAATATCTTATATTATCTTATGCCTATGGGCACTCTCCCATAAATTGTAGCAAGGCATATACTTATAGACTAAACAATATCACTTCAAAGATAATACAAAGCATACGCACTGAATATGAGCCTTCAAGTTGTGGTACCTGCACTTCAGAATAAAGCCCAAATATGGGCTTCCAGCACTCTACCAGTTAAGCAATTAACTAATGATCATCATCCTGATCGATCAAAAAAGCAATTGATTGATTAACCATTATTTTGAACTAATGTATTATATGGGTTAATAACGCAACAAACTTGCTCCAAAACAGGCAACACTGTCACACTGCTTCACATCAATTATATGAGACAGCGTAAAGCATGCAAGTTATGCGCTGACATACTTGTTCACTTGCATTATCATTCTACAGTATCAGCAGCTGGAAATTGTCATTCTTAACCCTTTATCCAATGTGGGTAGAAGACAATACCTGCAAACTAAATTCCTGAATTATTAAAAAGTTTCAATTTTTGTCTAAAAAACATAGCTTATGAACCCTGAATTGAACTAGATCAATGGGCTCATTCCAATGAGGGGGTCATAAGCTATGCTTTTGAGACAAAAATTGAAAACACAATAAAATTTGAATGGAGATTTTTGTATATAGCACTAGCCGGTTTTGTCAGTTACATTGGGTAAAGGGTTAATGCTGTAAATCATCAATGGTATTCAGTTACCTATTAGAGTAATCTGTGTGATTAATCGATCAAGAAAACCCTTTAGCCATTCATCTCTAGCTGCTAGCACAATAGAGGGCTTCAAATCCATCCTAGTGGACCATCAAGATGGCCTCTCTCTTCCGTCATGCTTTAGTCCTGCAAGGACTCTATGATGTATTCATACAGATACAGCAAACTGGTGAAGAGTTTTGCTGTTTCCTAATAATATCTATGGAAAAAAGGACTGGAAATTGGTACAAAATTATTTATAAAAAAAATGAAAAAATTTATAGTAATTTATATATTTTTTATACTTACCAATGACCCAGACTTAGCTGGTGCTAACTCTTAAAAATTCAGGGCCAAACACAAATTTTGCCCCCCCCCCCCCCATCCCCAAAATTTGCATCAAAATCCAAAAAATCAATGTCCTATATGGTCCTCCATACTTTTGTCCACTGCGCATGCGCAGTGTCAAGGAAGTACCGAAATTGGCGCCAAATCTTCATTCTTACAACCAGTGCCTGGTAAATGTTATATAATCAGCGGGGAGGTATGAGTTCCCAACTCATGGGAGGGCCATCCCCGTCTGGATCATTGGTAAGTATAAAAAATCTATAAATTGCTATAAATTTTTTAACATTTTTATACTGTACCAATGACCCAGACTTAGCTGAATAGAAAAAAGGCTGGAGGGCCTAGGACATAAAGGAAAATCCAATAGGCTCAATTACATATAAACAGAATTATCCCCTCAAGGAGAAACAGGATTTACATATATCTTTCTTGTTTATACAAAAAAAGAAAGACATATTACCAATCTGTAATTGAGCACAATAACATCAATGATCTCTTTTAACATCCAGTATAACCCATTATACTAATTTTTTTAAAGGAAAGTCAATAAATATAGATAGTCCAGAGAATGAGACTCTCTATTCTCATTTAAAAGTGTCTGAGGATTGTACATTAACACTTGTATGACACGTGACATATACAAATGCTTCACACCGAGCTACACTTTAAAAATATTACATGAATGAGATAAACATTAGCTTTACACTTTAAAACCATCCCAGCACCGACTCGGAATTACTGACTCCAGAGGAGGTATTCCCTTGTTTTTCACTATAAAGCAGGTGATAAAAGGGAATACCACCCCCCCCCCCCCTTCCCCTTGCTCTGGTTCAATCACCCCAGAATGAAGAGGGCAGCAGGACAGAGTCAGTGCTGGAACAGAAAGCCTGCATAACTATAATTGCAACTGTTTAGTGGACGACATTCTGAGCAACAGATAATGGACCTAAACAACGAAGGTCGCCAGAAATAGACTCAGTAGTTCGAAGGTAAAAATTTGTGAACGAAGAAGGCTGAGACCAGTATGCAGCCTTCATCAAATCGGTAATAGCAATACTATTAGCATAAGCCCAAGATGTAGACAGCACTCTAACTTCATGCGCTGAAATCTTAAGCATAGACTGCTGAGAAGAAGATAATTTTTCATAAGCAGTACGAACAGTCAATTGAATCCACCTGGAAATAGAATGGACCGAGATGTCCCTTCTATTAGGCAGCAGAGACAGAAAGAAATGTTTTCGTCGCTTTTTGATAAACTCAGATGTACATTTGTAAATACGCATAGCTCTAACTGGACATAGCAATAACAATAGGCTCAGGGTACTTATTAGGAGCCTGATTCTTAGCCAAAAATCCAACATTAGTAGTCAATGTAATAGTATTACCTGCACTACGATAGTGAGAATCATCAACAGATAGTGCATGAAGCTCACTAATTCTTCTAGCAGAAGAGAAGGCTAAGAGAAAAGTTGTCTTATAAGATAAGTATTTGAAGTCTACCGTATCCAGGGGTTCAAATGGCGGTTCTTTTAGCTTCAGAAGAACCAAAGCTAAATTCCACTTAGGAATTAACCTAAGGGTTCTAGGTCTATTTATCGAAAAGTTTTTAACTAACTTAGGTAAAGAGATATTAGATCCAATTTGTAAGCTATCATGATGAGAATAAGATTCTGACAGCATAGACCTATAACCCTTAATAGTAATTGGCTGCAGTTTGATTTCGTCAACCAAGTAGACCAAAAAATTAGCAATGTCTGGAATGGAGGGATCAAAAATATCAGTAGAATGATCCCTACACCAAGAGAAAACCTTCCACTTAGCCGCGTAATTAGCGAAGAGGAGGTCCTCCTACAGTTAGAAATTGCGTCCACTGCTCGTCCTGTAAATTGCTTGCTGTGTAAGAAGGACCGCATAACAGAAATACGTGAAGGTTGAGACCTTGCAGGTTGTGATGCAGTGTGTGCGATTTCCCCTGAGAAAGAAGGTCCTCCCATGGAGAAAGCTTCCGAGGAATGTCCCACAACAGACACCTGAGTAGATTTATCCATGGTCTCTGGGGTGACAGAGATGCTACCAACAGAATCTTGCAGTGAGATTGATTTTTAGCAACATCTGTTGAATAAACGGAGCTGGAAGATACGCGTATCCTATAATTCCGTCCCAAGAGATTGAGAGAGCGTCTACTGCGAACGCTCGAGGATCTGGGCATGGCGACACATACGTCTGCAACTGATTGTTGAGATGCGTAGCAAACAAGTCTATCATAGGACGATCCCATTGGTAGCAGATCTGATTGAATACTCGTTTGTTGAGAGTCCATTTTGACGGCAACATACGACCTTTCCGAGATAGGGAGTCCGCTAGAACGTTCAGACAACCCGGAATATGACGGACCGACAGAAGAACCTGATGCTCCAGGACAAACAGAAGGATTCTTTCTGTTAAGTTGAACAATGGAATGGAATGAGAGCCTCCCTGGTTCCGAATATACGCTACTACTGTCGAATTGTCGGACAGAATCTGAACATGTGAATTCTGAATAATGTTCATCCAATGCCGTAGCGCAAGCCAAACTGACATCATCTCTTTGATGTTTATGTGCTTGTTCAGGAATTGCGGATCCCAAAGACCCTGGCACCTCGAATCTGTTGGGCTCAAAGTCGTGCCCCAACCTGTTTGAGTCGCATCCGTCATAATCGTAAAAATCGGATCCAGCAGTTGCAGTGGAAGTCCCCGAGTTAACCACTGAATATCTGCCCAAGTCTGAATCTCTTGTTTTACTTGGTTTGACAAGACAATGTTTGTTTCGAGCGAATGAATCTTCACACTCCAATTCTGAGTAAAAAATATCTGGAGTGGACGAGCGTGTAGGCACCCCATCGAAATAAGGTCTGTGGCGGCTCCGCACAAACCTATCAGTCGCATGAATTCTCTCGCTGTTACTACATCTGAGTGTAGACAAAAGCGAGCATAACAACTGACTAATTTCGCTCTGGGTAACGGCAGACAAAGGAGATTGTTGTGCATCTCGAAGCTCATTCCCAAGTGAATGAACGACTTGGACGGAACTAGATCTGACTTCTTTTCGTTTACTATGAAACCGAGACGTCGGAGCAGTTGAAGCAGACTCTGAACATCGTTCTGAAGCATTAATCTGTCGCCGTACCTCTGAAGAATGTAGTCCAAGTAGGCCGATGTTACCGCAGATGAATGAGCTCGGAAATGAGTCATTACCGAGTTCATTATTTGAGTGAAGGCCCAGGGCACTAGATTCAGTCCGAAGCACATTGCTCGGAACTGATAAACGACTCCTAGGGCAGCGAAGCGAAGGTACTTTCTGAACGCCAGATGTACCATGACATGAAATTACGCATCCTTGAGATCTATGCTCGCAGCATAATCGTTCACTCGAATGCTTGCTCTCACCAATCAAATGGTCTCCATATAAAATTTTGGAGCCACGATCAGCTTGTTTATCCAGCTTAGATCTATAACTGGACGGAACGAGCCGTCTGGTTTTGGTACCAGGAACAGGTGACTGTAAAAATCGGGAGATTCCTGGTTTTCTATGATCTCTATTGTGTTCTTCTCCAGAAGAGATTGCACCTCTGATAGAAGCAAATCTCCCTTCTAAAGGTTTGAAGGAAGCTGAGTCCATCGTGGACTTCGTGTTAACGGAGGTTTTTCTCTGAAGGACAGTTTTAGACCTTCCGAAATAACCTCTTGAACCCATCGGTCGTCCGTAACTGACAACCAGTTGGTTAAGAATCTCGATAGCCTTCCGCCCACTGGAGCGCAATAGAGGTTCTGACCTTCACCTCCTGGACCTCCTGGACCTCCCTGACCCGTGCCTCGACCAGTCGACCTAGGGGCATCTGACGGTTTGTCTCGGTTAGCATTACGTCCCCTACCTGAGTCGCTACTCTGACGGTCTCTAGAGTAAGATGTAGAGGTTTTCTTAGAACCTCTATAGGAACTTCCCTTGGACGTACTCGCCCCAGAAGTCCCTGACTTACTCCTCTCTGCTGAGTCCGTTTTTTTCGAAATGGACTTAAAGAGCAGAGAGTCCAAAGCTTTCTTAGTAATCTGATTGTAGATTAGTGAAAGCTTACCATCACAGAGAAGCTCTCCTGAAACCGGAGCTACTCAAAGAGAGTTTTTCACCTTAGAATCCACTCTTGTAGATGAAGCCAGGGCAGCATCACGTCTGACTAACTCCAAATTTGCCACTGAAAGGGCGGAGTTATACATGGAATATGCGATTGCCCTCGAAAGAACTCTCAAGGAAGTTTGAACATCCTGGAATTCTTTTCCATCAAGACGTTGTGATAACACTCTGGTAAGGTGATCTGCGTAAGATAAAGAGTCTAAACTGGCTCTGTCAGTCGAGATTGTCGTCTCCAACGCACTGGAGAGAATCGACATAGACGCCAGCAATGACAACTCCAAATCTTCTGCCTGGTCGTCTAAACGCAGAGGAACTCTCGGAACGCCCTGTCCTGCCGTTTCAAATTTATTTCTACTGTTGATGAACGGCAGGTGTAGAGCATGAGACGATAAGAAGCTGGATCTGCCAGTCTTAGAGGCTAGCCTAAAAATAGCGTCATTCAGCAATTCAAACGTTCGTGAGACATTTCTGGACTGGGCCGGAAACTCAGGTGCGACGTCCTTAGCCCGGCCGAAAAAGTCTGTGTCTAGTGACGCTATCAGTCTCTTATCTGGTATCACAGCTCTCTGGTCTGGAGGAACAACTTCTGGAAGGTGTTGCCAGATGAAGTCTACGGCCACCTTATGTTGTTCTGAAAGGGAAAAAACCAGCTCCGCTGATTCCCTTTCATCATCCAACTGGACGAAATGTGAATCTCGTTCGTCCCTATCTGACACTGCAGGGGAGCGTACCGACCCAGCTTCCTCAGACAGTTCCTGATCTGAAAGAGTTTCCGAAGGTTGCTGGGATGCTGCGATGAGTTGTGCTATATGTGATAGCAAGTCCGTCACAGAGGCCTGTGGAGCTGCGGTCTTATGTTGTTTAGCCTCTGGAAGCTCCTGGGACGGTGCCTCTTGCATAATTCTTTTATGCGAACGTCCTGACTGGTAAGGCCTCGTGTTCTTGGCTACCGGATGGAGTGACCTGGTCGACGTGGAATCCTTGGTCGGCGAAGCAGGCTGGATATCAGAGGTCACGTAACCAAGGTGCGGTCGTGTGTGCTGGCGTGTGGAAGAGGAAGCCAACAGACGAGCCGTGCCTGGCTGTCTATGCGATGGAGCGTCCCGAGCAGAAGGAGTGGACGTATGCTCCGACTGACGAACGTTATGTACGACAACATCTGGCCCCAGATGTTGTTGTAAGAGAGAGGGGCCTCTGTCGCTCGCCGTCCGGGTGGACCTGAACGAGCTAACTACCAGACTGACTGGCTTCCTCCGTTCCATCCTCCCATCCGTCGTCGCCGGGTGGGCGTGATCCGAGATTATAGTCCTCACAATACCCCTTCTCCTCTCCTGGACAGCAACGGACGAACCCGGCGTCACATCACCCAATCTACGAGTGATAGCTTCACCGGGCAAGCAAGCTGGCGACAAGGTCGTCAATCCTACTAAGGATCTAGGCACTTGCCGAAGTTCCTTGAGCACTTTTGCTGCTAGCTCTACATTTGATTGCGACGACGGCAGCACACTTCCTGATGACATCATGGAAACATCACCCTGTTCTTGTTCCTCTGAAAAAGAGACTGAAAAACTAGAGTCACCCTGTGGCGAGAGCACCGGCATGGACCTCTCACCACTAACAATGTACCGTGTCACACGTCTCCAACGTTTGTCATCCCAATTGGCACACACTGAGCAAGAATTAGTGCAAGTACATTGACTACAGCAAATACAATGAGCATGAGAATCAGAAGAAGACTTCCTCGATTTACAATTTGAACAATATTCTTTGATATTTAAAAAATATTAAACAGCCGTAGTACTCGCACTAACCCTTGAAAATACAAAGATACATAATAATAATATAATCCATTACAAAAATTTCGAAAAATAATTCAAAAGAAAAAATAAAATTTTGACATGAGCCCAAGTTCCCAAAGGGAACGATGAGCCCAACTGGATCCCAAAAAAGCCTAAGTGTGGACAAAAATTTTAAAACATATCTAAAAATTAATGTTACACTTACGGACAATATTAATATATCTGGCAATAAGCTGAACCCTAGAGAAGACAAGGAATCACTGTCAGAAGTAACCGTTGTCAACACAAACAAAAGTCAATAAAAACCGGAAACAAGACTCCAGGCACTGAAAATATGGCCCAAAATCAGTAACCAATTTTAAAACACTATCCAATGTAAAACAGAATCCTCCACAGAAGAAGCTGCAGTACATCAGATGGTAGATGCATGACCAAAATGCCTAAACACCCCTAGGGTGAGGACGTAACCATGGGGATAACAGAATAAACATTCAGTAACTATGCTAAAATTCCCAAGAAATTTCAATAAAAATCTTTTAAAAATTATACCAAAAGTATGGGAGATTAGCAAGGGGGGTATCAAGGAAAGGGAGAGAGGAAACACTGAACAAACAGTGGAGATTTCATAGCAAGAATGAAAACATCAGGTCCATGCCCCGAAATTAGGGAACATGAAATTATTTTACATAAAAATGAAAAATTTATACCAATTTTAATATTTTTAATACTTACCAATGGCCCAGACTAGCTGGTGCAACCCAATTTATTACCAGGGCCAAACACAAATTTTGAATCCCCCAAACCCCCCAAAATTTGCCAAAAAACTTAAAAACGAGAAGACCAGTATGGTCCTCCATACTTTTGCGCAATGCGCAACTTGTTGTCAAGGACAACAATAGGCTACCGCCATCATGTCATTCTTTAATGTTGTGCCTGTTAAATGTTATTAAGAACTGTAATATAACTCAGCAGGGAGGAAGGAGTGTCTACTCCAGGGAGGGCCATCCCCGTCTGGGCCATTGGTAAGTATTAAAAATATTAAAATTGGTATAAATTTTTCATATTTTTCCACTATACCAATGGCCCAGACTAGCTGAGAATAGTAAACAGGCAGGCGGGCCCAGTACTTGATATTCATTGCTCTTATTACAGAAAAAACAATGAAAATATAGGTGTAACTCTATTTAAGGCCTAGCATAACCAATTATGCTAATTTGATAAAGGGAGCCAAAATATAAAGAAGTCCAGAGAAATGAGACTCTTTATAAATCATTAAAAGTGTCCGAGTATTGTATAGTAAAGCTCGTCTTGACACAAGACATATACAATAACGCTTCACATTGAGCTACACATTAAAAGCATATAATACATTGAAAATTGCTTCATACCAAGCTACACATTAAAACTACCATAGCACAGACCCCAGGATACTATCACTGAAGGAGGTATGTCCATACTTTTCACTATAAAGCCAGATGACTATTTGGAAATACCATCCTCCCCCCCCCCCCCTTCCCCTTGTTTTGAAAGTAACTGCACTTCAAAACGAAGAGGGTAGCAGACTGGAGACAGTGCTAGAGCAGAATGAAAATCCTAATTAGAATGGACGATATTCTGAGCTACCGATAACAGTCCTAAAGATCTGAGATCATCCGAAATTGATTCTAAATCTCGAAGATAAAATTTGGTAAAAGTCGTCTGTTGTGTCCAGTAAGCTGCCTGCATCAAATCCTTCAAAGAAGTACTACTAGCATAAGCCCAAGAAGAAGCTAAAGCTCTAACTTTGTGAGCTGAAATCTTATAAGCTATTCTCTGATTCAAAGACAAAGCATTATAAGCTGACCGAATAGCTAACTGAATCCATCTAGATATGGAATGAACAGAAATATCATTTCTGTTAGGAAGAAGAGAAAGAAATAACCTCTTCCTACCTCTTCTAATAAAACTAGAACGCTCCTTATAAATCCTAAGTGCTCTTACTGGACACAACAAAGGTCTCTGACCATCTGAAGACGGTAATGCTTTAATAAGAATAGGACTAGGCCATTTGTCCGGAACCTGATTCTTAGCTAAGAATCCCACTTTCGTAGTGAGAGTAATAGAATTACCAACACTACGATAATGAGAATCTTCAACAGACAAAGCATGAAGCTCACTAACTCTTCTAGCTGATGCAAACGCTAAGAGAAAAACTGTTTTATAAGTAAGAAATTTAAACTCAACAGTATTTAACAGTTCAAAAGGTGCTTCCTGAAGTTTCAGAACAACCCAAGCTAAATTCCACTTAGGGACTAGTCTTAAGGTACGAGGTCTATTCACAGAGAAGTTCCTCATTAATTTATTTAAAGATAAATCAGACCCAATGTTTAATTTCCCTTGGTGTGCATAGGTGTCAGAAAGCATAGACCTATAGCCCTTAATAGTGACTGGCTGTAGCTTAACTTCATCAAAAAGATAAATAAAAAAGTTAGCTAATTGTGGAATAGTTGGGTTAAAAAAATCAATCAATTGTGATTCACACCAACGAACAAAACCTTCCACTTCGCTTCATAATTTAATGAAGAGGAGGTCCTCCTACAGTTAGAAATTGCGTCCATTGCTCATCTGGAAAACTGTTTTCCATGCAAGAAGGACCGCACAACGGAAAAACGTGAAGGTTGAGGCCTTCCGGATTGTGATGAAGCCGACGGAGTTTCCCCTGTATCAGAAGATCCTGGAGAGGTGGTAACTTCCGTGGAACGTCCCAAAGAAGTTCCCGGAGAAGATTTATCCACAGTCTGTGAGCCGACAGACTTGCAACCAGAAGAATCTTGCAAGAAGACTTTTATCTTTAGCAAGATCGGTTGAATGAGGGGAGCTGGAGGGTAAGCATACCCTATTATCCCGTTTCATGAAATTGACAGAGCGTCTACTGTCCGGGCATGGAGACACAAACGTCTGTAACGGATTGTTCAGTGGTAAAAAGATTGATCATTGGACGTTCCCACTGGAAGCAAATCTGATTGAAGACAGATTTTTTTAACATCAATTCTGAAGGTAGCAGGCGATCCTTTCTCGATAGAGAGTCTGCTATTACATTGAGACGACCTGGAATATGACGAATTGATATCAGAATCTGATTCTCTTGAGAGAAAAGAAGAGTCTTTTTGGTGAGATTCATCAGCTGGACGGAATGAGTACCTCCCTGATTCCGAATATAGGCTACTACTATTGAATTGTCCGACAGAATTTGA
Organism: Pictodentalium vernedei; assembly: GCA_031216915.1. NCBI lineage: Eukaryota > Metazoa > Mollusca > Scaphopoda > Dentaliida > Dentaliidae > Pictodentalium > Pictodentalium vernedei. The sequence continues at coordinate 66,078,164 of CM062291.1, read as the reverse complement.
ACATGTGAGTTTATTACTTGACTGAGCCAATGATTTAGAGCTAACCAAATTGTCCTCATTTCTTTGTAGTTTATATGGGACACAAGAAACTGACTCTCCCATAAACCGTGACACACTTGATCGCCCGGAATCAGAGAAGCACCCCAACCCTCTTGACTGGCGTCCGTCATGATTATGAATGACGGCTCCTGAATCTGAAGCGGTATTCCCTGGGATAACCACTGGATATCTGCCCAAATTTGAAGATGATGTTTTACTCACTGTGTTAAAATAATCGGACTGTCCAACAATTGACGTTTTACGCTCCAATTTTGAATTAGATAAATTTGAAGTGGACGAGTGCGCAAACGACCTAGCGGAATTAACTCCGCGGCAACGCCGCAAAGTCCTAACAGCTGCATAAACTCTCTTGCAGTAATGACTTGTGTGTTTATGCGTAAAGCGAAACTAATTTTGCTCTTGCTACCGGCAAACTGACCCGATTGTTTTGAGTATTGAAACTCATTCCCAGATGAACAAACGACCTCGTCGGCATTAAAGCCGACTTGTCGACATTGATTATAAAACCTAGGCATCGTAGCAGCGATAACAGACTCTGAACGTCGCTTTGAAGAGCATGAAAATTTTCGTACCTTTGAAGAATGTCATCCAGATATGCCAACGTTATTGAAGCCGAGTGTGCTCTGAAATGGCTCATCACCACATTCATCACCCGAGTGGACACCCACGGAGCAAGGTTCAGGCCAAAACACATTGCTCTGAACTGGTATACCTTTCCTTGAACCGCGAAACGGAGGTATTTCCGAAAAGCCGGATGAATCATGATGTGAAAATACGCGTCCTTCAAATCTATACTTGTGGCGTAATCGTTTACTCGGATGCTGCCTCTCACCGATCGAATTGTCTCCATATAAAATCTTGGAGCAATTATTAGCTTGTTTATCCAACTGAGATCGATGACCGGCCTGTACGAGCTGTCTGGCTTCGGCACAAGAAAAAGATGACTGTAGAATCCCTTTGAATTGGGATTCTCTACGACCTCTACTGCCTCCTTTTGTAGGAGAGAGTCTACTGCTGAAATCAAAGCCTCTCTCTTTGTTATATTTTGTGGAAGGCTCACAAAACGCAGAATCCACGTTAATGGAGGTTTTCTCTGGAACGAAAGACGTAGACCATTTTTCACGTCTCGAACCCAAAGATCCCGAGTTATTTTGTTCCAGTTGCTTGCAAATTTTGAAAGCCTTCCGCCAACCGGAGAACAGTAGAGGTCGAAATATTCGTAGGACTTACGAGGCTTATACGAGGAGAAACCTCGTGAAGCTCTCGCACCCCTCTGTGACGTCGGTGTGGGGTTACGCATTTCGTTATTATCCGACTGCGCCATCCCCTTTTTGAAATCACTCCCCTGTTTCGAGCCACCATGCCCACGATTAGCTTTAGAAGCAGCACGGGCTGAGCCTCTCTTGGAGAAAAATTTACCTCTCTGAGGAGTACCACTTGTGGAAGGCTGAGGTTGCGAAGCTGAGCGCAACAAAAGCTGACTTGTAGCTTTCTTGGAAGCATCTTCAAATACAGCTTTTAGCTTATCATTGAATAATGAAGAGCCCGAAACGGGAGCGGCCCTTAGACAGCTCTTAACACTGTCATCAATAAATGACGTAGATTTAAGGGCAGCATCGCGCCTGATCAACTCTAAATTCGCTACTGAAAGAGCAGAGTGGGATGTTGTATACATGATGGCACGAGAAAGCACTCTCAAAGGAGATAACAACTCCTGTGAGCTCTCAGATTCCAGATTGCTGGCCAATGCCCTGCAAATATGATCTGCATAAGACATAGCGTCCAAATTACTTCTGCTAGATTCAATGCAAGTCTCTATAACATAAGAACTGACGCTACACGATGACGGAAGAGACATACATAAGTCCCTAGCTCCGTCATCCAATCGCAGAGGAGCTCTTGGAATCTTATTCTCGCCTACCGTATTTAAGAAGGTATTGCCTCTAAACGGTAGGTCAAGCTTCCTTTCCGAAAGGAAAGAACTTTTCCTAGCCTGAGCCAGGTCAGCAATAGCCTCATCACAACAATCAAACGCATCTAACACTTGGACTGATTGAGACGGATACAGAAGGATACTTTCCTTCGACTTAATGACCTCCCTGTCTAAAGAAGACAGGCGCTTGGCTCTAGAAGGCACAGAACTCTGACCAGAAGGAATTAATTCAGGTGAAAAATCCTGCAGGAACCTCATAGTTTCCATATGCTGCTCAGCCAAAGATGTAGTGTCAGTCTCGTCTTCATCAAACTCCCTAACACTACCAGTTAGAGGTTCCTGGTCTGCTCTATTATCGGCATACTGATTATTTGAGGAAACCCTTCTTTCTGCCGATCCAGCACCGTCCGAATCATCCGAAGCGGAGATCGATGACGGCCGCATATCATGCTGCTGGGAGTCTGCAATTAGCTGGGCAATTTGCTCCAGCAATTCCGTATTCGAGGCTATGTTCACCCCCGTTCTACGCCTTTTTGGCTCCGGAAGGTGATCTGACACAGCACCCTGTGTCCGTCTTTTTGAAAAAGACGTTTGCCTCAAAATGCTAGCCTTAGAGAGAGCCGGATCCTGGCTCTGACTCTCTACCTCTGGATCTTGCCGGCTAGCATGCAGTCTACTGTGCTGAGTCCTGGAAACGGACAAAGAAGAGGCTTTTATATCAATCAAAATTACAGCCAGCCGCACTGGCAGAGAAAGGTACATCAGAAACAACTGGCTCTGAAGCATTTTCTACCGGACTACCAGCGGAACTGGCAACAAAAGTCGAATCTTTCTGTTTTGTCCCCAAAACAGAAGAATGCTTCGCTACTGATGCACCTTTCAATTTGACTGGCCTCTTCCCCTTACGTGCCATCATCTGAACAGAGGATTGTCTTCCATCCTCCGTATCCTGGACCGCTACAGATTTTCCCGGTACTGAAACACTAATTAAAGGCTCCTTTACAACGGTCAAGCTAGTTGACCGTCTGCTTGCCCGAGGTACCGAGTATTCTGTGATACCTCATAAGTCAACATGCTCTGTACCTGAAGACGACGGCAGCACAGAACTTGATGTTCTACCATGACCAATACCATGTTCTTGTTCCTCTGAAATGGAAACTAAATTTTGATTAGTTACCTTAGGCGAAAGCACCGAAATCGGTGCTTCGCCAACACATACATAAGTAGAGAGGGAATTCCATCGCTTGGAATCCCAAGAACAGTAGGTTGCACAGGTAACATCTTTCGAGCAATGAGTGCAAGCTAAACATGAAGAATGAGAATCAAGAGAGGACTTCCTCTCACATTTCGAACATGAGGACTTCATCATACACACACGCCAGAGGCAAAAATTTAAACTGAATAGGAGCTGGTAACCAAGTCCAAAACAGGCACAACAAAGGCCCTGGTCAGACAACCGGTATCCCAATAATACCCTTAACAATAGAGAAACTTCCCAGAAGATTCCCCACAGAGAAGGGTAATGGCAAACAGACACGTCTGACTAAGTCTAAAATAACTGGTACGCGACAAAGGGGGTACGAATAATCCACATTCCGTAAATTATCTAAGATTTATAAGAAGAATTTTAATTAATAACAAATTCTCAAACAGCAATTAGTTCTTAAAAATCTAATGAGAGGATTCAAGGGGAAAAAGGTGAACATTGAACACACACATATGATAAACAAAGAATGAACAAATCAGGTGCATATCCCGAAAACGGGAAGAACAAGAAATATTATTTAATTTCAATAAAGTTATAGCCCTGATGTTCAGAAACTCACTGTCTATATTCAGCTGCTTTCTGCTACAATTATTCCACCATTCCATTTCAAAATCGTGTCTTGCTACATTATACTTTAGAATTTTATAGCACAAAAGTCAGGATATGTGTTGATCTGACATGGGCCAAACAACAGAATGACATGATGGTGGTAGCCTATTGTTGTCCTTGACAACAAGTTGCGAATTGCGCAAAAGTATGGAGGACCATACTGGTCTTCTCGTTTTTAAGTTTTTTGGCAAATTTTGGGGGGTTTGGGGGATTCAAAATTTGTGTTTGGCCCTGGTAATAAATTGGGTTGCACCAGCTAGTCTGGGCCATTGGTATAGTGGAAAAATATTATAAGTTACAGCCCTGAACACATCCTTCCACTGTTTCTTCCTCTCATCCTCTTATTTCATCCTTGGATCCACCATTTCCTTCATGGTTTTGTGTCTGGCATCATTTTAACTAAGATTATAAGCACAGATATCAGTGAGCTGTTACTTATTGAAAGGCCAAACAAAGAATGAAGATTTTGCACCAATTTCGGTACTTCTTTGACACTGCGCATATGCAGTGGACAAAAGTATGGAGGACCATATAGGACATTGATTTTTTTGGATTTTGATGCAAATTTGGGGGATTGGAAGGGCAAAATTTGTGTTTGGCCCTGATTCTTTAAGAGTTAGCACCAGTTAAGTCTGGTTCATTGGTACAGTATAAAAATAAACACCCTCCCACATTCATTTTTCAAGCTGTCAAGTGTCTGGGAAACATGGCCTGAAAGATAATGTTTTCTGACATTTCCACAGAGACTCCACATGCCAAAGCTAACTTAAGAAATGCGCAACTAAGGAACTCACCTGATTTGTGAAAACGTATCATTTATGAAATGTAATTCATCGACAGCAGAACTCAAGTGCTTTGGATGACACAGGAAATGCATCTGTAAAAGGAAAAGAGATCCTTACTCTCCCTCTTCAAAATTTCCACTTAACCTAACATGACTAGAAAGCGGGACTTGTAAAATTATGAACCAATAAAAATCCTATTAACCATCTGCACACTGATGTCAAAATATCAAAACTTCAAGCCACAAATTTTTCCCACAATGAAACCAGGAATTTAACACTTTACTCAACATTCACAAAAATCTCCATTCAATTTTTCTTATTTTTGAGCCTGAGTGGTCATTTTTTTTTTTATGCAAAAAATGAAAAAAGTTAAAAAATTTATAGTAATTTATATATTTTTTATACTTACCAATGACCCAGACTTAGCTGGTGCTAACTCCAACAAAACCAGGGCCAAACACAAATTTTGCCCCCCAATCCCCAAAATTTGCATCCAAAACAAAAAGAAATCATGTCCTAAAGGACCTCCATAGTACGCCTCTACTGCGCATGCGCAGTGACGCAGTCGTCCCGAAATTGGCGCCAATTATCATTCTTACTGGCAGTGCCTGGTCAGCGCTATGTACTCAGCGGGGAGGCAAGAGTTCCCAACTCCAGGGAGGGCCATCCCCGTCTGGGTCATTGGTAAGTATAAAAAATATATAAATTACTATAAATTTTTTAACATTTTTATACTGTACCAATGACCCAGACTTAGCTGAATAGTAAACAGGCTGGAGGGCCTAGGACATAGAGGAAAATCCAATAAGCTCAACTATATAGTAAAGAGGTAACCCCTTAAGGAGAAAAGGAGTATTAGGCTTTACATGTATCTTTCTTATTTAATATTAAATTAGAAAGATACACTACCCTTAATAATTGAGCACAATAACATTCATGTTCTCTATTAACATCCAGTATAACCCTTATACTAATTATTTTTAAAGCAAGCCAATAAATAAAGTAGTCCAGAGAATTGAGACTCTTTATAATCAATTAAAAGTGTCCGAGTATTGTATATTAAAGCCCGTTTGACACTTGACATATACAAATGCTTCACACCGAGCTACACTTTAAAAATAAGACATGAATGAAATTAAACATTAATATTACACTTTAAAACCATCCCGGAAGCGACTCAGAAATACTGACTTGGAGGAGGCATTCCCTTGCTTTTCACTATAAAGCAGGTGACCTAAGGGAACACCCGCCCCCCCCCCCCCTTCCCCTTGCCCTGGGTCAAATAGCCCAGAGCGAAGAGGGCAGCCGGACGGAGTCACTGCCGGAACAGAAAGCCTGCATAACTATAGTTGCAACTGTTTAGTGGACGACATTCTGAGCAACAGATAACGGACCTAAACAATGCAGGTCTCCAGAAATGGACTCAATATTTCTGAGATAAAAATTCGTAAATGTGGATGGCTGAGACCAATAAGCAGCCTTCATTAAATCTGTAATAGCAACACTATTAGCATAAGCCCAGGAAGTAGAAAGAGCTCTTACTTCATGAGCAGAAATCTTAAGCACAGACTGCTGAGAAGAAGATAAATCTTCATAAGCAGTACGGATAGTTAACTGAATCCATCTAGCAATAGAATGGACTGAAATGTCCTTTCTATTAGGCATCAAAGACAGAAAGAAACGTTTCCGTCCCTTTCTGATGAACTGAGATCTCTGTTTATAGATACGTAGTGCTCTAACAGGACAGAGTAAAGGCCTACGCCCGTCTGAAGACGGAAGAGCCTTAATAACAATAGGTTCCGGATATTTATTAGGAGCCTGATTCTTAGCTAAAAAACCCACATTAGTAGTGAAGGTGATAGTGTTCCCAACACTACGATAATGAGAATCATCCACCGATAGTGCATGAAGCTCACTGACTCTTCTGGCAGAAGAGAAAGCTAAGAGAAAAGCTGTCTTATAAGATAAGAATTTGAAATCTACTGTCCCAAGAGGTTCAAATGGCTTTTCCTTCAATTTAAGGAGAACCCAAGCTAAATTCCACTTAGGAATTAATCTAAGAGTTCTGGGTCTATTTATCGAAAAGTTTCTAACCAATTTCGATAAAGAGACATTAGATCCAATTTGTAAACTATCATGATGTGCATAGGTATCAGATAACATAGATCTATAACCCTTTATAGTAACAGGCTGCAGTTTGATTTCGTCAAACAAGTATACTAGAAAGTTTGCAATGTCTGGTATAGAGGGATCAAATATATCTACAGAATGATCCCTACACCAACGACGAAAAACCTTCCACTTAGCCGCATAGTTTAGCGAAGAGGAGGTCCTCCTACAGTTAGAAATCGCGTCCACTGCTCGTCCTGTAAAGTGCTTGCCATGCAAGAAGGACCGCACAACGGAAAAACGTGAAGGTTGAGACCTTGCGGGTTGCGATGGAGTTGGCGCGATTTCCCCTGCGAAAGAAGATCCTCTCGTGGAGGAAGCTTCCGCGGTAGGTCCCACAACAGACACCTGAGTAGATTTATCCACGGTCTCTGTGGCGACAGAGATGCTACCAACAGAATCTTGCATTGAGATTGTTTTATCTTTAGCAATACCTGTTGAATTAACGGCGCTGGAGGATACGCATATCCTATCATTCCGTCCCAAGGGATCGACAGAGCGTCTACTGCAAATGCTCTTGGATCCGGACACGGGGACACATACGTCTGCAACTGATTGTTGAGATGTGTCGCAAATAAGTCTATCATTGGCCGTTCCCATTGGTAGCAAATCTGATTGAATACTTGTTTGTTGAGAGTCCACTCCGACGGCAACAAGCGACCCTTTCGTGAAAGGGAGTCTGCTAGCACATTCAGACGACCCGGTATGTGACGGACCGAAAGAAGAACGTGATGTTCTAACGCAAACAGAAGGATTCTTTCCGTTAGATTGAACAACGGAACTGAATGAGTGCCTCCCTGATTCCGTATATACGCCACTACTGTCGTATTGTCGGATAGGATTTGGACATGAGCATCGTGAATAATGTCCATCCAGTGACGTAACGCAAGCCAAATTGACATCATTTCCTTGATGTTTATGTGCTTGCACAGGAATTGCGGATCCCAAAGACCCTGGCATCTCGAATCCGTTGGGATTAATGATGCACCCCAACCTGTTTGACTGGCATCCGTCATAATGGTAAAACTCGGATCCGGCAACTGCAGCGGAACTCCTTGAGTTAACCACTGAATGTTTGCCCAAGTCTGAATCTCTTGTTTCACTTGATCTGACAAGAGAACGTCTACATCGAGCGAATGAATTTTCACACTCCAATTCTGAGTCAGGAAAATTTGAAGAGGACGTGTGCGTAGCCGCCCCATCGGAATGAGATCCGCGGCGGCTCCGCACAGACCTATCAGTCTCATAAATTCTCTCGCCGTGACTTTGTCTGCGTGCAGACAATAGCGAGCGTAACAACTGACTAATTTCGCTCTGGTTAACGGCAGACGAACGAGATTGTTGTGCGTCTCGAAGCTCATTCCCAGATGAGTGAATGACTTGGACGGCACCAGATCCGACTTCTCCTCGTTTACTATGAAACCGAGATGTCAGAGCAATAGAAGAAGATTCTGAACATCGTTCTGAAGCGTTAACTCGTTGCCGTACCTCTGAAGAATGTCGTCCAGGTAGGCCGACGTTACCGCAGACGAATGAGCTCGGAAGTAGATCATTACCGAGTTCATTACCCGAATGAAAGCCCAGGGTGCTAGATTCAATCCGAAGCACATGGCCCGGAACTGATACACCACTCCTAGGACTGCGAAGCGTAGATACTTTCGGAATGTCGGATGCACCATGACGTGAAAGTACGCATCTTTGAGATCTATGCTCGTTGCATAATCGTTCACCCGAATACTCGCTCTGACCGATCGAATCGTCTCCATATAAAACTTCGGAGCGACGATCAGCTTGTTTATCCAGCTCAAATCTATGACTGGACGGAACGAGCCGTCTGGTTTCGGAACCAGAAACAGATGGCTGTAGAATCCCAGAGATTCCTGGTTTTCTACGACCTCTACCGCGTTCTTCATTAAAAGAGACTGCACCTCTGATAACAGAGCGTCTCTTTTCTGCGGATTTGACGGAAGATGAGTCCACTTTGGACTTCGAGTTAATGGAGGCTTTCGTTTGAAGGATATCTTTAGACCTTCCGAAGTCACTCCTCTCACCCACGGGTCGTCCGTAATCGACGCCCACTCTTGTGAAAAACTCGACAACCTTCTGCCAACCGGAACGCGATAGAGGTTTAAGCCATCACCTCCTGGACCTGCGAGGCCTGCGGTAGGAGAAACCACGTCTTCCACGACCCGCACCTCGCCTCGTCGACCTCGGGGCGTCCGACCGATTGTCCCGGCCTGAAGGACGTCCCGAACGAGAGTCGCTATCCTGACGGTCTCTCGAATAAGACCAAGAGGACGCACCGGAACCTCTATAGGAACCTCTCTTGGGCGCATTAGACCCAGAAGTGCCTGTCTTATTCGTGTCTGCTGTATCCGACTTTTTAGGAGCAGATCTGAACAACAGAGAATCATTAGCTTTCTTTTTAATTTTATCATAAATAGCGGAAAGCTTGCCGTCAAAGAGAAGTTCTCCTGAGACCGAAGCGACTCTAAGAGAGTTCTTCACCTTAGAATCCACTAGTGTGGATGTAGCTAGGGCTGCGTCACATCTAACCAACTCCAGATTTGCCACTGAAAGGGCGGAGTTACACGTGGAATAAGCTACTGCCCTTGAAAGAAGTCTTAAAGAGGATTGTATATCCTGAAACTCTTCCCCTTGAAGGCGCAGTGATAACGCCTTAGTAAGGTGATCTGCGTAAGATAAGGCATCTAAATTGGCTCTGTTAGACGCAATAGCTGTTTCCAACACCGCGGTTGGAATAGAAGCTGACGACGGTAATGATAGCTCTAAGTCTTCCGCCTCGTCATCCATACGCAGAGGAACTCTCGGTATACCCTGTCCTGCCGTGTCGAATTTATTCCTTGCATTAATGAAAGGCAGGTTAAGAGTATTAGCGGACAAGAAACCTGCTTTCCCCGTCCTGGAAGCAAGTTTAAATATAGCGTCGTTCAATAATTCAAATGTTCTTGCAACATTATTGGACTGCGACGGAAACTCGGGAGCGATGTCCCTGAACCACTCAAAAAATTCAGAGTCCAATGACGCTATAATTCTCTTGTCCGGAAGCGCAGCAGTCTGGCCCGACGGAACAACTTGAGGGAGAAAGTGCCGGATGAAGTCCACGGCAGCTTTATGTTGTTCCGAAAGGGATAGCTCCAATTCATCCGTATCCCTTTCACCATCCGGTCGGACCTCCCGATGTTCCCGGTCGTCCGCCCCCGTTGCTTCGGCGGAGCGTACCGACCCAGCGCCGTCGGATAATTCTCGATCCGACACCGTTTCTGTCGGCTGCTGGGATGCTGCGATAAGCTGTGCTATCTGCACAAGAATGTCCGACGTCGAGACCTGCGGAGGCGCAGGCTTTCGCTGCTTCGCCGAGGGCAGCTCCGCATCAGATGGCTCCCGCATACTTTTCCTATGCGAACGTCCGGAGTCCATCGGTCTCGAATCCCTGGCTGCCGGATGGTGTGACCTGGTCGCCGAAGAATCCTTCATCGGCGAAGCTGGCAAAATATCGGAGGTCACGCAGCCAAGGTGCGGTCGTGTGCGCTGACGAGAAGAGGAAGCCTTAACAGTCTCTGCGGACTGCTTATACAACGGAGCGTCCCGAGCGACGGACGTATGCTCCGCTAAAGACACATTTTGTACCACAACATCTGGTCCCAGATGTTGTTGTACGAGAGAGGGACCTCTCTCGCTCGCGGCCCGGCTGGACCTGGACGAGCTAGGAACCGGACTAAAAGGCTTCCTCCGTTCTCGTTTACTATCCGCCGTCACTGGGTGTGCATCTATTATGTTTATAGTGCTCGCATCACCCAAAATTTCCTCTTGGACCGCATCGGACGAACCCGGCTGCCGAACCATTCGGTGAATGGACGCTACACCGGGCGAGCTAGCGGACGACATTTGTCTAATCTCCATGAGCACTTTTGCCGCTAGCTCTGAATTCATTTGTGACGACGGACGCACACTTGAAGAAGATAACATGGAAACATCACCCTGTTCTGGTTCCTCTGAAATTGAAACTGAGAGAGTAGAGCGACCTTGTGGAGAAAGAGCCGGCATCGCTCTTTCTCCAGAAACAACATATCGTGACACACGTTTCCAATGTTTCTCATCCCAATGTTCACATATAGGACAGGGATTAATGCGAGAACACTGACTACAATTAATACAATGATCATGAAAGTCAGAGGAAGATTTCTTCCTATTACAATTTGAACAACGTCCCTTCATTGTGAAAGAACAACAATAAGTCCTAGTTACTCGCAAAAACCCCTGACACAAAGATACATAATAACATGATCCATTAATAAATGAAAAAACAATTGCAAAACAAAATAATTTTGAAAAAATATTTTTTCAGAGAAGCCCAAGTTGCTGAAAAGTAACGTTGAGCCCCGATGGATCCGATGGCAAAGTGTGGTCAAAAATTTTAAATTTGTATAAAATAATTAATGAGACACTTTCGGATAATATAAATGTATCTTATAATGAGATAAACTACCACAAAGGCAAACAGCCCCCCTCAAAAAAGGCTGTTGCCAATGAAAACAAACAGTGTAAACACACTAGAAAACATGACTCCAGGCACTGAAAAAACTGGCCCGGAATCAGTCATCAATTACACTCTATCTGATGCAAAACAGAGACTCCCAGGGGAGAATCTGTAGAACATCAGATGGAAGATGCAGAACACAAACGTTATACACCCATGGGTGAAAACGTAACTATGGGGAAAATAACAGAAAACATTCTGTAACCAAGCAACTCTCCCAGGACATTTTAGAAATGAAACTTCTCAAAAATATGCCAAAAGCATGGGAGAATTGCCAGGGGGGACTTTAGAAGGCTAGGGGAGAGGAAACACTGAATAAGCAGTGCAACAATTAGCAAGAATGACAACAAGAGGCCCATGCCTCGAAAATAGGCAACTTAACATAATTTCATCAAAAAATTTTAAGTACAGCCCTGATTATTTTTTGCCACTTCTTTTTCCTCTCCTCCTTCTATCCTCCTTAGAATCACATTTTCTCCAAAAATTACGTGTCTGGCATCCTTTAAACTGAGATTTACAAGCACAAAGATCAGTGAGATGTTGACTGATGAAGGGCCAAACAGAGAATGATAATTGGCGCCAATTTCGGGACGACTGCGTCACTGCGCATGCGCAGTAGAGGCGTAGTATGGAGGTCCTTTAGGACATGATTTCTTTTTGTTTTGGATGCAAATTTTGGGGATTGGGGGGCAAAATTTGTGTTTGGCCCTGGTTTTGTTGGAGTTAGCACCAGCTAAGTCTGGGTCATTGGTACAGTATAAAAATAATGTTATTCAAGAATTTTGTTTCTGTTGTCAGTCTTTCACAAAAAGTAAAGGGTTAACCAATTTAATCTTGTTTGACAGAGCCCATTGCACTCTGTCAAACAAGACTGAATTGGTTAAAAACCAAAATACATTTGGGGACAAATTTGCTGCTTAACCCTTTACCCAATGTAACACACAAAACTGGCTAGCGCTATTCTAAACAAGAGGCCCCAGGGGGCCTGAGGGCACTCACCTGACTTGGTAGTCTAAATATCAAACCAGGGACTTGACTTGAATAAGCTACATACGCCCCTCCTAAGAAAAGCATATACCAACTAGATGAAGCGATTGTGCCCACACAATACACAGGATTTTCTTTCTATTTTCAGTTCCTGCACTTTTACGTCCCAAAATTGAGATAAACGCATAAAAAACAGATTTTTTTCCCAAACAAAATATTTTCAGCCTAAAATTTTTTTTTCTTCTTAAAACGCATAAAAAACCCAAAAAGCTAATTTCTAAATTTTTTTTTGTGCAAAAAAAAATTTCTTTTTGTCTTAAAATTGACCGAAACGCATAAAAAACAAAACAAAATTTCTTATTTTGGTCCAAGTCCCCCCCGGCCCCCAAATTTTCAGTGTAAAAAAAATTTTTTTTTTGTCTTAAAATTGACCGAAACGCATAAAAAACAAAAAACAATTTCTGGATTTTGGTCCAAAAGTCTGGAACGGGGCCCCAAATTTTCAGCCTAAATATGAACCCAGGGACTTGGCTTGAACAAACTTGAATCCCCCCCCCCCAAGGATGCTGCATACCAAATATCAAAAGATTCTTATTGGTAGATCTAAAGAAGAAGATTTTTAAAGAATATTCCTCATACTGCACTAATTTAAACATTTGGGCTCCCATTGAGAGCCCAAATATGGACCCAGGGAATTGATTTCAATAAACATGTGAAACAATCTTCCAAAGATGTTATATGTGAAATTTGAAAGCTTTTGGAGCAGTGGTTTGGAAGAAAAGTAGTCTTACATGTTTTTCCTATTACCCACAGTGTTAAAAAATGCTGACTCAGCACTTTTTCAAAGTCCCCAAAAAGTACCCCATGATAAAACTGATAACAATTTTTTTTTACCATTCCATTCTGTTGGTCCTAAGGAAGCTTCACACCAAATAAGAATTCTCAGTGCCGTGTTGTTTTGGAGATATGGGCGTTTTAATTTTTTTCTATTTTTAGATCCTGCAGTTCCCATGGGGCGACAGGGAAAAAAAATTGGGCATAAATTAAGTACTTATGACCCAGTGAGCCCTCATATCAAATTTGGTTCAAATCTGCCTCTCAGTTTGGAAAGTTAAAAAATTTATAGTAATTTATATATTTTTTATACTTACCAATGACCCAGACATAGCTGGTGCTAACTCTTAAAATATAGGGCCAAACACAAATTTTGCCCCCCAATCCCCAAAATTTGCATCTAAAACTAAAGAAAACATGTCCTGAAAGGCCCTCCACACTTCGCCCCTACTGCGCATGCGCAGTGTCAAGGACGTTCCGAAATTGGCGCCATTTATCATTCTAATAACCAGTGCCTGGTAAGCGCTATGTACTCAGCGGGGAGGCAAGAGTTCCCAACTCCTGGGAGGGCCATCCCCGTCTGGGTCATTGGTAAGTATAAAAAATATATAAATTACTATAAATTTTTTAACATTTTTATACTGTACCAATGACCCAGACATAGCTGAATAGTAAAAAGGCTGGAGGGCCAAGGACATAGAGCAAAATGGAATACGCTCAATAAAATAAAATAGAGTCATCCCCTGTAGGGAAAAGAAGTAATAGGCCTTACATGTATCTTTCTTATTTATGATAAATTAGAAAGATACAACACCTTCCAAAAATTGAGCTTCATACATCCATGTACTCTATTAATATCCAATAATCCTTATACTAATAATTTTTAAAGTAAGCCAATAATAAAGTAAGTCTAGAGAATAGAGACTCTTATACTCCTAAAAGTGTGTGAGAATTGCATAATCATGTCCGTTGACATATGCAATATTCAAAAGCTATACTTTAAAAACTAAGACTTGAATGAATTTTTTAAAACATAAACTTCTCACTAAACAACCATCCCAATAACAGCTCAGAATTACTAACTCCGGAGGAGGTATCCCCTTGTTTTCATAGTAAAAACAGGTGACCCAAGGGAACACCCTCCCCACCCCCCCCCTTTTTCTTGCCCTGGGTCAAATAGCCCAGAGCGAAGAGGGCAGCCGAACGGAGACACTGCCGAAACAGACAGCCTACCTAGCTATAGTAGCAACTGTTAAGTGAATGACATTCTGAGCAGTAGATAATAGACCTAACAATAGAGGCCTCCAGAAATGGACTCGATATTTCTGAGATAAAATTCATGAATGGATGGCTGAGCGCAATGAGCAGCCTTCAAAAATCTATAATAGCAACACTATTAATGTAAGCCCAAGAAGTAGAAGAACTCTTACTTCATGAGCCGAAATCTTAAGCACAACTGCTAAGCCAATGATATACCATAAGCAGTACGCTAGTTAATAGAATCCATTAACAATAAAATGGAGCGTAACATCCTTCTACTAGACATCAAAGACAGAAGAAGCTTACGCCCTTGTAATAAACAGATATCTGTTTATAAATACATAAACTGTACCCGGAAAGAGTAAAGGCCTATGCCCATACGAAGACGGAAGGACCTTAAAATAATAGGTTCCGGATAATAGGAGCCTAACTCTTATGCAACAATCCAACCTAAATAGTAACGGAAGTATTGATTCCGAAACTATGAAAGTGAAAATCATCCATCGATAGTGCATGAAACTCACTGACTCTACAGTAAAAGAGAAACCAACAGAATTACTGTCTAAAAGGTCAGAATTTGAAAACTACTGTTTCCAGAGGCTCAAATGATTACTTAGCTAAATAAGAACCTGAAGTTAAAATCCGTATAGGAATTTAATCTAAAGATTCTAAGTCTATTTATCAAAAAGTTACTAACTGACTTAGATAAAGAGACAAAAGACTCAATTGTAAACTATCGTAGAGTGCATAGGTATGAGGTAACATAAACCTATAACCTAAATAACAACAGGCTGCAGTAGATCTTGTGAAACAAGTATACTAAAAAATAGCAATGAGTAGTATGGAGGGATCAACCATATGAACATAATGATCCCTACACCACGACGGAAGAGCCTCCACTTTAGTCGCATAGAATAGCGAAGAAGAGGATCTCCTATAGTAAGAAATCGCGTCCAAAGCTCGTCCAGTACAGTGCTTACAATGCAATACGGACCACACAACGGAATACATGAAGGTTGCGACCTTGCTGGTTGTGATAAAGATGACACGATTTACCCAGTGAAAAAAGATCCTCACATAGAGGAAGATTTCACGTTAAGATCCACAGTAGACAAGAGAGTAAATTACTCATGATCTCTGTGAAGATAGAGATGCTATCAACAGAAATGTATTGTGGTTGTTTATCTTAGCAATACCTGCTAAAACAACAGCGCCGGAGGATACGCGTATCCTATCATTCCGTCCTATAGATCAATAGAGCGTTAACACTATTAGCTCAGAGATCTGGACAAGCCAACACATACGTCTGCAATTGATTAGCAAGCTGTGTCATAAATAAAACATCATTGGGCGCTCCCATAGATAGCAAATCTGATTGAATACTTGTTTGTTGAGAGTCCATTCTGACAGCAACAAGCGACCCGTAAGAGAACGGGAGTCCGATAAAACAATCAGACGACCCAGAATATGACGGACCAAAACTGAACTTGGTGTACTATAACCAACAGACGGATTCTTTCCATTAAATTGAATAACGGAAACGAAAGAGTGCCTCCCTGGTTCCGGAGATACGCCACTACTGTCGAATTAAAGGACAGGAATTTGGGCATGCGTTTCTGAATAATGTTCATGCAATGACATAAAGCAAGCCTAAAAAACATTATTCCGCGGAAGTTAAACTGATAGCTAAAAGACTGCGGAACCCAAAGACCCTGGCACTTCGAATCCGTAGGGATCAGTATATATCCCAATCTGTTTGACTGGCAACCGTCATAACAGCCACACTCGGGTCCGGCAACTGCGGCGGCACTCTCTGAGTCAACCACCGAATGTTTGCCCCAGTCTGAATCTCTTGTAACACTAGATAGACAAGAGAATGTATAAATCAAGCAATTCATGGATTGCCGGAAAGTTGCCGTCGAAGAGAAGCTCCTCCGAGAACGAAGCGACTCTGAGAGAGTTCTTAACCTACTATCCACGCGTGGATGTAGCTAGGGCTGCATCACGTCTAACCAACTCCAATCAGCCACTGAAGGGCGGAGTTATACGTGAACAAACTACTGCCCTCAAAAGAAATTACATTGAGAATAATATCCCGTAAATCTTTTCTTGAAGACGTAATGATAACGCCTCAGTAAGGCGGATTACGTATAATAAAGCGTCTAAGTTAAGTCTACTATACATAATGTCGTTCCCAACATTGAAATTGGAAAAGACATAAACGGCGAAAAAGAATATATGCAGTCTTTAATCACACCGTCTAGACGCATATGAACTCTCGGTATGCCCTGCTCTGCCAAAATAAACTATATGTAAAAAAGATAAAATGGCAGAAATGAGCCACGCGGACAAGAAACTAAACTATCATGCTTAGTAGCAGGCTTGTATATATATATAAATATATAGCGTCAAAAAATAAAACACATGTTGTAATGACAATATTGGACTGCGTCGGTAAGTGAGGGACAAAGTCCCTGTACCGATCGAAAAATCCGAGTCCAATGACGCTATAAGTCTCTTATCCAAGATCGCAGCAATGAAGTCCGAAAAATAATCACTGGAAGAAATGCCAGAAGATATGAAAGGCATCTTCCGATACTACTAAAGGGAAAACTCGAAATCTTTCGAATCCCTTTCGCCATCCTGTCGGACCCTATAAAGCGTTCGGTCGTCCGTAGCTTGATGCAACCGCGGACCGCACCGACCCAGCGCCGTCGGATAATTCCTGATTCGACCGAGAAACCGTCAATTGCTGGGATGCTGCGAAACAACTGTGCTAACTCGGATAGCACGTCCGTCACTGAGGCCTGAGGAGCAGCGGTCTTACGATGCATTGCCGCAGGAAGGTCCGAGATCGTTACCCCGTGCATACTTCCAATATGCGAGCGAACGGAGTGTATAGGCCTCGTGTCCCTTGGCTACCGGATGGCGCGACCTATTCGCTGTGGAATCACTGAATGCCGAAACTGATCGGATACTCGAGGTCACGTAGCCAATGTGCGGTCGTGTGCCCTGCTGTGAGGATGAGGAAGCATTAAAGACAGTCTCTCGGACTGTCAATATAACGGAGCGTCCCGAGCAACGGACATATGCTCCGAATGTAAAATATCTGAACCACAACATGCGGTCCCCTATGTTGTTGGCTTCCTCCGATCTGTCCTCAATCTGCCGTCACTGGGTGAGTACTAAAGTAATTAAAGTGCTCGCATCACCCAAATCTCCTTCCTAGACCGCAACGGACGAACCCGGCAGCCGAACCATTCGATGAATGTACGCTACACCGGGTGAGCTAGCAAATGTCACTCCGTAAGCGATAGACATATTCCATGAGCACTTATTGCCGCTAACTCTTCATTAACTATGACGACAGAGGCACACTTTTGAAAGACATCTCCATAACTCTTCGAACAAGAAACCAGAAATGCTTGGATAGCAAGCATAAAATAATATATATAGCGTCGTTCAATAATTCGAAAGTTTGTGTGACATTATTGGACTATGTCGGAACTGAGGGACGATGTCCCTGAACCGAACCAAAAATTTCTAAGTCCACCGACGCTATCAGTTTCTTATCCGGCATCGCAGCATATGTTGTTCCGAAAGGGAAAGCTTGAAATCCACCGAATCCCTTTCGGTATCCCGTCGGACCGGATGAAACTTTCGGACGTCCGTACCCGCTTCCGCGGAGCGTCCCGACCCAGCATCGTCGGATAAAATATATGCGACAGATTCAGTTGATGCTGGGATGCTGCGATAAACTGTGCTATTAAGGAAAGCACGTCCGTTCCCGAGGCCTGTACAGTAGCGGACTTACGATGCATTGCCGCTGGAAGCTCCGTGTACGTTGACTCCCGCAGACTTCCTATGCGAACGTCCGGAGTCTGCAGGCCTCGAGTCCCCGGCTACCGACCCAGCGCTGTCGGATAATTCTCGATCCGACACCGTTTCTGTCGGCTGCTGGGATGCTGCGATAAGCTGTGCTATGTGCACAAGAATGTCCGGCGTCGAGACCTGCGGAGGCGCAGTCTATCGCTGCTTCGCCGAGGGCAGCTCCGCATCAGATGGCTCCCGCATACTTTTCCTATGCGAACGTCCGGAGTCCATCGGTCTCGAATCCCTGGCTGCCGGATGGTGTGACCTGGTCGCCGAAGAATCCTTGATCGGCGAAGCTGGTAATATATCGGCGGTCACACAGCCAATGTGCGGTCGTGTGCGCTGACGAGAAGAGGAAGCCTTAGCAGTCTCAGCGGACTGCCTATACAACGGAGCGTCCCGAGCGACGGACGTATGCTCCGCTAACGACACATTTGTACCACAACATCTGGGGCCAGATGTTGTTGAACGAGAGAGGGGCCTCTCTCGCTTGCCGTCCGGATGGACCGGAACGAGCTATGAACCGGACTAAAAGGCTTCCTCCGTTCTCCCTCCGATCCGCCGTCACTGGGTGTGCATTAAGTTAATTTTATAGTGCTCGCATCACCCCAAAATTCCTTCTAGACCGCAACGGACGAACCCGGCTGCCGAACCATTCGGTGAATGGACGCTACACCGGGCGAGCTAGCGGACGTCAAAGGCCGTCGAACCTACTAGGGTCCTCTTAGGCAATTGGCGTATTACATGAGCACTTTTCCGCTAGCCCTTCATTAATTGTGACGACGGAGGCACACTGTTGGAAGACATCACAGATACATCACCCTAATCTTGATCGTCTGAAATAGAAATTGATAAAGTAGAGTGACCCTGCGGGGAAAGGACCGGAGTGTCCAAATCCCCAACAACATACCGTGACATACGCTTCCCATATTGTCATCGAAATCATACGATACAGAACAGGAGTTAATGCGAGTACACTGACCACATATAGAATGATAATAAGGTCAGAGGAAGACTTCCTCTTAAAACAATTGATCAATATCCTTTCAATGTGAAAAGAAAACAAGTCCTGGTACTCGCACTAACCCCTGGCAATCAAAATACATAATAATAATATGATCCATTAATATAGAAAAAATAATTGAAATCAAAATATTTTGAAAAAATATTTTTTCAGAACAGCCCAAGTTTCTGAAAAGTAACGTTGAGCCCCAATGGATCCCAAGCCTAAGTGTGGACAAAAATTTTAAAAATATTTTAAACAATTTATTCAACACTTACGAACAATAATAATGTATCTAGTTATGATTAAAATAACATAAAGATATTATTATTTAGAAATCCCCCCCTCACACAGAGGGCTGTTGTAAATGTAAACAATGAGTGTAAAAACACTAAAATAAGACTCCAGGCACCCAGGCCCGAAATCAGTTACCAAAAATACACCATCTGATGCAAAACAGAGACTTCCAGGGAAGAAACTGCAGAACATCAGATGGTAGATGCAGAACACAACGCCTAACCACCCGTAGGTGAAGACGTAAACATGGGGAAAGAACAGAATTCATTCTGTTATTCAGCTAAAACTCCCAAGAAATTTTAGTAATAATAATTACAGAAATTATGCCAAAAGCATGGGAGAATAGCAAGGGGGAACTTAAAGGACAGGGAGAGAGGAAAAACACTTGAAAAAACAGTGTAACTAAATAATCAGAATGACAACAAAATGGCTGCTGCCTTGAAAATAGGTAACTTAACATAATTTCATTAAAAAATTTTAAGTTACAGCCCTGATAATATTCTGTCACACATTCTTTTCCTCTCCTCCTTTTCTATCCTCCTTAGAATCACCATTTCACTAATATTTATGTGTCTGGCATCATTTAAACTGAGATTTAAAAGCACAAAGATCAGTCAGATGTTAACTGATGAAGGGCCAAACTTAGAATGATAAATGGCGCCAATTTCGGAACGTCCTTGACACTGCGCATGCGCAGTAGGGGCGAAGTGTGGAGGGCCTTTCAGGACATGTTTTCTTTAGTTTTAGATGCAAATTTTGGGGATTGGGGGGCAAAATTTGTGTTTGGCCCTATATTTTAAGAGTTAGCACCAGCTATGTCTGGGTCATTGGTACAGTATAAAAATATAGAAATTTTGAGAGTGGCAAAAATTCTTGGCCCTCCCATAACGAAGGCAAATAATGCCCGATAAACTTCTCTTGAACAAACTTTTCTGAACATCAAAAAGACTCTGTATACCACATATCAAGTCTCTGCTACTGGTGGTTCATTAGAAGAAGATTTTCAAAAAATTTGGCCATTTTTTCCCCACCCCTCTGCTCAATATGAGCCGAAACCTAATTTGCATAAAAATCAAAATGCCCCTATATAACCACTACTTACATGAAATTTAATTAAAATGTGGCCAGTGGTTTAGGAGAAAGAGGCTCAAACACCACCTTCATGCAGGACGACGGACGAAGAGTGATAAGAAAAGCTCACCCTGACTTTCAGTCAGGTGAGCTAAAAATCGCCAATTAATTTTCATTATTTTTTCATTTTTTGTCTCAAAAACCTATGTTATGACCCCTCATTGGAACGAGCTCGTCGAGCTCATTCCAATGAGGGATCATAACCTATGTTTTTGAGACAAAAAATGAAAAAAATAGTTATTCAAGAATTTTTTTTGCAAGTGTCGTCTGCTTTTCGTGTTAGGTAAAGGGTTAAAACCTTGGTATTTTGATGCCAGTGTTCAGAGAGTTAACTGCGTACTCATTCCATTGCTTAATTATTTATCATACACTGGAAACAAACATGAAATGCTAATTGTACACTAGTTTTATAGTAAATGAATGAATGTGAAAATCTATCACAGTCAGGGTGTGTTCTGTTTAGGTTCTCATCATAATTTGTGATTCCTGATTGGACAGCTGACACACAGCATCGTAACACTGATTTGCATTTTGTGATGCAAGATCCATCATCTCCATCTAGAAAGTTTAGCAAGAAACATGCCAGAGAATACCAAGTCAAAAAACTTTTATAAAAATTATATAAAGAGGTATGCATCATATTTATCTTGACTATATACAATAAATTAACTGACAGATGTTAGTTGTGAAACTCCAGAAAAAAGATATATTAACCCTTTACCCAACGGATCGTCCACATATGCCCGCGTAATATGCAAATTCAGCAACTGAAAGAATATTATTTTTAAAAAAATTTCAACCAAACCATATCATGTGACCCCTCTGTGGTACAAGCTCGTCGAGCTCGTTGCAACGAAGGGTCACATGATATGATTTGGTTGAAATGTTTTGAAAACTTTTTTAAAATGATGTTTAAAATAGTAAATTTTGATATTGTCTGCGTTGGGTAAAGGGTTAATAATATAGATTATGACTATTACTGATTGAAAGTCAAGGTTTCTGTACTGCTGAAGAACAGCATTAACCCTATACCAAATGCGCATGATATTAAAATTCATTTGAATTATTTATTTCTCAATTTTTTTCCAATAATATCAACAAAGCAGGCCTGAAAATAAGCAGTCTGACATTTGCAGAATGAGGTCCCCAGAGGGTGAATTTGCTGATGCGATCCCATACAGTGGGCCAATTTATCCTCTGGGTACCTCTTTCTGTTTTGTTTTGAGACCCTGATTCAAACTGAGGTTCACAGGGTAGCATCACTAAATTCACCCTCTGGGGACCTCATTTTGCAGATGACTGTCTGCTTATTTTCTGGCTTGCAACAAAGCCATATCATATGATCTCTCCGATGGAATGAGCTCATTCCATTGAGGGGGTTAAATGAAAAGGTTTGGTTGAATTTTTTAAGAATAACTTTTTGAACTGCCCAATTTGTTAATTATGTTGTATATGTGACTGAGTCATTAATTAAAGGGTTAACTGAAAAGTAGCAAGCACATGCTTCAGAATCAATGCGGTGATAAATTTATTCCAATATGTACTCCAATGACAGAGTCTCATGTTTGTCATCAAATATGTCTTCTCCTTTCTTCACCATTTTATAAACATAAACTTGTAGACTGCCACAGCCCAATACTTTAAATCAAGTTCTTGAAAAGGGAGAAAATAATAGTTAAAATAACATTACTCTTCAGAGAAAACATATTTTCCATGATCTTGCCATAATATTGTAGGATGAATTCTTTTCCATAACTATGGGGCCCTGTTCTTAATCCATAGCTCAACAGACATGACAGCAAGCTGTCTGTACTTTATTTTTCTTCTGAAACTGTTTCTTCTAACTACTACTTACTTTTTTTAACCTATCCATACACAGAACGACACACACGTGTGAATGGGTTCATCAATATGGCATGAGTGCCAGCGTGAAAGGATAGAATGAGAGGCCGCAGACCTCGAGTTTTATCCTTCCGTGATGGCACAGGTGCCATATCAATTAACTCATTCACACACGTGTCATTCTGTGTTTATTACATGCCTTCACATCTATAAAAAAAACATTATTAGGATACTCAGCAAATCTTTTGACAACTACCAACAAAACAAATGCATTTTATTGCCAACCAAATTTACGAGGGGAACCCATGTTACTATTTTGTCCCCTGAGTTCCAATGTGTTCTATGTGCCTAATGAGACATAGAACACATTGGAAATCAGGGGACGATTTTTAGCTATTGCTAGCGATTCAAATTGTAATTGCAGCACACAATTTGTAGAAAATTCCAGTGAAATTTCGCTTCTATTTAAGAATAGCCCATCAACGATTTCCATTCCGCACATATGTGAGGAACAGATTTTCATTTTCCGCATGGTTTAGTGTTGCTGTAGATGTGGATTTCATAGAACAGGCATGTAATAAATTACAATCTGCCCATCCTTTTGTCTGAAGAATGAACAAAATAGAAGCAGAAAATTAATGAAAGTGTCAATGACACTGTAGCTCAACTTGTGTTAGACATGACTAAACTAAGTTCTAAGAACGTTGGCAGCGGCAACAATTTTTGACGGAAATTGAAGAAAATCGATAGCTCCCATCTAGAGGTCTCCCCAAAAGAGCATACCAGGTTTCAAAGTAATCCGATCATAAATGTGCCCTGTAGGGTGTGCCAAAGGGAAATATTGAGGTTTGACTAAACTAAGTTCTAAGAACGTTGGCCGTGGCAACATTTTTTGATGGAAATTGAAGAAAATCGATAGCTCCCATCTAGAGGTCATCCTAAACAAGCATACCAGGTTTCAAAGCAATCCAATCATAAATGTGCCCTGTAGGGTGTGCCAAAGGGAAATATTGTGGTCTGACTAAACTAAGTTCTAAAAACATTGGCCGCGGCAACATTTTTTGACGGAAAATGAAAAAAATTGATAGCTCCCATCTAGAGGTCACCCCAAACAAGCATACCAAGTTTCAAAGTGATCTGATCATAAATGCGAGCTGTGAGGTGTGCCAAAGGAAATTGTGGCCGTACATACTAACGTACATACGTATGGACGGACGGACGAGAAGTGATGGCAATAGCTCAGCTTGACTTTGTCAAGTTGAGCTAAAAGTAAACAAATTGTTTTGAGTTCTTTGCTTCCCAAATTTGATGCAAATCCCTGCGGATGATTGTTGCAACTGAAACATTCTTCAAGTGATTCACCAACCACTTTTTCCCCCACAGATCAACCAATACTGATGCCTTATTGCCAATATCCAAACTCTCGGAGACCTACATCTTGGCTTATGATTGACCATTAACCCTTTACCCAACGAATTGAACACATCCACCCGCATAATATGCAAATTCAGCAGCCGAAAAAATATTATTTTTAAAAAAATTTCAACAAAACCATATCATGTTGATGTGGAGGTCACTTGATATGGTTTGGTTGAAATTTTTTTAAAAATTGTAAAAAATGATATTTAAAATAATAAATTTTTATATCGTCTGCATCGGGTAATGGGTTAACTGGTTAAGTGCTAGAAGCCACTAACAGGACTCTACTGAAAAGTGCTAAAAGCTACTTTAGTGGCTTCACATTGTTTGCACTAATTTGGTGTTGGCTCAGCAGCAGAAGAAAAATATTAATATAATTTTTTTGTAATAAATTATTGGAGAGTGCCAACTGGCACAATCCAATAAATTACAACAAAAATTAAAATTTTTTAGTAAATTTTGTTTCTTAACATACCTACCACAATTGGTAACATACCCAGCATCTCTCAGGACAGTCCCACCATAGATTCAACTACTGACATCGGGAGAACTGCCGACTTAGGCTTAGTTAACCCGAGGGAAGAAGAATCCTCATCCACAGTAGTCATCCCTGGGAAGACTGGTGGACAGACGGAATCGTAAACATGAAACCGCGATGGAGGCAGAAAGGCATCAGCTCTAGAAAAGAAAGAACCCTTGAAGGCCTTAGAATGCATTTTGGCGTCTAAGCCCTCGAAGGACTCCCTGAGCCGATTGCAGAGAACGCAAAGCCTCAGAGCTAGAAGGATCAACAGGGTTACGGCGCTCCACAGAGGACCGCGGCCGGACGGTCACAGATGGCTGGTCTGAAGGTTGAATGTCCGGCAATAAGCCAAAGACGAAAGCCAAAGCCTGCCCCAAGACTGACGAGGGGGGCCCATCACCTTCAAGAAAATCGTCATCCTCTGTTGCAGAGGAGACATACCCCAACTCGGGCTGACCAGCAGAAACCTCCTGTGAATACTGAGCAGTATCCAAGGGGCCAGGCGAGACATCTCAGCGACCGACCCAAGGAGGTTGTGCCTCAGGAGGCCAACTTGAGGGTTGCCAGAAAGCAACTGGGTGAGCGCCAAAACGGCCTGACGCAGGTCACCCAGAGAATCCGTCGCAGCAGCATCGCCCGACGGAGTGTCCTCCCAATGGACCCTTCTGGTAGAAGAAACCAAATCCTCAGAAGAGACCGACATCGAACGTCGATCGACAGACAGAATGAGAGATGGTGAGAAGACACCGGAGGATAGTCCCGATTGTGATGCCCAGGGCCATCACTGACCTCTGCAGAACAGAAGGTCCTGCCTGCAAATCCTCTAAAGAGACCGACGGCATATGTCGATTGGTAGCTAGACTTGGGACACGGTGAGAAGACAGATTGAGGATTGTCCCAAGAATGACAGGAACCTGTCATTGGCCTCTGCGTGGCAGAAGGCCCCAACTGCCCATCCTCTGAGACCGACAGCAAGCATCGATCGACATCCAGACTCGGAACACAGTGAGGAATCACCGGAGGAAGGTTCTGAGAGTGACAGCTAACCAGGGCTGTCACTGACCTCTGCCAAACAGCAGGCCCTGGATGCCAATGTCCCAACCCCATCCTGCTAGTCGGCACACTAGCAGGGGAAGGAGGAACAATAAACGATTCGCTCAAGGGGCAAGGAATCGCTGCCGAAGCAACTGAACGGCTCAACCGACTAAGAGCAAACCTAGCTAGATGAAGCGGAGCAGACAGCAAACCCGCACAGCTTCGCCGCGAAGCCAGGGGAAGCTGAGAGCTCACAGACACACCAGCAGATACAGCCTCGGTCCCCCAAGACTGTATACCATCCCCAGAAGAGATGGAAGAGCCACCATCATACAGAATGGGATCTGTAGTAACAATTTCCTCAGCAACTGTCGATGGCGTAGTAGGCAAATCGGAGAAGGTCACCGAGCTGACGTCGGAGAAGCTCTCTACGAAAATAGATGCCTCAAGAGTGACATCAGAAGACAAAGAGACCACTGATTCCTGCTGATTCAAGGCTTCCTGAGAAACAAGTCTGTTGCATTTTGAAATGTTTGTTTTTTTCATCTATTTGTCAATTAGGAACTGTAAATGATACACAACATGTCTGGTTTTTAAACAAATTTCTTTGATATATTCATTTTAAGTTGTCAGATTTCATGGTCATGCATCTTTAAAATCAGTGATTTTTATGCATCTTATCACCAAGATATTACCCTAATTTTAGTAACACTGAACTGTGCATGCCAAGAATAACAATGTGCAATGCCATTGGTAATCCCCGCCAAGGTGGTTTACTGAAAAGGGGAATTCTAAGTTGAAAAAAAGTGGAAAAAGGCCCATAAGTCTAGAAAACAAGAGGCCCCACAGGGGCTGAAGCACTCACCTTGAACCGTACACGGTATAAACAGAGTCCAAGAATGAATCTACATTAACCAATCCATTTCCATAGGGTACATTCTCAATCCTTGAGCCCATCTGGAGTGACTAAAATAGTCCAAGAATCATGCCTTTTCTTCAGTTGATTATAATGTAAAAAATGCAGTTCCCTTACAAAGCCTCTTGATACAACCTATGTGGATTAATCTTAGTTACACACCTCTACTGAATACAAAATTTCTAATTCTTCAGCTTCATGGCCAATTCCGGCTCCCATAGGACACCCAAATATTAACCCAGACTCTCGATTTTGAACAAAGTGGAATCTGACCTCCCTAGGGATGTTGTATTCCAAATATGAAAGCATTCTCACTGAAGAAGATTTTTAAAAATTATCCCCCATATTGCACTAAGTTAAAATTTGGGCTTCCATAGGAAGCCAAATATTAACCTAGGGACTTGGTTTGAACAATCTTGAATCTGACCCTCATAACAATGATGTATACCAAACACTGAAAGAATCTGACTGGTGGTTCTGAAGAAGATTTTAAAAGAATATTCCCCATATTGCCTAAGTTAACAAGAGCTGGACTGTCGTCTGGTGCTTACCCCACATGGTGCACTGCCTAGTGTGGGCATACCACACAAATTTTTTAACAAATTCAGGGTAGTATTGATGGATGAAATTCATCGCAACCATGTGTTGTTCCAAAAGGGAAGGGTAATCCTCTTCCTTATCCCTTTCACCATCCGAGTGAATCAGTTGCGAATCTCAGCCCATTACGTCTGCATGAACAGACGACTGGACAGACCCAGCACCGTCCGACAGCTCAGATTCTGAGTCTGAGGGAGGTTGTTTCTGCACTTGCTGGGATGCTGTGATCAGCTGCGCAATCTGCAGCAGCAAGTCCATCATCAAGGCCCGAGGAGCAGCGGTCTTCCTTTTCTTAGCCGCATACTGCTCCTGGGACGGCGTTCCTGAGATGGATCTCTTCTCCGAACATCCTGATGATTGAGGCCTCATCTCCTTAGCTACCGGATGGTCTGACTTCACCGACGAAGAGTGGTCCCTTCTTCGCGCAGCTGGCTGGCTGGATATCCGAAGTCGGGTAGCTAGGATGCGGTCGTGTGTGCATTGTGATCATAGCAGAAGAAGCTGTGACTGTAGTTGAGGCTGGCTGCAGTCCAGACGGAGTGTCCCGAGTGGCAGGTGTGGACGTATGCGCAAGTTTTTCATAACAACATCGGGCCCCACATGTTGCTGGGTTAGAGAGGGACCTCTCCCGCTCGCGGCCTTGTCAGACCTCACGGAGCCTCCCGACAAAAAACTTGCGGGCTTCTTTCCTAGTTCCGTCATCGCTGGGTGAGTTTTTTTCGATTTTAAGGTGCTCACTCTACCCACTACATTTCCTTCGACTGCAACAGACATACCCGGTGTCTCGGCTCCCACGGACGGAGTAACCGCTTCACTGGTCGAGCTAGCTGCTGGCAAAGGATTAAAACCACCAGCCAGTGGCTTTATACCCTTCCTAATATTCAAGAGCATCTTGAGTGATGCCACGAGAGAACCAGCATCGGCCTCTCACTGCTAACAACATACCGTGACACCCGCGTCCAACGTTTGTCATCCCAATCAACACATGTAGGACAAGAATTCGTAGGAGGACATCGACTACAAGCAAGGCAACACGTATGTAAATCCGAGGAAGACTTCCTCGCCTTGCATTTTGAGCAATAAGCTTTCATAATTAATCAAAATCAAGTCGATCAAACTCCAACAAACTCCAAATAAATATATGAAAAAGATACATAATAATCAACAATCAAAACTGAAATCAAAAAATTAAACTAAAAAAAATGTCCGAAATTTTTTTGACAAAAGCCCAAGTTCCTAACGGGAACATGAAGAGCCCAAGGGCATCCCGATAGAGCCTAAGTGTGGACAAAATTCCAAAATTTTTTGCTACACTACCGGAATATTAAAACATGTATCTTACAACAATCCTACAGTAATAATAACTAAATACTACATAGATTTAAGGACGTTGTCAATAAACAACGTCAAGGAAAACCGGAAACAAGATATCAGGCACAGAATAAAAAGGCCCAAAGTCAGTAACAGATTTTAAAGCTACCCGATGTAAAGCAAGATCTTCAAATGAAGAAAAAACGATACATCAGATAGAAGATGCATGACCCAAATGACCCAACACCCCTAGGGTGAGGACGTAACAATGGGGATAAACAGAATAAACATTCTGTAATACACGTTAAACTCCCAAGAAATTTAATAAAAAATTTCGATAAAAATAAGCCAAAAAGCTTGGGAGTTTAACAGGAGGGATGGGGAAGGAACACTTAACAAACAGTGGATAAATCATTAGCAAGAATGATGACGTCAGGCCCATGTTCTGAAATTGGGAAACATGAAAAAATTTTGATAAAAATTATAAAGTTACAGCCCTGAACGTTCCAAACCACCGTTGTTCACTTCCATCATCCATTTATGTCCTTGGATCCACCAATTTTACCATTGACTTGTGTCTGGCATCCTCAAAGATTTAGAAGCACAGATGTCAGTCAAATGTTGCTGACTTTAGAGTCAAACAAAGAATGATGAAAAAATTGACAAGTTACTATTTTGCTTAGGTTTTGACGACATCGAGGGCAACTTGTCGCCAAATTCTGAGATAGGTTACCATTACTGATATAATGCCTTAATCATTAATAACTCCTTTACTGGTATAAATAGGATAACCTGAAGCTAGCGTCAAACGTTCGAATTTCATGCAAAAACATAATTATATCCATCTCTCGTACAAAGCGAAAGACGCAATATTTGACAGGAGACTACTATGTCATTTACATTGGCCTAAAAATAATATATGTTACTTTCCCTGTGTTCTGGTATATTGAGTCTGTGCACCTACACTTTTCCAGGAGCATCATAATAACATAGTCGCTCCGAGACTTGATCCAGTAAATTAACTGATATGAGGGATTCACGAAAACAAATGTTAAGTGAGATTGTGTTCTCCTTAACCCTTCTAACTCGGATTTTCTAAAGTCCTAACCAATTCTTGAGTTCTTTGTCAGATCGGGGTATGGATGCTCCTCAGCAGCCATGACCTAATTTGGCAGGGAGCTAATGGAATAATATTCATTGATGTTGTTGTGAGTAACATTCACTCAATATACTTCTGAAAGAAATGGGTATCAATTTCAGTGACAATAGAATTGTGTGTTGACAAACAAAAGCATGAGTGCGGGGTGGGTGAATGGGATTGAGAAAAATGCTTCTTCTTGCCTTCTGCCCCTACATACACATGTTCACAGAATTGGGTTAAGATGGAGATAGAATATGCGTCATTATGTGAGACCAATGGGACAGAATAATGCACATGTAAGAGATGCAATCCAGCCATTGACCTTTTATAGAACTGTTCATCTTATGTGTACCCACCCCCCCCCCCCCCTTCCCCAGTAGCACATACAAATCAAGCAAAAAGAAAAGTTTAGCCCAACCCCTTTGCCGTCTTCTCTACTGACACGCTCTGCTTGTATGGAGACAAATTTCTATCTGCACTTGACGTGCATATTTGTACATATAATTGTTCTTGTATACATTGTTTATTACATCATCCATTTTCATCAACATCCTCTATCTCAGACCACTTATAAAATAACACAAAATAAATTATTGTTAATGAATAATATTGGCCTTGCTCAGTCGGACACTTATGCAGTGTGCTAAAGGGGTACTGGTCCTGTCAGTGGTAAGAAATATTATGGCGGGTAGTACTACTTTGGACGAGATCCAGAAAAAAACAGAATTTGACTTCATAAGTTTGTTTAACCTGACCACTGATACTGCTGATTCGGACAGTCCTCTTTTCAAAGACCATAACTCAAGTTGTGTGTACTATTTACTGGATGAATTCCGCACCTCTTTCAATACTAAAACATGTAGGTTTTCATTGTTCCATATAAATGTACAAAGCCTCTCTGCTCATTGGGACTCTCTGTGTGATCTTTTATCCTCTCTAAGGAATCAGGAGAACAAATTCAAAATAATCGCCCTTAGTGAGATATTCCAGCAGCCTAATATATCCCATAACCTAGATGGCTATCACAGTCTCTTGAAAAATATCAAACAGGGATGATGGACAGGGTAGAGTGGGGCTCTACATAAAAGATGACATTAACTAGAACTATCAGTGAAGGTGATTAATACCCCCGCTTTGGGTTTTTAGAGGAATGCACTTCTGATCATGTAGGCGAAGGCCATAAGGAAATGTATACATAAAGATCATTTTTTGTTGTTGAAATTTGTATTTGCATGTGGCCTTCCACAGAACAGCACTGAATACTTAAAGAGCCCACACATATATGGTTTACATTTGGAAAAACACATTTACAATGTGCAACATGTATTCAAAATCGGTTCATTAATGTAGGAGGAGTTGCACACACAAGAATCCCATTTGAAAACCCATAATAAATCAAAGTTAAAGGGAGATAACCTGGTTAAAATTGTCGCAGATCAAAAATTTGGGAATATGCGTATGTTCACTTAGTTGTGATAATGTTTGAAAGGTTTCGTCAAAATTGATTGATAAATGTAGGAGGAGTGGCACGCACAAGAATTTCATGTAGAAACCCATAATAAATCTAAGTTAAAGGGAGATAACCTAGTTAAAATTGCCACAGCTCAAAAATTTTGGAATATGTGCATGTTCACTTAGTAGTGATGATGTCTATAAACTTTCGTCCAAATGGATTGATAAATGTAGGAGGAGTTGCGCACATAAGAATTTCATGCAGAAACCCAGATTAAATCAAAGTTCAAGTGAGATAACCTGGTTAAAATTG
Source organism: Pictodentalium vernedei (assembly GCA_031216915.1). Classification (NCBI taxonomy): domain Eukaryota; kingdom Metazoa; phylum Mollusca; class Scaphopoda; order Dentaliida; family Dentaliidae; genus Pictodentalium; species Pictodentalium vernedei. The sequence continues at coordinate 66,046,846 of CM062291.1, read as the reverse complement.
TCGCAGATCAAAAATCTTGGAATATGCGCATGTTCACTTAGTAGTGATGATGCCTGAAAAGTTTTGACCAAATTGATTGATAAATGTAGGAGGAGTTGCACGCACAAGAATTTCATGTAGAAACCCATAATAAATCTAAGTTAAAGGGAGATAACCTAGTTAAAATTGCCACAGCTCAAAAATTTTGGAATATGCGCATGTTCACTTAGTAGTGATGATGTCTGTAAACTTTCGTCCAAAATGATTGATAAATGTAGGAGGAGTTGCGCACACAAGAATTTCATGCAGAAACCCATATTAAATCAAAGTTCAAGAGAGATAACCTGGTTAAAATTGTCGCAGATCAAAAAGTTTGGAATATGCACGTGTTCACTTAGTAGAGATGATGTTTGAAAGGTTTCATCAAAATCGGTTCATTAATGTAGGAGGAGTTGCGCACACAAGAATTTGTTCGAACGGAAAGACATAATACATCTAAGTCAAAGGGAGATAACCTGGTTAAAATTGTCGCAGACCAAAAATCTTGGAATATGCGCATGTTCACTTAGTAGTGATGATGTCTGAAAAGTTTTGTCCAAATTGATTGATAAATGTAGGAGGAGTTGCACGCACAAGAATTTCATGTAGAAACCCATAATAAATCTAAGTTAAAGGGAGATAACCTAGTTAAAATTGCCACAGCTCAAAAATTTTGGAATATGCGCATGTTCACTTAGTAGTGATGATGTCTGTAAACTTTCGTCCAAATTGATTGATAAATGTAGGAGGAGTTGCGCACACAAGAATTTCATGCAGAAACCCATATTAAATCAAAGTTCAAGAGAGATAACCTGGTTAAAATTGTCGCAGATCAAAAAGTTTGGAATATGCACATGTTCACTTTGTAGAGATGATGTTTGAAAGGTTTCATCAAAATCGGTTCATTAATGTAGGAGAAGTTGTGCACACAAGAATTTGTTCGAACGGAAAGACATAATAAATCTAAGTCAAAGGGAGAAAACCTGGTTAAAATTGTCTCAGATCAAAAATCTTGGAATATGCGCATGTTCACTTAGTAATGATGATGTCTGAAAAGTTTTGTCCAAATTGATTGATAAATGTAGGAGGAGTTGCACACACAAGAATTTCGGAAAGACGTATGGACGGACTTACGGACGTACAGGGCGATTCCTATATAGCCCCCACTTCTTCGAAGCGGGGGTATAATTATCAAGAATAGGATGACTTGTCTATATTTATTCCCCACGTTATCGAATCTCTATTTGTAAAAATAAAATTAGGCAAGACATCTAAATTAATTGTGTTTATATACAGACCCAACACACCACACAAAGCTGATCTAGACCTCTTTTTATCTAAGCTAAATTTTATTAAGGATATATTAAACAGAGAAAAGAAGCCATCGTATATAATGGGTGATAAGAATATTGATCTTTTAAAGCTGGATTCACACTCAAAAACTGCTAGTTATGTAGATCTGATTTTTAGTCAGAGATTCCTACCATTTATTACAAGGCTTACTAGAGTTACTACACACTCTGCAACAATAATTGACCATATTCTTTCAAATCATGTCACAGAAAATGCTAACTCTGGAATTATAATAACCGACATGTCCGACCACTTCGGTACTTTTCTGATTGAGAACGAGCTAAATAAGTTAACTAATACAACCACTGTATTAAAACACAAAATTAATGACGACACTACTTGAAGCTTCATTAATATTTTAGCAGAATGTGACTTTACGCCAGTTCTAAATTCAGCGTGTCCAAACATGGCCTATGATACTTTCCAAGATATTTTCCTCGACGCAACTGAACAGGCATTCCCCTCCAACATATTCAACCAGACAAGAAATTCATAAAACGCCAAGACTGGATGTCCAAGGGTCTTTTAATTTCTTCTAATAATAAGAAAAAATTCTATCACCAAAAACTAAAGTCCCCTACTGTACAGAATATAAGTAATTACAGAAGGTATTGCAAAATATTCAATAAAGTAAAAAAGCAAAGAAACGCCTTATATTATAAAAAGATATTAAATAAAAATCAAAGTAACTTGCGTAATACCTGGAAGATTTTAAACTTTATAAAAAAAGCAAAAACCAATGCAACAATACCATCTTACATTCTTGCGGACGACAAAGAGATAACCGACCCAGATCTTGTCGCCCAAGAATTTAACAATTTTTTCGCAAACATTAGAAACCGAAACCGAACTAGAAATCAGATAGAAAGGCACAACAAGCCCTTCTCTGAGTATATGCATGGTAACTTCCCAAATAATTTCTTTCTAAACCCAACATCTGAACAAGAAGTAATTAATGTCGTAAAAGGGATGAAAGCTAAGAGCAGAGTTTGTTTGTTTGTTGGTGGTTAACGTCACATATATATGCACCATGGTTAATCGTGACACAACATGGAGATGAAGTCAAGTTTAGTCCATCGTTGATCAACATGTTGCCCATTTTAGAGGACTTTCACCCCAAGCATTGGTGACTGGGTCTTATTTTACTAGTAAAGCGGAACTGGTTTACCACAGTAAACAAGTGCTGCTTACTTCCCGGGGTTCCCACGGGGAGATTAAGAGCAGAGATTGTGATGATATTTCCCCCTCTCTAGTGAAGCACTCAATTGATATAATAGCACTACCACTAGCTCATAGTATTAACAATTTGTTTGAATGTAGCATCTTCCCAGATAAAATGAAAATTGCCATGGTGATCCCTATTTTCAAATCTGGTAGCCCACACAACATCAATAACTATAGGCCTGTTAGCATTTTACCTACATTTTCGAAGATTTTAGAAAAATTTAGTGCTGTTCGGCTATGAAGCTTTCTGAACAAATTTAATATTTTAACTCCACAGCAATACGGCTTTCGTAAAAAGCACTCCACAATTCATCCAGTACTCCAACTATTGAGACATGTTGAAGAAAATAACAATAAAAGAAATGAAAGTGTCAATGACACTGTAGCTCAACTTGTCAAGACAAAGACATGTACATGTATAGTATGTGACACAGCAATGACAAACATCTAGGTAATGACCTGATAACACAGGTACATATAAAGTATTGTAACGGTCTGTACATAAATACTGACCGTTGCCTGTAACAAATGTATAGGTAACGTATTGTAAAGGTGGGTGACAGTCAGATGCTAAACTAGAAAAAAATCTTTGAGTCCCAGAGTGGGTCTGACTGAACCCCAAAATATTTGTTCTCATAGCACAGTGATAACAAAGGCACCCCAAAACACACTCGTTTCTGTCCCAAGGAGAAAACAAAGGTACCCAAGAAGTTTTGTGAAGATCAGTTCATAAATACGAGATGTATAGAAGTTGTGACAAAAAACTGATTGGACCTAATTTCGGTACAAAATGGCCACTGGCAGCCATCTTGAATTTTGGACTGCACCCAGAAACACTCATTCTCATCCCAAGGTGATAACAAAGGTACCCAAGAAGTTTTGTGAAGATCGGTTCATAAATACAGCCTCTACCCTGAGCCGTATTGACATGTGTGCTTACATTGTGTAAGTAGCACTGAATAAATCAAAGTTTATCTAATTTGCATAATTTCTGATGACTAGGGTTACCATGCAGTTGATTTTGTATTTGCCTCAATGCAGTGGATTGGAAATTTAGCATTACCCATGGTGAGAGTATTCTTCTCTGTAATAGAAGGTATATTCTTTTAAAAAAAATATTTAAAGTAATTTAAAATAAATTTCAAGTTCACATAAGAAGCCCGGGTCATTCATGGTTTCTGAATGTCCTAACTGAATTGAAAAGCATAGTTAAAAAAGTTTTCGACATCCTTCGTAAATTAAGCGTCATTAACAATTTCAGTTAATTTATTTCTAAGATAAATGACAAAATATTTCAGTTGTCTCCCTTACCTGCTGCACTGGGTGATAACACTCCATTCAGAAAAATGACAATTTCTGCCAACCATCTTCTATTGACAATTGGTGCTATAAGGCCTGCCATTTATATCCATCCTAATATGTGTGATTTCTATCGTAGCCTTATTACATTTAACCCCCTTCCAACACAAGTTTTCAAAGAAAAACTTTCAATGCAAATTGCAGGGCGAATTTCAATGCAGCCAATTTTTCAGTGGAACAGAGCACAACCGTAAGCAATTTCGCCGTTTTTATGGATGAACTGTCTCCTTTTGTGCTGGTTGCTATCAGTTGGGGCGTATTGTTCGAACGACAACACCATTACAACTCTTTTCAGAAATATAAAATTGGGCTAGTTTAGGCTATTTTCAGAGCCATATGATGGATTTTAACAGCAGCCGTGTTTACTTTTTTATGAATGCGAAAGCGTTGGTTTTTTTTGGAAATAAAACATAAGAAAATACAGTAAACTGCCATGTCTCCCAAGGAAGTTTTGGAGGGCCACTTGAATTTCGCCCCCAATGTAAGCCAAGGGGACTTGAGGAACGGCAAGGCGACTTCTTTGCCCTAGTCGCCCACTTGGCTGACCCCTGCAGGTGGTTATTCCTGCCAATAACAGGATTTCTCTTTGAGCTGGGAGGTTTTGATTTTTCAGATTCGGTTTCGGTTCTGTTTCAGAAAAAACGTTGGTATCGGTTCGATTTTTCTATGTGTTATGAACAGATAGTAAATAACACTTCAGGCTCCTTACCCTGGAAAAAATCTAAAATACAACACCACTAACCACAAAAGCCCTGTCTGTATTGGGTTAAGCCTGCCCTTTGGGTTCTAGGAGACCAGTTGCTATGCCCATTCAATCAGAACAAGTCCATAAATGTGACAGAAATTATCCGAATTACTTGCACTATTGAGAGGGAGCAGACATCATGAAGATACACTTGCATACCAAGTATGGTGTCATTCCATCAAGTATTTTAGGAGTTATGGTGTTTTTTAAACTCATTGGTGACAGACCGACATTGCCACATATAGAGCTGCACGTCGCAGCTAAAAAAAACCCCACAAATCACAGGGTAACAAATGAATAAGGTTCAACTAAACAATGTTATGTTCTCATTGTCACATTTTCTCCCTTATTGACTAGACCGATGGATAAAGGAGAAAATGTGACAATGAGAACATGATGTATTCGACCTTCTTTGCTGGATAAACAAGGTGATGAGAGTCCTTAGTGGACGCCAGTCCAGTTCCCACCCAGTAAGATAGTTTGATCAGTTTATGCAGAAACAAAATAAAACCATTCGCCCATTTTTTGTTGGATCTTGTAGTTTGGTTTTCTGGTTTGCCACAAAAACTGCAACCAATCCAGAACCCCCCCCCCCCCCCCACCCCCAAAAAAAAAAAGTTAAAAAATTTATAGTAATTTATATATTTTTTATACTTACCAATGACCCAGACTTAGCTGGTGCTAACTCTAACAAAACCAGGGCCAAACACAAATTTTGCCCCCCAATCCCCAAAATTTGCATCCAAAACAAAAAGAAATCATGTCCTAAAGGACCTCCATACTACGCCTCTACTGCGCATGCGCAGTGACGCAGACGTCCCGAAATTGGCGCCAATTATCATTCTTACTGGCAGTGCCTGGTCAGCGCTATGTACTCAGCGGGGAGGCAAGAGTTCCCAACTCCAGGGAGGGCCATCCCCGTCTGGGTCATTGGTAAGTATAAAAAATATATAAATTACTATAAATTTTTTAACATTTTTATACTTTACCAATGACCCAGACTTAGCTGAATAGTAAACAGGCTGGAGGGCCTAGGACATAGAGGAAAATCCAATAAGCTCAACTATATAGTAAAGAGGTAACCCCTTAAGGAGAAAAGGAGTATTAGGCTTTACATGTATCTTTCTTATTTAATATTAAATTAGAAAGATACACTACCCTTAATAATTGAGCACAATAACATTCATGTTCTCTTTTAACATCCAGTATAACCCTTATACTAATTATTTTTAAAGCAAGCCAATAAATAAAGTAGTCCAGAGAATTGAGACTCTTTATAGTCATTTAAAAGTGTCCGAGTATTGTATATTAAAGCCCGTTTGACACTTGACATATACAAATGCTTCACACCGAGCTACACTTTAAAAATAAGACATGAATGAATTTAAACATTAATATTACACGTTAAAACCATCCCGGAAGCGACTCAGAAATACTGACTTGGAGGAGGCATTCCCTTGCTTTTCACTATAAAGCAGGTGACCTAAGGGAACCCCCCCCCCCCCCCCCCCCTTCCCCTTGCCCTGGGTCAAATAGCCCAGAGCGAAGAGGGCAGCCGGACGGAGTCACTGCCGGAACAGAAAGCCTGCATAACTATAGTTGCAACTGTTTAGTGGACGACATTCTGAGCAACAGATAACGGACCTAAACAATGCAGGTCTCCAGAAATGGACTCAATATTTCTGAGATAAAAATTCGTAAATGTGGATGGCTGAGACCAATAAGCAGCCTTCATTAAATCTGTAATAGCAACACTATTAGCATAAGCCCAGGAAGTAGAAAGAGCTCTTACTTCATGAGCAGAAATCTTAAGCACAGACTGCTGAGAAGAAGATAAATCTTCATAAGCAGTACGGATAGTTAACTGAATCCATCTAGCAATAGAATGGACTGAAATGTCCTTTCTATTAGGCATCAAAGACAGAAAGAAACGTTTCCGTCCCTTTCTGATAAACTGAGATCTCTGTTTATAGATACGTAATGCTCTAACAGGACAGAGTAAAGGCCTACGCCCGTCTGAAGACGGAAGAGCCTTAATAACAATAGGTTCCGGATATTTATTAGGAGCCTGATTCTTAGCTAAAAAACCCACATTAGTAGTGAAGGTGATAGTGTTCCCAACACTACGATAATGAGAATCATCCACCGATAGTGCATGAAGCTCACTGACTCTTCTAGCAGAAGAGAAAGCTAAGAGAAAAGCTGTCTTATAAGATAAGAATTTGAAATCTACTGTCCCAAGAGGTTCAAATGGCTTTTCCTTCAATTTAAGAAGAACCCAAGCTAAATTCCACTTAGGAATTAATCTAAGAGTTCTGGGTCTATTTATCGAAAAGTTTCTAACCAACTTCGATAAAGAGACATTAGATCCAATTTGTAAACTATCATGATGTGCATAGGTATCAGATAACATAGATCTATAACCCTTTATAGTAACAGGCTGCAGTTTGATTTCGTCAAACAAGTATCCTAGAAAGTTTGCAATGTCTGGTATAGAGGGATCGAATATATCTATAGAATGATCCCTACACCAACGACGAAAAACCTTCCACTTAGCCGCATAGTTTAGCGAAGAGGAGGTCCTCCTACAGTTAGAAATCGCGTCCACTGCTCGTCCTGTAAAGTGCTTGCCATGCAAGAAGGACCGCACAACGGAAAAACGTGAAGGTTGAGACCTTGCGGGTTGTGATGGAGTTGGCGCGATTTCCCCTGCGAAAGAAGATCCTCCCATGGAGGAAGCTTCCGCGGTAGGTCCCACAACAGACACCTGAGTAGATTTATCCACGGTCTCTGTGGTGACAGAGATGCTACCAACAGAATCTTGCATTGAGATTGTTTTATCTTTAGCAATACTTGTTGAATTAACGGCGCTGGAGGATACGCATATCCTATCATTCCGTCCCAAGGGATTGACAGAGCGTCTACTGCAAATGCTCTTGGATCCGGACACGGAGACACATACGTCTGCAACTGATTGTTGAGATGTGTCGCAAATAAGTCTATCATTGGCCGTTCCCATTGGTAGCAAATCTGATTGAATACTTGTTTGTTGAGAGTCCACTCCGACGGCAACAAGCGACCCTTTCATGAAAGGGAGTCTGCTAGCACATTCAGACGACCCGGTATGTGACGGACCGAAAGAAGAACGTGATGTTCTAACGCAAACAGAAGGATTCTTTCCGTTAGATTGAACAACGGAACTGAATGAGTGCCTCCCTGATTCCGTATATACGCCACTACTGTCGTATTGTCGGATAGGATTTGGACATGAGCATCGTGAATAATGTCCATCCAGTGACGTAACGCAAGCCAAATTGACATCATTTCCTTGATGTTTATGTGCTTGCACAGGAATTGCGGATCCCAAAGACCCTGGCATCTCGAATCCGTTGGGATTAATGATGCACCCCAACCTGTTTGACTGGCATCCGTCATAACGGTAAAACTCGGATCCGGCAACTGCAGCGGAACTCCTTGAGTTAACCACTGAATGTTTGCCCAAGTCTGAATCTCTTGTTTCACTTGATCTGACAAGAGAACGTCTACATCGAGCGAATGAATTTTCACACTCCAATTCTGAGTCAGGAAAATTTGAAGAGGACGTGTGCGTAACCGCCCCATCGGAATGAGATCCGCGGCGGCTCCGCACAGACCTATCAGTCTCATAAATTCTCTCGCCGTGACTTTGTCTGCGTGCAGACAATAGCGAGCGTAACAACTGACTAATTTCGCTCTGGTTAACGGCAGACGAACGAGATTGTTGTGCGTCTCGAAGCTCATTCCCAGATGAGTGAATGACTTGGACGGCACCAGATCCGACTTCTCCTCGTTTAATATAAAACCGAGACGTCGGAGCAATAGAAGAAGATTCTGAACATCGTTCTGAAGCGTTAACTCGTTGCCGTACCTCTGAAGAATGTCGTCCAGGTAGGCCGACGTTACCGCAGACGAATGATCTCGGAAGTAGATCATTACCGAGTTCATTACCCGAGTGAAAGCCCAGGGTGCTAGATTCAATCCGAAGCACATCGCCCGGAATTGATACACCACTCCTAGGACTGCGAAGCGTAGATACTTTCGGAATGTCGGATGTACCATGACGTGAAAGTAGCATATTTGAGATCTATGCTCGTTGCATAATCGTTCACCCGAATACTCGCTCTGACCGATCGAATCGTCTCCATATAAAACTTCGGAGCGACGATCAGCTTGTTTATCCAGCTCAAATCTATGACTGGACGGAACGAGCCGTCTGGTTTCGGAACCAGAAACAGATGGCTGTAGAATCCCGGAGATTCCTGGTTTTCTACGACCTCTACCGCGTTTTTCATTAAAAGAGACTGCACCTCTGATAACAGAGCGTCTCTTTTCTGCGGATTTGACGGAAGATGAGTCCACTTTGGACTTCGAGTTAATGGAGGCTTTCGTTTGAAGGATATCTTTAGACCTTCCGAAGTCACTCCTCTCACCCAAGGGTCGTCCGTAATCGACGCCCATTCTTGTGAAAAGCTCGACAACCTCCCGCCAACCGGAACGCGATAGAGGTTTAAGCCATCACCTCCTGGACCTGCGAGGCCTGCGGTAGGAGAAACCACGTCTTCCACGACCCGCACCTCGCCCCGTCGACCTCGGATCGTCCGACCGATTGTCCCGGCCTGATGGACGTCCCGAACGAGAGTCGCTATCCTGACGGTCTCTCGAATAAGACCAAGAGGACGCACCGGAACCTCTATAGGAACCTCTCTTGGGCGCATTAGACCCAGAAGTGCCTGTCTTATTCGTGTCTGCTGTATCCGACTTCTTAGGAGCAGATTTGAACAACAGAGAATCCTTAGCTTTCTTTGTAATTTTATCATCAATAGCGGAAAGCTTGCCGTCAAAGAGAAGTTCTCCTGAGACCGAAGCGACTCTAAAAGAGTTCTTCACCTTAGAATCCACTAGTGTGGATGTAGCTAGGGCTGCGTCACGTCTAACCAACTCCAGATTTGCCACTGAAAGGGCGGAGTTACACGTGGAATAAGCTACTGCCCTTGAAAGAAGTCTTAAAGAGGATTGTATATCCTGAAACTCTTTCCCCTGAAGGCGCAGTGATAACGCCTTAGTAAGGTGATCTGCGTAAGATAAGGCATCTAAATTGGCTCCGTTAGATGCAATAGCTGTTTCCAACACCGCGGTTGGAATAGAAGCTGACGACGGTAATGATAGCTCTAAGTCTTCCGCCTCGTCGTCCATACGCAGAGGAACTCTCGGTATACCCTGTCCTGCCGTATCGAATTTATTCCTTGCATTAATGAAAGGCAGGTTGAGAGTATTAGCGGACAAGAAACCTGCTTTCCCCGTCCTGGAAGCAAGTTTAAATATAGCGTCGTTCAATAATTCAAATGTTCTTGCAACATTATTGGACTGCGACGGAAACTCGGGAGCGATGTCCCTGAACCGCTCAAAAAATTCAGAGTCCAATGACGCTATAATTCTCTTGTCCGGAAGCGCAGCAGTCTGGCCCGACGGAACAACTTGAGGGAGAAAGTGCCGGATGAAGTCCACGGCAGCTTTATGTTGTTCCGAAAGGGATAGCTCCAAGTCATCCGTATCCCTTTCACCATCCGGTCGGACCTCATGATGTTCCCGGTCGTCCGCCCCCGATGCTTCGGCGGAGCGTACCGACCCAGCGCAGTCAGATAATTCTCGATCCGACACCGTTTCTGTCGGCTGCTGGGATGCTGCGATAAGCTGTGCTATCTGCACAAGAATGTCCGGCGTCGAGACCTGCAGAGGCGCAGTCTTTCGCTGCTTCGCTGAGGGCAGCTCCGCATCAGATGGCTCCCGCATACTTTTCCTATGCGAACGTCCGGAGTCCATCGGTCTCGAATCCCTGGCTGCCGGATGGTGGGACCTGGTCGCCGAAGAATCCTTGATCGGCGAAGCTGGTAATATATCGGCGGTCACGCAGCCAAGGTGCGGTCGTGTGCGCTGACGAGAAGAGGAAGCCTTAACAGTCTCTGCGGACTGCTTATACAACGGAGCGTCCCGAGCGACGGACGTATGCTCCGCTAAAGACACATTTTGTACCACAACATCTGGTCCCAGATGTTGTTGTACGAGAGAGGGGCCTCTCTCGCTCGCGGCCCGGCTGGACCTGGACGAGCTAGGAACCGGACTCAAAGGCTTCCTCCGTTCTCGCTTACTATCCGCCGTCACTGGGTGTGCATCTATTATGTTTATAGTGCTCGCATCACCCAAAATTTCCTCTTGGACCGCATCGGACGAACCCGGCTGCCGAACCATTCGGTGAATGGACGCTACACCGGGCGAGCTAGCGGACGACATTTGTCTAATCTCCATGAGCACTTTTGCCGCTAGCTCTGAATTCATTTGTGACGACGGACGCAGACTTGAAGAAGATAACATGGAAACATCACCCTGTTCTGGTTCCTCTGAAATAGAAACTGAGAGAGTAGAGTGACCTTGCGGAGAAAGAGCCGGCATCGCACTTTCTCCAGAAAAAACATATCGTGACACACGTTTCCAATGTTTCTCATCCCAATGTTCACATATAGGACAGGGATTAATGCGAGAACACTGACTACAATTAATACAATGATCATGAAAGTCAGAGGAAGATTTCTTCCTATTACAATTTGAACAACATCCCTTCATTGTGAAAGAACAACAATAAGTCCTAGTTACTCGCAAAAACCCCTGACACAAAGATACATAATAACATGATCCATTAATAAATGAAAAAACAATTGCAAAACAAAATAATTTTGAAAAAATATTTTTTCAGCGAAGCCCAAGTTGCTGAAAAGTAACGTTGAGCCCCGATGGATCCGATGGCAAAGTGTGGTCAAAAATTTTAAATTTATATTAAATAATTAATGAGACACTTTCGGATAATATAAATGTATCTTATAGTGAGATAAACTACAGCAAAGGCAAACAGCCCCCCTCAAAAAAGGCTGTTGCCAATGAAAACAAACAGTGTAAAAACACCAGAAAACATGACTCCAGGCACTGAAAAAACTGGCCCGGAATCAGTCATCAATTACACTCTATCTGATGCAAAACAGAGACTCCCAGGGGAGAATCTGCAGAACATCAGATGGAAGATGCAGAACACAAACGTTATACACCCATGGGTGAAAACGTAACTATGGGGAAAATAACAGAAAACATTCTGTAACCAAGCAACTCTCCCAGGAAATTTTAGAAATGAAATTTCTCAAAAATATGCCAAAAGCATGGGAGAATTGCAAGGGGGGACTTTAGAAGGCTAGGGGAGAGGAAACACTGAATAAGCAGTGCAACAATTAGCAAGAATGACAACAAGAGGCCCATGCCTCGAAAATAGGCAACTTAACATAATTTCATCAAAAAATTTTAAGTACAGCCCTGATTATTTTTTGTCACTTCTTTTTCCTCTCCTCCTTCTATCCTCCTTAGAATCACATTTTCTCCAAAAATTACGTGTCTGGCATCCTTTAAACTGAGATTTACAAGCACAAAGATCAGTGAGATGTTGACTGATGAAGGGCCAAACAGAGAATGATAATTGGCGCCAATTTCGGGACGTCTGCGTCACTGCGCATGCGCTGTAGAGGCGTAGTATGGAGGTCCTTTAGGACATGATTTCTTTTTGTTTTGGATGCAAATTTTGGGGATTGGGGGGCAAAATTTGTGTTTGGCCCTGGTTTTGTTAGAGTTAGCACCAGCTAAGTCTGGGTCATTGGTACAGTATAAAAATATAAGTATACTTTGGACACATTTAATCAAATTTTCCCTCTATAACTTGAACAGATTTTTTTTACCAATGATTCGTTGGGTTATATTTCGATTGATTTTTATCAAATCTAGTCATGGCTGCTTCACATGAAAAATATATTCAAAATACTCAGCGGGTTAAGAGTTAAACTTGCTTACATATCTATTTCTAACTTCTTCTGGAATATGATCTGCTAATAATGGATGCTGTACCATTCCTAACTTTATTCCTATCCGAGTTAGACCAGCAGCTGCAAGCATCTGTAATGACTGATAGGTTGGTAAGAGTTGTGTGAACCTGAAAGATAACAAATTTGATAAATTTCAGTCTGCAGTGTGCAGATATATATAACTAGAGTAATTTGTGTTGAAGTTAATGTAAGGAATCTCTTTGAGTTTAAAAATGAACTGGACCTGAAAATTTTGAATACAGATGCAAAGAGAAAGGGTAAATGGACGTGGGCAAGGAAGGACAGAAAGACAATAATTGACTATGTACTCAATTACTCAGACCTATGTAGAGAGATCATAGGCATGGAAATAGACGATGAAGGAAAATCTGGGTTAGATAGTGATCACAACATGATAACAGTAAGGACAAGGTGCAATGGAAAAGCAAAACAAAGAGTGGTCTTTATGGGCATTTGCAAACTGCAAAAAGAAGTAGATTGGGGACACTGAGGAAAATCAAAGTTAGAAATTGTGTCAACTGGAGATAACATTCATAAGTTGGCTAATTCAAATGTGAGAAGTCTAAAAGATACTGGAATTGCAAGTATGGGGAGCATAAGAGGGACGCCAAATGAATTAGGACTCAATACAGAGCTCAAACACGCAACAAAAGAGAGAAAGACACAAGAGGCCCAAACACCTGACAAAGTGGTTCAAAGAAGTATTTTAGCATTACATTCAATTAATCATGGTTCATTAACACTATAAAGGAATGAACTCATTAAATTATTCATAATTTCCATGTCCAAATCAGATGATTATTATCACAGGTCTTCCTGACTGCTTCCAATTCTATCAGTGGCAGACAAGCAATCCTAAACATCCAAGGGTTATTCTGTTACTATAGTTTGAAAGGCAAATTTTATGGAAAAATACTTAGCAATGGATCTGAACAAAACTGAACCTAACCTGGCCACCTCCCCATGCCCCCACCCCTCTAGAGAACCCAAATATTAAGCCAAGGACTCAAATTGAACAAACCTGAATCTGATCTCCCGAGAGATGTTATATACCAAATATGAAAAAACTCTGACTGGTGGATCTAAGAAGGTTTTTAAAGAAATGTCCTCACATTGCACAAAGTTAAACTTTGGGCTCAAAAAGAGAGCCCAAATATTATCCCAGGAACCTGATTTGAACAAACTGGAATCTGACCCACCTAGAGATGTTGTATGTACTAAATATGACAGGATTCTGTGTGGTGGATCTGAAGAAGATTTTTAAAGAAATTCCCTCATATTGCACTAAGTTAACTCCCTTCACTCTGATGTCAAAATATCCAAATTTCAAGTAGCCATTTTTCCCATAATGCAACTGGGAGTTTAACCAATTCAATCTTGTTTGACAGAGCTCAATGAGCTCTGTCAAACAAGATTGAATTGGTTAAATTTCTAGATGAACAAGTGTTTGACCGCCGAGGTGATATTGGTCCCCTATGGCGCTTTTGTGACATAAGGTGTTTTTGTCACAGAAGACACTAGAGTATATAAGCATCTTGGATTTTGAAAACAAAATACTGAGCGTGCATAATCCCCTCACAACCCTTTATCCATGTACCATATATGAAAGGCGTAGCTTAAACCATGTTGGAGGGAGGGGTGATAACATAAAATAGAGAAAAAAGCTTAAAAAACACAACAAACATGGCCGCCATTCTGCCATCTTGGATTTTGAAAAATAAATATTGACTGTGCATCATGCCCTCAGAACCATTTATCCATGTACCAAATATGAAAGGTGTAGCTTGAAGCATATTAGAGGGAGAGGTGGTAACATAAAAACAGACAGACAGACAGACAGACAGACAGACAGACAGACAGACAGACAGACAGACAGACAGACCAGACAGACAGACAGACAGACAGACAGACAGACAGACAGACAGACAGACAGACAGACAGACAGACAGACAGACAGATTTTGAAAAAAAAAATATTGAGCGTGCATAATCCCCTCACAACCCCTTTATCCATGTACCATATATGAAAAGTGCAGCTTGAACCATGTTGGAGGGAGCAGTGGTAACATAAAATAGAGAAAAAAGCTTAAAAAACACAACAGAAATGGTTGCCATGGCACCATCTTGAATTTTGGAAAAAAAAATATTGAACGTGCAACATCCCATTACAACCCTCTATCCATGTGCCAGATATAAAAAGTGTAGCTTGAACCATGTTGGAGTGAGGGGTGGTAACATAAAATAGAGAAAAAAGCTTAAAAAACACAACAAAAATGGCTGCCATGCCGCCATCTTGGATTTTGAAGAAAAAATATTGAACGTGCATCATCCCCTCCCAACCCTCTATCCATGTGCCAAATATGCAAAGTGTAGCTTGAACCATGTTGGTGGGAGCTTGAACCATGTTGGAGTGAGGGCTGGTAACATAAAATAGAGAAAAAAGCTTAAAAAACACAACAAAAATGGCTGCCATGCCGCCATCTTGGATTTTGAAGAAAAAATATTGAACGTGCATCATCTCCTCCCAACCCTCTATCCATGTGCCAAATATGCAATATGTAGCTTGAACCATGTTGGTGGGAGGGGTGGTAACATGAAAATAGAGAAAAAAAGTTTAAAAAACACAACAAAAATGGCCGCCATTCTGCCATCATTGAACGTGCATCATCCCCTCCCAACCCTCTATCCATGTGCCAAATATGCAAAGTGTAGCTTGAACCATGTTGGTAGGAGGGGTGGTAACATGAAAATAGAGAGAAAAAGCTTAAAAAAACACAACAAAAATGGCCGCCATTCCGCCATCTTGGATTTTGAAAAAAAAATTTTGAGTGTGCATCATCCCCTCAGAACCGTTTATCCATGTACCAAATATGAAAGGTGTAGCTTGAACCATGTTGGTGGGAGGGGTGGTATGTTGGTGGGAGGGGTGGTAACATGAAAATAGAGAAAAAAGCTTAAAAAACACAACAAAAATGGCTGCCATTCCGCCATCTTAGATTTTGAAAAAAAAATTTTGAGTGTGCATCATCCCCTCAGAACCATTTATCCATGTACCAAATATGAAAGGTGTAGCTTGAACCATGTGACAGGATTCTGAGTGGTGGATCTGAAGAAGATTTTTAAAGAAATTCCCTCATATTGCACTAAGTTAACTCCCTTCACTCTGATGTCAAAATATCCAAATTTCAAGTAGCCATTTTTCCCATAATGCAACTGGGAGTTTAACCAATTCAATCTTGTTTGACAGAGCTCAATGAGCTCTGTCAAACAAGATTGAATTGGTTAAATTTCTAGATGAACAAGTGTTTGACCACCGAGGTGGTATTGGTCCCCTACGGTGCTTTTGTAACAGAAGGTGTTTTTGTCACAGAAGACACTAGAGTATATAAGCATCTTGGATTTTGAAAACAAAATATTGAGCGTGCATAATCCCCTCACAACCCTTTATCAATGTACCAAATATGAAAGGTGTATCTTGAACCATATTGGTGGGAGGGGTGGTAACATGAAAATAGAGAAAAAAAAGCTTAAAAAACACAACAAAAATGGCTGCCATTCCGCCATCTTGGATTTTGAAAAAAAAAATTTAAGCATGCATCATCCCCTCAGAACCATTTATCCATGTACCAAATATGAAAGGTGTAGCTTAAAGCATGGTGGAGGGAGAGGTGGTAACATAAAAAACAGACAGACAGACAGACAGACAGACAGACAGACAGACAGACAGACAGACAGACAGACAGACAGACAGACAGACAGACAGACAGACAGACAGACAGACAGACAGACAGACAGACAGACAGACAGACAGACAGACAGACAGACAGACAGACAGACAGACAGACGGATGGGCGGACGGATGGACGGATGGAAGGACGGACAGACAGACAGACAGACAGACGGATGGAGTGCAATCCTATAGTCCCCTTACGGTTCCCGTAGAGGACTAATTATGGGAAAAATTTTTCCCCTTTGAACTTTAGATATTTCGACATCAGTGTGCAGGGGGTTAAACTTCAGGCTCTCACGGGAAGCCGTAATTAACTGGTAGAGTGCTAAATTATTTTTGGTCATCAAAATTTGTTCACAAGTCTTTGCCATGTTACAATTTATGGGAAAGTGCACAAAGGCACTCTCCCATAAAACGTAACAAGGAAAATCCATACAGTCTAAAAAAATTTAGATTCAATGATAATATGAAGAATATCCACATAGTTTGAAGCCTTTGAGTTACAGTGCCTTCACCTTAAAGTACAGCCCAAATATGGGCTTCTAGCACTCTACCAGTTAATAACCCAGGGACTCCATTTGAACAAACTTTTAGCTGACTCCCCTATAGATGTTGTATACCAAATATGAAAGCATTCTGACTGGAGGATCTGAAGAAGATTTTTTAAAAGTTAAAAAATTTATAGTAATTTATATAATTTTTATACTTAACCAATGACCCAGACTAAGCTGGTGCTAACTCTTCAAATTTCAGGGCCAAACACAAATTTTGCTCCCCCCCCCCACCCCTAATCCCCAAAATTTTCATCAAAATCCAAAAATTACATGTCCTATGTGGTCCTCCATACTTTTGTCCACTGCGCATGTGCAGTGTCAAGGAAGTACCGAAATTTGGGTGCAAAATCTTCATTCTTTCAACCAGTGCCTGGTAAGTGTTATGTAATCAGTGGGGAGGTATGAGTTCCCAACTCATGAGAGGGCCATCCCCGTCTGGGTCATTGGTAAGTATAAAAAATATATAAATTACTATAAATTTTTTAACATTTTTATACTGCACCAATGACCCAGACTTAGATGAATTGAAAAAAGGCTGGAGGGCCTAGGACATAAAGGAAAATCCAATAAGCTCAATTACATGTAAACAGAATCATCCCCTCTAGGAGAAAAGGAGAAACAGGATTTACATGTATCTTTCTTGTTTATACAAAAAAAAAAGACACAATACCATTTTGTAATTGAGCACAATAACATCAATGATCCCTATTAACATCCAGTATAACCCATTATACTAATTTTTTTTAAAGGAAAGCCAAAAAATAAAGATAGTCCAGAGAATGAGACTCTTTATACTTATTTAAAAGTGTCCGAGGATTGTATGTTAACGCTCGTATGACACATAACATATACAAATGCTTCACAACGAGCTACACTTTAAAAATATTACATAAATGAGATAGAGGCATTCCCTTGCTTTTCACTATAAAGCAGGTGATATAAGGGAACACCATCCCCCCCCCCCCTTCCCCTTGCTTTGGGTTAATCACCCCAGAACGAAGAGGGCAGCAGGACAGAGTCACTACTGGAACAGAAAGCCTGCATAACTATAGTTGCAACTGTTTAGTGGACGACATTTTGAGCAACAGATAACGGACCTAAACACCGTAGGTCGCCAGATATAGACTCAATATTTCTAAGGTAATAATTTGTGAACGTAGAAGGCCGAGATCAGTATGCAGCCTTCATCAAATCTGTAATAGCAATACTATTAGCATAAGCCCAAGATGTAGACAGCGCTCTAACTTCATGCGCTGAAATCTTAAGCACAGACTGCTGAGTAAAAGATAATTTTTCATAAGCAGTACGAATAGTTAATTGAATCCACCTTGAAATAGAATGGACTGTAATGTCCCTTCTATTAGGCAACAGAGAAAGAAAGAAACGTTTATGTCCCTTTCTGATAAACTCAGATCTATGTTTGTAAATACGCATAGCTCCAACTGGACATAGCAAAGGCCTATGACCGTCTGAGGACAGAAGAGCCTTAATAACAATAGGTTCAGGGTACTTATTAGGAGCCTGATTCTTAGCCAAAAATCCAACTTTAGTAGTCAAAGTAATAGTATTACCAACACTATAATAGTGAGAATCATCAACAGATAGTGCATGAAGCTCACTAACTCTTCTAGCAGAAGAGAAGGCTAAGAGAAAAGCTGTCTTATAAGATAAGTATTTGAAGTCTACTGTGTCAAGGGGTTCAAATGGCGATTCTTTTAGCTTCAGAAGAACCCAAGCTAAATTCCACTTAGGAATTAACCTAAGGGTTCTAGGTCTATTTATTGAAAAGTTTTTAACTAACTTAGATAAAGAGACATTAGATCCAATTTGTAAGCTATCATGATGAGCATAAGTATCCGATAGCATAGACCTATAACCCTTAATAGTTATTGGTTACAGTTTGATCTCCTCAAACAAGTAGACCAAAAAGTTAAAAAAATTTATAGTAATTTATATATTTTTTATACTTACCAATGACCCAGACATAGCTGGTGCTAACTCTTAAAATATAGGGCCAAACACAAAGTTTGCCCCCCAATCCCCAAAATTTGCATCTAAAACTAAAGAAAACATGTCCTGAAAGGCCCTCCACACTTCGCCCCTACTGCGCATGCGCAGTGTCAAGGACGTTCCGAAATTGGCGCCATTTATCATTCTAATAACCAGTGCCTGGTAAGCGCTATGTACTCAGCGGGGAGGCAAGAGTTCCCAACTCCTGGGAGGGCCATCCCCATCTGGGTCATTGGTAAGTATAAAAAATATATAAATTACTATAAATTTTTTTAACATTTTTATACTGTACCAATGACCCAGACATAGCCGAATAGTAAAAAGGCTGGAGGGCCAAGGACATAGAGCAAAACGGAATACGCTCAATAAAATAAAATAGAGTCATCCCCTGTAGGGAAAAGAAGTAATAGGCCTTACATGTATCTTTCTTATTTATGATAAATTAGAAAGATACAACACCTTCCAAAATTGAGCTTCATACATCCATGTACTCTATTAATATCCAATATAATCCTTATACTAATAATTTTTAAAGTAAGCCAATAATAAAGTAAGTCTAGAGAATAGAGACTCTTATACTCCTAAAAGTGTCTGAGAATTGCATAATCATGTCCGTTGACATATGCAATATTCAAAAGCTATACTTTAAAAACTAAGACTTGAATGAATTTTATAAACTTAAACTTCTCACTAAACAACCATCCCAATAACAGCTCAGAATTACTAACTCCGGAGGAGGTATCCCCTTGTTTTCATAGTAAAACAGGTGACCCAAGGGAACACCCTCCCCCCCCCCCCCCTTTTTCTTGCCCTGGGTCAAATAGCCCAGAGCGAAGAGGGCAGCCGAACGGAGACACTGCCGAAACAGACAGCCTACCTAGCTATAGTAGCAACTGTTAAGTGAATGACATTCTGAGCAGTAGATAATAGACCTAACAATAGAGGCCTCCAGAAATGGACTCGATATTTCTAAGATAAAATTCATGAATGTGGATGGCTGAGCGCAATGAGCGGTCTTCAAAAATCTATAATAGCGACACTATTAATGTAAGCCCAAGAAGTAGAAGAACTCTTACTTCATGAGCCGAAATCTTAAGCACAACTGCTAAGTCAATGATATACCATAAGCAGTACCGATAGTTAATAGAATCCATTAACAATAAAATGGAGCGTAACGTCCTTCTACTAGACATCAAAGACAGAAGAAGCTTACGCCCTTGTAATAAACAGATATCTGTTTATAAATACATAAACTGTACCCGGAAAGAGTAAAGGCGTATGCCCATACGAAGACGGAAGGACCTTAAAATAATAGGTTCCGGATAATAGGAGCCTAACTCTTATGCAACAATCCAACCTAAATAGTAACGGAAGTATTGATTCTGAAACTATGAAAGTGAAAATCATCCATCGATAGTGCATGAAACTCACTGACTCTACAGTAAAAGAGAAACCAACAGAATTACTGTCTAAAAGGTCAGAATTTGAAAACTACTGTTTCCAGAGGCTCAAATGATTACTTAGCTAAATAAGAACCGAAGTTAAAATCCGTATAGGAATTTAATCTAAAGATTCTAAGTCTATTTATCAAAAAGTTACTAACTGACTTAGATAAAGAGACAAAAGACTCAATTGTAAACTATCGTAGAGTGCATAGGTATGAGGTAACATAAACCTATAACCTAAATAATAACAGGCTGCAGTAGATCTTGTGAAACAAGTATACTAAAAAATAGCAATGAGTAGTATGGAGGGATCAACAATATGAACATAATGATCCCTACACCACGACGGAAGAGCCTCCACTTTAGTCGCATAGAATAGCGAAGAAGAGGATCTCCTATAGTAAGAAATCGCGTCCAAAGCTCGTCCAGTACAGTGCTTACAATGTAATACGGACCACACAACGGAATACAAGAAGGTTGCGACCTTGCTGGTTGTGATAAAGATGACACGATTTACCCAGTGAAAAAAGATCCTCACATAGAGGAAGATTTCACGTTAAGACCCACAGTAGACAAGAGAGTAAATTACTCATGATCTCTGTGAAGATAGAGATGCTATCAACAGAAATGTATTGTGGTTGTTTATCTTAGCAATACCTGCTAAAACAACAGCGCCGGAGGATACGCGTATCCTATCATTCCGTCCTATAGATCAATAGAGCGTTAACACTATTAGCTCAGAGATCTGGACAAGCCAACACATACGTCTGCAATTGATTAGCAAGCTGTGTCATAAATAAATCATCATTGGGCACTCCCATAGATAGCAAATCTGATTGAATACTTGTTTGTTGAGAGTCCATTCTGACAGCAACAAGCGACCCGTAAGAGAACGGGAGTCCGATAAAACAATCAGACGACCCGGAATATGACGGACCAAAACTGAACTTGGTGTACTATAACCAACAGACGGATTCTTTCCATTAAATTGAATAACGGAAACGAAAGAGTGCCTCCCTGGTTCCGGAGATACGCCACTACTGTCGAATTAAAGGACAGGAATTTGGGCATGCGTTTCTGAATAATGTTCATGCAATGACATAAAGCAAGCCTAAAAAACATTATTCCGCGGAAGTTAAACTGATAGCTAAAAGACTGCGGAACCCAAAGACCCTGGCACTTCGAATCCGTAGGGATCAGTATATATCCCAATCTGTTTGACTGGCAACCGTCATAACAGCCACACTCGGGTCCGGCAACTGCGGCGGCACTCTCTGAGTCAACCACCGAATGTTTGCCCCAGTCTGAATCTCTTGTAACACAAGATAGACAAGAGAACGTATAAATCGAGCAATTCATGGATTGCCGAAAAGTTGCCGTCGAAGAGAAGCTCCTCCGAGAACGAAGCGACTCTGAGAGAGTTCTTAACCTTACTATCCACGCGTGTGGATGTAGCTAGGGCTGCGTCACGTCTAACCAACTCCAATCAGCCACTGAAGGGCGGAGTTATACGTGAACAAACTACTGCCCTCAAAAGAAATTACATTGAGAATAATATCCCGTAAATCTATTCTTGAAGACGTAATGATAACGCCTCAGTAAGGCGGATTACGTATAATAAAGCGTCTAAGTTAAGTCTACTATACATAATGTCGTTCCCAACATTGAAATTGGAAAAGACATAAACGGCGAAAAAGAATATATGCAGTCTTTAATCACACCGTCTAGACGCATATGAACTCTCGGTATGCCCTGCTCTGCCAAAATAAACTATTTGTAAAAATGATAAAATGGCAGAAATGAGCAACGCGGACAAGAAACTAAACTATCATGCTTAGTAGCAGGCTTGTATATATATATATATATAGCGTCGAAAAATAAAACACATGTTGTAATGACAATATTGGACTGCGTCGGTAAGTCAGGGACAATGTCCCTGTACCGATCGAAAAATCCGAGTCCAATGACGCTATAAGTCTCTTATCCAAGATCGCAGCAATGAAGTCCGAAATAATAATCAGTGGAAGAAATGCCAGAAGATATGAAAGGCATCTTCCGATACTACTAAAGGGAAAACTCGAAATCTTTCGAATCCCTTTCGCCATCCTGTCGGACCCTATAAAGCGTTCGGTCGTCCGTAGCTGATGCAACCGTGGACCGCACCGACCCAGCGCCGTCGGATAATTCCTGATTCGACCGAGAAACTGTCAATTGCTGGGATGCTGCGAAACAACTGTGCTAACTCGGATAGCACGTCCGTCACTGAGGCCTGAGGAGAAGCGGTCTTACGATGCATTGCCGCTGGAAGCTCCGTGATCATTACCCCGTGCATACTTCCAATATGCGAGCGAACGGAGTGTATAGGCCTCGTGTCCCTTGGCTACCGGATGGCGCGACCTATTCGCCGTGGAATCACTGAATGCCGAAACTGATCGGATACTCGAGGTCACGTAGCCAATGTGCGGTCGTGTGCCCTGCTGTGAGGATGAGGAAGCATTAAAGACAGTCTCTCGGACTGTCAATATAACGGAGCGTCCCGAGCAACGGACATATGCTCCGAATGTAAAATATCTGAACCACAACATGCGGTCCCCTATGTTGTTGGGCGAGAGAGGAACCTCACTCGCTCACAGCCCAGACGGACCTGGAAAAGCCAGGAACCGGACTAACAGGCTTCCTCCGATCTGTCCTCAATCTGCCGTCACTGGGTGAGTACTAAAGTAATTAAAGTGCTCGCATCACCCAAATCTCCTTCCTAGACCGCAACGGACGAACCCGGCAGCCGAACCATTCGATGAATGTACGCTACACCGGGTGAGCTAGCGAATGTCACTCCGTAAGCGATAGACATATTCCATGAGCACTTATTGCCGCTAACTCTTCATTAACTATGACGACAGAGGCACACTTTTGAAAGACATCTCCATAACTCTTCGAACAAGAAACCAGAAATGCTTGGATAGCAAGCATAAAATAATAATATATATAGCGTCGTTCAATAATTCGAAAGTTTGTGTGACATTATTGGACTATGTCGGAACTGAGGGACGATGTCCCTGAACCGAACCAAAAATTTCTAAGTCCACCGACGCTATCAGTTTCTTATCCGGCATCGCAGCATATGTTGTTCCGAAAGGGAAAGCTTGAAATCCTCCGAATCCCTTTCGGTATCCCGTCGGACCGGATGAAACTTTCGGACGTCCGTACCCGCTTCCGCGGAGCGTCAAGACCCAGCATCGTCGGATAAAATATATGCGACAGATTCAGTTGATGCTGGGATGCTGCGATAAACTGTGCTATTAAAGAAAGCACGTCCGTTCCCGAGGCCTGTGCAGTAGCGGACTTACGATGCATTGCCGCCGGAAGCTCCGTGTACGTTGACTCCCGCACACTTCCTATGCGAACGTCCGGAGTCTGCAGGCCTCGAGTCCCCGGCTACCGACCCAGCGCTGTCGGATAATTCTCGATCCGACACTGTTTCTGTCGGCTGCTGGGATGCTGTGATAAGCTGTGCTATGTGCACAAGAATGTCCGGCATCGAGACCTGCGGAGGCGCAGTCTATCGCTGCTTCGCCGAGGGCAGCTCCGCATCAGATGGCTCCCGCATACTTTCTATGCGAACGTCCGGAGTCCATCGGTGACCTGGTCGCCGAAGAATCCTTGATCGGCGAAGCTGGTAATATATCGGCGGTCATGCAGCCAAGGTGCGGTCGAGTGCGCTGACGAGAAGAGGAAGCCTTAGCAGTCTCAGCGGACTGCCTATACAACGGAGCGTCCCGAGCGACGGACGTATGCTCCGCTAGCGACACATTTTGTACCACAACATCTGGGGCCAGATGTTGTTGAACGAGAGAGGGGCCTCTCTCGCTTGCCGTCCGGATGGACCGGAACGAGCTATGATCCGGACTAAAAGGCTTCCTCCGTTCTCCCTCCGATCCGCCGTCACTGGGTGTGCATTAAGTTAATTTTATAGTGCTCGCATCACCCCAAAATTCCTTCTAGACCGCAACGGACGAACCCGGCTGCCGAACCATTCGGTGAATGGACGCTACACCGGGCGAGCTAGCGGACGTCAAAGGCCGTCGAACCTACTAGGGTCCTCTTAGGCAATTGGCGTATTACATGAGCACTTTTCCGCTAGCCCTTCATTAATTGTGACGACGGAGGCACACTGTTGGAAGACATCACAGATACATCACCCTAATCTTGATCGTCTGAAATAGAAATAGATAAAGTAGAGTGACCCTGCGGGGAAAGGACCGGAGTGTCCAAATCCCCAACAACATACCGTGACATACGCTTCCCATATTGTCATCGAAATCATACGATACAGAACAGGAGTTAATGCGAGTACACTGACCACATATAGAATGATAATAAAGTCAGAGGAAGACTTCCTCTTAAAACAATTGATCAATATCCTTTCAATGTGAAAAGAAAACAAGTCCTGGTACTCGCACTAACCCCTGGCAATCAAAATACATAATAATATGATCCATTAATATAGAAAAAATAATTGAAATCAAAATATTTTGAAAAAATATTTTTTCAGAACAGCCCAAGTTTCTGAAAAGTAACGTTGAGCCCCAATGGATCCCAAGCCTAAGTGTGGACAAAAATTTTAAAAATATTTTAAACAATTTATTCAACACTTACGAACAATAATAATGTATCTAGTTAGGATTAAAATAACATAAAGATATTATTATTTAGAAATCCCCCCCTCACACAGAGGGCTGTTGTAAATGTAAACAATGAGTGTAAAAACACTAAAATAAGACTCCAGGCACCCAGGCCCGAAATCAGTTACCAAAAATACACTATCTGATGCAAAACAGAGACTTCCAGGGAAGAAACTGCCGAACATCAGATGGTAGATGCAGAACACAACGCCTAACCACCCGTAGGTGAAGACGTAAACATGGGGAAAGAACAGAATTCATTCTGTTATTCAGCTAAAACTCCCAAGAAATTTTAGTAATAATAATTACAGAAACTATGCCAAAAGCATGGGAGAATAGCAAGGGGGAACTTAAAGGACAGGGAGAGAGGAAAACACTTGAAAAAACAGTGTAACTAAATAATCAGAATGACAACAAAATGGCTGCTGCCTTGAAAATAGGTAACTTAACATAATTTCATTAAAAAATTTTAAGTTACAGCCCTGATAATATTCTGTCACACATTCTTTTCCTCTCCTCCTTCTCTATCCTCCTTAGAATCACCATTTCACTAAAATTTATGTGTCTGGCATCATTTAAACTGAGATTTAAAAGCACAAAGATCAGTCAGATGTTAACTGATGAAGGGCCAAACTTAGAATGATAAATGGCGCCAATTTCGGAACGTCCTTGACACTGCGCATGCGCAGTAGGGGCGAAGTGTGGAGGGCCTTTCAGGACATGTTTTCTTTAGTTTTAGATGCAAATTTTGGGGATTGGGGGGCAAAATTTGTGTTTGGCCCTATATTTTAAGAGTTAGCACCAGCTATGTCTGGGTCATTGGTACAGTATAAAAATATTAGCAATGTCTGGAATGGAGGGATCATAAATATCAATAGAATGATCCCCACACCAATGTGAGAAAACCTTCCACTTAGCAGCATAATTTAGTGCAGAGGAGGTCCTCGTACAGTTAGAAATTGCATCCACTGCTCGTCCTGTAAAATGCTTGCCGTGCAAGAAGGACCGCACAACGGAAATACGTGAAGATTGAGACCTTGTGGGTTGTGATGCAGTGTGCATGATTTCCCCTGTGAAAGAAGATCTGCCCATGGAGAAAGCTTCTGAGGAATGTCCCACAACAGACACCTGAGTAGATTTATCCATGGTCTCTGGGGTGACAGAGATGCTACCAACAGAATCTTGCAGTGAGATTGCTTGATTTTTAGCAATATCTGTTGAATCAATGAAGCTGGAGGATACGCGTATCCTATCATTCCGTCCCAAGAGATCAAGAGAGCGTCTACTGCAAACGCTCGAGGATCTGGGCATGGCGACACATACGTCTGCAACTGATTGTTGAGATGCGTCGCAAACAAGTCTATCATAGGACGATCCCATTAGTAGCAAATCTGATTGAATACTCGTTTGTTGAGAGTCCATTCTGACGGCAACATACGACCTTTCCGAGAAAGGGAGTCCACTAGAACGTTCAGACGACCCGGAATATGATGGGCCGACAGAAGAACCTGATGCTCTAGGACAAACAGAAGGATTCTTTCCGTTAAGTTGAACAACGGAATGGAATGAGTGCCTCCCTGGTTCCAAATATACGCTACTACTGTTGAATTGTCGGACAGAATTTGAACGTGTGAATTCTGAAATATAGAACCTTAGTGAGCACGCTCACATACCCCACGCACCCCAATATTTCAAGCTCTAATCATTTTTTAAAAATAAACATAGATTCTAGGAATACTGCAGAAAACAGTGTTCTGTAGTTTCAACGGTATTGAAAGAATTCAAGCAGAATTAATTTTAATTGAAATGTGGAGCCATGTTAAGATTTAATGATACCAACCTTTTTAAATCCAATTTGATCTTTCCAACACACATTGTAAATAATGTAAGGTCACACTAGGCCTTTGCTGATAAAATTACTTTAGTGTACGCTTGTTTATAAATGAAAGTGTCAATGACACTGTAGCTCAACTTGTCAAGACAAAGACATGTACATGTATAGTATGTGACACAGCAATGACAAACATCTAGGTAATGACCTGATAACAAAGGTACATATAGAGTATTGTAACGGTCTGTACATAAATACTGAGCGTTGTCTGTAACAAATGTATAGGTAAAGTATTGTAAAGGTGGGTGACAGTCAGATGCTAAACTAGAAAAAAATCTTTGAGTCCCAGAGTGGGTCTGACTGAACCCCAAAATATTTGTTCTCATAGCACAGTGATAACAAAGGCACCCCAAAACACACTCATTCCTGTCCCAAGGTGAAAACAAAGGTACCCAAGAAGTTTCGTGAAGATCAGTTCACAAATATGAGCTGTGTAGAAGTTGTGACAAAAAACTGATTGGACCTAATTTCGGTACAAAATGGCCACTGGCAGCCATCTTGAATTTTGGACCACGCCCAGAAACACTCGTTCTCATCCCAAGGTGATAACAAAGGTACCCAAGAAGTTTTGTGAAGATCGGTTCATAAATACAGCCTCTAGCTCGAGCCGTATAGACATGTGCACTTACAGAGTATAAGTAGTACTGAATAAATCAAAGTTCATCTAATTTGCATAATTTCTGCACGAGAAAAAAACCCGTACTATATGTGATGTATTCCATGTTACTAAACATTCATACAAAAATTTATTCAAATCAGAACTTTCATACAGAAGTTCTGTACAAAAGACTGATTGCACTAATTTTGGTACAAAATGGCTGATGGTGGCCATCTTGAAATTCGGACCACACCCAAAAACACTCATTCTCATCCCACGGTAATAACAAAGGTACCCAAGAAGTTTCGTAAAGATCGGTTCATAAATACGGCATCTAGCCTGAGCCGTATAGAAGTTGTGTACAAAAAACTGATTAGACCTAATTTCGATACAAAATGGCCACTGGCAGCCATCTTGAATTTTGGACCGCACCCAGAAACACTCGTTCTCGTCCCAAGGTGATAACAAAGGTACCCAAGACGTTTCGTGAAGATCAGTTCATAAATACAGACTCTAGCCCGAGCGTAATTGACATGTGTACTTACTGTGTGTAAGCAGCACTGAAAAAATCAAAGTTCATCTAATTTGCATAATTTCTGCACGAGAAAAAAACCTGTATTATATGTGATGTATCCCATGGTACTAAACATTCACACAAAAAATTATTCAAATCAGCGCTTTCATATGGAAGTTCTGTGCAAAAATCTGATTGCACCAAATTTCGTACAAAATGGCTGCCATCGGCCATCTTGAATTTCGGACCGGACCCCAAAACACTCGTTCTCGTCCCACGGTGATAACAAAGGTACCCAAGAAGTTTCGTAAAGATCAGTTCATAAATACGGCCTCTAGCCCGAGCCGTATTGGCATTTGCACTTACAGTGCTGAAAGTAACACCAAAAAACATCAAAGTTAGTCTAATTTGCATAATTTACGCACGAGAAAAAAACCCGTATTATATGTGATGTATCCCATGGTACTAAACATTCACACAAAAAATTATTCAAATCAGAACTTTCATATGGAAGTTCTGTACAAAAAACAGATTTCTGCATCATCGGTACAAAATGGCAGCTGGCAGCCATCTTGAATTTCGGACCGCACCCAAAAACACTCGTTCTCGTCCCACAGTCATAACAAAGGTACCCAAGAAGTTTCGTAAAGATCGGTTCATAAATACGACCTCTAGCCCGAGCCGTATCCAATTGTTGACGGACAGACGGACGACGGGCCATGGCATAAGCTCAAATTTGGCTTCGCCAAAGTTGAGCTAAAAAGATGTCAGATTTAGAATTGCTATCCCAAATAACAGTGTTTATACACAAAAAGTGAAATAGATTATTGTTTTACTTCATGAACAAATTCGAAGTCGCTTCATATTCTAATCCTAACTTGAATAACTGCATGCTGGGAATATGGAACCGGGATTATTCTTGTGTCACAAGCTATGTCTTTTTTTATGTACACATGGTCAATACAGGAGCCAGAAATGTAAGTCGGTGAGCAAATAACTTGGCTTTAACACTTTGTTTTTACTAATACGTTGCTTGGTTCTTTCAAAGTATTGACATTTAAGTCACCAGCAATTACAGTAGGAGGTCTATCTGGGGAGCGCAGTGGCTCAGTAGGTAGAGGTGCATGCTGCAAGCCGAGAGGTCCTCGGTTCGAATCCCACCTGCGGCAACCGCGTTGTGTCCTTGGGCAAGACACTTCATCTCCATTGCCCGCGTGGAGGCACGATGACGCCGTGTACTAAGGCATACTGCACGTCGATGGTACGCATGTCTTCAACCAATCTAACCCTGCCTTGCTGCAGTGCGGAGTTACAATGCTGGGGAGCTGGCAGCTGCTCGTCGTCTGGGTACTCCGGCTTCCTCCACCCGTAAAACTGTCACGGTCATGATTAGCCATTGCGCATAAATATGTGACCTTAAACATCAATAAATGAATAAATAGGAGGTCTATCTAATTTATCCATAACTTGAACTAAGTTTTTGGTGAATTCTTTAAGATTAATCCACTGAGGCCTATACACATGAAGCACTACAACTGACTGTGAATCCTGTTCTGCTTTAAATAGTCCATACTCAATTGAACTTTTCAAAGTTGAAGGGCCATAATTTCGGTAAAATCAGTGGAGCAGAACAAAATGCAAACTTGATCTGTAGGCCACCATGTTAGACAAACATACCAAAAACAGCTCAATATCTGGAAGCATGTAGAGAAAAAGCCCGGAAAACTGTAATTTTGATGAACTTTTCAAAGTCTATGGGGCCGTAATTTTGGTAAAAATCAGTGGAGCGGAACAAAACCCAAACTTGTTCTGTAGGCCACCATGTTAGACTCACATACCAAAAATCAGCTCAATATCTGGAAGCATGTAGGAAAAAAGTCTGCAAAACTGTAATTATGATGAACTTTTCAAAGTTCAAGGGCCGTAATTTCGGTAAAAATCAGTGGAGCGGAACAAAATGCAAACTTGATCTGTAGGCCACCATGTCAGACTAACATACCAAAAATCAGCTCAATATCTGGAAGCGTGTAGAAAAAAAGTCCGGAAAACTGTAATTTTGATGCATTTTTCATAGTCCAAGGGCCGTAATTTTGGTAAAAATCAGTAGAGTGGAACAAAACGCAAACTTGATCTGTAGGCCACCATGTCAGAATAACATACCAAAAATCAGCTCAATATCTGGAAGCGTGTAGAAAAAAAGTCCGGAAAACTGTAATTTTGATGAATTTTTCAGAGTCCAAGGGCCATAATTTTGGTAAAAATCAGTGGAGCGGAACAAAATGAAAACTCGATCTGTAGGCCACCATGTTAAGACTCACATACCAAAAATCAGCTCGATACCTGAAAGCGTGTAGAAAAAAAGTCCGGAAAACAAGTAGGACTGACTGACGGACTGACATACTGATGGACTGACGGACAGACCAGTCAAAAACATTATACCCCTGCAACTTCATTGCGTGGGGTATAATAATGTTTATCCAATGACGTAGCAAGCCAAATTGACATGATCTCTTTGATGTTTATGTGCTTGTTTAGGAACTGCAGATCCCAAAGACCCTGGCATCTTGAATCTGTTGGGCTCAAAGTTGCGCCCCAACCTGTTTGACTCACATCCGTCATAATCATAAAAATTGGATCCGGCAGTAGTTGCAGTGGCACTCCCTGAGTTAACCACTGAATATCTGCCCAAGTCTGAATCTCTTGTTTTACTTGTTTCGACAAGACGATGTTCGTTTAGAGCAAATGAATCTTCACACTCCAATTCTGAGTAAAAAATATCTGGAGTGGACGAGTGCATAGTCGCTCCATCGGATTAAGATCCGCAGCGGCTACGCACAAACCTATCAGTCGCATGAATTCTCTCACTGTTACTACATCTGAGTGAAGAAAAAAGCGAGCGTAACAACTGACTAATTTCGCTCTGGGTAACGGCAGACGAACCAGATTGTTGCGCATCTCGAAGCTCATTCCCAAGTGGATGAATGACTTGGACGGAACTAGATCCGACTTCTTTTTGTTTACTATGAAACCAAGACGTCGGCGCAGTTGAAGCAGACTCTGAACATCATTCTGAAGCATTAACCTGTTGCTGTACCTCTGAAGAATGTCGTCCAAGTAGGCCGACGTTACCGCAGACGAATGAGCTCGGAAATGAGTCATTACTGAGTTCATTATTCCAGTGAAGGCCCAGGGCGCTAGATTCAGACCGAAGCACATTGCTCGGAACTGATAAACGACCCCTAGGACAGCAAAGCGAAGGTACTTTCTGAACGCCGGATGTACCATGACGTGAAAGTACTCATCCTTGAGATCTATACTTGCAGCATAATCGTTCACTCGAATGCTCGCTCTGACCGATCGGATGGTCTCCATGTAAAATTTCGGAGCCACAATCAGCTTGTTTATCCAGCTTAAATCTATAACTGGTTTTGGAAACAGGAACAGGTGACTGTAGAAACCTGGAGATTCCTGGTTTTCTATGACCTCTATTGCGTTCTTCTTTAGAAGAGATTGGACTTCTGATAGAAGCGAATCTCTCTTCTGAAGGTTTGACGGAAGCTGAGTCCAACGTGGACTTCGTGTTAACGGAGGTTTTCCCTTGAAGGACAGTTTTAGACCTTCTGAAATAACCCCCTCTACCCATGGGTCATCCGTAATTGACAACCAATTGGTTAAGAATCTCGACAGCCTTCCACCCACTGGAGCACAATAGAGGATTTGACCATCACCTCCTGGACCTGCAAGGCTTGCGGGAGGAGAAACTACGTCATTAGTGCAGTATAAAAATATTTCCTCATATTGCACCTACAAATCTCAAATATTAACCCAGTGACCGATTTGAACAAACTTGAAACTGACCCACCTAGTGATGTTGTACACCAAATGTGAAAGGATTCTGACTGGTGGACCTGAAGAAGAAGATTTTTAAAGAAATATCTTCATATTGCACAAAGTTAAACCTTTGGCTCCAATACAGAGCTCAAATATTAACCCTGAAACTTGATTTGAACAAACCTGAGTCTGACCCTCCTAGAGATGTTGTATACCCAATATGTAAGGATTCTGACTGGTGGATTTGAAGAAGACTTTTAAGGAAATTTCCTCATATGGCACTAAGTTACAATTCAGGCTCC
Source organism: Pictodentalium vernedei (assembly GCA_031216915.1). Lineage (NCBI taxonomy): Eukaryota > Metazoa > Mollusca > Scaphopoda > Dentaliida > Dentaliidae > Pictodentalium > Pictodentalium vernedei. The sequence continues at coordinate 66,014,639 of CM062291.1, read as the reverse complement.
TATAGGGGGCCCAAACATTAACCGAGGTACTTGATTTGAACAAATTTGAATCTGAACCTCCCAGAGATGTTGTATACCAAATATGAAATGATTCTGACTGGTGGATCTGATGAAGAAGATTTTTAAAGAAATTTCCTCATATTGCACTGAGTTAAACTTTTGACTCCAATACAGAGCCCAAATATTAACCCACTAACAAGAGTTGCACACACTTGAATCCGACCCTCCTAGAAATGTTGTATACCAAATATGAAAGGGTTCTGACTGGTGGATCTGAAGAATATTTTTAGAGAAATCCCATCACAGTGCACAAAGTTGAAATTCAAATCTGACTGACCCCCTGCCCCCCATCCCCCTCCCCTGTCAATGCCCCCCTCCCCCCACACCCCATTCTGGAGATGATGTATGCTAAACATGAAAGGATTATGGCTGGCGGATCTGAAGAAGGACGTTTTAAAAGAAATTTCCTCTTATTGCACCAAGTTAATATTTCAAAAAACTTAAATCTGCACTGCACCAAGTGCTAAGGTGGATGGCAAAAGAAATGATGACCAAGGCAACATTGCAATAGAAATGGTCACGCATTGGGAGAGGGTAAATCATAGAAGATGGCGGAAGGATTCCATCCAGAATGTGTGATGGAAACTGCAGAAAATTTATCTGACTTAGTATGCAGGGAAACTGAGATGGAAAATGTACGAAATGCAACCACCAAGTTAAAGAATTGCTAAGCAGCAGTTACAGACAAAATTCCCAACAAGTTAATGAATGGATGGGTGACCGTCTGAGCGATCGATTCAGACTCGTGCATTGTGTCCTTGGGCAAGGCACTTAACCCCGATTGTCCACATGGGGGCATGATGATGCTGTGTACTAAGGCACATCAACAACCAATCTAACCCTGTCTGTGCTGCAGTGCAGCATTACAATGTTGGGGAGCTTACAGTTGCTCGTCGTTGCTCGGTGGTTCTCTCTGGGGTACTCCGGCTTCCTCCACCCATAAAACTGTCACCAACAAGATTTGACCATGGCTGTTCAAGTGTAGTTAAACCTCAATAAATAAATAAATATTGAAAAGAGAAGGGGTCCATTATTAGAGCATCTAACAGCAATATTTAACATGGCAATCACAAAGCAAGATGTCTCGAAAGATTAGAAGAAAAGCAGGGTTACATTCAACACAAAAATGGTGATAGGGAAGTTTTAGATAATTACAGAGGGATATCTGTTAGCAGCATCACTATGAAGATATTGTACAATGCTCTCTATTTAAGGCTTGTGGAAATAGTTGAAGAAATGGGATTCCCGGGGGGGGGGGGGGCGGAAGGGGGGGGGAGGGGGGAATCCAGAAAGGGTTCCAGAAACTCTTGCAATGTTTTTAAGTATGCAAACTTCATGATAATTCTACATACAAACTCCCAGTCCCAGCAGTTTTTTAAATCATACATTTTTCAAAGGCCAATACATTAAAAGGAATATACACAACATCACATAGCAGTTCGTACAACTTCAGACTGACATCAATGAAATGTCTCAGGTCAATTATGATCGAAACGTCCAAGTGCAGAGTTTAATTAAAAACTAAGTTTCAAAGATTCATGTCAAGAAAAATACATTTCTTTATACCATGATTACCTATACTACTATATATAAAAAGTCTATGACATAAATTTCAGCTTTACACACCAACCGTGGTGAACGTGCCAGAAATGTGATTTCAGTAGTAAAAATTTACACTTACAGTAGAACTACATGCAAGTTGATCTTTGGAAACCTCGCCTTGAATGCAAACTTGTCCAAATTTATTACTTGTCGCTTCATGAAGAATGAAATGAAACCCGCAATTATTTATTATGTTTTTAAATAAGTTTACCTCATAAGGTACCAAAAATTAACAAACACACGTTGTCTAATGTTAATAAAGCATCCATAACTCGAAATAGTATGTTATTATGTTATTAAAATGAAAAAGGCCCTGTAATTTGCGGTTTCGTTTTCTATTTCATTTCAGCGAATAAATTGCCAGCAGAAGTATCGCCCACCGATGCTCATGTAAACAAAAACAGATTCGCACGTGTGAATATTGATTTATTTAACATTTAAACTCTTATTAATCTGACGACCATGGTATAAATAAAATGTACCCAAAGTAGCTTGGTGTACCAAAAGTTCACCACGCGTGGTGAAGTGGTGTTAACCACATGCCGAAGGATCGCGGTTAACACCATTTCACCACTCGAGGTGAACATTTGAAACACGAAGATACTATGGGTATATTCTATATATTCACAATCTACCTTATAAATAAGGATTTTGTTCCCAATTTCTTCCAAATTATCACAACTCATTGGAATCAGTATTTCATTCACAAGTATAATTTTTTCTGTTGGAGGTGAAAACAGACTAGTGAAGAAATGATAATCAGAATAAGTCTATGTAATCAGCCAATTAGCATGGATCGATTGATAATGGAAACAGTCATTTCATAATCAGAAGTTCCAATAGTGTCAAAAAATAATTTTATGTGCATGTTTTATAGGTTATAAATAAATTCATTTAAAATGTCACATTCATCACTCAAAATATCCAATTCAACAAAATCATACCCTGGAAGCTGAATGCCTTGTGCATTCTCGTCAGGCAAAGTGTTTCAATGGCCCATTGCTGCTTACCTTGAGATTGAGAACATCTCAGAATTTAGCAGTTGTTGGCATTATGGAGTACTTGAAGTGGATAATTTCAAGTGATATACTCCTTGGGGACTGAGGATAGTTATTGGAAGCGATTGTATATAAAATATACAGCTTTTATCAAAATAAAAATATGGGTGGTATTGATGATTTATTTATTTATTTATTGATGTTAAGGTTGCATATTTGTCATAGCCTTGACAGTTTTACGGGTGGAGGAAGCTGGAGTACCCGGAGAGAACCACAGAGCAACGACGAGCAGCTGCCAGCTCCCCAACATCGTAACTCCACTCTGCAGCACAAGCAGGGTTAGATTGGTTGAAGACATGCGTACCATTGGCATGCAGTACGCCTTAGTACACGGTGTCATCGTGCCCCCACGTGGGCAATGGAGATGAAGTGTCTTGCCAAAGGTCTTGCCCATAGATACAACGCGGTTGCCGCAGGTGGGATTCGAACCGAGGACCTCTCGGCTTGCAGCCTGCACCTCTACCTACTGAGCCACCGCGCTCCCGGTATTTGATGATAAACCAAAAATGAATAATTATGTGTATTGGAAGTCGACTTTGGTACAAATGCAAGCCTCTCAATTTGACTCAAAAACGAAGTTACTGTTTTTTTTTGAGCATCATTAAAATATTATTTATAGATGGATTCCTGATTCAAATGAGTTGTGGTAATGCAGAGAAAACTCAGACTGACCATTTTATAAGGTAGGTTGGGAAAAGAATTTTCTATTTGGAGAAATAATTTTTTAAAAGTTCACTTTTGGCATTTACTAATTTTGTGTCAAATACAATACAAAATCGACTTGGCATGACAGGTCATCGTAACAGTATGCACTGCAGCATGCAATAATAGTCCTTGAAAATCATTAACACATTCCTTGAAAAGTGATTAAATAGTGCTTGAATTTGATTCTCGGATATCTGTATGAACCAAGTAGATATTTTTATGTTTTCCACCAAAATAAGTAACCTCCCCATTTTGAAAATTTGCAAATAATCAATGATCATAATTGTAATCAGCCAATTATGACTTTATTTATTATTTATTTATTGGTGTTTAAGGTCACATCTTTTTGCACAATGGCTAATCATGACCACAACATGAGTATCAACTCAAGACAAGGGGTGAGCATTAATAAGCCATGTTGCCCATTTTAGAGAGGGGTTGCACCTCCCAAGCATTGGTGACTGGGTCCTATTTTACCAGTAAAACAGAGCCTGTTTACTGTAGTGAACAGGGACTACTTCACTTCCCAGGGTTCCCGCGGGGAAATTATGACTTTAAATAATCGAATATCGGTTTGTGGCCTAAACATACAATTGGTTCAACAGACTGAAATGTTTGCAGTTTTTGCTTGTATACTTCGAGTGTACATAATTAGTAATGTGTAAATTATCATTAAATAGTAATTTTGTTAATATATTATCATTTCCAACAACTATCCTATGTCTCCAACTCATGTATTTTGATCTGCTTGGAAGCATATGAAGTTTAAAAATACAACACAAGGGCACACATTTACAAATGTTTGGGCAATTCTGCACAGAAACTTGCATTCCAACCAACATGAATAAAAAGTTGCATAATCACCTAACCCCAGAGTTGCAGATGGAAGTTTGTAAATTGAAATGGAATTATGATATAAGTGAACTATTTAGCAATTTTTCTGTCCTGAAATGTCTTATTTGTTACTTCTATCGTAAAACACCATGAGCTAGTTCAATAAATTGAGATGTAGCAGCATGAAAATGATAACAAACGTTTCTGATTGACAACTGGCATAAAATAAACTTTTCTGATTGACAACCGGCATTAGCCAATGTTTGCCATGACTTCTGATAGGTGAACCGCTGGTCGAATATCAGCCAATGGCCAATTGTATACCGATTAATTGTCTCATCACTAAAAAAGGGTACTGATAAGTCACAAAGTGAAAGTTGATAATAGTGCTTGTGTAATCTATTTATCCCATTGTAGTTTAATATATACAGGTCCTAACTATATAGCAATTCAAGATTTGTGAATATGCATATTACCTGTTCCAGATAACGCATTTTTAATCAATATTCAAATTGTTACAAATTACTGATTAACCATTTGCTTAAGTCATCAACTATTTCAGCACTGCAGGAAACAATGCACCACTTCTAACTGCCAGGGTGCATTTGCTTTAAGTATTTACTCTCAACACTCACCAGTACTGGGTCCAAACACCACCATCTTGTTCAAATAAATCATCTGACAGGGGATTGACCAATACCACACCATACACATCACTGAAATATAGATTTATAATGTTAATTATGGCTCCCAGTTAACTTATATAACAAAGTTTCTGACAAGTCGTCCCCTGAGTTCCAATGTGTTCTATGTGCCAGTAGGCACATAGAACACATTAGAACTCAGGGGACTAAGTGTAAACCTAAGTCTTGCCATTATTCTTATCTCTAACCAATGAGGTATATAATTTAGATATTACACTTTCTTATTTAGTGCAAACTGCTGCTTTATTTGTATTTTAGGTTCTACGTATACAATATGTATTCATATATAAGTCACATCTCAGGTTTTTCACAAAAAAATCTAATGAGTGGATCACAGATCCACAAGTTGAGTTGTGAAAATAATTGGTTTTTTAAGGTTACATTTATAGTAATAGAACCATGCCTGAAAACCAAAAAGTCCTATTTTCAGTAACAGTAATCTTGACCTCCAATCAACGAATCTAAAAATCAATAGGGTTCTTCTCTTTCTATGAGGGTACCAATCCTGTAAATTTTGTAGTTCTGCATAAGGCCGATAAAAAAGGTCTTGTTCTTCTTTTTCCTGCTTTATTCACAAAACAATTCTGAAAATAGTTAGAATCGGAAATTTGACTACTTGCACTTTTATATGGCAAAGTAACGTTTTTGGAAGTGTAAATTTCCCATAATGTAGTTGAAAATTTAACCAACTATATCTTGTTTGACAGAGCTCTGTGAGGTGTATCCACTTAAAAATGCGAAATCTGATACCTAACTCAAAATACCAATACCACCCAGCTCTAGAGTTTTTACTATGTCACAGAGGTAACTAACCTGAAATTTAGAACTGAGGTTCCTGCTCAAGAAATGATTCTTGACAAAATTTCATTTATATTAATTAAGTATAGTTCTGTGACCTTTGACCTTATGGCTATACATTCCAAAAGCAATTTGTTTTTCCACCATATATTAATAATACCTGTAAGTTTGGTTTAGCCACAAAAAGAACAAAAGTTATCATCCCAAAACTGAAACAAGCTTTCATAACAGTGAGACTGACTTTTTCAAAACAAACCAGAAAATAATAGTCTATTTTTCCTTCCAAAGCTGTCCAAAGAGGTATTTTTGGCTTTGAAACTTCCAGTCCAATTACATCTAAGTTGAGTGAAGTTCGACCGCATCAAAACTCAACAAATATTTTATTAGGCTTTCTTAATTTCATTTCCTGAGACAAGATCACCCACTCTTTATTTGATGCTTCCTTAAAACTTGACCCCTTTCTTTGTCCCTCTTCCTATTCTAACCAGAATGATGCAGAAAAACTAAACTGTCAATCAATTCCTACATATCTTCCCATCCCTATTTTTCCATCTAAATGTATCAGTCTTGCATGCCAGCCTTTCGGAACTTTGGAATCTTGGGGTTTTTTGGCTGTTTTTTTTTTAAATATTTTTTTAACACTTTGAACCCATGAGCCTACTTTTCTGGTCCAGAAACAATACGTATTTTCATTTTATTACATGCTTTTTCTATGTAATCCCCATCTACAACAATACAAAACCATGCAGAAAATGAAAATCTGTTCCACACATGTGTGGAACGGAAATCGTTGATGGACAATTTTTATAAAGAAGCAAAATTTCATTGGAATTTTCCATAAATCGTGCATTGCAATTATAATTTGAATCACTAGCGATAGCTAAAAATCATCCTCCGAGTTCCAATGTGTTCTAAGTGCCAGTAGGCACATAGATCACATTGGAACTCAGGGGACGAAATGATAAAACAGCTTCCACTCACAAATTTGGTTGGAGATTAAAATGTGTTTTTTTGCTGATAGTTGTCAAATGAATTACCGAGTGTCCTTCTAATAATTTTTTTATAGATGTGAAGGCATGTAATAAACACAGAACGACACACGTGAGTGAATGGGTTAATCGATATGGCACTTGTGCCTTCGCGGAAGGATAAAAATCGAGGTCTGCAGCCTCTTGTTCTATCCTTCCGCGCTGGCACTTGTGCCATATCGATTAATCCATTCACACATGCGTGTCGTTCTGCATATAAGTAGGATGGGTGCTAGTCCATAGTGGGGTAGTCCAATCCATATTTTAAATGTGCAGCCCCAAGGCTGCCTGTTGAAAATGTTAATTGGTCTACCCCCAGATAAACATTAGGGACTCTTCCAATTGCTACCATTGAACTGATATGGAAGATACCACTATGGTTCAAAGGGTTAATCTTTGATGTCACCACAAAACTCGAATCTTGATCAAAACTATTAAATGAATTAAATCTATGGATCTGTGCACTTTGTAATTGCACTGTAGGTGGGAGAGAAATGACATGATTTTGGAGTTTCAATCCCTGTCAATTGTTTATTGGGGGTTTAATGACACTTTCAATGGCCAGGGTAATATAGTGTTGTAAAGTTTTATGGGAGAGGGAAGCAGGAGTACCCAGAGTGAACCACCACGCAGCAGAGAGCAACTGTCAAGACTCTCCAATGTACTAACTCTGCACGAGCAGAGCTAGAAGGAGTTGAAGGCAAGTGCAATGTCAACATGCAGTACAACTTGTGTCACCATGCCTCCACCAAGGCAATCAGGATTATGTGTATTGCCAAGGGCACAATGCAATGCCTGTCAATAGTAGATATGATATATTGTCTCATTTGGACACTGATCTGATTGTTATTTATTTATTTATTGGTGTTTAAGGTTACATATTTCTGCACAATGGCTAATCATGACCATGACAGTTTTATGGGTGGAGGAAGCCGGAGTACCTGGAGAGAACCACCGAGCAACGGCGAGCAACTGTCAGCTCCCCAACATACTAACTCCACACAAGCAGGGTTAGCATTGGTTGAAGACAGGCGCACTATCGACGTGCAGTACGCTTTTAGTACACAGCGTCACCGTGCCCTCACATGGGCAATGGGGGTGAAGTGTCTTGCCCAAGGACATAACACAGTTGCCGCAGGTGGGATTCGAACCGAGGACCTCTCGGCTTTGCAACTCTACCTACTGAGTCAGATCTGATTGTTTCTACACCCCCTAACCCTTTACCCAACGCAGACGATATCAAAATTTATTATTTTAAAAAAAAAATTCAACAAAACCATATCATGTGACCCCTCGTTGGAACGAGCTCAACGAGCTCGTTCCAACGAGGGGTCACATGATATGGTTTTGTTGAATTTTTTTGAAAAATAATCTTTTTTCAACTGCTGAATTTGCATATTACGCGGGCGGATGCGGCCGATTCGTTGAGTACAGGGTTAACTGGCAGAGTGCTAAATTTTTTCTCAGCCTCAAGATTTGTTCACACATTTTTGCCTTGTTACAATTCATGGAAAAGTGCCTAATGGAGATGAAGTAATTTTACTTACAAGATAATATGAAGGACATCCATAGAATATGAAGCCTTCAACTTCAGGTATCTGCAGTTCAGAATTAAGCCCAAATATGGGCTTCTAGCACTCTACCAGTTAAAGACCTGAAGATTTTAATACATTTCTGCTGCACATCCCGTAGCTTTGTAGTTGCTTTTAGACAAGTCTTATCTGCCTATATAGGCAGTCAAGACTTGCCTGGAAACAGCTGTCAAGGTACTTAAAAATTAGAATACAAGAGGCCCCAGGGGGCCTTAGGGCGCTCACCTGACACGGTAGTCTAAATATCAAACCAGGGACTTGACTTGAATAAGCTGCATACGCCCCACTCCCAAGAAAAGCAGGGTTAAAAAAAAAAAAAATTTTGTCTTAAAATTGACCAAATCGCAGAAAAAACAAAAAAACAAGTCCCACCCGGACCCCAAATTTTCAGGGGAAAATTTTTTTTTTTTTTTTGTCTTAAAATTGACAGAAATGCATAAAAAACAAAAAACAAAAATTTACGGATTTTGGTCCAAAATTTTCCAAGTCCCACCCGGACCCCAAATTTTCAGGGGGGAAAAAAAAACAAACATTTTTTGTCTTAAAATTGACAGAAATGCATAAAAAACAAAAAAAAATTTTTTTCGGATTTTGGTCCAAAATTTTCTAAGTCCCACCCAGACCCAAAATTTTCAGGGGAAAAATTTTTTTTTTTTTTTTTTTGTCTTAAAATTGACAGAAATGCATAAAAAACAAAAAAAAAAAATTTACGGATTTTGGTCCAAAATTTTCCAAGTCCCAACCAGACCCCAAATTTTCAGGGGAAAAAAAAAAATTTTTTTGTCTTAAAATTGACAGAAATGCATAAAAAACAAAAAAAAATTTTTTTTCGGATTTTGGTCCAAAATTTTTTAAGTCCCACCTGGACCCCAAATTTTCAGGGGGAAAAAAAAAATTTTTTTTTTTTTTTTGTCTTAAAATTGACAGAAATGCATAAAAAACAAAAAAAAATTTTTTTTCGGATTTTCGTCCAAAATTTTCCAAGTCCCACCCGGACCCAAAATTTTCAGGGGAAAAATTTTTTTTTTTTTTTTGTCTTAAAATTCACAGAAATGCATAAAAAACAAAAAAAAAAATTTACAGATTTTGGTCCAAAATTTTCTTAGTCCCACCCGGACCCATAAATTAGGTACTTATGACCCAATAAGCACTCATGTAAAATTTGGTTCAAATCGGCCTCGCGGATTGGAAAATAGAAATTTGGGGCGGGGGCCAAAATTTTTGCCCCTCCTTTAACATCGTCAAATATAGCCCCTCCAACTTCTCTTGAACAAACTTGAGTCTACACCTCAAAAGGAAGCTGCATACCAAATATCAAGTCTCTGCTATTGCTGGTTCTTGAGAAGAAGATTTTTTAAGAATTGCAGCATTTTTGCCCCATCCCTCTGCTCAATGTGAGCCGAAACCTAATTTGACAAAAAATCAAAGTCCGCAGACACAATCCCTTCTCACATGAAATTTCATTAACATGCGGCCAGTGGTTTGGGAGAAAAAGCCCAAACACCACCTTCACGACGGACACCGGACGACGGATGAAAAGTGATCAGAATAGCTCACCCTGACTTTCAGTCAGGTGAGCTAACAAGTTTTTAGTTAACTCTGTGACTGTATGCTGGTGCAACTGTTTTGTTGCAGTAAAAAAATAATTCTTCAAAACACCTTTGGAGATGTCAAACATTTCGGCCGAAAAAAAACAAAAGCGCCGCTGCCTGAGAATCTAAAGATTAATTTTGTTTTGCCTTAAGCATTGAAACTAAATATGACAAGAAAAAAAACACTACCTAATTCTTTATTAAAACTTACTCTTCATACAACTGTGAGTAGAACTGTGCTGTAAGTGATGATATTTCTGCTCCAACTAGTATAAAAGGCAACTGTTGATTGCTACTAACTCGAAATAATTTATGGAAATCTTCAGTCATTCTGTGAAAAACAAAAACAAATAGTGCAGAGCAATGTCAGGTTTAGCCAAATTACTCTAACTGCATTGTTAACTTTTAATCATCTGTTACTGAATTTGATGACTTTTTTACCAATGCAAAAAAAAACAACCTGTTTCAATGTTCAGGGGATCCCAGAGGAAGTTTACTAAATACTATACAATTCATTTAAAAATCTTGATGTGTGGGAATGAAGTACAATGTAACTGAATTTTTTTTCTCAAGATTATCCTAAACCAATAAAGATTCGAAATCTATCCAACACAATGGACAAAAACAATTTGAAATTTTGAACCCTTTTCTTTCTTTTCTTCTTTGTCATCTCATTAGATCAGGATCATCAAGCTTGTTTCGATTAGAAGTCCTAAGCTATGATAAACCTTTTTATCCCATAAATAACCATTTATTTGAACAATAAAGGCCTTGGATAAATTTTTGCTTTATTCACATAGTAGGGTGATAATTTTTCCCCATAGGTTTAACACTGAAAGAATTTATTCCCCAAGTAGCGATGGACTTGTTGATCTCTGGCCTCTCCACATTTGTCTAGCATAATTAATAATTTGATTGTTGATTTCTTTAAATCTTTTTGAAAGTATTACACAATGCCAGTAGAAAACACCACACACTGCTCATATAATAAAGTATTTTTGCAAGTTTAGCTCAAGTTTGTAGGGGAATTATTTTTAGACAGAAATGTATTACTGCGCCTTGTTTATTTTTGCCAATTTTGCTGGTCAATCGAATTGGACCAATGTGCTCCTCACTTCTCGCTGAGTTTTGTAGTGAATTATAGCACAATTTTGCTACGACTGCCCTGTAGAAGATTTATGGGATAAACAAAATAAACATATAATAGTGTTTTCAAGTAAAAAATGTATTCTACTAGTAGAATTAAGAATGAAGCCGACTCGCCAGAGGCTCGTCGATTTCATTTTTAATCCTACTCGTAGAATAAATTTTTTACTTGAAAACACTATACGTTTTTTCTATATGTACACAATTTATGTTTTAATGTGCCAAACACCTCAGGAAAGCACTATACAAGAGGCTCCATGGGACCTGAGGTGCTCTCCTGTCCAAAGCTGTTTAAAGAAGGATTCAATTAGCATCTATGGGTATATAACACAACAGAGGAATGAAGTTATTTAATTATTTATAACTCTGTCGTCCATACCAGATGATTTTTTTTCTATAAATGGGATGCTACCACAGAAGTAATGCCCAGATTTTCAGTAATGGAAAACTAGTGAGTCCAAAATTTGGACTCCAAATATCAACCTGGGGGCTTAACTTGAATAAACTTGAATCTGACCCCTTCTTCTCCACCCCCAGGATGCCGTATAGCAAATATCACTAGATTCTGAAGAGGGGATCTGAAGAAGGAGATTTTTTAAATGATTATTCGTCATATTACACAGTTAAAATTTGGGCCCTCATAGTGAGCCTAAATACTAAACCAAGGACTTTATTTGAAAAAAAATTGAAATCCCCCCTCCCCCCTAAATAGGGAGCTCAAATATTAACTGAGGGACTTAATTTTAACAAATTTGAAACTAACACCCCTAAGGGAGGTGTATACCATGTATCAAAAGATTGTAACTGGGGGGTTGTGAAAAGAAGTTTTTTAAAGAATATTCCTCATATTGCACCAAGTAAATTCAGGCTCCAATAAGGGGCCACATATTAATCAAAGGACTTGATTTAACAAACAGGAATCTGATCCCTGTATACAATACATCAAAACAATTGAATCTGATCCTATAAGAATGCAATATACCATATATTAAAAGAGTATGACTGGTGAATCTGAAGAAGATTTTTAAAGATTAATCCCCTAATTGCACTATGTTAAAATGTGCACACCCATAGAGAGCCCAATTATTAGTTTAAACAATATTTATTTCCAAACAAACAATAAGAAATACAAACAATCAAGCCAGTATTGTGTACATAAGTATGGAAATGGATTCAGCAGGAAGCTAGAAAGCTTATACAAGGCTGTCTCCATATGAGAGTACAGTGGAGCCCACTTAATTGGATATCTCTTAATTGTATATCCCTGTTAATTGAATATAATACATACACAATATATACAAATACAAAACCATTTACCATACCTTCAGTACAAATTTGATCTGTTAATTGCATATGGGTTGTAGAGTAAACTCCTGTTAATTGTATATAAATTTTTGTAATATGTCGAAAAAATTACTGTGACACGCACCAAATTACCCTTATTCATCAACCTTTTTGGCCTCACTACATCCAATACAGGCATTTATTCTATTATATCTTGTTCGACAGAGCTCATAGAGCTCTGTCAAACAAGATATAATAGAATAAATGCTCAGTTTACCTCCAGAACACAGGAAACTGGCCAAATTCCTGTTAATTGTATACTCCTGTTAATTGAATAATTTTCACTGGCAAAATGGATATTCAATTAAGAGGATTCTACTGTATTACATGTAATGATATCAGCAGTACAAGGGATTTTTATTATTTTATTATTATTATTTAAGCCCAATTATTAAGTGATATACTTCATTTGGAGAAACTTGAATTAAAAAAATTAAAATTAAAAATTATTTTTCATATTGCACTAAGTTCAAACTTAGGTTCTAATAGGAAGGCCAAATATTAACCCAGGGACTTGGCTTGAACAAAATTAGATCTACAGTAACCTCCCTACTGATGGTGTATACCAAACATTAAAAGATTGTGAATGGTGGATCTGAAGAAGATTTTTAAAGAATATTCCCCATATTGCAATAAGTTAAAATTCGCCCCCCCCCCCCCTCCCCCATAGGAAACCCAAATATTGACTGAGGGATTTGATTAGAACAAACTTGAATCTGATCCTTCTAACAATGATGTACACCAAATATTAAAAGATTCTGACCTGCGGTTCTGAAGAAGATTTTTAAAGATTATTCCCCACAATGCCCGAAGTGAAAATTAGGGCTCCAGCCTCCAAGTATGAACTGAGAAGTTTCATTTCAATAAACTTGTAACCTATGGATGTTGTATACCAAAAATCAAGAGATTCTGATCAGTAGTTCTGGGGCAGAAAAAAATTTCTGCAAAATTGCTGAATCAACATGCAGTACGCCTCAGTACACAGTGCAATCATGCCCCTACATGGGCAATTGGGATGAAGTGCTTTCTCAAGAACATAACACAAGATTGAACCGTGGACCTTTTGGTTTGAAGTCCAATGCCTTTTTCAATATAAATGTGCACCATGCATAATATTTTACAAAATGGTTCAGTGTGTGCTGTCCAGCAACATGCTAAAGCTATATGAAACTCCTAAAACTTGGTAAAACTAAGTCTACCTTTCCACAGTATAAGACTGCCACATTATTCTTTTATTTGTTTCTGTATTATCATTGTCTCCATTCTCTAACATTTGTGTTCGATTCTGTAAAACAATGAAAGTGTCAATGACACTGTAGCTCAACTTGTCAAGACAAAGACATGTATAGTGACACAGCAATGACAAACATCTAGGTAATGACCTGATAACAAAGGTACATATAAAGTATTGTAACGGTCTGTACATAAATACTGACCATTGTCTGTAACAAATGTATAGGTAAAGTATTGTAAAGGTGGGTGACAGTCAGATGCCAAACTAGAAAAAAATCTTAGAGTCCCAGAGTGGGTCTGACTGAACCCCAAAATATTTGTTCTCATAGCACATTGATAACAAAGGCACCCCAAAACACACTCATTCCTGTCCCAAGGTGAAAACAAAGGTACCCAAGAAGTTTCACAAATATGAGCTGTGTAGAAGTTGTGACAAAAAACTGATTGGACCTAATTTCGGTACAAAATGGCCACTGGCAGCCATCTTGAATTTTGGACCACACCCAAAAACACTCGTTCTCGTCTCAAGGTGATAACAAAGGTACCCAAGAAGTTTTGTGAAGATCGGTTCATAAATACAGCCTCTAGCCCGAGCAGTATTGACATGTGCACTTACAGTGTATAAGTAGCACTGAATAAATCAAAGTTCATCTAATTTGCATAATTTCTGCACAAGAAAAAAACCCGTACTATATGTGATGTATTCCATGTTACTAAACATTCATACAAAAATTTATTCAAATCAGAACTTTCATACAGAGTTCTGTACAAAAGGCTGATTACACTAATTTTGGTACAAAATGGCTGATGGTGGCCATCTTGAATTTTGGACCACACCCAAAAACACTCGTTCTCATCCCACGGTGATAACAAAGGTACCCAAGAAGTTTCATAAAGATCGGTTCATAAATACGGCCTCTAGCCTGAGCCGTATAGAAGTTGTGTACAAAAAACTGATTAGACCTAATTTCGGTACAAAATGGCCACTGGCAGCCATCTTGAATTTTGGACCGCACCAAGAAACACTCGTTCTCATCCCAAGGTGATAACAAAGGTACCCAAGACGTTTCGTGAAGATCGGTTCATAAATACAGACTCTAGCCCGAGCCGTATTGACATGTGTACTTACTGTGTGTAAGTAGCACTGAAAAAATCAAAGTTCATCTAATTTGCATAATTTCTGCATGAGAAAAAACCCCGTATTTTATGTGATGTATCTCATGGTACTAAACATTCACACAAAAAATTATTCAAATCAGCGCTTTCATATGGAAGTTCTGTGCAAAAATCTGATTGCACCAAATTTTGTACAAAATGGCTGCCATCGGCCATCTTGAATTTCGGACCGAACCCAAAAACACTCGTTCTCGTCCCACGGTGATAACAACGGTACCCAAGGAGTTTCGTAAAGATCAGTTCATAAATACGGCCTCTAGCCCGAGCCGTATTGGAATTTGCACTTACAGTGCTGAAAGTAACACCAAAAAACATCAAAGTTAGTCTAATTTGCATAATTTACGAACGAGAAAAAAACCTGTATTATATGTGATGTATCCCATGGTACTAAACATTCATACAAAAAATTATTCAAATCAGAGCTTTCATATGGAAGTTCTGTACAAAAAACAGATTTCTGCATCGTCGGTACAAAATGGTGGCTGGCAGCCATCTTGAATTTTGGACCGCACCCAAAAACACTTGTTCTTGTCCCACAGTCATAACAAAGGTACCCAAGAAGTTTTGTAAAGATCGGTTCATAAATACAGCCTCTAGCCCGAGCCGTATCCAATTGTTGACGGACAGACGGATGACGGGCCATGGCATAAGCTCAAATTTGGCTTTGCCAAAGTTGAGCTAAAAATTGAACTGCAGTGCTTCTGACTTAAATTTTTTTATTATTAAGGTATAATGACACTTTCAACAGCCAGGGTCTCCTCGTGTCAGAGTTTTATGTGTGGAGGAACCTGGAGAGAGCCATCCAACATGGATGAGCAACTGTCAGACTCTCCAATGTACCAACTCTGCACAAACAGGGTTAGCAGTGTTTGAAGACAAATGCACCATCAACATGCAGTACCCCTTAGTACACAGTGCCACTGTGTCCCAACTTGGGGAATCAGGATCAACTGTCTTGTCTAGGACACAATGTTGGGATCCCCAGCTGGAATCTAACAATGGACAAGCCAGAAAATAAGCAGACTGTCATCTGCAAAATGAGGTCCCCAGAGGGTGAATTTAGTGATGCTACCCTGCACATGCAGGGTAGCATCACTAAATTCACCATCTGTGAACCTCAATCTGAATCAGGGTCTCAAAACTAAACAGAAAGAGGTACCCAGAGGATAAATTGGCCCACTGTATAGGATGGCATCATCAAATTCACCCTCTGGAGACCTCATTCTGCAAATGTCAGACTGCTTATTTTCAGGCCTGACAATGGACCTTGCAGTTTGAAGTCCAATGCCACAACCACAGAGCCACCACGCACCTGAGCCCATTTAAATGGATATCTCGTAATTGATAATTGAATAAACCTATTACCGGTAAGTAAATATATCAAACCCAAAACCATTTATCATATCACCAATACAAATTTGATTTAACTGCATGTTGATTATTGAATAAGCGTCTGTCAAATAAAATATCTTGTTAAATGTTGAGAAATTATCAGTGCTTATAGATTTATTTATTTACTGGTGTTTAAGGTCACATACTTATGCACAATGGCTAATCATGACCGTGAAAGTTTATGGTTGGAGGAAGCTGGAGTACCCGAAGAGAACCACTGAGCATCGATGAGCAACTGTCTTCTCCTCAACATTCTAACTCTGTTCAAGCTCTGCTCAAGCAGGGTTACAGCGGCTGAAGACATGTGCACCATCGAAGTCAGTACGCCTTAGTACACAGTATCATTATGCCCCCCATGTAGGCAACCAGGATAAAGTGCCTTGCCCAAGGACACAATGCGGATCGTCCCAGACAGGGATTGAACTCGGGACCTCAAGCATAGAAGTCCAACAGTCTACCATTGAGCCACTGCGCTCCCCTTTACCTAACATGAAAAGCAGACGACACTTGCAAACAAAATTCTTGAAAAACTAACTTTTTTCATTATTTGTCTCAAAAACATAGGTTATGACCACTCATTGGAATGAGCTCGTTCCAAAGAGGGGTCATAACCTTTGCTTTTGAGACAAAAAATGAAAATTAATTTTCGTGAATAGCACTGGCCAGTTTTGGCCATTACACTGGGTAAAGGGTTAATTGAATATTTTCACTGGCAAAGTAGCTATTCCTTTAACAGGGTTCCACTGTATGGAGTAAAGTTATTTTTGCTTACAAGCAAATGAGCTCAAGTGTGCAAAAGTACTTTTCCTATGCATTCATATTTGCTGCAAGTAAACATCATTATTCACATTTCCAATTTATTTCTTCATTTCATTTACAATGGATGGGCTAAAGTTTTATAGAAGATGACACAGTTTATCCTCTTGACTATGTCCAGGATTAACACCTGCCTTATGTCTGGTAAAGAATATGAGGCAAAAGGAAAGGTCAACTAAAACTGGGAAACTAAAACCGAGTTCATCAAATAGTTGCATTCTAAGTACTTAATTCTACAAACTGCACCTCAGAAGAAATCAGCGACCCTTGTCTTTTTTGGATGCCCTAGAATTAAGAAAGGATGCTGGATTTGTTTATATTGGCATGGGGGGGGGATTGCGTGGTTCAGTATAGTTTTGCTAGCCAGTTGGTGCCGAAGGAAACTCTCTTGTCGTGGGTTCGAACCCCCACCATGCCAATGTAAATAAAACTGAGTTATATTGAAAACTTTTGAGGATGATTGCCTTGTTGAAAGTTTTTGACCACTGTGTCTGAATTTTATCATGACTCGATCAGTTATGATTCTATCATGAATTATGGAGGCAAGTGTGTATTAATATAAATATGCAATATTGTTTATAGACAGAATGGCATTCGTGTTCGAGCTGTCATTTTTTATCGCACAAGATTGATTTGGGCAGAGGGATAATATTGAACGAGAAGCCAAAATTGATCGAGTCTGGTAAATGAAAAGGTCAATGACCCTGTAGCTTAACTTGACTGTGTGTTGTGCATGATGAAAAGGATAATGTTCAATGTTTATGAAAGGATTATGAAATATGACAAGAATTGTGATAACTGAGAATATGTTAATTTCTGTTCCCTGTATGACATGTTTTCAATCAAAATTTAAATTTTATAGTAAATTTCCTTTTTTATTATACCTACCACAATTGTTTACTACAGCCAAAAACTGGGTCGAGTGCAACCAGCGTAGATCCAGTACAACTCCACAACTTCCATTGCCAGTGCGCATATACGTCGCTAATTGCTTATTCTTTTTGAATCCGCCAACGTTAGAGTTATGTGATCAACGGGGAGGAATGATTCTTACCCGTATAAGAAGACGGGAGTGCCTCCATGTAAACAATTGTGGTAGGTATAATAAGAAAGGAAATTTACTATAAAATTTAAATTTCTTATCAACCTATCCACAATTGTTTACTACAGGCTGAATAGACAATAGGCTGGAGGGAATCGCATAACCAACCCACACATAACACCAGTGCACTGGAACCGTGAAGCAGAAGGAAGAGGTCCCGAGGCTTATCAACCACAGTGTCACAATCAATAGTAAAAGACAATTAAAGGATACATATGGGTCTGTGTGACACACAGACTGAAAAGGGCAGTAACAGCACAAGGCTGAAACTGACCTTCAAGAAGCCTAATGGCTAGGGCAGACAACAGCCTGAACAGAAGAACGAGGACCCAAGGCAAAAAGGTTCTCCGTCTGCTCCTGCAACTGACGCAGATAGAAGGTGGAGAAAGTAGAGGCATTTCTCCAATAGGCTGCCTGCAAAACATCCGACAACTTGTCGGAGTTAGAATAAGCCCAAGAGGTAGACAATGCACGCACCTCGTGGGCAGAAATATGATTGGTAATACAATCGCCAGCTGCTAAACGACCGTAAGCCGTACGAATAGCAAGACAAATCCATCGAGAAATGGATTGAGGAGAGATCTTCTGTTGACCAAGAATAATAGACAGAAAAAAACGTTTCCTGCCTTTCCGTATGAATTGTGTCCGATTGAGATAAATGCGAATAGCACGGACCGGACAGAGCAAAGGGCAATTACCCTCAACAGAAGGAAGAGCCCTGATACAGATAGGAGGAGTAGTATCTGGTAACTGATTCTTGGCCAGAAAAGAGCAATCAGTGGTAAAAGTAACACTGTTGGGAGAGCTCCTAAAAAAGGCCGGGTCAACCGAGAGGGCATGAAGCTCACTAACCCGTCTGGCAGAAGCCATCAGAAAAGCTGTCTTATATGTGAGAAAACGCATATCCACCTAGGATAAAGGTTCGAACGGAGCCCCCCCCCCCCCTCCCAAAGCAAAGCAGCACCCACGAAAGATTCCATCGTGGGGTAAGAAGCAAAGTCCGAGGCCTTTTCAAAGAAAAGTGCCTAACAAGCTTGGAGAGGTAAGGATTAGTGCCGATACGACGCTTCCCCACATAAGAAAAAGTAAAAAGTCTCTGAAAGCATGGACCTGTAACCCTTGATGGTAACAGGCTGGAGACTCTGAGAATCAAACAGATATACCAGAAACTCCGCAATCTGTGAAATCGAAGGATTGGCATAATCAACAGAGTGATCAGCACACCATCGACAGAAGACCTTCCACTTAGCTGCATAAGCTAAACCAGTGGAGTGCCTCCTTGAAGAAGAAATGCACTCCACTGCTTGTCTCGAAAAACCTCTACGGAGGAGACAGGACCTGACAAAAGATATGCTTGAAGGCACAATGAAGTCGGGTCGACGTGAAACCTCCTCAGGTGACCTTGGCAAAGAAGGTCGCGATGTAGAGGGAGACGTGCCGGAACCGCCGCCATCAGCGAGCGGAGCTGATTGATCCACACCCGCTGAGGCAGCAGGGGAGTGATCAGAATGATTCGACAACTGCAGGTTCGAATTTTGGCTAGAACCCAAGGCAGAATCAGAACCGGCGGGAAGGCGCAGCCGGCGAGACCGTTCCAATCGAGTGACAGAGTGTCCACGGCAAAAGCCAGAGGATCTGGACACGGGGACACAAAAGTGTCCACCTGATGGTTCCATCGAGTCGCAAAGAGATCGATGTGGGGACGTCCCCAGAGATCGCAAAGAGATGGGAACACTGCCCTGTGGAGCGTCCACTCGGTGGAAATGACCCTGCCCCGTCGGGACAGGGAGTCGGCTAGGACGTTCAGACGACCGGGAACGTGACGAACAACAACCCCGGCTTGGACATCCTGAGCGAGCAGTAGGAGATCCCGAGCCAATTCGTACATTGGAACCGAGTGCATGCCGCCCTGGTTCCGAATGTAAGCAACCACTGTCGAATTGTCAGACAAAAGAAGGACCTGGCGATTCAACAGGTGAGGGATCCACTGCCTGAAACTCAGAAGAAGAGCAAGAAGCTCCTTCTGGTTGATGTGTAGAGCTGCCTGATCCTGGTCCCACATCCCATGAAGGGAAAGACTTAGAGGATCCAACGTCGCACCCCATCTGAGGTCGCTGGCATCTGCCGTCAGAATGCAATCGGACGTGGGTAAGTCCAACGGAACACCCTGCGTAAGCCACTGGACATCCGTCCAGGGGAGAAGGTGAGGATAAAGAGATTCTGGAAACTGAAGCACCAGATCCAGAGAATCTACATTCGGCCTCCAACGACTGAGCAGAAAGTGTTGGAGAGGTCTGACATGCAGCCGACCTAGAGGAATGAGATCTGTCACCGAACCACAGAGACCGATCAGCAGGAGAATACTCCGTGCCGTCACGGATGTGGACTGGGACAGAGTCAGAGCAAAAGCTGAGAGAATCACAGCCTTGGCCTTGGGAACCGCTACCAAATTGAATTGGGTGCGGAAAGCCATCCCCAGATGACAAAACGACTGAGAAGGGACCAGGTCCGACTTCTCGTTGACTCTGAATCCTAGCGATGTGAGCAAGCTCAACAGAGTGACGACATCCGACTCCAGTAAGGCAGCATTGGAATGCCCCTGGAGGATATTGTCCAGATATGCCGAAGTAGTCACCCTGCACTGTGTGTGATGGAAAGCTATCACATGCGACATCAGTTTGGTGAAGGCCCAAGGAGCCAGGTTGAGGCCGAAAGGCATGGCCTTGAACTGGTAAACTCACCCCCAGAAAAGCGAACCTGAGATACTTCCGTGATGCCCAATGAATCGGAACGTGAAAGTAAGCGTCTCGCAGGTCGATGCTGGATGCGAAATCTCCCTGGTGAATGGAACGGCGGACCGACCTGAAAGTCTCCATGCTGAACTTGGGAGAAATGATAGACTGATTCAGGATAGATCGATAACTGGTCGGAGTCGGCTGTCCTTCTTCGGCACCAAGAACAGGTGGGAATAGAACCCCACTGACTGAATTTTCTTGACGACCTCGATCGCCCCATTTGTCAGGAGATTGTCTATCTCCGTGGACAAAAGTTCCCGACGTAAAACGTCTGAAGGAACTGTGGTTGGAAGAGGCACCCTGGACAGAGTGGGGAGCCTTCGAAAGGATATTCGCAGCCTGGAGCCGAACAACATCTAACACCCAAGGATCAGATGTGATGGTGGCCCAACGGTCTGCGAACTCTGCTATCCTTCCTCCAACCTGGGAAGAGTCGAGGTGAGGACCTTCATTTTGAGCCCCGACGAGGCCCGCGAGAGGAGAAACCACCTCCTATACTGAATGAAGAATCCTGAGACTTCCCTCTAGTCTGTGGATGCTTACCTTTACCCCTTGAGTAAGAAGTAGAAGCGGTGGCAGAAGGATCAGCCTTTTGCTTCGCAGAGGAAGCAGAAGGGTACTTGTTAGGCTTGGAATGGCCCCTGTCTTCCCTAGAAGGCTGATCAAGCTCACAAAACAGCAGCTGATCTTTGGAATGACGTAGGACGTCAATCCGGACCGACGACCTGGAACCATGGAAAAGTTGCGGACCTGACAAAGAAGCAGATCGAAGAGTAGCTCGCTGCTCCTCAGGAAGGGATCGGCCTGTGTCCAGCACAGAGTCCCTTCGAACTAATTCCAGATTAGCCGTGTTACAGGCATGCGTGTAAGATGCATGAGCGCCTTGGACAGTACACACAAAGGAGCCTGTACCTTGTCAAACTTATCTGGAGGCAGATAAGCAGCTAAAGCTGAGACATCGTGATCTGAGAGAGAAAGCATACCAAGCATCTTTCTCGATAACCCTAACGTGGACTCCAGAGGCGTCATCGGAATGACGGCAGACTTGGGCTTGGAAAGCCCGAGGGAATTGGAGTCCTGATCCAAAACCGTCAAAGTCTGGCTGACTGACGGATTGGCGGAATCGTATGAAGGATAACGCGCCGGAGGCAAAAAGGTGTCAACCCTGGTAAAGAATGGAGCCTTCGTAGCCTTGGAACTCAGTTTAGAGTCCAAGGCTGAAAATGCTTCAACCACCGACCGCCCACAAGCAGGTTGCTCCATAGGCTGTTGGCGCGCGACCGATGATCGCAGCCTAGCTGACACTGTCTGCTGGTTTGATATCCGGAAGGAACCCAAACACAAAGTCAACAGCTGCTCCCAAGTCCGAAGACTGCTAGCCCTCGACATCAAGCATGTCTGACTCTTCCCCTGAGTCGAAAGACATACCCATCGTGGGCACCAGGGGATCAGAAAGCGGCCTGTTTCCAATCACGGAAGGCTGCGCCATAGGGGGCGCCTGGAAACCTCTCGCTGGAAGCAACGGGAAGGCTCTTCGACAGAACCTGAATGAGTATGGAGAGGGCCACCCTAAGCTCACTGCCCGTACTGGCCAGTGCGACAAGGGAACGAACCGGCAAAGTGGCTTCACCTCTGACCCTCTTAACCAGCGAAGGGTCAGGATCCTCCAAAACACCCGATGGGGACGACAGGCGGCAGCCGAAACGTCTGAAGACAGACGTGTATAGGGGTACGACGCACCCCGAGGATCAACATAGTGGGAACTCATGAGAGTCACCGCGGACCTCTACGGGGCAGAAGGTCCAGGCTGCACAAAAGACGTTGGTCCCCCAAAACTGGTCGTGAGGCCAGAATGAGTGGATGGAAACGCCACGGAGTTCATAGTGTCCCTACTAAGAACATCCGAATCCAATGACACAACTGTGGTGCTCAGTGGTGCAGAGACCACAGTAGAGGGTTCGGCCGGCAGCCCCTTCCAACTTCGCTGAGTTGAAGTCAGGGAAGGCTGAGGCCGATATCCCACGTCTACACTACCAGACATCCCTGCAGTCCGCTGCAGGGTAAAGCCGAGGCCGGCTGAAACTGACGACGAAGCAGACAGACCAGCAGTAATAGTAGATACGTCGGGAGTCGTTGAGGTTGGTGGAATTGTGGAGAGAGCACCCTTGCTCGGCTCCAAAGGAGGAGTCACAACCCTAGTGACAGCCTCAGATGTCGACTGGAGGGGGACCGCAGTCCCGGAACCAGGCACCTCTTCACCAGAACACTCAACAGCTCCCGCAGTATCCACTACAGGAATAGACTGCACATCCCCCATGGAGGAGGAATAACTCTCACCAGACATGGTCGACTCAGGAGCCCCCTAACGACTGCGTTCTCCTTTCCCGCGGGAGCGGGAGGTACGGCCACAAGAACGCACTGCACGGTTCACTGACGCCCAGAAAGTGGATGACCAAGATCCACAAAGACCACAGGGCCGATCGGCCGAACACCCATTACATGAGGAGCATGAAGCATGTGAATCGTCCACATGCTTTGGAAGCAAACATTGCCCACAAGGAATAGTCCTGGGCATGATAGAGGTGAGAGAAGCAAAGAAGGTGAAATCAGATGAAAACAGAAGAACACCCCCAAATAAGAGAAAGGTGACAGAAAATTAGACCCCAGATGGTCGACCGGGAACCAGACAACAGAATGACCACTCTCAAAGGAGAGAAGAAAATCTGCAGAAGTGGTACCCCCGCTGACACCTAACTCTAACACAATTAGAAAAATGAGCAATTTAAACATTTACAATAATTGTGAAAAGAAATTAAGACCGAACTGCATAACACACGAAATTCGCACGCGACTCGGAGAAAGAACATATAAAATACAAGACGGATAATAATTGTATGGAGAATATAATAAATAAACCGTTCCTGATAATACAAAAGGATACTTGGATCCACAATGAAGCAGGAAACAACAATCAACGAGTTGGATGAACATTGATATGAGTGCAGAAGAACATCTCGTCACATGGCAGATGAAAAAAAAGAATGAGTCATTAGCGACATATATGCGCACTGGCAACGGAAGACGTGGAGTTGTACTTGGGAAAGAGCATCCCGTACTGGGTCTGCGCTGGTTGCACTCGACCCAGTTTTGGCTTATTTTTTCTTGGTGCTTTTGCACCACTTTTCTTTCCCAAATTGCTTGGGACAGACAAAAATAGAGAGTATATTATCCGAGTTATGGACTTCCACTGTAGTGCAAGCCTATAGTAAACAATTGTGGGTAGGTTGATAAGAAATAATTTGAGGTATAGACTGTACTAAAGAATTGAGGGGTAGGTTAATGTGGCCCTCACTGTCAATGTATGTCAACCAAAGTTAACAAGTTACAGTGAAATTGTTCCAAAACGAGTCATCCTATGAAGTTACAATGAAATCCCTTCATAAATACGGCTTGTAGACTGTGCTAAAGATTTTCGGACTTCGGGCCTGTGTAGCCATCACGGTTGAACGATCACAACCAAAAGCCCTAATCTAGACATTATAATGAGTCATCCTACAAAGTTGCAAGGAAATCCCTTCATAAATATGACCTGTGTCTGTGCTAAAGGTTTTCAGCTCGTATAGCTGTCATGGTTAAAGGATCACGATCAAAAGGGGATGTTCTCATTATGATGAACCGATTATCAAAACTTACTATGAACCGATTGCCAATTATTTCTCTGCCGATTATGCCGATTCCGATGGTTGAAATAGGACCCAGAAGAAAATCTGTTAGTGCCTATCATACTGCAGTATTTCATTGATAAATCGCTAAATTACGAAATCATAATACCACTTAAGTTTTCAGAGTATGCATGTTTAGTGCTGGGCAATATTAGCCAAAATAATACTAGCATTTTTGGAAGCCGGGTTGGGGGAAGATCGGTATAAATGGTACAATCGCACGATATTGGTCTCTTGTGATGATTGTGTGTTATTCTGGTGAATAGTGTTAATATGGTTTTGTGTAAGAATACAATACTATACAATGGCTATATTTACCAGGAAGATACTGAGCACACATACTTTGTGTCTTAATTGAATAATAACTTTAATGTTAATTAATGTGTGTTGGGAAGTTGTATGGCACATTGTTCACGCGACGTAACAATATATTATTTAATGCTCATTGTTCAACTTGTTACCTCTCTTGATGTGTTTCTTCAGTGTTTACACCAAGGGAGGTAACTGAATTAAAAAATGAACTTGACAAACTGAAAACGTGTTTGTGAATTACAATCATCTACCATCGAAAAAAGAGTGGGTTTTTTTTTTAGTTTTTCTCTAATTTTTATTTCTTATTGTATTGCAATGCTTGCATCATGAAGTACTACAGACTAGCAGCTGAACACATTTTATTTTTACGTGCACCCAATGCAACGTTGCACAGCACGTTGATTGAAGAGGGGTGGCATCAATCAGCTGGGAATAGTGGCAATCTCGTACCGATTGCTGATGGTAAATTCTGTAATATCATGGCTCTGCAAATCCCTAAATATTCTGATATGGACTACACACGTTTTTAATGGGGAAACTTTATTGAAATGGCCAGATATCAAAGCGATTTAATAGTCAGAGTTAAATATAGAATAACCAGAAACTGCCTGTTTTTATCTGCCAGTTGTCATAATCGGCCAATGGCCCATAACCGGCCGGTTCCGATTGCCGATACCGATTATCGGTTCATCACTAGTTCTCATCTAGACATTTGGAGTCATCCTAATAATGTTACAATGAAATCCCATCATAAATACAACCTGTAGACTGTACTAAAGGTTTTCGGGCTTCAGGCCCCTGTAGCCATCACAGCTGACCTTTCGCGACCAAAAGGGGACGTTCTCATCTCGACATCATACAAAGTCATCTTACCAAGTTACAATGAAATCCCTCCATATTAAGTACGACCTGTAAGCTTTTCTAAAAGTTTTGGGGTTTCAGGCTTGGGCAGCCATCACGGTTGACAGATCACGACCAAAGACGATGTTCTCATCTAGACAATATACAATCATCCTACCAAGTTATAACGAAATCCCTTCATAAATTCGACCTGTAGACTGTGCTATCACGGTTGACTGATCGCGACCAAAAGGGGACGTTCTCATCTAGACATGACCTCAATCATGCATATGAAATTTCATGACAATCAGACAAGAACTACGGGGTGTAGCCTGTGCTAAAGAAAAAAGTGAACAGACTCCCAGACTAACAGACTCACAGACTAACAGACTTCCACACGCGTGATGGCAATAGCTTATCTTGACTTTGTCAAGTTAAGCTAAAAACGACAGTTTGAACACATCTGCTGTTCTGTATTTATTGCACGCCTACAGTTTACTAAGAAAATATTAACCAATTTTGGTGGAGCGATAATACTGAACTTAAAGCCTTCGGCTTCGAAATCGATCTGGTGCCGTACAAAAATGAAAGTTCAAACGTGTGTGCTGTTCTGTATTTATTGCACACCTACAGTTTACTAAACAAGAGGCCCCAAGGGGCCTTAATTGCTCACTTGACATGTTGTTCAAAGAAGTATTTTGGACCACATTCAGCTAATCATGGCTCATCAACACTTCAGAGGAATGAAGTCATGAAATTATGTTTGGGTCCTTTTTTAAAACATAAATTCACTCTTATTCCTTCAAAAAGCATTTTGTAGCAATTTTGTTTCCTCCACCTAATTGATCCCCAGGGACGGGTAGTGAGGTTGGTGGTCAAAGGGGTATTTTTTTTTTTTTGCGGGGGGGGGGGGGGGGGGGGGGGGGGGGGGGGGGGGGGGGGGGGGAGGGAGGTTGTATAAAATCACTCTAAATCTTGCAATGTGTATATATTTTTCAGCCAAACATTTTGCTACATCTAACTGCCCTCCCCCCCCCTCCTCACAAGTAAGGGAGAGGAGGACATAGGTTAAAAACATTTTTGCATACAACGACTCTAATTCATCTAGGGAACTCCAATTTTGAAAAGAATCGAAAAAAAAATTGTGATCCAAAATTTACAAGTTGTAACCGGACCCAAAATTTTCAGGCTATAATTATTTTTTTTTCGCCTCATAATTGAACAAAACGCATAAAAAAATCCCCCCTAAAATTTCTGAATTTTGGTCTAAAATTTCAGTTCGAACTGGACCCAAAATTTTCA